>OX421494.1:23356195-23991195 GCA_949126835.1 Anisus vortex
GTGATATCGTTTTGATTCTTTTGGGCTGTTGTTTCTAGTATGCTGTTGAGTCAATTCGATGGTGTAGAACAATGTCGGTCAACGGGAGATTCAACATAATGATGTAGACACAGTCTAGAAATGGACAACATATGGTTCATATAATGTTTAGGGACAAAGCAATATCAGTGCTCACTTGCACGGTAGAAAAACACATTTATCCGTACTCAGCCTAAGTACTTGCCACGCCATAGTGCTTGATTTAATCATGCGTCTCGTGTTTCCATAATGTACTGCAACGGCGGACTACACCTTAGATGCTCCAGATATCTGACTTCAGCTGGGCCCCATTAGCCGAGGAATGGTTATGTAATACCTGATGCAAGTTTAAAGGTGAGGGTACAGGAGGCTGCTTTGCTCACAGCTTGTATCACGCAATAAATTACATCGCTCACACCAATAGCAAGGAAACAAAAAACCAAGAGCAGAAAGTTGAATTCAGTTGTGTTTTTCTGTAATCCATTTCGGAGTTGGTTTTAATCCTTTTAAAAGAGCCCTAAAGATGAGATGGGACTGCACGTTTCTCCAGGGATTGACGAAAACGATAAATTTGCGACGTGACTGTGAAAATGTGGTCTCTTATCATCCATGCACGATTTCGTCCCTACATTTGCGAAGAGCTTGCTGGACCACACAGGCCCACATTCGACAACGTGATATCAGTGAAACAAATAAGCTTGAATAAGAGAGAACTGTTTAGCAAAAGAGCTAAAAATACATTAAGGCACAGGCATTGAATAAAACAACCGAGTGTCACGTGATAGGCGCTAGTGGTCATTTCACAGGTCATTCTCCTTAGAGAGATAGAAATCGAGATGTAGGAGATGGGGACTGGGCTGAGAGATTGAGAGAAAGAATGTTATTAATAGGGACTCAGTCTTTCTCTGGCAACATGAAGCTGAAATTTAAAAAAACAAACTTGCACGTTAGAAAAAACAACAACAATAAAATATACATTTTTTGTTATCTTGTGATTCTACAAATATATACTGTTGCAATATAGCAAAAGTAATACAAAGGACAGCGCTTTGAAGCTATATAAAGTAAAACAAACATAGAGCCTGTTGAAAAAAAGTTTAAAATTAAAAGCAATAGGCCTATAATCTATTCAAATTGTAAATCTGAAGAGAAATGGATGTTGCTGTGAAGAGTCGGATAATTAATGCTTGTTTGAATTTTGTTTTTCTTTAGCACTAGATTTTAGCAAGAGACTGTTTAGGAAATTTGTTATTTTAGAAATTGTTGAACACAGGAATTGTGATACGACGTACGTAAGGATCGTACGGACAGCACAACTACCCCCTTGCAGTAGTTACTACTGGTTAGAGCTGAATAGATAAGTCATCCAAGACATACAATTTTGAGATAGACTAGAAAATATCATGAAGGACATTGTATAGCCTACGGTCGTATAGAAAATACATTTTTGTTGACACTTTGTTTAATGAGTGTGTAGATTACCTTTTAACTGTGAAGGGTTTATGTTTTTAACTAGAAAAGTGTTTTGGTTAGAAGAAAGTTTGATAAGAAGGTAAACGCAAATATTAAACAATGAATGAGAAAATGTTTCGCTGTAAAAAAAAATCTATTAAAGATTGTAATCTGTTTGATCCCTAAATAAAGTATTTATACAGTGGAGATTACAGATATAGTAAGTAGTGATGATTAATTAAAGGCGTCGGGAAGTGTCTTTGAGTTCACCAAGAACCTGTTGAAATAGAAGATTAAAACATTACTTTTAAACCCCATGAATAATTTAGTTGCGATTATTAAAAGGATATGGCCAGGTTATGCACCGCAGACACCAGAAACGCAGGTAGTTCCGCTGAGTCAGAAAGTGGAAGGTTTTGGGAACAAATCCGGGGAACAGTAGCTCCTCCTCTTGCTCACTGTCATTGGGCTGGTCGAGATGCAGATTCGGCTGTTGCTCGGGAGGAGCGTACTCTAGTCCCTGCTGGGACCTCTCCTCGAGATCTCCGTCGTTATCACCGGGTTTCTTATCCGTTGGCTCATCGCCGCTATCCACGATTCCGACGTACTGGTCCGTATCGGACGCAGTCTTACGCCGCCGAGCATTGGATGCGCCATCCGCCGCTTGTTCGGAGGACGCTTGGCACTGTCCTGAATCACCGGGGCGCTCGGTCGCCGGGGCGTCAGCAGTTTCAGCCTGGGCGCCGGCGGTCGTCATGTCGTTGTTGGGGTTATACTCGACCGGTTCCACGATGACGGGCACGGGAAAATACCCCGCGCCGCTGGACTCTTCAGCCATTGGCCGGGAAGTTCTCGACTTCTTAGAGTCCAGTGTTCATTGTCTCTAGCAATCCGTAAAGTAAGTAGCACTGCGCATGACTGGCCACGTGGTACTGTAGAAAACAAGAAAAAAAGGAAGAAAAAATAATAATTTAAATTGCGATTTTTTTATATAGCGGAAAAAATTAATATTATTCGATAAAAGAAAACGTTTACAATTATGTTTTAATCTAAAGCGCCAGTATGCAGGGTTCACTAGTTTCTTTGTCCACGAAATGCAAGGGGATTGTGCTACTAGTATTGTTTAAAACACTGACGTTTTTACCTGGTTTCGAATCGAAAAACAATAATAGCAATCCAAATCACTCATATCACAGATGGATCGTATGAATACATTTAAATGTGTATTTAAAAAAAGATTATTGTTTGTTCAAATAATTTGATTTCTTTTCTAGTCTTTTTCTTTGTTTGTGTTTGTATTGAGTTTAATCAGTTTTCTAATACACTATTAATTAATATACAGAGAAAAAAAAAACACTTCTATAATCACTATAAACAAAAGACGAGGAATGCATTGATCCAACGCGCTCAAATATAAATCCAATGAACATTTCACCGATTCAACGTCACTAGAAAGTCTACACTAACTGTATCCATGGATACGGAAACGTAATCCATCGCTCGATGACAACAGCACTTTATAAAATAAAATCATCATTTTGCACTATTCACGTATCCATTTTTGCTCAAAACTGTTTTCCATGGATAATATCCACCACATGAAATTTCCTATGGAACAATTATTTAGAAATATGCACAGTGGTAAGAGATTCTTAATACTGATCAAGAAGGAAAAAAAATACAATAGCTATGGGGTTTTGGGTGGTAAATGTTACCCCTACAAGATGTGCATCCACGGAAAAATTTTTTGAAATATATTTCATTTTTGAAACGCGCTGGTGTTAGAAATAAAACTTATTATTTATCAATGTCCATTAAATCTTAATCCTTAACGAATGATTAAATAAAAACTTACAGGGCTAAAACAAACAAGGTCCGATTAAACCAGTAAATACATGTTGTTTGAGAATGTCTTGTATGCTGGACTGGGTATCCACATGAAACGATTTTGTCAATGGCACACGCAAACTTCCTCCACCCAGAAAGGTGGGAAAAGAGGGGGGGGGGGAATATCGTATGTAAAATAAAGCAATCCGGAGCTATGGGACTGCTCACCTAGACTAGCACTGATAGAAGTATCCCCGCTTGTATCGCACGGGCAGCGCGCGCGTGTGTTCAGGGCTAGCCTCTCTCGTGAGCTTTTTTTGTTTTTGTTTTACTCCTCCTCTAGTCGGATTTCTCGGTGAGAGAGAGAGAGAGAGAGAGAGAGAGAGAGAGAGAGAGAGAGAGAGAGAGAGAGAGAGAGGGGGCGAGAGAGAGAATGAGAGAGAGGGCCAGACTGATCCAAAAAGGCATTCATGACACCAAGTCTCCGGGTCAGTTGAGCCCTCTGCGTTCTGCCCACAGATATGGCAGCGCAAAAAAATAAATAAAAAAAATGAAAAAATAAAGGGTTGTGATTGAGGTGAGTTTGTTGGGCAAGCGGGTAGGATGTGTGGCGCCCCTGGGGGCGAAAAAAGTGGAACGAGGCGCCCTCGGACAGGGAAGAAATACGCTGCTCCTGAGATGTTGTAGCTGATAAGGTGTACAAAGGCGAAGGTAAGGGAAGAACTGGTCTCATGAGAGTTAATGTCATTATTTAACATGATTTTTATATACTGTTTACTAGGCTGTTAAGAGTTAACTCATATTAAAAGTAAGTAATCGTTTCGGAACAATTTGATCCATATGGTAGATGAAGAGAAGAACATGTATACATCACAAAGACAGACAAACATAATTATATGATGAACATGTATACATCACACAGACAAACACGATTACGAAATTAACATGTATACATCACACAGACAGACAAACACGATTACGAGATTAACATGTATACATCACACAGACAGACAAACATAATTACATGATGAACATGTATACATCACACAGACAAACATGATTACGAGATGAACATGTATACATCACACAGACAGACAAACATGATTACGAGATGAACATGTATACATCACACAGACAAACATGATTACGAGATGAAAATGTATACATCACACAGACAAACATGATTACGAGATGAAAATGTATACATCACACAGACAAACATGATTACGAGATGAACATGTATACATCACACAGACAGACAAACATGATTACGAGATGAACATGTATACATCACACAGACAGACAAACATGATTACGAGATGAACATGTATACATCACACAGACAAACATGATTACGAGATGAACATGTATACATCACACAGACAAACATGATTACGAGATGAACATGTATACATCACACAGACAAACATGATTACGAGATGAACATGTATACATCACACAGACAAACATGATTACGAGATGAACATGTATACATCACATAGATAGACATAGGCATAGTGAATTGAATGTAGATACAATACAATTTATATTCTTCTGTTAAAATTCACTCAGAGACATGCCTCGTTTTGCATTATTTCTAAAATTGCAACATATATATTTATAGTTTGGGTACATACGATAAGATAAGATTGCTTTATTAATCAAAAAATTGAAATTTGATTAGATTACATAAATTCCGTCTTTCAGCATACTTAAAACAATATTAAAGAACCATTTGTACTCAAACACAATAGACATTCGCGCAAACTATCATACCATTTATCATACAAGAAAAAAGTAGGCCTATCATTTAGAAGTCAGCTATTGAGTCATTGTATTTCCTGGCTGAAAGATGATTCTTTTGATAGAGTCTCACTGACAGTGGAACAAAAAGAATTCCTAAATTTCTCTGTTCTTGCTCTTATTGAAAGAAGTCGACCACTTCGACTAGATATTATGTAACTATCATGAAGCGGGTGACAAAATAGATTACTAGGAAAGAAAGCTTATATTACAAGCATCAAGCTTAGAAAGAATAAAAAGTAATATATAAGTCCATGACAAATACAAATAAGGCTATTAATAAGCAATGGGAATTTGAACGCCACCGTGAATTTCATTTTAAAATCCATAATAAATTTTGTAATTACGTTTATAAATACTATAATCAATTCCCCCCCCCCCCCCCCCCGAGAATAAATCGATAGCGGATAAACTCATGACACTGGCACATTCAATGAACTTTGCGGCTGAAATCCAATCAATACTTCGAAACCGTATAGAATGATGTTTTTCACAAAGCTTTTGTTTGCATTAGAAAGTAATAGGCCTGCATTAAAATAGCAGCATATGAACCTATTGAAGCAAGACTATAACACACATTTATAAGAGATAAAAAATGTTTTATTGGTTTTTGAAAATTTAATGAAACCGAAACGTCACAGTATTGTAAAGCTCTCCATTAAACTTTGAGTTTGTTTTTAAATAAGATGTATAAGGATAAGCTGCAAACGTGCTCGAGAATGTTTATGTAATTCTAATTTGTTGATCATAGATAACTGACATTGATGTTGGATATCAGTCAAGTCTTGCACTTTGATTAGTGTTTTAAATGATGTTAAATTACTGGTTTTCCTGCTTTGTTCAGGCAACCCATTCTTTGGCCGGATGACACTCGGGAAGAAAGAGTACTTACATGTATTTGTACTCGCATAAGGGATAAGGAAAGTGTTCTTGTTCTTTAGTTTATTCAAGCATTGGAAAAGATTGTTATTGTGTTGTATTTCTAAATTTGAGTTTAATGCCTTATTTATTATTACTACTTTACTCTTTGCCCTTGTGTCATCTAGCGTTTCTAGATTTAGTAACATAACTACTAGTGTTACTCTAGTCAGTTGTGAATATTCGCTTATAACGAGCCTTGCAGCTCTTTTCTGAATTTGATTCAGTTTTATGTTTTCTTTAGTTTTGTTATGGCATGTCTAGGGTTTGATCATTTTAATCTGTACATCTCTGATTGAAATCTACATTTTTATGAATTTAATTAACTGCTAGCACCAGCCGTAACCTTTTTATTCTAATCTTGAGTGTTACAGACTCTCTTTCGTTTGAGAAGTTATTGCGTCCTATGGTTTGCGTCCGTGGTTTGAGACTAGTCTTGTATTTTGTTTATGGCTTAGAATTACCGTAACGTGTTGATTTACCATACTAGAAAGTCTCTTTTTAAAAACCCAGACGAGCCGAAGCTCTTGGGTCCGGGGCGTAACGCATTAGAAGTGAGTATAACTCTGTCCGGGCTCCAGCCACCCCACGGCCCGCCGAAGGCGTGGCGTGCCATGTAAAAGGGAAGGTTTCCGCAGGCCAGCGACCGTTCGCTGCGGTTCCCCTAAGGATCATTATCGTGGTGGCTCGCCCGTATATCTGCATTGTCACCCGGTAGCACAAATCCTATACTATAGGCACAGGCATCCAGGCACCGGGTGGGTCGTGAGACGGGTTGCAGCGTCCATTGCTTCCTCCCCACCGAGACCCCGTGGCCTCTCGGCAGTGCAATGAATCTCAGACACGCTGCGGGGGCTGTCCCCCATGCGTTAGCCCACCTGTGTTTTCTTAAAGGAAAAGAACTGGCGGTTTACGCACTATGCCGCTTTGAGGCCCATGCGTACAGTTGTGTGTTGATTTACCTGACTAGTTCGGTTAGCACTCACCATGGTCCAAACACTACTCACTACTAATTACGTTTTGTATTCCTTATGTATTTGTAAACCTTTTATTGTAACAAAAACCTAATACAATACAGAACTTTAAAAAAACGAATACAACATTGGTTTTCCTAGATTATTTCTTTCTTATGTTACTCCATATTTAGATTGACCTACAGAATTTCATGGAATATAGTTGTTGGCATTAATTAATTTCATTTTCTGAAACGCTCTGAAAAGTTGGCAGTTTTCTGTTTTTTTTAATGTTTCTTTATTTAGGCGTTCTATGGTGGTTACATTATTGTGGCCGATTGGTGGGCCGAGCAGGGGTAGATACTCTTGTTCGAGGCTGACCAAACACGTCACTTCTATTAGACGCATGTTGGATACACGTGCTAACTCTGCTTTCCCCTTTTTCCAGCGTAGGGACAACGCCACCCGTGACCACATCTTACAAGGGATTGCGTGGCAAGCACAATACACAATAAACTTTATTTCCCTAACTAATGTCGAACTGGAATTATTAAGGGGCACCTACTGAACTATGGAGAATAATCATGAGATTTTTGTATCAAGATTCAAACCTCAGGGAAAGGAATGGCAATCGAATAGACTGCCTGCTTGACGCCAACGTCCCACTTTCTGGAGAAGGTTCATGATCAAACCATCAACTAGGTCATCGCCCGATGAACAAATGATTATCAGCTCATTAAGTGATAAGCACACCAGGAGAATATTATTAAGATAATTTTTTATTGATCTTTGAGCAAGTCTTATCAAACGGACTTACAAGATTAGAGGCTTTTAATCAATTAACACATTTCTTG
Organism: Anisus vortex; assembly: GCA_949126835.1. Lineage (NCBI taxonomy): Eukaryota > Metazoa > Mollusca > Gastropoda > Planorbidae > Anisus > Anisus vortex. The sequence goes on from OX421494.1 coordinate 23,364,021, forward strand.
TGTCTGACTCATCAAACGAATGAAAACTTACATAACTTGCGTGATCTTGGCGGTAATACGTACTCGTTATATGAATAAACATTTCGTCTAATCTATCTATCTATCTATCTAACTATCTATCTATTTATCTATCTATCTGTTGGGCTATCTATCTATCTATCTATCTATCTGTTGGGCTATCTAACTATCTCTCTATCTGTTGGGCTATCTATCTATCTCTCTATCTATCTATCTATCTATCTATCTATCTATCTATCTATCTGTTGGGCTATATATCTATCTATCTGTTGGGCTATATATCTATCTATCTATCTATCTGTTGGGCTATCTATCTATCTATCTAACTATCTATCTATTTATCTATATATCTGTTGGGCTATCTATTTATCTATCTCTCTATCTATCTGTTGGGCTATCTATCTATTTATCTGTTGGGCTATCTATCTATCTATCTATCTATTTGTTGGGCTATCTATCTATCTATCTATCTATCTATCTATCTGTTGAGCTATCTATCTATCTATATATCTATCTATCTGTTGGGCTATCTATCTATCTATCTATCTATCTGTTGGGCTATCTATCTATCTATCTATCTAACTATCTATCTATTTATCTATCTATCTGTTGGGCTATCTATTTATCTATCTATCTATCTAACTATCTATCTATTTATCTATCTATCTGTTGGGCTATCTATCCATCTATCTATCTGCACATCTACATTTGTATATAATGTTTTCAATCTAGTAAAACGTTATTCATTCTGTATTTAAGTATAGTTTGAACTAGACTAGATATAGAATTTACTTACATCTTAGTGTGCTGGTTCCATTTCTATTGGGATGCTACTTTCTTGAGCATTTTAACACAAAATTTGTTGTAACCTTTGACCTCTATGAACTTCTATATTGGTAAATAAAAACACAACCTCGACGTGTCCTTGGTCCGTCCTTAATACCATTCTATAAACAAAACCACTGCATCTTAGAGCTGTTATTTAGTGTCCTGAAATGAACATACTCTGGGAACTCAGATCAACTGTAACCCCCTCCCCAACCGCCACCCCGGCCCTACCACTTACAAGACACACATACCAGCACATATTCTACACCTCATACACAGAGTCACAAACGATGTGACACATTTTTATAGAACTCCCCTCCCTACACACAGACACACACACAAATTCATTTACTGTGGTGGTTGCTATTAAAAAAAATAAACAAACAAAAATTTAGACGTAAAAAAGAACTGGCTCCCTACTATAGAACTATAGCTGATGAATAGATCAACTTAGTAAATTGGACTATCGGACCGGAACATTAGCACACAAGGGTTCTCAGAATGTAAATAGAGATTAATTGACTACACTTTCATGCGAACACACGTCTTTGTATGTAAACAAATATTTTGTTTGTGCACTGTTCGCATTTACCTTCCGAAACTTGATCATTACCACAAATCCAAATTTTTTAGAATCGTTTTTGTAAATATAGATTAAACTGCAACTAACAATTTAAACCCTACTGTTAAATTGTATGTATACACATAGTTATTGAAACTATTTGAGTAATAGACAAGAAATCGCTTATCTTTTAGGCTACAGGACACGGTTCATTGTGTCCTCTAATACAAATATACTTATTTTTCGATAGAAGAAAAAGAGAAGGCAATATTTATTAAAATTTATTCTTTGTTTTGGCATTGATTGTTTAGATTTGGCCTCGATAACTTAGTTTTGGCCTCGATAATTTAGTTTTGGCCTCGATAACAAAGTTTGGCCACGATAATTTTAGATTTTTAGATTTGGCCTCGATAACTTAGTTTTGGCCTCGATAATTTAGTTTTGGCCTCAATAACTTAGTTTTGGCCTCGATAATTTATTTTTAGCCTCGATAATTTAAATTTGGCCTCGATAACTTAGTTTTGGCCTCGATAATTTAGTTTTGGTCTCGATAATTTAGTTTTGGCCTGGATAATTTAGTTTTGGCCTGGATAATTTAGTTTTGGCCTCGATAATTTAGTTTTGGCCTCGATAATTTAGTTTTGGCCTCGATAATTTAGTTTTGGCCTCGATAATTTAGTTTTGGCCTCGATAATTTAGTTTTGGCCTCGATAATTTAGTTTTGGCCTCGATAATTTAGTTTTGGCCTCGATAATTTAGTTTTGGCCTCGATAATTTAGTTTTGGCCTCGATAATTTAGTTTTGGCCTCGATAATTTAGTTTTGGCCTCGATAATTTAGTTTTGGCCTCGATAATTTAGTTTTGGCCTCGATAATTTAGTTTTGGCCTCGATAATTTAGTTTTAGCCTCGATAATTCAGTTTTGGCCTCGATAATTTAGTTTTGGCCTCGATAATTGAGTTTTGCCCTCGATAATTGAGTTTTGGCCTCGATAATTTAGTTTTGGCCTCGATAATTTAGTTTGGGCCTCGATAATTTAGTTTTGGCCTCGATAATTTAGTTTTGGCCTCGATAATTTAGTTTTGGCCTCGATAATTTAGTTTTGGCCTCGATAATTTAGTTTTGGCCTCGATAATTTAGTTTTGGCCTCGATAATTTAGTTTCGGCCTCGATAATTTAGTTTTGGCCTCGATAATTTAGTTTTGGCCTCGATAATTTAGTTTTGGCCTCGATAATTTAGTTTTGGCCTCGATAATTTAGTTTTGGCCTCGATAATTTAGTTTTGGCCTCGATAATTTAGTTTTGGCCTCGATAATTTAGTTTTGGCCTCGATAATTTAGTTTTGGCCTCGATAATTTAGTTTTGGCCTCGATAATTTAGTTTTGGCCTCGATAATTTAGTTTTGGCCTCGATAATTTAGTTTTAGCCTCCATAATTTAGTTTTGGCCTCGATAATTCAGTTTTGGCCTCGATAATTTAGTTTTGGCCTCGATAATTTAGTTTTGCCCTCGATAATTGAGTTTTGGCCTCGATAATTTAGTTTTGGCCTCGATAATTTAGTTTTGGCCTCGATAATTTAGTTTTGGCCTCGATAATTTAGTTTTGGCCTCGATAATTTAGTTTTGGCCTCGATAATTTAGTTTTGGCCTCGATAATTTAGTTTTGGCCTCGATAATTTAGTTTCGGCCTCGATAATTTAGTTTTGGCCTCGATAATTTAGTTTTGGCCTCGATAATTTAGTTTTGGCCTCGATAATTTAGTTTTGGCCTCGATAATTTAGTTTTGGCCTCGATAATTTAGTTTCGGCCTCGATAATTTAGTTTTGGCCTCGATAATTTAGTTTTGGCCTCGATAATTTAGTTTTGGCCTCGATAATTTAGTTTTGGCCTCGATAATTTAGTTTTGGCCTCGATAATTTAGTTTTGGCCTCGATAATTTAGTTTTGGCTTCCGTAATTTAGTTTTGGCTTCCATAATTTAGTTTTGGCCTCCATAATTTAGTTTTAGCCTCCATAATTTAGTTTTGGCCTCGATAATTTAGTCCTCCATAATTTAGTTTTGGCCTCGATAATTTAGTTTTGGCCTCGATAATTTAGTTTTAGCCTCTATAATTTAGTTTTGGGCTCGATAATTCAGTTTTGGCCTCGATAATTTAGTTTTGGCCTCGATAATTTAGTTTTGGCCTCGATAATTTAGTTTTGGCCTCGATAATTTAGTTTTGGCCTCGATAATTTAGTTTTGGCCTCGATAATTTAGTTTTGGCCTCGATAATTTAGTTTTGGCCTCGATAATTTAGTTTCGGCCTCGATAATTTAGTTTCGGCCTCGATAATTTAGTTTTGGCCTCGATAATTTAGTTTTGGCCTCGATAATTTAGTTTTGGCCTCGATAATTTAGTTTTGGCCTCGATAATTTAGTTTCGGCCTCGATAATTTAGTTTTAGCCTCCATAATTTAGTTTTGGCCTCCATAATTTAGTTTTGGCCTCGATAATTTAGTTTTGGCCTCGATAATTTAGTTTTGGCCTCGATAATTTAGTTTTGGCCTCGATAATTTAGTTTTGGCCTCGATAATTTAGTTTTGGCCTCGATAATTTAGTTTTGGCCTCGATAATTTAGTTTTGGCCTCGATAATTTAGTTATGGCCTCGATAATTTAGTTTCGGCCTCGATAATTTAGTTTTGGCCTCGATAATTTAGTTTTGGCCTCGATAATTTAGTTTTGGCCTCGATAATTTAGTTTTGGCCTCGATAATTTAGTTTTGGCCTCGATAATTTAGTTTTGGCTTCCATAATTTAGTTTTGGCCTCCATAATTTAGTTTTAGCCTCCATAATTTAGTTTTGGCCTCGATAATTTAGTTTTGGCCTCGATAATTTAGTTTTGGCCTCGATAATTTAGATTTGGCCTCCATAATTTAGTTTTGGCCTCCATAATTTAGTTTTGATAATTTACTTATCAAGGTCAAAACAAAATTATAAAGGCTACACGACTTTAAACCTCAAGAAAAAAAAGTATAAAATTGTATAATATAGTGGATAAGACGACAACTCCAAAGCAAGCCCCTTATATAGCTTTACGTTTAATCTGTTGGACAAGACCAATGGCCAATCTTCTTTGGCTATGCCATCTTTTGAAGCTGTTGCCTCAAACAATCTCAAATAATAAAACAAGTCCTCTCCTTCGACATAACTCTTTAAATTCTTATGTAATCGATCTACGTTCTTACGTCCCTTACTGTCGCTTCCCTGTTGCAATCTTAATTTCTCTAATTCAAACGCTCTTTCCTTTTCTTTCTCTTCCCTCTCAAATTCTCTCCTCTCCCTTTCTACATCTGTTATCTGCTGGTTATCTACATATTTTTGTATAGCCTTCCCTCCATATCCTAATCTAGTTGCCTCAGCGCATAACTCTTCCACTGTTCTGGGTTTGAACATTTTGGAAACTACTTGGATAAGACTGTTTACTATAAATAAAAGAAATTGTAAAAATAAATTGTGCGAGTTAGGTGTGTCCCCAACTTCCCAACAAGTAGTAACCCCTCGAATCGACCCGATCCGGTGCCCTGACAAGTGCCAAATAAAAAAAACAAAACTTATCGTTTACAAGATCTCCGATCTCCGCAAAGGCAGATGTGACCTCCCCCCTGCAACACTGTCTTAGAGCCGAGGTAGACGCAAACCATGTCAATTGTCCAAAGAGCCACCTATACAGAACATCTGTGTAGTTCCGCTCCCGATAATATGTGGAAAGAAAACAAACAAACACGTATAAAAATGTTGAAACAAAAACAATCACTATTAATAAATTTCTACTTATCGAACATGCACTAAAATTAACCGTACATATAGGGTGGTTATCAATGTAATATAAAGTTTGACAAGCCCCCACAATGTCACGACCTAACTTGCGCCAGGTCGGACACAGCACCAATAACATCAACAACTAGGTGGAGGTTAAAATATCAGGTCATTTATTAAAATATAAACCATAAAAAAAAAAATAAGTATATCTGATATCAGTACATACAAGGCATTATTAGCGTTAACATATTAGGTACAAATGAGGTACAAAGAAACCCCCTTCCCATATATTCAAGAAGAGCTCCAGTCTACATACAAGATGAGTTCTATCCAACACACACCAAGTCCGATTCACGATGAGTTCTATCCAACACACACCAAGTCCGATTCAAGATGAGTTCTATCCAACACACACCAAGTCCGATTCAAGATGAGTTCTATCCAACACACACCAAGTCCGATTCAAGATGAGTTCTATCCAACACACGCCAAGTCCGATTCACGATGAGTTCTATCCAACACACACCAAGTCCGATTCAAGATGAGTTCTATCCAACACACACCAAGTCCGATTCACGATGAGTTCTATCCAACACACACCAAGTTCGGTTCTAATTCAACATCTAATTTAGACATCAATCACCACCTACTCAACATTTAGTTGAGGAATGTGAATAATAATAATTAACAATTGACTTGAAAGAGAGACTGCAAATCATGAAAATACATTTACAGTCGACTATTAAATCTATAATAGGATTTAGTTCTAGAACAAGATCTAGAACTATTATATATAAACAACAACATAATATGTGAAAACTCTATTAAGTTTAAAATAATCAAATACAATTATAGAATTGAATATCATTCTAAACTACTACACCTTACCCTATATGCACTACTCTCGTTCTCAAACGTCCAGGTACTGACCTCTTCCCTTTCAAGTCACACACTGAACTGTACACCGAAAAGGGAAGTAGCCCATACACACACTAATTCCCGTGAACATTTTGGAAAGGGGGGGGGGAGCAACAATTGCCACAAGTAAAATAGTGAATTAAACTCACTATTTGACATAGCTCTTGTTAGGTATCATATAAAAATTATTTTAGTATCATAAAAAACTCTATGTATCTTAGCAACACTTACGAGTCCTATCCTTTAGTATCATTAGTAATGCGTTAGAGTTCTAGTATTTGTTAAGCATCTTTGCTACTATTTGGTACCATATCAACCTTTTAGTAGGCCTATTCTAGCTAGCAATTAATTTTCTAACAACCCTTTATGATTTTTTAAAAAATAATCCCTCAGCATCCAAGCATCCCTTGGTGTTCCAGCAGCCCTTTTGGTATCTTAGCAAGCCAAACTCTTTATTATCATAGCAACCTATTAGCATCATAGGAGCCTCCTCATGTCGCAGCAGTCCTTTAGTATCCAAGCAATCGTTAATAATCCTGCCAACGCTTTAGTGTACTAGTAACCCTTTAGAACCTTAACAACCTGGGCAAACTTCTCTATAAAATACGTGCTGGGTCCTAGTGATGATAAATAAATGTATAGACCTACTATTGACCCTAACTTCGAGCCCAAATATCTACCTACAATGCCAGGGCCATGGAAGAAAAATCAATTTCCCCCAAACAGCACAGTGACTAATTAATACACGGAATCTTTCCGCAATGCAAACTCAGTTTCTCGGAGGGCGGTTCCCGGAAGTGTGAAGAGGAAGCGAGAAGCTAGCATTGAATTGCAAGCCAATCCTGAAGCGAGCAACCTCATTACTCATTGGCTAGGATTTCTTTGCTTTTACTATTATCCGTTGTACAAAGGGATAGTGAAGACAAAGTATTGATTCAATGCCAAAAGCTAGCACGTACCAACGCCATGTTATCATTTAATCATCCTTCTACATTGTAATCGTTAAATAAAGCAATGTCGCTTCTTTACTCGCCGTGGCTTTTCTTATACGAAAAAATATAAACAGTTAATCATCATAATGAGTCAATGGCTTCACGCGCAGTTAATTCTTGGCCAGCTCTCAAGAGGTTGCAAACCTTATCATAATTCTATCGGAGCTCATCAAGATAAAAAGATATTCCTCCCTTGTTTCTAGCAGACACTACTGCGCTATTACCTAACAGTCGTTGACTTCATTGCTATGGTTTATTGTGGCGTTTGTACATCCAGATATCTTAAAATAGAATATATCTCCACATTCAGGTGTGGAATGGTGCTTTGGGTGTAAATAACAGCCTTTGTGGGCTAATGGTAGATCTTCGCTTTTACTATTCTAATGATAACTGGTTCAAATTCTGTTAAACTTCAGTTTTTTTTATTTGTATGTCAGTACGTTGTCTTCGAGTCAATTCAGATTTAATGGGAACCTTCAGTGGATCAATTTGGTTTAAACGGGATACTTTACGACATACTTACCTTTACATCAGGGTAGGTAAAGGGAAACGGATGGGCATTGTGCTGGCCAAACGATCCACTTTGTTATCGAGGCTAAATAAACTCTGAGAAGCTTTATGGGGCGAAATGTTGAACACTCATAACTTTGTAATGCAAAAAAAAACAACAAAAAAAACAACAAAAAAAAAAAAACAACAACAACAATAGAAAAGTCTTGATTTGAAGGAATAATTTAATATTAAATTCACAAATAACGATATCAAGTTTTCTTCACATACGAAAAACGACAAATATAAACTTCTTGAGTTCACTATGGACTCTTGGGGCCTTTTGACGGACCAGGAACAATTTTAAGTACATTTTACATTTAAGTACCATATCTGCCTCTGAATTTGGTGATTTTTTATAAATAACAGTATGCATACACACACACACACACACACACACACATATACATATATTAATAGACACTTAGATAAAAATGCATACAATAAAAGTCGGTTATTGAAAGAAATCTAGAGTTGAATTGTTAAATTGTTGTATTTCAGGTCCATCAACATCGAAGGTTATATTATAAGGACTTTTTGTTAACGTTGTTGTCATGTTTTTCTTGTATCCATTTTATTTTTATTGAATCCTTAAAGTCTGATGTACAGTTGGATATCTTTTATAGAGTTTATTATATATTTTGGTATAATTTTCCTGAAAAGGTCATGAAGACTTCTACAGTAATAGTATTTACGTCGAATTTCACTAAATGTACTGCATTCCAACAAAATTTACTTGCTTGAGCACTCCATTTATTATAGCTCAGTGAAACAAACAATAATACTTTCAAGAGGAAAAAACAAAACACAAATGCCAACAGTAAAAAAAAAAAGTATATAATAAACAAAAGTAGACAATAATATTTCGCAGTACCGGAAAATCCAGTCTCGAAAAACACCATAATGTGAAAGCATTTCAAAAGGACATTATTCTGAAATGGCGCTCAGAATAGCAACTTAACATACGATTATTAGTAATTGGTTGACGTTTATTTTATTTTTTTGAATTACAGATTTAAGCAACATTGTCTATATTATATATATATATATATATATATATATATATATATATATATATATATATATATATATATATATATACATATATACACATTTAAATATAATCATATCATATAAATATGATATGTTAATATGTTTGACTATATATCTTTATCCATTATATTTGTGTTTTATTTCTCCACGCTAAATATCTGCACATTTATTATCGAGCTAAACTTACTTCTCCAAATGTCAGTCTGACTGATGTGATCACATTTAAAGGAGACGCCATAGATGTTTATTATTTACTTCATTATAAACGTCTAATAGTTTAACATATCAGTCAGTTTTAATTAAATCTGTATGCATTATTTTGCATTTAACACACACCCACAAACACACACACCTTGTCAACTAATTAAATACTGTTCGTTTCCTGTGATCTTTTATTCCTTTATTTCAAGCTTTAGCCTCAGGGAAATGACCAAGTCTATAAGAAATATTGTCATAATTGGGATAACTAAAAAACTGACAATTCTTGCGAAACTCTTTGGTGATTTGAAACATATTTTTTTTTAAACAAATTGTTACCATAGTAACGCTTTAACTTCGTGATTCAAAGGGAGGAAACTCTAAAAGCCCGTAACCTTTTCTAACACCCTCAAATCCCCCCCCCCCCAAAAAAAAATAACAAACCCCCCCCCCCCCCCCCCCACATCTTCCCTTTATTTTTGTTCAAACTGAGAGTTTTCTGTAAGAATCGATTAGGTCCTCCAAGTTGTTACATGTGGCGCAGGAAGGACAATCTCTGATCATTAACAGACAGCGTGCTGATGGAGTGGTGCGGTGGGGGAGGGAAGGACAACAAAAAAGAGGGCGTGTAGAGGGGGCCATTAGAGAAAGTGTAGGGGTGGTTAATGATGTTTGAAACTGTATATGCTGGTTTAGTCCTCGACTTCTGTAGCGAGGGGTGAAAGGGTGCGGTTTAGGAGTAGATGTGGGCCGAGTGAGTGTGGCGTGGATGACTGGGGGGGGGGGGGGGGGCTTTCTTCAAGTGGGTATACGCCGTACATTATAATATTGTAAGGCTGTAGCTTGTATGGTGACTGATTTAATTGGGGGCAACGACAGGGGAGCGCAGTGGAGGACGTAGACAACTCAACCGTGCTTAACTGGAATTCTTTGTGTTTATGTTTCTCTGTGTGAATCTGTGTGTGTGTGTTCGTGTCTGTAGTATGACTAGAACATAAGTGTGCATATTGTACATCCGTTTTCAATATAAACACTCAGTAGGTTACAAATGGCTTGTATTAAAAAAAAAAGTATTTGTAATATTGCGTTGCTGTCTAGTGTTGGAAGATAAAATATTTCCGTTTTTCAGTATCGTGGAACGAGGATAATAATCACCACAGTAGACACAATGCCCACTCCTACTAGATCAACACATTAGCATTAATAACTGTATAACACCAATCAACAAATTACTAATGCTTGATGAAATTAGCCATAATCAACAGTTTAGTCATAATTACCAAATTAGCCATAATCACCAATTTAGTCATAATAACCAAATTAGCCATAATTACCAGTTTAGTCATAATAACCAAATTAGCATTAATCACTAGTTTAGTCATAATCACCAAATTAGCATAAATCACTAGTTTAGTCATAATCACCAAATTAGCATAAATCACTAGTTTAGTCATAATCACCAAATTAGCATAAATCACTAGTTTAGTCATAATCACAAAATTAGCATAAATCACTAGTTTAGTCATAATCACCAAATTAGCATAAATCACTAGTTTAGTCATAATCACCAAATTAGCATTAATCACTAGTTTAGTCATAATCACCAAATTAGCATAAATTAGCATAAATCACTAGTTTAGTCATAATCACCAAATTAGCATAAATCACTAGTTTAGTCATAATCACCAAATTAGCATAATTCACTAGTTTAGTCATAATCACCAAATTAGCCATAATCACCATTTTAGTCATAGGCCTAATCACCAAATTAGCCATAGGCCTAAACCCCAGATTAGTCATAATCAGCACAGTATTCATAATCACTAACTTAGCAATAATAACTCATTCTGTTCTGTTTTCATATTATAAAATATACGAGAAATAAGTGTCAAAAAATACTTTATTATCAAATCAATAACTTTCTATATTTATTTTAAAGCAAAAGTAATGTAACTAAAAAAAAATTATATAAATTATGTAAATAATTCCACTTTATAATTTAAATCATTTATGTAACAATTTTCCATTAATAAAATATTACACTATTGAAGTAATCGATTCATAATAATAACAGGTATGAAGTACAGAGGAATTCAACTATAAAGTAATCCACACATAAAATAGTACAAAATAACCAACTGCAAGGCAATCCATTTATAAAACAATCCATTTATAAAACAATCCATTTATAAAACAATCCATTTATAAAACAATCCATTCATAAAACAATCCATTTATAAAACAATCCATTTATAAAACAATCCATTTATAAAACATCCCATTTATAAAAAAAAAGTTAACATATCTTTAGTTTGACGAATAATACTAATAAAAAAAAAGCCCAAAATTTGAGTATAATCATAGAGAAATCAATGCCTTCAATGATTATCACTATTTAAGTCATAAAGGGCTAAGGACAAAAGACGTAGGAAAAAGAATACATAAACACATAATTCCTTTTCTTTACACATTCAGATAATTTTAGTAAATCACTGACCGTTTAAAAGCCAAATATCCATTAACATCTATAATAACAACAACAACAAAATTAAAAAAAATAAAAATAAATTAGAAAAATTATCTTACGTACGCTAATTAATGCGTTAAATGCGTATATGAAGTAAAGTATTTTAAACATTGTAATAGTTTTTTATCAATTCTTCGTACTATCGAAATTGTGTAATGATATTTTGTGGCAACGCTCAGATAGGCACCAACCGGACATTTTGTTACCAGTAATCCTAAGCTTACTAAATAAAACTAACATTCTAAATAGGCGTCGATTTTAACCCATTTACGTTATTTTTGCCAATTAATATATTTATTTAATACTATGTAACTATGATTTGGCTTCTTAAAAGGTTTAGCATTAACAAAATTACTAGTAATTCACACAATCTCTGTTATTTAAAATATTTATTTTCCTAACAAATTTTGAAGTGTTACACTCAAGGGAGGTAATACACATTCTTTATTGCGTTATTTCCTGCCATTTTTTTCATTACTTAAAAGTTAGTTGAATATAGTTGAATATAATAACAATAAAATTGTATACAAAAGCTAATGATTAAAAATAAATACACTAAAAATTTATATATATATATATATATTTAATGATTAGACATATAATATGTAAAAAATAAAACCCCTAATTATTTACCATCTTGTTTTATTTATAAATATATATCGTTCTTTGATGTTAAAGTCCATCGTAATGAATATACTAATTTTTTGTACAACCTTCCACAATAAAAGGTTTGTTGAATCTAAAGTCTCTTAAGTCTGGAAACTAAACCTGGACAATTTCCTCGCTTGGCGATATTATGAATATATGAATGAATGAAAGACAGGGTTAAAGTAAATTCTGGTATAATACGACAAAAATATTATTTTTTTCATAAATGTCGTTTATTTTCACACATACAAACATTTTAACTGGCAAACTTTTAATAGTTCTAAACTTTAATCAGTGTAGTTCAAACATCAAAAAGTTCAAAAAGTACATCTAGAAACGAATTTCATGCAGTCAAAATGTATGTACTCAAGAATTCAATTTCATGTATGTTCAAGACATGCATCAGAGATCTTTCTTATTTGTGTGTCTCTTCAATTACTCAAAGACAGATTCTTTAATAAAACATGAACATCGTTTTAACAATGCATTTTTTATTTCCCATCTCGTATAATTCACTGAGGACATCTCGATTCAAACTACATTGACATACACACACATATCTTATCACACACACATATTATATACACACACATACACTTAAACACTCACGCATGCGTAAGAGACCTCATATGTTCCGGTGCCGTCATTACTACTTGATGAAGTTAATTAAGTTGTGAGCATGATTTAATAAGAATGTTCTTCCTAACATGGAGACGAGTCATAGCGTGATCCAGGACCCTATTTATGATTGTGGGGGCCCTTCGTGGTCTCGCCCCTGCCTTACACATACCTCAGAAAAGTGCCGTTAATTCATGTTAGATTCTGTAAATTAATAATAAATTTTATGTTGCGCTTAGCTTGGTTGCAATGGAACGCTTTAAATTTTAGGGGAATCAATGTATTTTATTTTACATTTTCAACAAAAGAATGTGCATGTCACAAAAAAAGAAAATTTTGGGAAAGTGTGGGGGCCCTTTTGTGTCGGGGCCCCTGTTCCAAAGGAACATGTGGAACATGTCTAAATACGCTACTGTTGTGATTTTAGGAAAAGGTAGCACATAAACAAAAGATGTGAGAAACTGTGTAATTTAAAACAAACATACATGGAATAGAAAAAAAATAATAAAGTTAAAAAAAAAAGGATGATAATGCAATGTTTATAATCTAGCCTAGGGGTCGGCAACCTACGGACCGCGTGCCAGACTCGGCACACGGAGGAATTTTCAATGGTACGCGAAATAGGACTTAAAAGTCAATTCAAGTCTCTTCTAGAAGAAATTTAGTGGTAGAGCAGTATGACTTTTAGGCAGTTGGCATGTTGGCATGCTGAATGAATTAGAAATCCTACTTTGGCACCATACTATCTAACTCACAATTGTTTCTTTTCAAAACTTCACATAACATTCTTTCGACTGCAAGAATTACACACTAGCACAGTGACAAAATAAAAACATTATAAAGGTTTATACCCAAACATTGAAACTTGAAAACAACAAAATAAATTTAGTGAAAAAAACAACAACATTACAGAATTTCGCGGTGCTTCTGTAAAGACGCTGGAAATCTCAAGGTTCCTAGGTGCAAAGTGTGGGAATCACTAGGTTAAGTCATATATCTAAGGCAGTCAACTTGGAGGTGAGAATTTACGCCCATCTCCGACTGTCGGAATGAAATCTTGACGGGTGGCGTAGGCAGCATGGGGGTGGGGAGCCTATAGGGGAAATAATACCGTCCGTTGGAATAATTTAATCTCGGCAAGTCAGCTCAGGGCGCCCGGCAGTTTAAATTACAGTGGAAGGGAATGGCCACGTGACCTGAAAACGTTTGCTCAGGGCACTTAAATGCAGTTGGTGGATATTGCGTTTCCGGTTAGGATGGATAGTAGCGGTTGTGGTGGTCATGTAGTGGTCATGTGGTGGTCTTGTGGTGGTCTTGTGGTGGTCTTGAGGTGGTCTTGTGGTGGTTTTGTTGTTGTCTCGTAGTAATAATATGGTGATTTTTAATGTGATTATATTGTGGTAATAGGATACACTTTGAAGTAGATAAAAAGTTAAATCGATAGATCACGAGATCACTAGCTCAATATATATACATCGAATTAAATGCATACATAAATATAACTGAATAACTATATTAATATATTCTTATATTTAAATCACTGATCTATAAAAAGAATGGATTAGGTGCGGAAGTAACATCCTGGAAGAAATTTCCGCCATTTTGTTTCTACTGTCACGGATCAATATATTATATGAGTGTGTTTATTTATTTAGATGTTTGTTTCTGCTCTATAGTCTCCTAAGCCGTTTGACTAATCGGGTTAGAAGCTAAATGTATAAATTGTAAACGTCCTCCAAAAGAAATTTTAATCGCTTCAACAATATTGCTTAATTCGTAAATATTTTTAAAAAAATAAACTTAGACCTATTACTAATCACGTATGTAAAGGTTATAAAACAGCGCCATTTCCGAATTATGTCCCTTTGAAATGCTTTCAAATTTCGTATGTTTCGGGACCGGGTTTTCCCGTATTGCAAAATATTGCTGTCTACTTTTTTTTATTAACTTTTTTTGGGTTTTGTATTTGTAATCTTTTTTGTTTCCTTTTGATAGTATTATTGTAAGTCAGAAGCTTAACAGCAACAATTCATATGCATATTGTGCAAAATGGCAGCAACATTGTTTATATCGATAAGTGCAGTGAAACTGATTAGATTTCCCTGTCTTCACTTTGCTCAAACCAATTTATTAAGAAGGCGCAATCCATTATTTTTATAGATCAGCAATTTAAATATATAAATAAAAAATAAATAAAAAATAAATAAAATATAAATAAATATTAAATATTAAAATATTAAAAAATAGATCATCAGAACAATAGATATAAAAAACAACAACATATCAATAAAAATATATTAGATAAATTAAGGTCGAAAAATAAAGTTGTTTTGGAAGATATAAAAAAAGATATATTTACATTAATAGTATATTAATATGCATAGATATATACAAAAACAGACTAAATAAATGTATATATACATAAAAAAACAGGGATGGATAAGTAGATGGATGTAGATACGAAATATGGATAAATATAAAGACAAAGATGAACTTGTCATCCACTACAACATATTTAACTTAGGCCCTAAGCACAGATTAACGTCACAAGACATCCACCAACGACAAAGTCAGAATCTCCACCAGAAAACCTGGTGTAATGCCCAAAAATTATTCATGAATTTATGAGTTTGAAGTGTTACACTCAAGGGAGGTAATACGACTTTTGCACTGTGTTGTTATTTTTTGTAACTTTTTTTTTACTTAAAATTAAATTGAATATAATAACATAACTAAAAAAATAATTTAAAAGGAAATGATTATAAAGAAATACATACACAAATTTGTATTAAATGATTTTACATATAATATGTAAAAAAAAACACCTACATATTAAAATTTACCATCTTGTTTTATTTATAAAAATGTAATGTCATTTATTGTATTACCAAATTAAAATGGTATTTTAATATTTTTTTGCACAGCCTTTAAATAAAAGGATTGTTGAATCTATAAGTTTCATAAGTCTGGGAACTAAAACTGGACAATTGCCTCGCTTATTTTCACAAACACAAAAAACAACATTTTTTTGTAACTTGCAAAATTTGAATAGTTTTAAACTTTAATATCCTCAATTGCAAGCCTTCAAGAAAAACATTATGGCAACTTTCAAACGGCGCAAACTGACATGGTTCGGTCATGTGCTGCGTCAAAATAGCCTGTCAAAACAATCCTCCAGGGCACGGTGGAAGGTAGGCGTGGGAGAGGCCGTCAGCGGAGATGCTGGTTCGACAATGTCAAGGATTGGACAGGGCTGCAGTTGACTCAACTATTGACAACCGCTCAAGATAGTCAAACGTGGAGAAAGTTGACTGCCGAAGGGTCCATTCGCTCCCCTCCAACGGTCATGGGATTGATGATGACGATGATGAAACTTTAATCAGTGTAGTTCAAACATATTTTTTTGTAAAACATATACATCTAGAAATGACTTTCATGCATGTCAAAATTTATTTAATCAAGAAACCAATTTTGTATGTTCAAGACATGCAACAGATATTTTTCTTATTTGTGTGCCTCTGTATTTACTGAAAGACAGATTCTTCAATAAAACACAAACATCGTTTTAACAAAGCAGTTTTTATTTCCTATCTTGCTTAATTCACTGAGGACATCTCGATTCAAACTCCATTGACACACACACTCACACGCATACACACACACACATTCACACGCATATACACATACACACACATACATTTAAACACTGACGCAAGAGACCTCGTATGTTCCGGTGCCGTCATTACTACTTGATGAAGTTAATTAAGTTGTGAGCAAGATTTAATATGAAGGTTTTCCTAACATGCAGAAGGGACATTACATAAGTACAATAAAGGGAGTGTAGTCAAAGGCATAAATAAATAAAATAGATAAGTAAATTATGTACATTTGTTTTCTTTAGCTGAAATATTCTTTAACATTTATATTAACATTAGTAAATACTATAAATTGTTAAAAAAAAATAAATTTGTCTAAGGTTAAGAATAAACAAACGATGATAATTCAATGATTTTAATCTAACACTCAATTTTCTGAATAAAAGGTACTTAACTTTAACTACGAGAATTACAAATTAACAAAATGACAAAGTGAAAACTTTATAAAGGCTTATACTCATACACTGAAACCGTTCATCAAACAAGTACTCCAAAATAATAAAATGAATTTAGGCAAAAATCTTTACAGTATTTCGCGGTGCTTCTGTAAAGACGCTGCAAAACACAAGGTCCTCAGGGTGCACAGTGTGGGAACCACTATGTTAAGTCATTTCTCAGGCAGTCACCTTTTAGTGACCTTGGTTGTGAGAATTTACGCCGACTGTCGAAATAAAGTCTTGACGGGTGGCGTAGGCAGCTTGGGGGTGGGTGCCTTTATAGTAAATCATCCCGTCCGTTGGATTAATTTAATCTCGGCAAGTCAGCTCAGGGCGCCCGGCAGTGTAAATTTCAGTGGAAGGGAATGGCCACGTGAATTGAAAACGTTGCTCAGTGCGCTTAAATGCAGTTGTGGTTATTCCATTTCTGGTTAGGATGGATAGTAGCGGTTGTGGTGGTCATGTGGTAATCTTGTAGTGGTATTGTGGTTGGCTCGTCGTAAAATTATATAAGGGCAATAGGATTTAATGTAATGTAGATAAATCGATAGATCATTTGATCACAAGATCAATAAATCAAAATTTAAATAATATAAAATATATAAATAGAAAAATATTTAAAAATAGATCATAAGATTAATAGATAAAACACAGATCAATAAAAAAATAGATAAATATAAAAAATATATTACATAAATTTGGGTAGATAAAATAAAGTTATTTTGGAAGATTAAAAAAAGCAACATTTACATTAATATTATATCAATATGCACATGCCTATAAATATTTAAAAAAAATGACTAAGTAAATGTATTGTTACGTCCACAATCCCCTTGTGGCCAGAGCCGCGTAGATATCGTTGATAATTCTCGTTAGTCCTAGGGTAGACTTTAGTTATTATTATTTATGTTTCAGTATTACACGAACTCTCCTTATGTTTCTGGGCACAAACTCAGGATTTGCGTTCTAACAGTTCCTTTCCTTGACGTTAGAGTAGTAAATAAATATTATAGTATTGTAAACAACACAATAGAATAGTAACTTGACGAGGAAGCTTCAGTGTAAATTTAATTCAGGTGATTTGTTCCAATATATACAATATGAAGATTATGTACAGTTAGAATAAAATAGTGCAAACACAAGCGTCCTCAAAAGAAATTATCTCGAAACTCTCTGCCTTTCAGACAAACAAATCATTAAATACTATTAAAGTGGTGCCGGGAACAGTCCTTTTACTAGGAGGGGTGAAAATAATGGTATCATTACAAAACTCATAATAAAAATGATAGGAACTCTCCCATGCAGAAAAAATTAACCATTCCTAGCCACTCCGAGAATTTGAGGTCAACACGGAAGACCAAAATTACCAAGAATCTTTCGCCTTCGTACTAAAAGTCAAGGAAATGGAAAAAAAGCCGCCCACAAAATCTTGTGTAGGGAGAAAAAGAGGGGGGGGGGGGGGAATAAGCATTGTGTGTTCCAATACTTGGAAACCAACAGTATATGACAGTATATTATATATATATAAAGAGAATTAGATAAATAAATAGATAGATGCAGATACTAAATATGGATAAATATAAAGAGAGAGAGAGAGAGAGAGAGAAAGAGAGCTGAGCTTGCCATGCACTACAACATATTTAGCCTATGCCCTAAGCACAGGATTAACGTCACAAGACATCCGCCTACGACAAAATCAAAATGTCCACCAGAAAACTTGGTTAAATGCACAAGAATTATTCATGAAGTTAGAGTTTGTTCAAACTTGTGTTACACGGCACTCTGGGAACAATCTCTGCAGTAGCGTAGCCGGGGGGTGGGGGGAGCAGGAGGAGCGGTAGCTCCCCCTACGACCATTTTCGAAATAAAAGGGCCTTTTCGGGTATATTTTGTTAAACAACCCTCGAAGCACAATTTATGCTGTTTCTAATTTTTTTTTTAAATAGCTTTTCAGCAATTTATTTTGTTACAATGTGATTAATAAACCTTGTAAGATCTAGGTAATTTTAGCTTCATTTCATTTTATACTTAGAACATTGGCTTAGTTGCATAGCCGAATCCCTCCCCCCCCCCCCCCCCCCTTCCAATTTGTTTAGTTGACAACGAAAGCTTATAAACATTTTTCATCTTAGCAACATCACGGGCGCTTTTTGGCGCGTCGGCTCAGACGGTTCTTTAAACAGTATTCAATTATTAAACAAACAGAATATCAGGCGCAGTTAGATCTATCTAGAAACATAAATTTTTGTCTGAATTAATTGCACACAAGGTAGGCCTAAGTATTAGTTTATTTACGATAAATTAAACCCCGATCGTACCGAGAATGTAATCGATATTTTAAATTATGAGTTGCGACTTAGGCCTATCCTATTATTACATAGGTCCTTCTAAGTATTTGAGATTCCGACCTTTTATGTATATATTATGTACATAGTACATAGGCCGTCATAGGCCTATATATATATATATATTTAGGTCATAAAAAACTGTTCCGTGGAACAGCAAACATTGTAGAAGCTAGGTAGTCTACATCTATGCTTCAATCGTATTAATTTTAATTAATTAATATTTTTTTCCAATAAACTTGACTTATACATCATAATATAAGCTTATTTAAATTTGTGTAATTTGTAGACATTGGTTGGATTTTTATTAAATTTATTTTCTTTATGTTGGTCTAAAGTCTAAAAGGTCTACAGATTCATAGGCTACTAAATTACTATCAAAGACATAAATTGGCTGTCTTTAAATCTAACTTGACTATTTTCTACACAGCTTTTCTATTAACATTTTAATTTTAATCAGCAGAATCATCGGCCGAAATATTAAATTGCGTGGCCACAAAAATGTACATCGCTTTCAACATTTCCGCTTACGCTACAATTATATCATTTTGGGGGTGTGGACAATGTGGTTCCCGTGACCATATTCCTAATTCAAGCTGGTTCAGTTATCCCAGGTACTCTAATTACATTTTTAATCTTTAAAAAGTGGATTTTTTAAATTAAAAAAGAAGGATCTTTACAAGCACAAGAAAAAAGGGCTTTTTAATGAATAATAAGTATGAACTATTTAAGAATTTTTTAAAAAGTGAAACATTTTAAATGACTAAAAATTTGGGTCCTTTCAATAAAGAAAATGGAGCTTTCCAGAAAATTACTAGAGAGGGGATGAGTATTACTGATGCACAAAATAAACTTTCCTGCTTAGAGGTAATGACAGCCTCTATGTGCCAAGTGCTGCCTCAGCAATAGTACTCCTGGATAGACCTACTTCTGTAATATGGTCTCTCTTACCAAATTATGTCTTAAGGGGCACCTTCACGTATATATATTCGTACAAACTGTAACGCCGCACACAGACATTTAAAAAAAAAATGAACGAATAGGAACGGAAATGTTTTACACTTCAACTCTTTATGCATGCATAATATTTAAGACTTGTCAATGGCTATATTATGAATATAAGAATGAACGAGACACTGGTTGAAGTAAATTCGGTTACAGTACGAAAATTGATTAAAACATCCTTTTTTTAAATATAAATGCCGTTTTTTTTTCACACACACAGTGTGACACACACGCAAAACATATTAACTGGCAAACTTTGATTAATTCTAAAATTTAATCAGTGTAGTCCAAACATATTCTTTTGTAAAACATGTACATCTAGAAATCAATTTCATGCAGTCAAAATTTATGTAATCAAGAAATTAATTGCATATATGTTAAGGATAAGCAACATATATCTTTCTTATTTGTGTGTCTCTTCAATCACTCAAAGACAGATTCTTCAATAAAACACAAACATCGTTTTAACAAACCAGTTTTTATTTCACATCTCGCATAATTCACCGAGGACATCTCGATTCAAACTACATTGACACACACACATACACAAACATATAAACACACATTCACTTAAACACTCACGCATGCGTAAGAGACCTGGTATGTTCCTGTGCCGTCATTACTACTTGAAGTTAATTAAGTTGTGAGCAAGATTTAATAGGAAGGTTCTTCCTAACTTGCAGTCGGGACATAGCATGAACTCTGGGAGGGACGCACATAAAACAAAAGATGCGAGAGACTCTGTAGTTATGAAACAAAAAGATATAAAGCCGTATATGAGATTGAAAGATTTTGGATAGAAAAGTGTGGACGGAACAAGAAAAGTAAATAAAAAAAAGAAACAAAAAACAAAATAATACACAGGAGCGGGACGCAAATACTGACTTAGGTCAGTCGTTCCAAATATTTTTTGAAGTAAGTTTTTTCATGGCTGTTACCCTAAGTGAAAACTCTAAATGTTGCATTTGACCAAATTGAATCGAAACAACAAAATAAGTTTAAGCAAACAACCGTTACAAACGCCGAGAATCTCGAGTTCCCCTATGGTGCACAGTTTGAGAACCATAAGGCTAAGTCATTTCTCAGGCAGTCATCTTGGATGTGAGGATGTACGCCCAATCCCCCGAGCGTCGAAATGAATTCTTGACGGGTGGCGTATGCAGCTTGGGGAGTTGGCGCTTTTAGGGGAAGGAGTCCCGGTCGTTGGATTAATTTAATCTCGGCAAGTCAGCTCAGGACGCTCGGCAGTTTAAATTTCAGTGGAAGGGAATGGCCACGTGACCTGAAAACGTTTGCTCAGCACACTTAAATGCAATTGGTGGTTATTGCGTTTCCGGTTAGATTGGATAGTAGCGGTTGTAACCACAGAGGTGTTCTTGGTAATATTAGGCCTATAGTGGTTTTTATAAGGCGGTTTATATGGATATTAATTGGTTGTTAATTGGTGATTAAATGCCGGTTATATGGTTATTATAGAGTGTTTATATAGTTGTTATAAATTTATTTTATGCTGTTATGTGTTGTAGATAAATCACTCTCTCTCGCTGTCATTCTCTCTCTATATATATATAATATACATATATATCATTGGCTCTATAGTCTCGGAAGACGATTAGATTTGCGCTCTTCTGATTTCGCCAGCTTTGCAGCCTTGGCAGTGACTATGGAGACTTATCCTTTAGAGACAGACTCTTGTCGCATCTCTGGCACTTGAAAGCGGGACCGTTGGAGTTAGTCAGGGGAAGCCTATGTTCTTTTACTTTATATCGCTGCTCGTTTAGCCCACGCGATAAGACCAAGTCTGCCCTCTGCAGCATTTGTACCTGTGTGTAGGGTACTTCTCTAACTACTTTTGTTCTGAGCCAGGTTCTCCCAGTTTCCGACCACTACATCTATAGCCTTTAGCTCGCGCTTGCAGACCTAAGTTGGGGATGGCCAGTTTCTCTCTTGCACTAACTGACTACAATGACTGTGTATTTGTTTACACACTATCCAGTAAATAGGGAGAAACGTAGCTAATCATAACCATCAAATATAAGTTTAATTATTTGAAAAGGGTTTAACGAATTGAATGAAATAACTTCAGGCAGTGCACAATTGCGTTTCTGCTTAAGTTCAGACATGATACAAATGCGTTGACCTTGAACATGAATAGAGGTTTTGAAACATTTGTAACCTCCACCACAATCTCTTAGTACCACCAGCGTCCACAACCAGGTCGTTTTATGCCGTTGAAGTTGCACTTGCATTTCAGCCGTAGTCCTCTACGTCACTTACATTATAACTCAATCCCAAAAAAAAAAAAAAAAAAAAAAAAAAAAAAAAAAAAAAAAAAAAAAAAAAAAAAAAAAAGTCGATTACCTGGCATAGCAACACTTCTTTTTTTGTTGGTTAATTCAAACGTTATTAAACAACACTTGTTTCTTTGTTGGTCAATTAAGACAGAAATAAACAACACTTGTTTCTTGGTTGGTCAATTTAAGTCAATTGAGACAGAACTGTTTGGCTAATATATTTTGTGTGTGTCTAAAATGTTTGTGTTTAGCTTACATTGAATGTGTTTAGCTTACATTGAATGAGTTTAGATTAGGCTACATTGAATGTGTTTAGATTACATTGATTATCTGCATCCTAACATATTGATGTTTATCTTATTTTGATTGTGTGAAAGTTTTACAAAAAAATCTGTTATCACTTATTAATATTCCCTCCTTATTTCACTTTCCGGTTTTCGTTATAAAATTTCTTTGAACAAATCAATGCTTTTAGCACTGTGTTAAATTTAATATCATAGCAGCTATCAAGAACTATCAATATTTTATTGTCCATGACATTTTATTATCCGCTGTCATCAACACTGGAGGTTTTAATGATGTCATATCAAGAAGCACGACATTAAAATTTAGTATACATTCTGTAAAAGGTAAATTTTCCGCGTACAATGCATCGCAACTGGTAGAGAGAATAACACAAGCCTGTGAGACGTTTGTTTGCTAACTTGTTCTATCCCTGATACTTAAAGATATCCGATGTTTTAGAAAATATACCAGAGATTGGTAATTAACTGGTGCGCTAGTCTAATCCTACTATTGACATCAACATGAATTAGATGAGGATATCCTGTGCAGATTAACAGATTAAAAACTGGTCTATTTTGAGTCGCTTTAACAGCGATAAGATATTTTTTAACAATCCACTTGACTTTCAAAGGAAAATATATGCAATAATTTGTGTTGTGTACTTTTCGCGTCTGATTTCTAGAGAGCGTTATTATATACAGTCTGTACCACGTGGTAATGTAGCACAGAGAAGAAATAACGAATTCTGATTTGTTGCATTTCCGGCCCATCAACATCAAAGGTTAACGTTGTTGTAGTCATGTTTAGTTTTTGTGTATCTGTTTTGTGGTTCTTAAATTTTGGAGTACAGATTAATGTGTTTAATATAGTTTGTTATATAATTTGGTTTAATCTTGCGGAAAAGTTCACGAAGGCTTCTACAGAAATAGTATTTATGTCGAATTTCACAAAATGTACTGCATTTCAACAAATATGTGTGAAACTGTTAGGTTGACATTGCAGAAAGCACACATTGTGGCCGTTTCTCCTTTCAAGAAATAAAAATAAAGTGTTAGTTCTGTATGTCGAAATAGTTGACCTGTATCACGCCAGGTTTTCGAATTTTTCAAGTATTGTGGTTTATTGCGTTCGGTCGTAGGGAGTTGGTCCAAGTTTGTAATGTGCCTTTAAGTACCAAGGGTTTTATTTCTCGATAAGGAATCGGAATCGTACTTTCTGTTATTAATAGGTCGTCTTTTGCTACTCTATCAGCGGTTTTATTTCCATCTATTCCAACGTGACCAGGAATCCAACAGAAAATTAAATGGTTCCATGTAATTATTGATGTTTGGTTTGAGTATCCAAGGCCGTGTACTATTTATTTTGCAGTTTTGTATAGGCGTTAGACCAGCGGCGTAGCCAGGTTTTGACGCTAGAGGGAGCGAACTTTTAGGAAAAAGGCCCCACTTTTTTAGCAATTTTCCCTTATAATAGAAGAACTAAGAATTTGTACGTATCAAATGTTATAAGAATACCCTGTGCCTCAGGATACACACACTGTATAATAGTGCAGTATTTTTTTTTAACCATCCACGATTTTTACTAGCAACTATTAGTGATGGGAATTTCTGCAAAATTGATTGCATCTACTGCTCATTTTCGGGATGAACATCTAGTGTCAAAAAGTATTTATAGAATCAATGCATTCTTCTTCTTTCAATTTTGAAAGACGAGATAAATCGCCAATATAGACATTTTTAAAGAGATTTTTAAAAAAAGAGTATTAACATTTTTTTTACTGTAGCCTATATATGTGTCAATTACATAACACTGTCTCTATGATACGTTATAGGAACGCTCTATTCTTTTATAATTTTTCCTCTCAGCTATTAAAACACCCCGCCCGACAGTTATATCCTTAACAAACGGAATTTCTTTTAAAAAAAAAGTTATTTCTCTTCTTTTCTTTTTTTTTTCTTTTAATTCAGCGGGTATCTTATTTTTTTTTTTTTTTTGAAGTTTATGTAACCATGTTTTTGATCACTACACGTATACGGCCTAGAAGGAGAAAGCCAGCGCGCTTTAAGTCATATTATTACTTTTCGGTGAGTACACTAGACTTGAACCCCACCTTTTTTTTTTTGAAAATGTGAGCGAGCGTACTCTTTTGGGGCTCGGAGAACTTACTCTGCTGTGTCCAAGCACCACTGATACATCACCGTAAAAGTTAGGCACAAACGGTTGGCCGTTCCTGTCCACTCTAAGTTCCAGCTTATGACCTGGTATCCACTAGAGCAGAGGTCGACAATCTAAGGCAAGCGTACCAAACTTGACAAGCAGAGCGATTTTCAACGGAACGCGAGAGACCTCCAAGAGGTGTTTTATTATTGATGAAAACAAAAAACAACTATATTTTCCAGTAATATTTATATTGAGTGAAATCAATTTCACAACATTTAATTATATGTACTTCCCTTTACAAATTCATATAATATTATGATATTTGGGCTTTTTCACAAGCACATCGAAGCACTCAAAGCGGAGTTTCAAGACTTTCAAAATGATTTTTTCATACCTAATCAAGCATAACCGGCCTAATCTTACTACGACCTTCTTGGATGATGATACTTTTTTTTTAAGTGTAGGGATATTGGCGATTTTAAAACGTAGCCTGTTGAATTTTAAACCTTTAATGAAATGTGCCAAATTGTTTATGAGATAAACTCGTAAAGGTTGAATGGATAAATAATAAAGGCAGGAAATGTTTACTTACAATTGTTTAACGTAAATTAATTGTATACCTCTAATAATTAAATATTGTAATGAATACCACAAAGCTTGTTTATGTAAAGAAATAATAATTAGTCAGTAATATTTGTTATATTACAAAACATAACTTGTTTGGCATCACTTTTGAATCAAATTTAGAATCTTTATTTTAATTAAAGGGAGATAATAAGCTATTTTTATTTCCGCTAATTTCTAATATTATGTTTTTTACATTTTTATTCTGTAAAAGACTAAATGGTCTTCAATTTATAAACTTTATAATGACCAAACTGTCAAAAAGTAGTTGAAATTATATAAATATTATATGACTAATATAATTTATGCACATTTTTTTAACATTACATTAACTACCCAGTTTGTACGATTACTTTGTATCAATTCCGCTGAATGACAGTATCTGAGTACAGTTGTTAATAAATCAAAGAACATCTCACTTAATTAAACTGAGAAAAAATATTATAATCAATATTAGCAGTTGATAGATATGTATATTGACAACTAAATGATAATCTTGACAGAATAGTTACCATAAATGTGAATGTTTGGTAATATCATTTTGTATTTGGTTTAAATGCTAATAAAAAGGATGATAATCACATACAGATAATTTTTTTTAAAATTAAATTTAAAAAGCTTTAATGATTTTATCTATAGAGTTCCTTTGCTTTTGGCCTTTGTCTAGCTACGGATTTAAATTACCTACTTGTCTTATAAGAAAATCAGTATAATAGAGCAGGTTGACATTTATACTGTTGGCACGCTGAAAGATTAAAAAATCCTAGCTTGGCACACCATTAGCAAAAGGTTGCCGACCCCTGCACTATAGTATGACCTTCACTTTGTATCAAATTAAACTAAAATTAACTAGCTCTAACAAGGTTCATTAATCATATCGCAACAAATTAAATTATTAAATTAAAATATTAGACACAGTATAAATTGTGCTTCATGCCTTGTTCAAATTATTAAATTATTTTTCCCGAAAAGGCCCTTTTTTTTCGAAAACAATATAACGAGTCTGATACAAAAATGAAGTATTCATCACCATTCATCATTCTGTAATTTGCAATACCAGGCTTATAGATTATAATAACTAGGTCGATGTTCAAGCCAACATGTCGTAGTAAAACACTTTTATGTGTTTGTGTATAAACTGAAGAAAGAAAAACATAAAACGGAAAACTGCTTCTAGGGTCTTGATAAAGTAATTATTCCCCTTTACAATATATTGACGACTACACTGAACATATGTATTTTGTATGCATTTGTACAATTTGTTCTACTAAAATAGACTATACGTTTCTTGATACGTATATTTCAATACATCGAATTGATCTGGCCCTCGTATGTTAATGTCATTAAATATACTAAAAATGTATTGTCATTAAAACAGCAAATACAGCATTTAGTGCAATTGTACTAAAAATATATTTAAAAAGTTGACTAAACACGTTTTTATTTTTGAAATGTTGACATTTTGACATTAAATTGATTATTTTTTTTTAATCTTTTAACTATGCTAGAATGTCATTACATTTTCCGGTTGGCTTGAGGCGTCGGTGCTGCTTCATTAGAAAATCCCTCCTCCCCGCTATCCCTCACCCCCTCCTCCTAGACCCTCCTCCTAGACCCTCCTCCTAGACAGACAATTCAGGTTTTCAATTAGAACAATAAAAATAAAACATTGAACACTAATTTAATAGCATGGATAGAAGCGCTATAAAAAAATTCCCATTCTTATCTTATCTTATTCTTTACAATATTAAAAAGTAATTTGAAATAAATCTACATTTCAGGTGATAGATCGTACGTGTGTTTGTGTTAAGCATCACCTGACAATATGAAGTAAAATTAAGTACTTTGGTTAGATAACAACTAGGTTTGTTTGGTCTATGAAAGGACTTAGAGCTCATTGCTATTTTGAAAACAGAAAATGGTTTGGACAGTTTGAGCACTATTTTTTTTTTACTTAGAATTTATTTTATGAAGAAACTAAATAGGATTTTTTACTTTATAATAATTGTATCTTTCTACAATAATAATATTGTGAAATTACTTTTGAGAGAAAAAAAAAAGCTAAAACTAAAACTAAAATGTGTGTCTAAAAAAGTTACAAAAAAGTAAAATATTTTTGTTTAAAATAAAGCTAGTGTGCGACTAGACTAACTATTAGACTATATCGCTAACTTTTATTATAGTTCGGATTTATTTATTACTTTTAAAAATAATTATTTATATATTAAATGGCACGCAGTTCATTTTACATCATCAAAAAAGAAATTTACATAAAGACAGACGATTTTCTAAAACAGTGGCTTTAAATATTTGGTAGGTGTTACCTCTGGGGTGATACTCAGTAGAGAAGTTGTGGTAGGGGAAGGGAGAGTAGGCAAGGAAAAGACTGTTGATGGCGGAAAACACACAAGGAAATAGGCGATATTAAATGTGGGGAGTGATGGTAGGACTACTAAATAAATGAAAAGTTAAATCAAGTGGATAACAGGTAAAGAAAAACAACACTTTTAGACCGTGTTGAGCCATAAGGTTCACCGTTTAGCGGTTTTCGAGGCCACGGTATACAAGAAGGATTCAGTGGCCAGCGCAATGCTCATCCGAACAAAAGAGAAGAGGCTGCTCTTTACAATATTGATTTTTATAAATATTTCTATATGGTTCATATAGAAGTAAATTTATTTGTTCTACATTTGATGTTTTCACAACACAGCAATGGATCAATTTCCTTAAGGTCATCTATATCCACTTTAAAAAAAAATCATATTTACAAAACAAAAATAAAAAATAATGTAATTTTACAACGTGAAGCTAAAACGAAAAATGAATTCCATTTTCTTCTTTCCTTAGTGTGGAAAGGTGACGTTAGGAAATGGAAGGAAAAAACAAGTCAGTCATAATATGGTGTCCAGTGTCCATGATATCTTGAAGAAATACGCGTTGAATTTCGTCAGCGGAAACTTAATATAGCTAGATTAGGTTTGTCGTTATCCCGGCCATACGCGTCTGGTTCTTCACATTAATATGTCGGTAGGGTAGCAAAGCAAGATTGGCCTATGATAAGGCAACGATAGGTTGTTCTTTACAAATCAAGGTGTTCTTGGTCTTTCTTTATAAGTAAATGATGGATTGGTCTTTACAAATCAAGGTGTTATTGGTCTTTCTTTAGAAGTAAATGATGGATTGTTCTTTACAAATTAAGGTGTTCTTGGTCTTTCTTTATAAGTAAATGATGGATTGTTCTTTACAAATCAAGGTGTTATTGGTCTTTCTTTAGAAGTAAATGATAAATTGTTCTTTACAAATCAAGGTGTTATTGGTCTTTCTTTAGAAGTAAATGATGAATTGTTCTTTACAAATCAAGGTGTTCTTGGTCTTTCTTTATAAGTAAATGATGGATTGTTCTTTACAAATCAAGGTGTTATTGGTCTTTCTTTAGAAGTAAATGATAAATTGTTCTTTACAAATCAAGGTGTTATTGGTCTTTCTTTAGAAGTAAATGATGGATTGTTCTTTTCAAATCAAGGTGTTCTTGGTCTTTCTTTATAAGTAAATGATGGATTCGTGTTTACAAATCAAGGTGTTATTGGTCTTTCTTTAGAAGTAAATGATGGATTGTTCTTTACAAATCAAGGTGTTTTTGGTCTTTCTTTAGAAGTAAATGATGGATTGGTCTTTACAAATCAAGGTGTTCATGGTCTCTTTATAAGTAAATGATGGATAGGCCTTTACAAATCAAGGTGTTATTGGTCTTTTTTTTAAAGTAAATGATGGATTGGTCTTTACAAATCAAGGTGTTATTGGTCTTTCTTTAGAAGTAAATGATGGATTGGTCGTTACAAATAAAGGTGTTATTGGTCTTTCTTTATAAGTAAATGATGGATTGTTCTTTACAAATCAAAGTGTTATTGGTCTTTTTTTTAGAAGTAAATGATGGATTGGTCTTTACAAATCAAAGTGTTATTGGTCTTTTTTTAGAAGTAAATGATGGATTGGTCTTTACAAATCAGGGTGTTCTTGGTCTTTCTTTATAAGTAAATGATGGATTGGTCTTTACAAATCAAGATGTTATTGGTCTTTCTTTATAAGTAAATGATGGATTGGTATTTACAAATCAAGGTTTTATTGGTGTTTCTTTATAAGTAAATGATGGATTGTTCTTTGCAAATCAAGGTGTTCTTGGTCTTTGGTTATAAGTAAATGATGGATTTTTCTTTACAAATCAACGTGTTATCGGTCTTCCTTTATAAGTAAATGATGGATTGGTCTTTACAAATCAAGTTTTTTTTGGTCTTTCTTTTTAAGTAAATGATAGATTGTTCTTTATAAATCAAGGTGTTATCGGTCTTTCTTTATAAGTAAATGATGGATTGGTATTTACAAATCAAGGTTTTATTGGTGTTTCTTTATAAGTAAATGATGGATTGTTCTTTGCAAATCAAGGTGTTCTTGGTCTTTCTTTATAAGTAAATGATGGATTGGTCGTTACAAATAAATGTGTTATTGGTCTTTCTTAATAAGTAAATGATGGATTGTTCTTTGCAAATTAAGGTGTTCCTGGTCTTTCTTTATAAGTAAATGATGGATTGGTTCTTTTAAGACAAAGATGGTTTGGTCTTTGGAACACAACAAGGGGTTGGAATTCTCAAAACAAGACGAATTGGTCAAATATGGAGAGTTATACATGAAACCAAGTTTGAAAGCAACTCGACACAAGCTGCTTTGAATTGATTCTAACAAAAGTTGTTGTTGTTTTTTGTAAGAAATAAAATTAATAAAACGCAATTACTGTCTTTCTATATTTTGTGCCTATGGTTTTATCAACATTAATTCTATTGCATAGATTTAATACTAGCTGCTATAACTTGTACACTAATGTATACAACTGCTAACATAAAAGTTATAAAAACACTAAAGGATCTTAAAAATTTATTTAGCTTTAGGCATTGCAAACCGTTATTATTTTTAAATTATAAAGTGAAATAACTAATAACTAAAATATCTATCTGAAATTTTTCTTTGCCACAGGTAATTCTATTTACATATTAAATGTAAATATACAAGTTCCGTACAGATTTTGAAGAAAAGCGACGTTAATGATTCTAAATTCTAACTGAGTCCCCCAGAGAAATGCAAAGTATAAAAAGCAGCTGGTCAGATTTAGTATGTAACCGAGTGCTTTAGTTCATGTTCGGTCTAAAAGCTTTTTTATTAGGATTCTTTATGTAGAGTAACCAAGCATTGACTTTAACCTTTCGAACTTTATGTTCGGCCAAGCTGAGCTGAGTCCAAGATCGAGGTCATAAAATGAAATTCCATTTCTGTGACCAGAGTACATTTAACTTGCTACTTACTGGCATTCAGAGTATTCCATCGGAAAACTTTCACTAGTAAAGGTAAAATGTTTTTGAAAACTTTTGTCATGAATTCAAATCTAAATTATATGGAAAGTTAATAAAAAAAATGGTTTAAATACTGTATAGTACGACTTATTTCCCATGCATCATGGAGTTACGGTTCTTTGAAAGCTGTACATTAAATTTAAATATTCTGGCTTTTCAGTGAGCGGTGAGTCAGTAAATAGCAAGCATAAAATTTAACGACAATCAGCAGAAATTTTTATATTTTACTTCAACCCAATAGAAAATAGTATGAAGAAGAAAAATTGAGACACATCATTAAAGCAGACCAGCCATTAGTTTATATAATAATATAAAGTTGTTAAAAGGAAATACCATAGCAAATAATTATTTAATCAGGATAGAATGAACATTAAAGGTCAAAGAGCTCTAATTATAGCCTTAACATGGGAAATTAAATACAAACGAGGCAATTTTTGTAAATTTGTTGGTCTCTTTGTAACACACTGAATATTCTCACTATACTGCAAGTTATTTCTATAATCCATTAAATTTTCCACATTATAATACAAATTACAAGTTGTTAAATTTAGATTATAAGTTGTTCCCGCTTAATGACAATTTGTTGTGTGCCAAATGACATTTGCCAAGGGAATGACACGTTAACCACTCTAGACTACAATTCCTCCCCCCCCACTTAATAATTAGATTAATAAAAAAATCAATGTCAATCCTATTAATGCTATTCGTTCTAGACACTCCCAAATTCATACATAAAATACATATAGAGATTAAATATTGTGTTTAAAACTAAAAACAGTTAGAAATGTATTTAAAATTTAATTTAGAAATACAACCCAATAACAACCTGTTGCAAAGCTCAGATAAACATAAAGACAAAAACACTTTCCTTATCCCCTATGCGAGAACAAATGCATATAAGTACTCTTTCTTCCCGAGTGGCATGGACTTTACTATATTACAAGTTGTTTCCACTAAAGTACCCAAATAGAATTTGTTTCCTGCTAAATGACAAATCGATTCGACAAAATGACATGTCTTACCCATTAAATGACAAGTTGTTCCCACCAGATTACATTTTATTCATATTCAAATAAAAAGCTGATCCATATATCAAATAAAAGTAGTGAAAGTAAATACTTCTAAATTTAGACCTACACAACAGAAGCACACGGTTTATATGACTTCTACCTCAGGCACAAAGAAACGAAAACCACACCCCTGATATGTGGCGGGTAACAATGACGTCAAAGCCCATCACGATTGCCCTCTGTCCTGTGGTATGGCAGGACAGGAACACGTGACATACTTACACGCTCCCAAGTGTGACATCCGCACACGTGATCGAGCTCAGCAGAGCAAAATGAAACAACAAACTAAAAACAGTGTCTCTGACGGCATTGACATCACGTGGCATAGTCTGGCACTTGGCAGATACTCCAATGTGCATTATATTCCTCACACGCAGTAGAATACAATAACAGATCAATAGTGACAAGTCTGGCTTGTCTGGAGGCATTGACGGCATCCACCGATTGCCCCATTTATGTAGCGAATCGTATATCTGGCACAGTGACTCTTTTTTTAGCATTGCTATGTATGTAATGTATGTTATGTACGTTATGTACGTTATGTACGTTATGTACGCTGTGTACGCTATGTACGCTATGTACGCTATTTACCATATGTACGTTATGTACGTTATGTACGTTATGTACGTTATGTACGTTATGCACGTTATGTACGTTATGTACGTTATGTACGTTATGTACGTTATGTACGTTATGTACGTTATGTACGTTATGTACGTTATGTTATGTATGCTATGTATGCTATGTATGCTATGTATGCTATGTAGGCCTATGCTATGTATTTTATGTATGTTATGTATGTTATGTGTGCTCTGTATGCTATCTATGCTATGTATGTTATGTATGTTATGTATCTATTTATATATTTATCACATACAGATGCAGTTCACTCGCGAGCAGTGTTGCACATTTCAATATGTCTGACTGAAGTGCCTGCCTACGCGACGGATTTTACGTCTTCATTCAGTAGCTACGAAGCAACACATAAACTATTAAAGTCCTGCTATTTATTTTAAGTTGTAAACCGTAAGCCTAAATAAGGTGAACATTTTTTTCAAGTTTATTTTAGACAAGAGAAACCAAAATATTCGTATCAAAATGAGCTATTGTTATATTTGTTGTGTGTCGAATAAAGCCATACTATTTAATGAACAAGAGTCAAGTAGCCATATTTAAGGCTCTTCATATTATACTGATCTATATAGTATATTGAATATATATATATTATATTATAAAATATATTATATTATATTGATTATATTATTATATTATATATATATATTATAAAAAAATACATAAATGAATAGTCTACATAAAAAATACCCCATCCGTCCAGTCGCTAAGCATAAATACATTAAATTATAATTGCTTCAATTTTAGAAATATAATTAGCTATTGGAAATGTTTGTTTGATGTTTGGGGATGATTATTGATTGAATAGATGCAGAATAAAACTAAAGAAACACATGTATAAATACATAATTACTTAAATACGAAAACCCATAAATTCTACTTACATAAATACATAATAATAATGGTCATTTTTTATAGCGCTTCTATCCATGCTATTAAATTTAGCCTGCTCAGTGCGCTCTTGGTGTCAATTGCAGTGGCATATGCATTAGTATGTAAGGCACACATCCACTAGCCAAAGAGAAAGGTCTTTAAGTTTTTTTTAAAAGGCTCTCTTGTCTCAGATTCTCTCATATTCTGCGGAAAACTGTTCCATAAAGAAGGCGCCAAAGATTCAAATGAGCGTACTCCTAGGTACTTCATTTTGTGTTCAGCCACACTGGGAGTTTTAAGGAGTGACGGTGATACTTGCATACATACAAACTTACATACATACACACATGCATACATACATAATACATACATAATACATACATACATAATACATACGTACACTATACATACGTACAAACGTACATACATACACAGATACATAGATACATACATACAGACAGACAGAAATACTTCCTTGATTATCTAACGAGAACTTTGTTATTATGTTGCCAAGCAGATTAAACCTAACTACTTCCCAACGCCGCATATTAGCAATTATAAAACGCTCTCACAATCAAGAGAATGCACCGAAGCATGACGCCTGGTCGATAAATCAATATAAATGATGCACATGTCTATTCCTAGTTTATATAGAAAGGAAAATTTATTAAGATTTTATACATAAAGGAAAAAATATCTAATTATCTCTCTATTTGTCCTTATGTCATATGAATCTATACATTGAGCGTCGAGTCTGCTTGTTATCTGTCTGTCTCTTGGTGAATATGTATGTCTATAATATAGATTGCCTGCTAAAGTAGTAATATAGTTTCTTTCAATATTATGTGGTCCTTCCTTTTCAATGTGGATCTATCTACCGGGTATGATTGGCGCTCTGTACTGAAAAGAAATCAACACAATTATGGTGTGTGTTTTTTTTTTAATTGAACTTACAGGATAATTACAAAGATAAAAAAGACGAAAGATAATTTAGAGACACTTTGATTGCGAAAAACTGTTAATTCGTTACTCCGGTGCACGCGCCTTGAAAATGAGATGCATTGTGGGAGGTCCTGTCGTCTGCTAACTGAATGAAGATTTGAATCAGTAATCTGGCCTAATTAAAATTGTGTGTAAAGATTCAAGTGTGTTGATAGAAGTTGGTGAATTGTGATCAACACGCGTGGAGCACACTAGAAGTAGGCCTACACACACACACACACACATATATACATGCACACATATATTTACACACACACATTAGTCAACTGTATTCATGTTTGTCAGTGGCATTAGATTGTTGTTTTTACCCTAACAAGCAACACAATAGTCTACCGTTTCACCACGCACACACAAAGTGCTAGTCTGTTTTTTTAAAAGTGTTCTTTGTTGTTGTTTTTTAAAAGGATTCTGCAAAAGCTATACAAACAGTTATCGTGAATTCCTACCTACCTACATATCCCATAGTCTGGTGGACCGTAGGGGCGCCTCAGAAGACATATACACCAGCCTCTTCCATTCCTCCAGTCTCTAAGCCCTTCTCATTGCGTCACACAGCTTGACTCCCGTCCACTTCCTGATGTTGTCCTCTCATCGTTTCATTTGTCTTCTTCTTCTCCCCCCTCTCTGGTGGTGCCTTTTAGAATAGTTTGGCAAGCCCGTTGGCTCATTTTATATGGCCAAACACCCATCCACACCCATACATCCATCCCTACACAAACACCCATCCACACCCATACATCCATCCCTACACAAACATCCATCCACACCCATCCACACCCATACATCCATCCCTACACAAACATCCATCCACACCCATACATCCATCCCTACACAAACACCCATCCACACCCATACATCCATCCCTACACAAACATCCATCCCTACACAAACACCCATCCCTACACAAACATCCATCCACACCCATCCACACCCATACATCCATCCCTACACAAACACCCTTCCACACCCATACATCCATCCCTACACAAACACCCATCCACACCCATCCACACCCATACATCCATCCCTACACAAACACCCATCCACACCCATACATCCATCCCTACACAAACACCCATCCACACCCATACATCCATCCCTACACAAACACCCATCCACACCCATACATCCATCCCTACACAAACACCCATCCCTACACAAACACCCATCCACACCCATACATCCATCCCTACACAAACACCCTTCCACACCCATACATCCATCCCTACACAAACACCCATCCACACCCATACATCCATCCCTACACAAACACCCTTCCACACCCATACATCCATCCCTACACAAACATCCATCCACACCCAT
Source organism: Anisus vortex (assembly GCA_949126835.1). Lineage (NCBI taxonomy): Eukaryota > Metazoa > Mollusca > Gastropoda > Planorbidae > Anisus > Anisus vortex. The sequence goes on from OX421494.1 coordinate 23,399,834, forward strand.
CCACACCCATACATCCATCCCTACACAAACACCCATCCACACCCATACATCCATCCCTACACAAACACCCATCCACACCCATACATCCATCCCTACACAAACACCCATCCACACCCATACATCCATCCCTACACAAACACCCATCCCTACACAAACACCCATCCACACCCATACATCCATCCCTACACAAACACCCATCCACACCCATACATCCATCCCTACACAAACACCCTTCCACACCCATACATCCATCCCTACACAAACACCCATCCACACCCATACATCCATCCCTACACAAACACCCATCCACACCCATACATCCATCCCTACACAAACACCCATCCACACCCATACATCCATCCCTACACAAACATCCATCCACACCCATACATCCATCCCTACACAAACACCCATCCACACCCATACATCCATCCCTACACAAACATCCATCCCTACACAAACACCCATCCCTACACAAACATCCATCCACACCCATCCACACCCATACATCCATCCCTACACAAACACCCATCCACACCCATCCACACCCATACATCCATCCCTACACAAACACCCATCCACACCCATACATCCATCCCTACACAAACACCCATCCACACCCATACATCCATCCCTACACAAACACCCATCCACACCCATACATCCATCCCTACACAAACACCCATCCCTACACAAACACCCATCCACACCCATACATCCATCCCTACACAAACACCCATCCACACCCATACATCCATCCCTACACAAACACCCATCCACACCCATACATCCATCCCTACACAAACACCCTTCCACACCCATACATCCATCCCTACACAAACATCCATCCACACCCATCCACACCCATACATCCATCCCTACACAAACACCCATCCACACCCATACATCCATCCCTACACAAACACCCATCCACACCCATACATCCATCCCTACACAAACACCCATCCACACCCATACATCCATCCCTACACAAACACCCATCCCTACACAAACACCCATCCACACCCATACATCCATCCCTACACAAACACCCATCCACACCCATACATCCATCCCTACACAAACACCCTTCCACACCCATACATCCATCCCTACACAAACACCCATCCACACCCATACATCCATCCCTACACAAACACCCATCCACACCCATACATCCATCCCTACACAAACACCCATCCACACCCATACATCCATCCCTACACAAACATCCATCCACACCCATACATCCATCCCTACACAAACACCCATCCACACCCATACATCCATCCCTACACAAACATCCATCCCTACACAAACACCCATCCCTACACAAACATCCATCCACACCCATCCACACCCATACATCCATCCCTACACAAACACCCTTCCACACCCATACATCCATCCCTACACAAACACCCATCCACACCCATACATCCATCCCTACACAAACACCCATCCACACCCATCCACACCCATACATCCATCCCTACACAAACATCCATCCACACCCATACATCCATCCCTACACAAACACCCATCCACACCCATCCACACCCATACATCCATCCCTACACAAACACCCATCCACACCCATCCACACCCATACATCCATCCCTACACAAACATCCATCCACACCCATCCACACCCATACATCCATCCCTACACAAACATCCATCCACACCCATCCACACCCATACATCCATCCCTACACAAACACCCATCCACACCCATACATCCATCCCTACACAAACATCCATCCCTACACAAACACCCATCCCTACACAAACATCCATCCACACCCATCCACACCCATACATCCATCCCTACACAAACACCCTTCCACACCCATACATCCATCCCTACACAAACACCCATCCCTACACAAACATCCATCCACACCCATCCACACCCATACATCCATCCCTACACAAACACCCATCCACACCCATACATCCATCCCTACACAAACACCCATCCACACCCATACATCCATCCCTACACAAACACCCATCCACACCCATACATCCATCCCTACACAAACACCCATCCCTACACAAACACCCATCCACACCCATACATCCATCCCTACACAAACACCCATCCACACCCATACATCCATCCCTACACAAACACCCTTCCACACCCATACATCCATCCCTACACAAACACCCATCCACACCCATACATCCATCCCTACACAAACACCCATCCACACCCATACATCCATCCCTACACAAACACCCATCCACACCCATACATCCATCCCTACACAAACATCCATCCACACCCATACATCCATCCCTACACAAACACCCATCCACACCCATACATCCATCCCTACACAAACATCCATCCCTACACAAACACCCATCCCTACACAAACATCCATCCACACCCATCCACACCCATACATCCATCCCTACACAAACACCCTTCCACACCCATACATCCATCCCTACACAAACACCCATCCACACCCATACATCCATCCCTACACAAACACCCATCCACACCCATCCACACCCATACATCCATCCCTACACAAACATCCATCCACACCCATACATCCATCCCTACACAAACACCCATCCACACCCATCCACACCCATACATCCATCCCTACACAAACACCCATCCACACCCATACATCCATCCCTACACAAACATCCATCCACACCCATCCACACCCATACATCCATCCCTACACAAACACCCATCCACACCCATACATCCATCCCTACACAAACACCCATCCACACCCATACATCCATCCCTACACAAACACCCATCCACACCCATACATCCATCCCTACACAAACACCCTTCCACACCCATACATCCATCCCTACACAAACACCCATCCACACCCATACATCCATCCCTACACAAACACCCATCCCTACACAAACACCCATCCACACCCATACATCCATCCCTACACAAACATCCATCCACACCCATCCACACCCATACATCCATCCCTACACAAACATCCATCCACACCCATACATCCATCCCTACACAAACACCCATCCACACCCATACATCCATCCCTACACAAACACCCATCCACACCCATGCATCCATCCCTACACAAACACCCTTCCACACCCATACATCCATCCCTACACAAACACCCATCCACACCCATACATCCATCCCTACACAAACACCCATCCACACCCATACATCCATCCCTACACAAACACCCATCCACACCCATACATCCATCCCTACACAAACATCCATCCACACCCATACATCCATCCCTACACAAACACCCATCCACACCCATACATCCATCCCTACACAAACATCCATCCCTACACAAACACCCATCCCTACACAAACATCCATCCACACCCATCCACACCCATACATCCATCCCTACACAAACACCCTTCCACACCCATACATCCATCCCTACACAAACACCCATCCCTACACAAACATCCATCCACACCCATCCACACCCATACATCCATCCCTACACAAACACCCATCCACACCCATACATCCATCCCTACACAAACACCCATCCACACCCATACATCCATCCCTACACAAACACCCATCCACACCCATACATCCATCCCTACACAAACACCCTTCCACACCCATACATCCATCCCTACACAAACACCCATCCACACCCATACATCCATCCCTACACAAACACCCATCCACACCCATACATCCATCCCTACACAAACACCCTTCCACACCCATACATCCATCCCTACACAAACACCCATCCACACCCATACATCCATCCCTACACAAACACCCATCCCTACACAAACACCCATCCACACCCATACATCCATCCCTACACAAACATCCATCCACACCCATCCACACCCATACATCCATCCCTACACAAACATCCATCCACACCCATACATCCATCCCTACACAAACACCCATCCACACCCATCCAAACCCATACATCCATCCCATCCCTACACAAACACCCATCCACACCCATACATCCATCCCTACACAAACATCCATCCACACCCATCCAAACCCATACATCCATCCCTACACAAACACCCATCCACACCCATACATCCATCCCTACACAAACACCCATCCACACCCATACATCCATCCCTACACAAACATCCATCCACACCCATCCACACCCATACATCCATCCCTACACAAACATCCATCCACACCCATCCACACCCATACATCCATCCCTACACAAACATCCATCCACACCCATCCAAACCCATACATCCATCCCTACACAAACATCCATCCACACCCATACATCCATCCCTACACAAACACCCATCCACACCCATACATCCATCCCTACACAAACATCCATCCACACCCATACATCCATCCCTACACAAACACCCATCCACACCCATACATCCATCCCTACACAAACACCCATCCACACCCATACATCCATCCCTACACAAACACCCATCCACACCCATACATCCATCCCTACACAAACATCCATCCACACCCATCCACACCCATACATCCATCCCTACACAAACACCCATCCACACCCATACATCCATCCCTACACAAACATCCATCCACACCCATCCACACCCATACATCCATCCCTACACAAACACCCATCCACACCCATACATCCATCCCTACACAAACATCCATTCACACCCATACATCCATCCCTACACAAACATCCATCCACACCCATCCACACCCATACATCCATCCCTACACAAACACCCATCCACACCCATACATCCATCCCTACACAAACACCCATCCACACCCATCCACACCCATACATCCATCCCTACACAAACATCCATCCACACCCATCCACACCCATACATCCATCCCTACACAAACACCCATCCACACCCATACATCCATCCCTACACAAACATCCATCCACACCCATCCACACCCATACATCCATCCCTACACAAACACCCATCCACACCCATACATCCATCCCTACACAAACATCCATCCACACCCATCCACACCCATACATCCATCCCTACACAAACATCCATCCACACCCATACATCCATCCCTACACAAACACCCATCCACACCCATCCACACCCATACATCCATCCCTACACAAACATCCATCCACACCCATCCACACCCATACATCCATCCCTACACAAACACCCATCCACACCCATACATCCATCCCTACACAAACATCCATCCACACCCATCCACACCCATACACCATCCCTACACAAACATCCATCCACACCCATCCACACCCATACATCCATCCCTACACAAACACCCATCCACACCCATACATCCATCCCTACACAAACACCATCCACACCCAACATCCATCCACACCCATACATCCATCCCTACACAAACACCCATCCACACCCATACATCCATCCCTACACAAACACCCATCCACACCCATACATCCATCCCTACACAAACATCCATCCACACCCATCCACACCCATACATCCATCCCTACACAAACATCCATCCACACCATCCACACCCATACATCCATCCCTACACAAACATCCATCCACACCCATCCACACCCATACATCCATCCCTACACAAACACCCATCCACACCCATACATCCATCCCTACACAAACATCCATCACACCCATACATCCATCCACACCCATACATCCATCCCTACACAAACACCCATCCACACCCATACATCCATCCCTACACAAACACCCATCCACACCCATACATCCATCCCTACACAAACATCCATCCACACCCATCCACACCCATACATCCATCCCTACACAAACATCCATCCACACCCATACATCCATCCCTACACAAACATCCATCCACACCCATACATCCATCCACACCCATACATCCATCCCTACACAAACACCCATCCACACCCATACATCCATCCCTACACAAACACCCATCCACACCCATACATCCATCCCTACACAAACATCCATCCACACCCATCCACACCCATACATCCATCCCTACACAAACATCCATCCACACCCATACATCCATCCCTACACAAACATCCATCCACACCCATACATCCATCCCTACACAAACATCCATCCACACCCATCCACACCCATACAACTATCCCTACACAAACATCCATCCACACCCATCCACACCCATACATCCATCCCTACACAAACATCCATCCACACCCATCCACACCCATACATCCATCCCTACACAAACACCCATCCACACCCATACATCCATCCCTACACAAACATCCATCCACACCCATCCACACCCATACATCCATCCCTACACAAACACCCATCCACACCCATACATCCATCCCTACACAAACATCCATCCACACCCATCCACACCCATACATCCATCCCTACACAAACACCCATCCACACCCATACATCCATCCCTACACAAACATCCATCCACACCCATAAATCCATCCCTACACAAACATCCATCCACACCCATCCACACCCATACATCCATCCCTACACAAACACCCATCCACACCCATACATCCATCCCTACACAAACACCCATCCACACCCATACATCCATCCCTACACAAACACCCATCCACACCCATACATCCATCCCTACACAAACATCCATCCACACCCATCCACACCCATACATCCATCCCTACACAAACACCCATCCACACCCATACATCCATCCCTACACAAACATCCATCCACACCCATCCACACCCATACATCCATCCCTACACAAACACCCATCCACACCCATACATCCATCCCTACACAAACATCCATCCACACCCATACATCCATCCCTACACAAACATCCATCCACACCCATCCACACCCATACATCCATCCCTACACAAACACCCATCCACACCCATACATCCATCCCTACACAAACACCCATCCACACCCATACATCCATCCCTACACAAACATCCATCCACACCCATACATCCATCCCTACACAAACATCCATCCACACCCATCCACACCCATACATCCATCCCTACACAAACATCCATCCACACCCATCCACACCCATACATCCATCCCTACACAAACACCCATCCACACCCATACATCCATCCCTACACAAACATCCATCCACACCCATCCACACCCATACATCCATCCCTACACAAACATCCATCCACACCCATCCACACCCATACATCCATCCCTACACAAACATCCATCCACACCCATACATCCATCCCTACACAAACACCCATCCACACCCATACATCCATCCCTACACAAACACCCATCCACACCCATACATCCATCCCTACACAAACATCCATCCACACCCATACATCCATCCCTACACAAACACCCATCCACACCCATACATCCATCCCTACACAAACATCCATCCACACCCATACATCCATCCCTACACAAACACCCATCCACACCCATACATCCATCCCTACACAAAACATCCATCCACGCCCATACATCCATCCCTACACAAACATCCATCCACACCCATCCACACCCATACATCCATCCCTACACTTACACCCATCCACACCCATACATCCATCCCTACACAAACACCCATCCACACCCATACATCCATCCCTACACTTACACCCATCCACACCCATACATCCATCCCTACACAAACACCCATCCACACCCATACATCCATCCCTACACAAACACCCATCCACACCCATACATCCATCCCTACACAAACACCCATCCACACCCATACATCCATCCCTACACAAACACCCATCCACACCCATACATCCATCCCTACACTTACACCCATCCACACCCATACATCCATCCCTACACAAACACCCATCCACACCCATACATCCATCCCTACACAAACACCCATCCACACCCATACATCCATCCCTACACAAACACCCATCCACACCCATACATCCATCCCTACACTTACACCCATCCACACCCATACATCCATCCCTACACAAACACCCATCCACACCCATACATCCATCCCTACACTTACACCCATCCACACCCATACATCCATCCCTACACAAACACCCATCCACACCCATACATCCATCCCTACACTTACACCCATCCACACCCATACATCCATCCCTACACAAACACCCATCCACACCCATACATCCATCCCTACACAAACACCCATCCACACCCATACATCCATCCCTACACAAACATCCATCCACACCCATACATCCATCCCTACACAAACATCCATCCACACCCATACATCCATCCCTACACAAACACCCATCCACACCCATACATCCATCCCTACACAAACATCCATCCACACCCATCCACACCCATACATCCATCCCTACACAAACACCCATCCACACCCATACATCCATCCCTACACAAACATCCATCAACACCCATACATCCATCCCTACACAAACATCCATCCACACCCATACATCCATCCCTACACAAACACCCATCCACACCCATACATCCATCCCTACACAAACATCCATCCACACCCATACATCCATCCCTACACAAACATCCATCCACACCCATACATCCATCCCTACACAAACACCCATCCACACCCATACATCCATCCCTACACAAACATCCATCCACACCCATCCACACCCATACATCCATCCCTACACAAACATCCATCCACACCCATAAATCCATCCCTACACAAACATCCATCCACACCCAACCACACCCATACATCCATCCCTACACAAACATCCATCCACACCCATACATCCATCCCTACACAAACATCCATCCACACCCATCCACACCCATACATCCATCCCTACACAAACATCCATCCACACCCATACATCCATCCCTACACAAACATCCATCCACACCCATCCACACCCATACATCCATCCCTACACAAACATCCATCCACACCCATCCACACCCATACATCCATCCCTACACAAACACCCAACCACACCCATACATCCATCCCTACACAAACACCCATCCACACCCATACATCCATCCCTACACAAACATCCATCCACACCCATACATCCATCCCTACACAAACATCCATCCACACCCATACATCCATCCCTACACAAACACCCATCCACACCCATACATCCATCCCTACACAAACATCCATCCACACCCATCCACACCCATACATCCATCCCTACACAAACACCCAACCACACCCATACATCCATCCCTACACAAACATCCATCCACACCCATACATCCATCCCTACACAAACACCCATCCACACCCATACATCCATCCCTACACAAACATCCATCCACACCCATACATCCATCCCTACACAAACATCCATCCACACCCATACATCCATCCCTACACAAACACCCATCCACACCCATACATCCATCCCTACACAAACATCCATCCACACCCATCCACACCCATACATCCATCCCTACACAAACATCCATCCACACCCATCCACACCCATACATCCATCCCTACACAAACACCCATCCACACCCATACATCCATCCCTACACAAACATCCATCCACACCCATCCACACCCATACATCCATCCCTACACAAACACCCAACCACACCCATACATCCATCCCTACACAAACATCCATCCACACCCATACATCCATCCCTACACAAACATCCATCCACACCCATCCACACCCATACATCCATCCCTACACAAACATCCATCCACACCCATACATCCATCCCTACACAAACATCCATCCACACCCATACATCCATCCCTACACAAACATCCATCCACACCCATACATCCATCCCTACACAAACATCCATCCACACCCATCCACACCCATACATCCATCCCTACACAAACATCCATCCACACCCATACATCCATCCCTACACAAACATCCATCCACACCCATACATCCATCCCTACACAAACATCCATCCACACCCATCCACACCCATACATCCATCCCTACACAAACATCCATCCACACCCATACATCCATCCCTACACAAACATCCATCCACACCCATACATCCATCCCTACACAAACATCCATCCACACCCATACATCCATCCCTACACAAACATCCATCCACACCCATCCACACCCATACATCCATCCCTACACAAACACCCAACCACACCCATACATCCATCCCTACACAAACATCCATCCACACCCATACATCCATCCCTACACAAACATCCATCCACACCCATCCACACCCATACATCCATCCCTACACAAACATCCATCCACACCCATACATCCATCCCTACACAAACATCCATCCACACCCATACATCCATCCCTACACAAACATCCATCCACACCCATACATCCATCCCTACACAAACATCCATCCACACCCATACATCCATCCCTACACAAACATCCATCCACACCCATACATCCATCCCTACACAAACATCCATCCACACCCATCCACACCCATACATCCATCCCTACACAAACATCCATCCACACCCATACATCCATCCCTACACAAACACCCATCCACACCCATACATCCATCCCTACACAAACATCCATCCACACCCATCCACACCCATACATCCATCCCTACACAAACATCCATCCACACCCATCCACACCCATACATCCATCCCTACACAAACACCCATCCACACCCATACATCCATCCCTACACAAACATCCATCCACACCCATCCACACCCATACATCCATCCCTACACAAACATCCATCCACACCCATCCACACCCATACATCCATCCCTACACAAACACCCATCCACACCCATACATCCATCCCTACACAAACATCCATCCACACCCATCCACACCCATACATCCATCCCTACACAAACATCCATCCACACCCATACATCCATCCCTACACAAACATCCATCCACACCCATCCACACCCATACATCCATCCCTACACAAACATCCATCCACACCCATACATCCATCCCTACACAAACATCCATCCACACCCATCCACACCCATACATCCATCCCTACACAAACATCCATCCACACCCATCCACACCCATACATCCATCCCTACACAAACATCCATCCACACCCATCCACACCCATACATCCATCCCTACACAAACATCCATCCACACCCATACATCCATCCCTACACAAACATCCATCCACACCCATCCACACCCATACATCCATCCCTACACAAACATCCATCCACACCCATACATCCATCCCTACACAAACATCCATCCACACCCATCCACACCCATACATCCATCCCTACACAAACACCCATCCCTACACAAACACCCATCCACACCCATACATCCATCCCTACACAAACATCCATCCACACCCATACATCCATCCCTACACAAACACCCATCCACACCCATACATCCATCCCTACACAAACATCCATCCACACCCATCCACACCCATACATCCATCCCTACACAAACATCCATCCACACCCATCCACACCCATACATCCATCCCTACACAAACACCCATCCACACCCATACATCCATCCCTACACAAACATCCATCCACACCCATCCACACCCATACATCCATCCCTACACAAACATCCATCCACACCCATCCACACCCATACATCCATCCCTACACAAACACCCATCCACACCCATACATCCATCCCTACACAAACATCCATCCACACCCATCCACACCCATACATCCATCCCTACACAAACATCCATCCACACCCATACATCCATCCCTACACAAACATCCATCCACACCCATCCACACCCATACATCCATCCCTACACAAACATCCATCCACACCCATACATCCATCCCTACACAAACATCCATCCACACCCATCCACACCCATACATCCATCCCTACACAAACACCCATCCCTACACAAACACCCATCCACACCCATACATCCATCCCTACACAAACACCCATCCACACCCATACATCCATCCCTACACAAACACCCATCCCTACACAAACACCCATCCACACCCATACATCCATCCCTACACAAACACCCATCCCTACACAAACACCCATCCACACCCATACATCCATCCCTACACAAACACCCATCCACACCCATCCTTACACAAACACCCATCCACACCCATACATCCATCCCTACACAAACACCCATCCCTACACAAACACCCATCCACACCCATACATCCATCCCTACACAAACACCCATCCACACCCATCCTTACACAAACACCCATCCACACCCATCCTTACACAAACACCCATCCACACCCATCCTTACACAAACACCCATCCACACCCATACATCCATCCCTACACAAACACCCATCCACACCCATCCTTACACAAACACCCATCCACACCCATACATCCATCCCTACACAAACACCCATCCACACCCATCCTTACACAAACACCCATCCACACCCATACATCCATCCCTACACAAACACCCATCCCTACACAAACACCCATCCACACCCATACATCCATCCCTACACAAACACCCATCCACACCCATCCTTACACAAACACCCATCCACACCCATACATCCATCCCTACACAAACACCCATCCACACCCATACATCCATCCCTACACAAACACCCATCCACACCCATCCCTACACAAACACCCATCCACACCCATACATCCATCCCTACACAAACACCCATCCACACCCATACATCCATCCCTACACAAACACCCATCCCTACACAAACACCCATCCACACCCATACATCCATCCCTACACAAACACCCATCCCTACACAAACACCCATCCACACCCATACATCCATCCCTACACAAACACCCATCCACACCCATCCTTACACAAACACCCATCCACACCCATACATCCATCCCTACACAAACACCCATCCCTACACAAACACCCATCCACACCCATACATCCATCCCTACACAAACACCCATCCACACCCATCCTTACACAAACACCCATCCACACCCATCCTTACACAAACACCCATCCACACCCATCCTTACACAAACACCCATCCACACCCATACATCCATCCCTACACAAACACCCATCCACACCCATCCTTACACAAACACCCATCCACACCCATACATCCATCCCTACACAAACACCCATCCACACCCATCCTTACACAAACACCCATCCACACCCATACATCCATCCCTACACAAACACCCATCCCTACACAAACACCCATCCACACCCATACATCCATCCCTACACAAACACCCATCCACACCCATCCTTACACAAACACCCATCCACACCCATACATCCATCCCTACACAAACACCCATCCACACCCATACATCCATCCCTACACAAACACCCATCCACACCCACACATCCATCCCTACACAAACACCCATCCACACCCATACATCCATCCCTACACAAACACCCATCCACACCCATCCTTACACAAACACCCATCCACACCCATACATCCATCCCTACACAAACACCCATCCACACCCATCCTTACACAAACACCCATCCACACCCATACATCCATCCCTACACAAACACCCATCCACACCCATCCCTACACAAACACCCATCCACACCCATACATCCATCCCTACACAAACACCCATCCAAGTAAGAGCACATAATTAATTTTCTATTTATCTGAAGTAGTCCAATGCAAGAATTTGTATTTACAAAAAAAAAAAAAAACATTAAGATATGCTGAAATATTACGTCTAAATTATTGACGGGTTTATAGAGGCAGGAAACGGGGAGTAATAGAGAAATTAAAACTTAAACTGAACATGAATTATGCATTGTATACCCCGGGAGGGTCGCGAGGTGGGTAAATAATACTTCATCTCAACGTGTTTTTGAAAGAATATATTATGTGTTAGAAAAGAAATAAATGGGCGATGTTCACTGTTCAATATTTTATGAATTCCTAATGAGTGGACAAATATTAAGTTTTTCAAAGTGAAATTAGCAACCTTGAGTCTATTGCAGCTCTGATGGGTCGCTGACATTAGTTGGGGAAAATTTAAGGCAACTGGACATGTGTCGGATACACACTCTCCTGGAATGCCATAGAGAAGGAAACTTATGAACGTTGCTTTGTCCTGTGGATCAAACTGTTCTGACTGGGTATACTTCTATTTTTGACTGGTCTTCTGGCAATGTTTGAAAACATGCCAACATGCTTTTGTATGGAATGGCGTTTTAAGATATATATATTTTATATTCATTTTTTTTTTAAAATAGGCCTACTACAACTATATAATATTGTATTACCGCAAGCGTTCCAAGTCGGAAGTATAAGAGCCTAGCCCAGTAAGCAATTGTCGCTGAGAAGTGAATCCAAGCGTTAGGATGTAGGCTACTATTTGTCGAATCCTGGTCCGAACCGAGTAGAAGCGACAACTTAAGAGACGAATCTTTTATAGAATAAGTTTATTCTATTTAAATCCCTCCTTACCTTCCCTACCTTTACAATACAATGCCCTGTTCTTCACTTACAACAATATTTAGGAGTAAGGCAAATGGATTAATTCTTTATATGTATTATAGAGTTCCCTTTCTGTTTAAATAGACTTATCTATAAAAAAACTTAAGATTTACTTTACAATACTTTCTGGCTAGCTGGCGACCCACTGACCCCACTTTTGGAAAGCTAATTGTACCATTTCCCTTCGTCTTATCAATATGAAGCTTGGCACATAGTCGTGAAGCCCTCGGCAGCCCATTTTATAAATTTTTTAAATTACATTATTTAGCTCCCTCACCCCAAACCACAAAAATTAGCTTTTAACTTTTAGTTATCATTACACTTTGGTAAACTTTTTTGAACGCACATAAACGCATATTTCCAAAAATATTTTTAAATTATGAAAGATTTAGTCTCTATACATTTATGTCTATTAACTTCGCTTACCTCGCTTTTGTTAATTTATAATCGTTTGGTACGTGTCCCAGAGTAAAATCTTCAAAGTCTAATGCATAACTATAATGCCTGTAAAGGATTTTTGCGAAAAACTTAGTTTTAAGGGGTTATTTGGCTATGGCAAATGTTCGAGGCAATTTTCGGCTAGGCCCCTGCGCCCAATCAAGTAAATTATATCAGAAACACAGTTAGAATCATGCATAGAACAATCATTATGTAGATGAAGAGATCTACTTAATAAATCTGCAGGAATCAAATTACAACATGTGACGTAATGCTTACTGATGAATTTGCTTATTGGCATGACCTTGAATCAAGATGTTTCAAGTTGACTGAGAATGTCCCCAATGTGGATATTGCCTTATACTGCAGTAATTATAAGATCAGTCATTTGATTGATTTGGTATTAATATTCACATTTTTGCATTTAGTTGCAATTGTATCATTTAATATTCAGTGTGACTTCTTACCACTTAGAATATTATACATGTCAATGACCAGTATATCCCATGATATACCGGCATGCAATAATGTCGTCTGCAAGTGAAGTTAAGTTGAGAACTTCCGCCCAACAGTATGGCGTTAAAATATTTAGTCTGCTAATTTATGCCTAAAATGAGGAAGCCAATATGTCTGTTTGATTTGATATCTACATAATAGAAATTTAAGTTAAAGTATATTATATATAACTACAATTCCTAAATTCTGATTCATAGAAGAATATACATATATATGAGTTTATGTTTTGAAAATAAAATATTGAAGTAAGTAAACATAAGTTTGTTGCTTGGTGATTTCAAGTATGTTCAGTGTGCTGACTCAGAGAATTATCAAGAACAAGGAGATCAATTAAATATAATAATGATAACAAATGTTAAGTGCTTATATACGCTACCACGCTACAAAAAATACAAATAATATAAGCACTAACACCCACGTTAATAGTATAGAGAGACACTCTAATATACGTGATCAACACTGACATTAATTCATGAATTCACATTCATTCCGGACTAACATATAGGATTAAAATCCAGGATTAACATTCAGGATTAACATTCATGATTAACATTCAGGATTAACATTCAGAATTAACATTCAGAATTAACATTCAGGATTAACATTCAGGATTAACATTCAGGATTAGCATTCAGGATTAACGTTCAGGATTAACATTCAGGATTAACATTCAGGATTAACATTCAGGATTAACATTCAGGATTAACATTTAGGATTAACATTCAGGATTAACATTCAGGATTAAAATTCAGGATTAACATTCAGATTAACATTCAGGAGTAACATTCAGGATGGACATTCAGGATTAACATTCCGCATTAACATTCAGGATTAGCATACATGATTAACATTCATGATTAACATTCATGATTAACATTCATTATCAATATTCGAAATTAACATTAAGGATTAACATTAAGGATTAACATTGAGGATTAACATTAAGGATTAACATTGAGGATTAACATTAAGGATTAACATTGAGGATTGACATTCAGGAATAAAATTAATGGTTAACATTGAGAATTGACATTCTGTACAATTTCTCTTTTGTGTGGAATTTGGTAGGGACGTTTTAGGGCTTTAAACTTTAAATACATTTAAATCGTTTATCAACGCGGTGCAATATTCATCTAAAGACATTGTGTGTGAAGAGGCCCCTAAATAAAGACAAGTATAGACAAAGTAAATATGAAAGCTCAAAGGACCAGTTTATATACAGTGGTACCTCGGGTTACGAAATTAATTCGTTCCAGTACAGGGTTCGTAACCCGAAACGTTCTTAACCGGAAACATTGAAATCAATGAAACAGAGACAATCAAGATGAAAGAATCGATCTTTTTTTTTAATATCCGGTCCTTTACCTGGCAAAACGCAAAGAATATGGGTACCCGAAGAACTGCTCGTTTCTCGATACAAAAAAAAAATGTTCAAAGTTAATGTTCGTAACCCGAATAGTTCGTGACCAGGTGCTTTGGTTACCCTAGATCCCACTGTACAAAAACAATTTTTTGGTAAAAAAGGAGAAGCAACTTCATAAGTATAACACGGGCGAATTTTACTACTTAGTATTTCAGGGGAACGAACTTTACCGATTTAAATATCGGATTAAAAATATAAAAACAACAACGTTCATTTGATTTGTCTGGTAGGGAGCGGCTCAAGATAAGATCACCCTACCTTTGCTCTGCACACCTTTTACACTGCCCCCCCCCCTCACTCTCTGCACGCGCCCCGAACCCCCACACCACCACCACCACACTCTTTTAGCCTCCGACTGCTGTTGCCAGGGAGAAAGGTGTGGGGAGGTGGTGGGATGGGGGGGCAGATAAGGAGAAATCAAGGCACGTGGCCTAGACAGAGATTAGTAGAAAACAGATGGCATTAAGGTCGGGCGATGCAGCCGTGGGTCTGCGGTTTTAATGACTTGGATTGTGGAGGGATGCGGAATGGGATTTAAGGAAACTTTTTATCTTCTTTTTTTTTTTGGATCGTGCGCTAACTAGAGCTGTAAAAACTTGTTGAACTTTTATTCGCGGGCGTCATATCAGCCCCCCCCCCCTCCCTTGTCCACATCTGTCCATGAAGTCAACTCCCTTTCAGGCTCGCATGATACCATCAGACCAATCAAACCCCTGCAAAAGGAATCCAGTCGTCATTGAGAGTTGAGAGCATGCACTGTATCCTGTTACTAACAGGTTGTTGTGTTGATCTACAGCTAATCATCAGCACAATGCTCTTTCTTTATTTCTCAATCATTAAATCCTTATTGAACCTTTAAAGAAGCCAAGAATATAGGGCCTCTCTTTCTTTGTTAGAAACAAATCGTAGATCTAGTTCTTAAAATACGAATTGTTTAAGAATAGTGTAATTAACCCTTTAAAGGCCCGTAAAATGGGTTAGAAAAAGTATTCGTTTTTAATTTAAGAATTAAAATGTATATATCATACATATACTATAACAGACTATATACCAAGGACAGAAATATTGTTTTTAAGTGACGCGATAGGGTAACACAGTGAGCTACTGGGTTATAATAAAAACAACATAGGACTGAATTCCAATCCACGTTTTCTTCTTCTTGTGTCTGTTCTTTCTTTTCATGCTAGTCATTGGTTGTATTTTGCCAGACAAAGAGAATAGGAATAAAATACCAAAAAAAGTAGGTCTAAATAATAATAATAATGTACTATACTATTTATATCACACGGATTATATCATATATATATAAATATATATATATATATATATATATATATATATATATATATATGTAATATATGTAATATATGTAATATGTTATACATGTAGATCTGTATTACTATTTCTGGACAATACTTGTCCTTTTCGTTATATGATGATGTTCTAATATGCTCTAAATATAAAAAAACAAATTATGTTATCAAACGTAACCCAATTCTTAACAGAGATTGTCTGTATCTTTTTTTTTTATCAGAGGATTTTTACTAGTACTAGCCTACAAATACAAAACATTTAGATATCTACATTAAAACAACAACAAGCTTATTAATAAAACAAGAACAAGAACAAGTAAGAAGATCACAAAAGTAAAATGATTTCTAACATTATTTAGACCTTATATACTAAATATGCATTTTTTGTGAAAGCTAAATAAAACTTGGCAAAACAATAACCAAAATTGCAGCACATTTAGAAACAAATTAAGCTCCATACAAAATAATATGCAATCTTAACAATACATATAACACTAATAGTTGAATAAATGGAGTTTACAAAACTTGAAAATAGACAGTTAAAACCGAAAAAATGTTGGCCGAAAATATACATGAAATTTCAACGTATAAATATTACAGAAAAATGTAATAACATTCTCAGAAAAACCGTTAAATAAAAAAACACACCTAAGTATTCAAGGGAAAATTTATTTACATTTTCTTTCTGCTCAAGTTTATTTTATGAATTGGGTTGTCTGAACTAGTCAGAAAAAAAGGCAGCAAATTAATTTTATTTTAGACTAAAACCACGTAACTCTTAAGACGCATTTCTTCTTTTTATAAAAGTGACGTCATTTAATATTATCTTATAAGTATAGACTTTTTATAATAGTGACGTCATTTAATATTATTATATAAGTATAGACTTTTTATAATAGTGACGTCATTTAATATTATTATATAAGTATAGACTTTTTATAATAGTGACGTCATTTAATATTATTATATAAGTATAGACTTTTATAATAGTGACGTCATTTAATATTATTATATAAGTATAGACTTTTTATAATAGTGACGTCATTTAATATTATTATATAAGCATACTTTTTATAATAGTGACGTCATTTAATATTATTATATAAGTATAGACTTTTTATAATAGTGACGTCATTTAATATTATTATATAAGTATAGACTTTTTATAATAGTGACGTCATTTAATATTATTATATAAGTATAGACTTTTTATAATAGTGACGTCATTTAATATTATTATATAAGTATAGACTTTTTATAATAGTGACGTCATTTAATATTATTATATAAGTATAGACTTTTAAAATCATCACATTTTAAGAATATCAATTTTATTGAGATTAAAAAAACTTTATATATTTAATATACAAATTGCTTCTGTGGTATTATCACCATATACAGTAGCTACATTGATTGGTCTCAAAATAAGCCACGGCTTTTTTTTTTTACCACAACAACAAACTTTCAATCTGTATAACAATCTGCCTATAACAATAGGATCTAACACATTATACGCAGTCCATCTGTAGCCTATAACAATAGGATCTAACACATTATACGCAGTCAATCTGTAGCCTATAACAATAGGATCTTACACATTATACGCAGTTAATCTGTAGCCTATAACAATAGGATCTAACACATTATACGCAGTCAATCTGTAGCCTATAACAATAGGATCTAACACATTATACGCAGTCAATCTGTAGCCTATAACAATAGGATCTAACACATTATACGCAGTCAATCTGTAGCCTATAACAATAGGATCTAACACATTATACGCAGTCAATCTGTAGCCTATAACAATAGGATCTAACACATTATACGCAGTCAATCTGTAGCCTATAACAATAGGATCTAACACATTATACGCAGTCAGTTTACTTTTTAACACTTTGATCAATAGTGGTCCGTTCTTTGACTGGGATTTCTTTTTCTTTTTTGGTCATTTACTTTGTCTGTTGTTTGTTTTTTTGTTTTGTTTTTTACTGTAGTGGACTTATTGATTCTGGGAGGGGCCTTATCTCACCTGATGCTGTTAGTCTACAGTCTACATTACTCAACAGCGCGGTATCTAGGTCAACCTTGAATTATACTTAATATGGTATAAACTTGTATCTTTTGAGGTTTTTATTCTTCTTCCTAGTTGTCCTGCGAACATATTGTGCCAATATAAAAGTTGTGTAGTTTATAAGAAAGATGGCAGGACCAAAACTACTTTATAAAGACATGGTACATTATACTCCTACAACAATATACACAAAACAGCATACTGCACAGCAAAACATAAAGTCGGGAAAACCCGAAAGCACGTGGTAATGTAATTGTTTCCTACACAATCAAACACATGGTAATGTACTTGTTTCCTACACAACAATTATATAATATATATCCTATACTATAATACGAGTTAAAATTGTATGTATATATATATATATATGTCTGGAAATTTTCTTCAAAAGCGCTCTAACGATTATCTTCATGTTTTAATGCACTACTTGTTTCACCTAAAAAAAAATCTACAGCTTTTCGGCCCCACAAATAAAAATCGGAAATGGACGTTAAACAAAAATACACATTAGATTTATCGTAGATATTGATTTTGGCCGTGAAAACATGCCATTGCTAGACCCACATGTAGTGCGGCTTTCAAGAGCGGTGTTTTGTTGCGTCGCAGTTATGACGTTTCGGGAATACCCGTAGGCTTACTACAGCAGAAAGAAGTTTAATTTCTTGTTTAAACTACTGTTGCGCACCGATGATAGAAATAATTTAAAGCAAAACCAAGTGTAATTTATGTAATGCAGGGGTGTCCAAACTACAGCCAGTGGGTAACGCGCGGGCGGACAAATGATAGTATGCGGCCCTCGCGGCTTATTTAGATTAGAACGTCTTCAATATATTTTAGATTAAACTTCAATATATTTTAGATTAAATTAAAAAAAAAAGAAAAACAAATACATATTTACGAATTATCTAATAGTCAGATAATAGTTTGCCGTTTAAATAATAACAGAATTAGATGAAGTTTCACCAAACTAAAGGTCTATTTTTAACTTTCTTTTATCTGACATTTTTTGAAAAAAAAAACACCTCTAAAACTTTTTTTGTGTTTAAACAATGAATAGCTGTATATAGTGTACACTGTAGCAGATTACACTGCACTGTATATAGTGTTCACTGTAGCAGTATACACTACGCTGTATATAGCATACAATGTAGCAGTATACTCTACACTGTCAATAATAAACACTGTATTAGTATCCACTTTTTTAAAAATTCAATGAATGTTTCATTAAAAATATGTATGATTTGCTTATAAAGGCATACCAAAGTTAGATATATTAGAATATGTTAACATTGTCAATTCGAAATCTGGTAAACTAGAAAAGATGTAAATTCAGTATATTCGTATTTTCCTTATAACAATAGTCAGAAGTGTAATATACTGTTAGTTTTATTGAGGGGCGGGGGGGGGGGGGGGGGTAGAAATTAAACACATCATCTAACGAAGCCTATATATATTATGATCTTTTCATTTGCAGTCTTTTCAATGAATAACATAATTTCACCTTTAATTATTTCGTATTTAAGTTTAATGCTCAAAATAAAAAAAAATTAAAAATGTTTATCATACCATTGTTTTAATTAATCTATATAATATTTTTTACGCGATAGTTTATTATAAATAGTAACACAAATGGAGGATATTAGATAATGTTAACACCAAACTATATTTTTTTACTTTTTTGTCAAACAATGTTTGGAATAATACATTGAAAACATTGAAAATCTCTATATATAAGAAGATCTTTTTGTGTCCCCACGGATCCCTATTGTGTCACTGACTTATTTAGGCCTAGTCCTATATACTGTCTAATAGCTTTTTACATCTGACATGTGCCTTCTCTAGCTAAGTTGTTAACGTAGAGGACTGCTGTGCGTGCGACCCGGGTTCGATTCTCCAGTTAGACTAAGCCTATTTTTTTTACCCGATTTACATTTATTCGTAGACCTTTTTAATTCCTATCAAACATATTTGCCGGCCGTATTTCATTGTTAGCTTGAATGGGTTGAGGGAGGGAGTTGAAAAAATTGACATAATGCTATAGCAAAGTTTGACAGTTGTTAAAGTTAATTAATTAATTTTATTAATTATTAATTGGTCATTTATATAGCGCCTCACTCCATGCTAATAAAAGCATGCTCAGCGCGCTCACAAAATCGAAACAACAATAACACTCTAAAATAGTTTTAAACAAGGTTTCGGCCGATGGAGGCACGAAACGAAAATAACACTTTAAAATAGTTTCAAACACGTTTTTTGCTGATGGATGTGTATTTGATCAATTTAGTTGAAAAGAAAAGTCTTCAAATTCTTCTTGAATGCCTTTTTTGACACAGAGTTTTTAAGTGTCTCAGGTAAGCCGTTCCACAGTGAAGGCGCCACAGATTCAAACGAGCGTACACCAATAGGGGAAGGAGTAGAAGAACTAAAACTTGTAACGTAATTCACGATATTTTAAATTTAAACTTTTCATTTTCAGTCTTTTAAATAATAATATTTGTATAGCGCTGCCAACAAACATAATGTAAGCTCAGAGCGCGTTTAACATACAACTAAGAATACGGATATTACACTAGGCCAGGTGACAGAGCTAAATTGAAGATTAAAAAAAAAGACAAAACAAATAAATGTAGCATTAACCGACCCAACCCATAAATAAGACAGTAAGTTTCTAAAGCATGTTAAATGTTATCGAAGGTAAATATTGAAATAATGAGTTTTTAAGTTATTTTTTAAAGTAACAGTAGAGCTTGTTCGTCTCAGTTGAATGGGAAGTTGATTCCACACCTTCGGACCGGATACTGAGAAGGCTCTAAGGCCAACGGTCGTCAGAGAGAAACGGGGCTCTTCCAGAAGCGATGAGTTTGCAGAACGAAGTGTTCTTTGCGGGACATAAGGTCTGATTAGTGCCTTGAGATAGGACGGAAACTCGTTATTAAAAATGCACTGATGGCAAAGTAGCGCCACTTTATACTCAAGTCTGGCTTTCACGGGGAGCCAGTGGAGCGAGCGTAGAAGGGCAGTTCCCGAGTCTCTTTTTGACTTGCACATAAACAAACGCGAAGTACTTTTATGTATTCGTTGTAGCCTGGCGATTTAATGACATAAATGACATATATTTCTGTTCGATTTAAAACTGACAACTCTAGCCTGCATGTTTTTTTTTTGGTTTAAAATGAGATTAAGCTGTTGTTGTTGTTTGTTTTTGTTTTTTTTCGGGGGGGGGGGGGGGGGGTTGTCGGGCAAAATCTAGATATCAGACTGCACAAATAAAAATCTACTTCGACTGTTAGAATTTAAAGCCTATGTTATTCATAGTAGAAAAAAAGAAAAAAGACAAATACAATTTATTGGTCTGGTAAAGAAGTATTTTTAAAATTTATGCACTGTTGTTTTACATACACATGATGTTAAGGTACAAGCGCCTGCTCTTTATTACCGATCGAATGATCGGTCACCTGGTACTATATATGTAACAGACTAATTGTATATACGTTGATCACGACACAAATATACTCTCTATCCTAGCGATGAATTCTAATTTTTTTTCATTTCCAGCCTGTCAACAGCTGGCGTTCGACTCCTCAAGCTGTTTAGTTTGAGTGACCAATGGTAAATTCTAACCAGTGCAGAAATAATAAAGTAGGTAGATATCACATGCTATGTTATACATAATTATCAAGGTAAGCTCTGAAGATCAAAGAGATGCATCACTTAAAATATTTCACTCCGCATTTCAAATTTATCTTTCATATCGCGAGATAAATAAGTCGGTGGCATGCATATTCATAAATAATGGATTATAATGGTTACGTTTATCCATTGAATAGCCTACATTTATAAGATGTAATGAACCTAGGCACTGGATGAAAGCTGTTACTTAAAATAAAGTAAAAACAATAAATGCGAATGTGATAAATGAACATGATATTAACTTTGATAA
Organism: Anisus vortex; assembly: GCA_949126835.1. Taxonomy (NCBI): domain Eukaryota; kingdom Metazoa; phylum Mollusca; class Gastropoda; family Planorbidae; genus Anisus; species Anisus vortex. Next base: position 23,423,915 of record OX421494.1, read on the forward strand.
ATTCAAATTCCCCTATGTTGTTTTTTTAAACTAGCGGTTCAATAATCCATATCATAATAATATCAAATGTTGTGTTGTTGCTTTTTGTTGGTGGGGAGGGTACCGGTGAGGGGGTGTTGGAGGTGGTTAATGATAAGCGTCTGTGAACATTTATAAATAGTCTAGAGTCTAGAGAGTCCATCCTGAGTGCCTTTTCGACTAATATGCTGCAGTTTTTTTTTTACTTCTAAATTAGTCATGGATACTTTGTGTAATGTTAAGTCGTCTTTTTCATCTTATGTCATCCAAGCTGCAGAGATGTGTTATCTCATGCAGGCAATATACACATGACAAACATGTTGATATGTTACTTTCTATCGGTTCTGTAAATGTATATAAAGAAGTAGTTATTTGCCTACCAATGATAAGTTTTTAAAATATAATATACATAGGCCATACAATGTAAATTTAAATTCGCCCAAAACATTCTAAGCATTGTTTCCATTCTCAGAGTCAACGTTGCTTTCTTTCATCTGAATAATGCAAGGCAATGGCTCATTCAGATTGCGTTCTATTCTTCCCGGTTGGCATTCTGGCATGGAATGGGTTGCTTCATCTAGTCAACTGGACATCATTTAAAACTCTTCATCAAAAACGCTATACCTAGACGGAAACCAAGATCAATGCGTTGGAGCCCACTAATCTTCAACTAAGCCTGAACATCTGTATATGAACATAGTACTTCAACTAAGCATGAACATCTGTATATAAACATAAGACTAAGTTCCTAAGTTATCTTTTACATCTTAAATCAGTCAATACACTTTTAAGTCCTGATATACTTTCAAATATAGAATCTAGTTCAATTAAGTTTGCCAATATTAAAATCTGCTTTACTAAGCATGAACACTTGCAATTTCTTCATTAATATGCACACAACAAAAATATAATTAATCTCCACTGTGAGAAGCTGTGTTCATTATTAATTAGGTCTCCTGCCGACTAACAGTTGTTATCTCATTAATATAAATTGTAATTCATTATCTTTTTGTAATTACTTGAATCCAATATAAGTTTGACATGCTCTCGTTTTGATGATATAAACATATTCACATAATGAGAGAGCTTTAAATTTAATGTTTTGCTCAATATCATGATGTTTACCAAAACAAACGATTTTAAATTTATAAAATGTATTCTGTATGAGTTAGTTATTGTTATAAAAACAAACTAGTACAAAAGCAAGAAATTATATATATATATTTATATAGGCCTATATATATATATATATATATATATATATATATATATATATATATATATATATATATATATATCGAGATAAATAAAGAGAGAGAGAGAGATGCTTCGGAATGGCAATTTAAACATTTAGAAACAAACAGATTAGCCGAAGTAATAGTAGCCTATTGTTGGCATTAATTAATTTAAGCTTTTATATATATATATATATATATATATATATATATATATAAGTGGACTGAAAGAGTGTTAAAATTATTCCCAGGATGACCTTGTATCCGAACAAGCTCACTGTCTGTTGAGTGAGGACATGTTATCTGTGTAGATACATGGAGTTCGAATGTCTGGTAGAAAAAAGGGAGCTTAATTATTTATCTTTTAATCTTGCTGCAGCGTCGTTTCTCGGCCATCAGAAAAAAACCGGGGTCAGAACCGACAATGATTCCGTGTAGAAGTATATGAAAACAAGACTATGATTGCCACTTGATAAATAAAAGAGTCGACTAATACACGACTCTAGACAGTTGTTACTTTACCAAAAACAAAACAAAAAGTCTAATGAATTAAAAGGTCTTTATTAATTCTTACTATAAAACGTATCATTAAATAAAGAAAAATAAAACTATTATCAAAGCTTTAAGCATAAATCCTAAATATTCATCTAAATTGTGCATTAGCCCTTCAAATACTTTCCTTTTAGCCACCTACAAAATAATAATTAACATAAGTGAAGTTAATATAGACTCTATCTATAAATGATTTCATAAAATTTTGAAATCTGTCATTCAGGTGCATTCAGTAAGGATTAACCAATCCGCACTATAAAGTGTAATGAAAAAAAAACAGTTAAAACTGATTTTTGGGTAAATGCGGGTATGGGGAATATGGTTGAAATCTGAAAGAATGTGTTATCATTGACTTCACGTTTGTGTGCCAAGTTTCATCTCGATAAGAAGACAAAAAGTAGGTCAACCAGCCTTCCGAAGGTGCGTTTGCGCGCCAGGCACCCAGAAACAGTCATACAAAAGCAAAGTTAATATAAAAGATTTTAAAATATATTTAAATATCTTTTTTAACCCGCGTTCAATAAAAAAAATCCATTCGTATGTATCCATCTTAATGTCCTTTTCTTATTACAAATTCGACATTCCAACAAATTAAGCTGTTAAAATTTTGAACAAGATAGGACAGGGAAAAGAAAGAAAAAGGAAAGTAAAAAAAAAAAAAAGAACTGTTTTGGCTGTTCAGACTGGTCTAAATGTTTGATAAACATTGAATTGGACTTTAATTATATACACACGGAACTAGGTGAAGTAAACACACTTCTACGAGCAGGTCTGTACCTTGTATAGTTTACCTATTGCTCAATACAAGACCTCTTCTCCGTTCTGAGCCCATACCTTCGGCTTGAAAGGAAAGAAAAGAAAGGGAAATAACCAGAAAAATTTAACTGATTTTGTTTTGCCTAAGTTCCAAAGCAATGTTTCTCAAATGGTTGCATACCTTGAACACAATGTGGCCCTCGACTTAAGGGCGTCTTGACATTTATCTAAAACATGGCCAATATGTTATTATTTTGAAATGCATACCGAATTTCACATGATTTTTTTAAGGCTCGACAAATGTTTTGGGGGGATTTATGTAGCTCGGCACTAGCCTGCCACGGTTTGAGGAGCCTCGGTGTACACCATTCAATACCAAACAGTCTGCTGCAGAAGGTTGCGTGTTGCCCGCTGGGTAATTCCTGGGAAAACGGACTTTGTGACCTAATTAAATGGGCCGAAATGGGAGGTTACGTGTGGAGGGGAGCAATGTTTGGGGGGGGGGGAGGGAGGAGTCACTGGGAGGGAGGAGGGTGGAGGACTAGGAATGCAAGTAAATATTTATCTGCCATCCTGACATTCAAAAGTTGTGAGATCTGCTGATTCCATTGGATGAGTTTCACAGAACTGAGTAGTGAGTAGAGGAAATCTTTGAATTATCTGTGCATTATTCCCCCCAACTATCTCTTTTGTTCTAGTACATGTTAGTCTATTTCATTTGCAATTGTTACATTTTAGTCTATTTCATTTGCAATTCTGTTACATGTTAGTCTATTTCATTTGCAATTCTGTTACATGTTAGTCTATTTCATTTGCAATTCTGTTACATGTTAGTCTATTTCATTTGCAATTCTGTTCCATGTTAGTCTATTTCATTTGCAATTCTGTTCCATGTTAGTCTATTTCATTTGCAATTCTGTTCCATGTTAGTCTATTTCATTTGCAATTCTGTTCCATGTTAGTCTATTTCATTTGCAATTCTGTTCAATGTTAGTCTATTTCATTTGCAATTCTGTTCCATGTTAGTCTATTTCATTTGCAATTCTGTTCCATGTTAGTCTATTTCATTTGCAATTCTGTTCCATGTTAGTCTATTTCATTTGCAATTTTGTTATCTGTTAGTTTATTTCATTTGCAATTCTGTTACATGTTAGTCTATTTCATTTGCAATTCTGTTATTTGTTAGTCTTTTTCATTTGCAATTCTGTTATTTGTTAGTCAATTTCATTTGCAATTATGTTACATCTTAGTCTATTTAATTTGCAATTCTGTTACACGTTAGTCTATTTTATTTGCAATTCTGTTACATGTTAGTCTATTTGATTTGCAATTTCTATCATACACCTTAATTTGTTTTTCTTAAAAAAACAACAGCACATAAATTAATAATAATAATAACGTTAAGGGCCTTTTTATATAGCGCTTCTATCCATGTTTATTAAATTTAACATGCTCAGTGCATTCTGAGACATATTTATCTTTCTTGCATCAACAGAAAGTTTAAGTAGGGGTCCATCGGACAGATAATATATATATATATATATATATATATAGAGAGAGAGAGAGAGAGAGGAATGACGGGAGCAGGAGGGAGGGAGGGAGATAAAAATAGTTAGATGAATAGATAGATTTATTCATTGATTGATTAATAAGCAAAAATAATTTGACACACTCTCACTATATTATATTATATTAAGGCCAAAACTAAGAGGTAATGACAGACAGGAAGACAGACACACGACAGATGTATAGATTTTTAGAAGGACAGACAGACATATATGTTATATTTATATAGAGTTAAATAGCTATAGATATAGAAAGATAGAGATAGATATACGCAAAAATAAACAGGCTTAAAAGATACACAGATAGAAAGATGATAGATAGATAGATACGTTGATCTATAGAGATAGCCTTAGTAAACATTTCACACATAATAAAATATGTGTTTCATACTGAGACATAAATAGGGAGCGAGAGAGACACACACAGGCAGACAGATAGATAGTCAAAACTGAATTAGAAATCATAATCAATATACATAGTTACCTTATATTATATATATTAAATAAATGTAGGCCTATTACTCATTAAGCCTATGTTGGGGTTAAAAACAGAGCGCCATTTCATAACGCTCTCCCTTTACGGGCGACCGTATACAATAAAAAAGAACAAAAGCTAAATACCGAAACAAACCTTCACACTAGATCTAAAAGAATTTAACGTAATATTGTTATATATTTTTTTCTCCGTTATTTCGACGGGCATAAAACCTAGTATAATATAAGAACCGCTGTGTTAAGTTTATTCTTTCACTCCGCAAACCATTCGAATTCATTTCCTTCCCTAGGCTCTGCACCCACACTAACAAGAAAGCCCACAGACATATTGGGAGAGATTGATATCTACAAAGCATCGAATTATCGCGGTAGTTGTAATGGGGCAAATAAAGGGGAAGACAAACACGCATGTAAAAAGGACAGATCTCCCTTTGGGGAAAAGTTATCTCCCCCTCTTCCCCTCCCCCCCCCCCCCCCACAATCCCCCCGCGCGACACGATCAACCGAGTTGCCGAGATATTACGAGCAGTGAGTCGAGAGTGAAAAGAAAACCAATAACAGATAATAATAATAATGGTAATAAGAATAATAAAAAGAAAAGCGAGCGCGTCACCGTGTGTTGGGCGGAAGTGAGGACGTTTACCAAGGAGCTTAGCGGCAAGCCAGATCAAGCAGTTCTAGGCACGCGCCTCCAGAGACAGGGATTCTTAAGGACGTTCCTTTAAGAGTGGAGGATACAGGGAGAACTCCTTAGAGAGGCTATACTCTTCCCTCGCTCCTTCTTCTTTTCCAGTCCCCCGGCTCCCTGCTTCCCGCCACGACACACACACATACACATACCAACACACCCCTTGATTGATGTCTTAAAGTTTGGGGTGGGGTGAGAGGTAAAGGGAGGGGGACATATTTGCAGACAGCCCGGATCCCTGGACCCCTGATGTTTGACGTACCATTGGTCGCTGTCCACGCAGCTAAGGGTCCAGTAGGCCTATTTCTAGAGCAAGGGTCGGCAACCTTTTGCTAATGGTGTGCCAAACTAGGATATCTTAATCATTCAGCTTGCCAACAGCCTAAAAGTCAACCTGCTTTATTATACTTGTTTTATTATTTTTTAAAGAAATTTATAGATCTAGAGAAAATCGTTTAAGCGTTTTATTTAGAATAAAAAAATTAACGTGATTGTGATTATCTTCTTTTTTTTATTTGCATTTATACCAAATACAAAATTGTATTACTGTACCAAACTTTCATATTAATATGGTGACTATTTAGTAAAAATTATAATTTGGTTGTAAGTTTTCAAGATAAGGTTCTTTCAACTCATAATATTTTTTTTTCTTTTAGCGTAGTTTAAGCTTTGCCCTGGTTTTCAGGTGATTATTAATAAGCGGAATTAATACGTAGTAATCATATTAACTGGGTAGTTAATGTAGTGTTTAACAGATATGCAAATCATTTTTATTCATATAATATTTAGCTTATTGTTAGCTTTTTACATTATTTTAATTTTCAACTGCTTTTTACAGTTTGGTTATTATAAAGTTATAAGTTGTAGCAATTTAGTCTTATAAAACAACAACAACAACATAATATTAGAAATATTAGCGGGTTAATTGTGTCCCTTTAATTGAAATAAAGTTTCTAAATGTGATTTAATAGTGATGCCAAATATGTATGTTTTGTAATGTAAGAAATATTACTGACTAATTATTAATTATTTATATAAATCCAGTATTATGGTATTCGTTATAAGATTTAATTATTAGAGGTAAAAAATTAATTTACGTAAACAGTTGTAAATAAACATTTCGTGCACTAATTGTTTGTCCATTTAACCTTAACCTCTTTTTAACATTAACAATTACAACAATTGCATAATATAAACCTTAAACTATTCAAAAGGCTCTTATATTTGTTTAATTAATAACAAAAAAATTGTTTTAGAATAACTTATAAGAGAGTAGATATTTAATTATAGAAGATGAGCATGAAAACTCTTTTAAATTTAATTAGTCTGTATCAATTAATGAGCGCCTAGTTTTGAATGTTCTTCGCTAATTTATAATGGCAGATATACATTTAGTCATTTCTGAGTAATGAAGTGTACGTCATTTCTTTAAATGCTAGACACAGCTTTCATGAGATGTAAATACTATACACACGTGTACGTTAAACCAAAAGCTGAAAGTAGAGCGAATGCCCGGCAGTTGAGAATAGCAGATTACTTTCTTAAAATGGACTGCGTTTTAAATAGCCAGTATCCCTCCATTAAAAAATCAAAAGCATCTGTGAAGGTTGTAGTAAGATCAAGCCAGTTAGAGCGTGACGGGGATAGTATGTAAAATGAGTCCATGAATTTGAAAGTCTCGACTTTGTTTGTAAACTCCGCTTTAAGCGCTTCGATATACCGCGCTGAAAAAGCCCAACTATCTATCTTTATAAATGCCTTTATAAATGAAAGCACATATAGTTACATGTTTTAAAATAATAGATTGCACTCAAGATATCCCAGTGGTATAACTGTTCAAGTGCTGTTTGGCCCCTTTCCTTGTAAATATAAGTTCAACTCACTAAAATGTCATTCAGAAACATCGGTTTCAATAGTCAGTTTTCCTCATTCAGAACCGGAATTTTTTTTTTTCTTTAATAAGAAACACCTCTTGGAGGTCTCTAGCGTGCCTTTGCAAATCGCTCTGCGTTCCAAGTTTGGTACGCGTGCCTTAGGTTGCCGAACCCTGGTCTAGAGTTTACTACCTAAATATGAACAAAATTGTTATTTCTACAGAAAAAAAGAACAAGCAAGAACAAAACAAGAAAAAACAAAAACAAAACAAGAAAAAACAAAAACAAAACAAGAACAAAACAAAGAAGAAGAATAAAATAATGTGAATCTAATAATTTCATTTTTTATTAAAGACATTATCTTGTCTGACTTTATAATTTAAAAAAAAATATAATTAAGATTTGAATAATAATATAGAATTAATATAGAGCCACTCACAGACACTCACCCCTTTTTAAACATAGATTTCGTTCTTGACAAGCTTAGACGCTCAAGGGCCATCCCGCAATGATAATTTATAAAAAATAAATAAAAATATTAGCATGATAAAAGTATCTGCCTCTAGTCAAACTTAAACATAGAGTCTAGCGCTTTAATTGTCAAAAAACACTAATCATAATCACTAAAGATAATCATAACATAAACACAACTCAAAAGTTTTAAAAAGATCAGCATAACAGTAAGGAACATTTGTTCAGAGACTTATATTAAGAAACATTTGTTTAAAGGCTTACATTAAGGAGCATTTGTACATAAGCTTACATTAAGGAACATTTGTTCATAGGCTTACACTAAGGAACATTTGTTCATAGGCTTACATTAAGGAACATTTGTATATAGGCTTACATTAAGGAACATTTGTTCACAGGCTTACACTAAGGAACATTTGTTCATAGGCTTACATTAAAGAACATTTGTATATAGGCTTACATTAAGGAACATTTGTTCATAGGCTTACATTAAGGAACATTAATTTTGTTCACAAGCTTACATTAAGGAACATTTGGTCATAGGCTTACATTAAGGAACATTTGTACATAGGCTTACATTAAATAACATGTGTACATAAGCCTACCTAAGGAACATTTTGTGATAGGCTTACATAAAGGAACATTTGGTCATAGGCTTACATTAAGAAACATTTGTTCACAAGCTTACATTAAGGAACATTTGGTCATAGGCTTACATTAAGGAACATTTGTTCACAAGCTTACATAAAGGAACATTTGGTCATAGGCTTACATTAAGGAACATTTGTTCACAAGCTTACATAAAGGAACATTTGGTCATAGGCTTAAATTAAGGAACATTTGTTCACAAACTTACATTAAGGAACATTTGGTCATAAACATACATTAAACACGAGACAGACATAGGCCTGATATATTATTAGATATATAGCCAACATACGTCTTATTCTAAAGAAACAACAACATATAACAAGAGACCAAGATTTAATACACACTACAGACAGACACACCCTCAGACAGACACACCCTCAGACAGACACACACTACAGACAGACACCCTCCTCCTGTCCTGACAACATGCTTTACATTTTATTTCGGACACAGATCTCCCCCTGCATCCACACAGACCCGCGCCCTCAGGTTGGTTTAAAAATAAAACTAAAAACATCTCAGTAACGCTCTTATAACATGCACACAGACTCACACATTCACACGCACACTCACACACACTGACTTACACGCTCACACACACACCATGTGCTCGATCAAGCACATTAAGCATCACTTCACGTTCTGAGTGCTATTGAACTGAGACATGTAAAGCTCTATATTCGTGTGTGTGTGTTTTTTTCCCCTTCTCTGTTTGACTTTTTTTGCTTATTTTAATGGGTGGATTTTTAAATTTATTTCAAATAAAAAAAGGAAAAAAAAACACATACACACTTATAGCTTTTTTTTTTAAATCGTCATATCTGTCTTTTAACTATTTCAACTTTACAGAGATTCTCACGTTGTTAAATCACAACCACACAGTCACAGATTAAGTATATGTTTGGGGCGTAGATTAAATAATTATAGCACACATTTGAAAGTTATCAGTTTGACACAAGCCCGACAGTGCTGTTGGCGATAGTTAAGTCGATGTGCTGCTGGCGTTAGTTATCGGCTGTTCTGTTAGCTGTGGTGTAATTCGTTTCTGTGCTGTCGACTCTAGTCTCTCATTGTGCTATAGGCAATATTTAGCCGATCTGCTGTTGGCTGTAGTTTGTTGTTCAGCTGTTGCTGTAGTTACTAGCAGTGCTGTAAGCTGTGTTGAATCGCTTTGCACTTTGCAGTACCTAGTATGTATCATTTTTGTCTGTGGTTTACTACCCTACTGTAGGATTTGTTCAACGCTGTGTTGTTCACTGAAGTTAGTATCTGTAACTATTTCAATATAGTGTTTATATAGAGAAAAATATCAATAATATGTAGGCTATATATATTAATATATATATATATATATATATATTAACAATGCATGGACCTCATAAATTACTGAAATCATCTTCATTCTTTTATTCAAGAGAAAGCTAGTCATCATTGTGGTCATTGTCAATTCAATGTAAGATTATTTAGCCCAGTAAGGGACGTCCAGATAGCGACCTCCAACTAGGGACGTCTGGCGTCTCCAGCTAAGGACGTCTCTCCAGCTACTTTGTTGTGTCTTCAAATATTTGCGTTGACGGAGGCAGACGGTTCTTTTGCAGCCATTGGTCAATACGGAGGCCGTGACATCAAGAAAAAAGCTTCTGATAGGTCAAAAGTATATACAGATTAACCAACAGAAAATTGTCAAATATACATGTTTTTAAATATGTTTAATTACTGTTAGTATTTTATTAGTTTAGTATTATTTTAAATACTTTGTTGAAACTTTAATCTACCTAATCAAACATTATAAATAATATATATTTATTCAAAATAATTAACATAAAGTAAAGGTATGATGTGCAATTGTACACGTAACGGAATATATCCGATATTATAATTATCAAGATTTGGTCGTGAGAAACTTTTTTTTAACTTTGAAGGGATATAGAGACTTCAAAACCTAGTAAATTCAGTTGCAATGACAGGTTTAGGTTTTCAATAAAGCTAGTTGGCATCCTAAGTTACGAGCGACTGATCTTATGCTCCTTTTTGTCGTTGCTGCACTTATGGTGTGGCTGTTTAGAATCAACCTCGATCTGTATGTTATGTCGCCTCGTCGCCTAGGTTTCATGTGTAGTTAACAGTGGTACTCTGTGGACAGCAGTTACTGTTGATATTTTCTCACTTTTTTGTATTTTTCTTTACCGCTATTGTTCTTTTTCTCCTACCAGGATAGTCGACAGTATCTGTCTCCAGCCATCCCTGACCTGGGGAGGACCTTCCAGGCTATGAACATCAATGCCAAGATCTTTGAACTCACTATTGCAAGTGTCCTCGTAGCCCAGGCTAAGGACACCTATTTCTGCGTTTGGCTAATTCCAAGTAAAAAAAAGTACTTTGGGATTCTGTCATCTCCCATCCTGATCAAATGGACCAGCTGGCGGGTGAGTTTGACCAAGGAAGACAACTAGTTACACAATAGTACCTCGTTCACCGTGACTTGATCTGTCCACGACTTACCAAGTATGTGTCGGAGATATTGCATGTAGGAAACAGTTTCTTTACTAGAGAAGCGTACAGCGTGCGTCCATGTTTCACGAGTATACATGGCAGTACTTAGCACCCAACGACTGTAAATAGTTAGTAAGGGTGTTGGATGTTTGCATTTTGGTTTTCAATATAGTCGTAAAGAAATTAAAGATTAGAAAATATGTTATGTTGCTTTGTGTATTTTCGTATCTTGTTTTCGTATTCTGTTGTAAATAAAGAATAATAAAAAAATATTAAAAAAATATAATAATACAACATTTTAAAGTTCATGTCCTTAGATTCTGTTAGGACTTCAGTAGACTATGCCAGGAACCCTAAAATGTATCCTGCGTTATGGCACCATCAAGCAAGACCTTGGTTTCGACCATCTCTGTAGAATGGAAAGTCTTGAGTGGTTTAGAAGGTCGGTTCTTCAAATTCCTTAGGGGTGTGCTATATATGTTTGTTCTAGAAGTAAATATGTTTGTTCTAGAAGTAAATATGTTTGTTCTAGAAGTAAATATGTTTGTTCTAGAAGTAAATATGTTTGTTCTAGAAGTAAATATGTTTGTTATAAAAGTAAATATGTTTGTTCTATAAGTAAATATAATATGTGGTACATATGTTTGTTATAAAAGTAAATATGTTTGTTCTATAAGTAAATATAATATGTGCTACATGTGTTTGTTCTATAAGTAAATATAATATGTGCTACATATGTTTGTTATAAAAGTAAATATGTTTGTTCTATAAGTAAATATAATATGTGCTACATATGTTTGTTATAAAAGTAAATATGTTTGTTATATAAGTAAATATAATAAACATATAATAACAAACATATGTTTGTTATAAAAGTAAATATGTTTGTTCTATAAGTAAATATAATATGTGCTACATATGTTTGTTATAAAAGTAAATATGTTTGTTCTAGAAGTAAATATGTTTGTTCTAGAAGTAAATATGACTTTTTTTGAATGTATGTATTTGTTTCGTATGTAAAAAATGTCTTTGCGTTTTTATATGCCTGCGGTTCCACCATCATTACTTATGTTCTAAAGAGTGAGAGAAAAAAAAATGATTTGTAAAAACAGTAGAAACTGTAGCTTCACTACTTGAAAGGTCACCCAGGGAGATAACAGCAGCCTGCTATCAATGACAAGGCATCACATCTGCGCATTGATACCGCAACATCGAGCCAAGTAACATGGACTAGCCGGCCATCTCGTGTTATACGCTGTGCTGACGTCAGATGCTTATCGACCCCCCCCCCCCCCCAACCTCTCCTCGCAACCAGTAGCACCCCCTCCTCCTCACCCCCCACCTACTATTCCACAAGCCGTTCCAATGTGAACCGTTTTTTTTTTAAAAAAAATAAACACATCTCACTATGGGCGACTATTTGCAGGATTCAATAGATGTTTCTGTCAGATTATGAATGAGAGCATTTCCTTCTTACTTAGTTTTTGCCCCAAGTCACATAATGAGAACTAACAGTTTAGATCAATATTATTTAATTTACTACTCATATTTATTGTATGGTATATTAATATATATATATATATATATATATATATATATATGGTATTGCTAATCAGAAACTGCTCAAGTAGCTTGTATTTTTTTTTCGTAGATTATCTTATATTTTACGGACTCTCCTTTTAAAAACGTAACTGCACCTAACGCTCGAGTATCCATGGTTTGAGTCTTGTCTTTCATTTTATGAGAATGTTACTTTATGAGAATGTTACTTTATGAGAATGTTACTTTATGAGAATGTTACTTTATGAGAATGTTACTTAATGAGAATGTTACTTTATGAGAATGTTACTTTATGAGAATGTTACTTTATGAGAATGTTACTTTATGATAATTTTACTTTATGAGAATGTTACTTTATGAGAATTTTACTTTATGAGAATGTTGCGTTTTTAGTTTTACAGGCTGACTCGCTGCAAGCCCAAAGCCAGAGGTTTCAAGAGAAAGAACTTTAATGAATGCGTTGCTTAGGCCTATAAAGAAAAATAGAAAGAACTTCCAAACACTATAAAAGTGACTGACGATAGTAAAGTAAAAATAAAGTATCACCATTATCCCAATTTGAGAAAAAAAGGCATATGACATTTAAAAACAGCGTCCCCTATGTGATTGTGTGGCCAGCACAATGCCAAAAGGTCTTTAGTTTGCAGGTTTAGTTAAGTGCTTGATAGATTCGACGATAACTAAGAGACTGGAAACATCTTAGCCTTCGAAAGGAACACAGGACCTTCGTTACGCTCGCCGAGCGCGCTGCATACATGTCTCTGAGCATAGTGTGTACTTTAAAATCAACATTGAAAAACTGTTTTATTTCATCTCTTCCGTAACAGTCGTTAACTTATTTTTCCCCTAAAGAGCGCTTAATTTTATATACGTTTATACTTTTTTTTTAAACATTGTATGGTTACTGCCCCAGAAAACAAGTCCACCCTTTCTGAAAACCTTATTTTAGACGCTGTTTAAATCTCCATGATGACTGTTAATATTTCATTGCTGTGACAAAAAAAAAGTCAATTAACGAAGCCTTTACATGCTCTGTATGTAATTAGCTGAAAGAAGATGTCCAATGTAAAATTCATAATGGACGCCTTTTTAAAAAAATATAAATATCGACATTGCAAGGGAGATTATGTTTTTAAAATGTAGTATATTTCTAAACATATGTTTTTGTCTCCCCTTAATAAAAAAATTTTGCTTTCACCAACAAACATTGACAACGTCGACATTCATCAGGTAACGTACATAAATTACTTATATTTACTCCAGCCATACATAGTTCTTCTTTGTAAGATTTATTTTTATATCACGAAACTAGAAACTGTATTGTACTAATGTAAAACCGCTCTTCCTGCATTGCGTTGAGCACTAGCATCGAAAGTGGGATACCGTTTACACTAACTTATCATTTAGGTCACAGATGTGTATTCTATGATGACTGTTACGTCCAAGTCTGTTTCTCCAAATCCACGAGTTCATTACTTGTCTTCTATTTTAATAATTGTTGTAAATGGGGTTTAGGTATTAAGTTATAAGTAATTGTTTAAATATAGTATATAGGCTTATATTTTTTAGTATGTATAATTAATGTATATATATGTAACATGTGCAAATGATGTTCTCAAAGGAGAAATAAGACTTGTAGGTCTTCTGAAATTCTGGCGTGCTTGTCACGTTCTTAATCTTAAAGCTGCAGGTAGTTCCTCGCTTGACATATATATCATTGTCGATGTACTTCTGTAAATTAGAGAAAAGAAACAAACATCAACATTTTAAAAGGGAAAGTTAATCTATATATTAAAGAGAAAACTTACTTTTTGGGGGCACACCTTCGATAAACACACGTATAAAACTTTCAAAATGAAACATTAAATAAAAACACAGATAAAAAAAATAATTAGCCAGACAATATTTTTGTTCCCCTACCGGTGAGCTAACGCAAAGGGGGCGTCCCTCGTTGCGCATCCGAGAATAATTGCACAATTGCCTGGATGGCCAGGCCTGGAGTCTTTCATTCATGCTACCCGGCAACAGTGCAGTTATACGAGCTTTGTCGCTTTATTAGTGATCCAATGGGATCATTAAACATTGAATTTGACTTTTTTAAACTTTCAAATCCATTTTGAGTCATTTTTTTTTTATAACTGGTTTGATCTTAGGTGTAGATCTTTTTCTTAGTAGAGGGATATTGGCGATTTTAAATGGAGCTAGTTGAATTATAAACATTTAAAAATGAGCATCCAAATGTGCCATTTGCTGAAAAAATATGGAAGGAAACTGCTTAGGAAAGTCATCTGCTATTCGCTCTTCTACTTTCAGCTAGTACAACTTACACTTAGAACAGCTTTTATCGCATATGAAATCTGTTTTAAGCAAACAAAGAGGTCACCTACACTTGTCCACTCAGAAGTGACTAAACATGTTGGCCATCTGACATTATAAAATTCGCGAAGAGCTTTCAAGCCAAGGCATTTGTACAGACTGAAAACATTTAAAAGAGATTTTATGCTCATCTTCTTTCATTAAATATAAATGTAAGTAATTCTAAAACAAATTTATTTGTATTATTAATTCAATAAATGTAAGAGGCTTATTTTATAATGCTATATTAATGTAATTTATGTAAGTATTAATGTGTAAAAGATTAACTTATTAAATGGACAGACAATTAATGCATGAAAAGTTTGTTATTTTAATCCTCTAATAATTAATTCTTGTAATGAATGCCATAATGCTGGATTTATTATAGGCCTACAAAGAAATAATAATAAGTCAGTAATATTTGTTATATTACAAAACATAACTTGTTTGGCATCACTATTGAATCAAACGTGGAATCGTTTAATTAAAGTGAAATAATTAACCGTTTTATTTGTTTTGTTTTTTTAATGTTTTTTTTTCTTTTATAAAAGAATAAATGGCTTACGATTTATAACTCTAAAAAAATAAAACTGTAAAAAGTAATTGAAAATTATATAAATAATATATGACTAAAGAGTTATAATTATATATCAAACACTACATTAACTACCTACTTTGTATGATTACTACGTATCAATTCCCCTTGACGATAATGATCGTTCTTTTTTTGGATGCAACGTGTAATGCACATTAGAGGACTTCTCGGTTAAACTGAGATCCATATATAATTAATATTAGTGTTTTAGATCCTCACCTTGACTGTCAAGTGATAATGTTTAGACAATAATTACCATAAAAGTGGAAATTTAATAATAATTTTTTAATTATGGCGGAAAAACAAAAACAGTATGACGGCATAACTCGGACAAAAATGAGAAGCTAGTTCCATCTTTCCACCTTCCACAGTTACACCTAACCTACATATATATACATTTTCGTCTGTTCTTTGTTGTTGGCACTCTCTGTAACTGTTGTCAGCGCATAAACCTGTCATCAACGGGATAGGCGCTATATAAGATTTATTTTTATTATTAGTAAAGGCTGTAACTGTATCGGGTCTTAAGCTGAACGTTGCTACGCTAGCCTTATAGACAAACATAGTTCGAAAGAGATACTGAATTACTTCTTGTTATCTCTAACATTGAATTACTTCTTGTTATCTCTAACATTGAATTACTTCTTGTTCTCTCTAACATTGAATTACTTCTTGTTATCTCTAACATTCAATGGACAATGTACTATACTTCTATAGTTCACAAGGCTATTAGACAAAATTATTATTCTGTGAATAAAACCAGACAATTATCTTGAAAAAATAATTAAGACGTCATCATTTTCTGTTTACTATATTATTATTATTTTTAGGAAATGTTGTTTTATCTATCAATAAACTTTCAGAAATCAACTTCCGTCTAGAATAGACCCAGTCTATATTGTCTATCGATTTTAGATAATTGAGTAGGTCTACATTAAACTATAACATGAATTCAGCTTCTTCTATGGTAAAAAACAAAGATTAGTATTTGAATTTTTAGAATATTGTTTTGGGCAGAAAGAACATTTATTTGTTGTTATATTTTTATTTAGGATTGCAGAGAATACAGGACTTTTTTTAAAATCGTTTCTATATTTCTATTGTTTGATAACAGACAATGAGCTTTAGTTATTGTTTCTAAATCAGCCCTAATGGGCCTATGTAAACTCTAAGAGTTAAAAAAAAAAAAAACTATTCTAGGCTCTTTGCCAGTGGCGTAGCAATAGACGGTGCAGGTTGTTGAATGCACTAGGACCCGGAAAGAAAGCAGGCAACGGAGTACAGGGGCCCTTTGGAAGCGAGTAGAGTCCATTGTCCAATGAAATCGTTAATTAAGCTAATGAAAAAAATTAGCGTTCTGTATGACTATTATCTTAGGATTAACCGACCTACGTGATTAATGTAATTTATGTTGTATATTACTAATACAGTTTGATAATTATTTACAACGAAAATAAAACCCTTTAATACCTTTATCTTCCTAAAATAAAATAAAAACTTGCTACGTTACTGTCTCTTCTATTTGAAAGGCCTATAGGCAAACATGGTTTATCTAATGTCATTAATTCAGAAACAAAGCTATGGTTATCTTAAGATTAATTTAAATAATAGTATTATTTTATAGAACAATAAAATCAACCCAAGATGCAAGAGGAATTACACATACATGAATCTCATTATAGCTATGTCTTTTCTTCCAAAAGATAGCCAACTGTTAAACGTATCACAGAATAAGGAAACAAATAAATTTATAACAATAAATATTTCACTCTTGTTAAAGATATCATTCTGACTGAAAAACGTAAAGAATGGAATAGAGGACATAAAATGCATTGCCTAAACAAACTAGAAAAAAAAATTCATTTAAAAGCATAGTTTCGAAAAGAGTTAAGAGAATAAAGCAATAGGCCTAAACGTGTGTGTTGAGGAAGTGTTAGTAAATTATGACATAAGATTATTTAAAAAAAAAAGAAGACAAACATTAGAACAATGAAAGATTTGCGGGGAAAGGGATTTAACCAGAACAAACATTTTACATTTTAATTAATCTGTGATTATTTCCCTTGCCCCAATGCAGAAACAGCGCGCGGGCTATCGCTCTAGAAACGCCCCGAAGGTAACCAAGGATGTCGTGGTGGAGCAGGCGATGCTTGATAAAGGCAAGCTGATCACCGACGTCAGGAACTCCAATGACATGTGTGAGGCTGTGAGAGACAGGCTTTGTCTTTGGCCAACTGGTGAGTTCAAATCCACACAAGATAGTTAACCCTTCCTGTACCGACCTACTTTTATCTATGCTGCCTTCAGTTCCGCTATATACGCGCCCGGGACTGTAAGGGTTAACTTTCATTTTGCGACTCTTAGTTTTCTTCATAGAGCCCGTGTGGGGAAACTACTAAGGGTCAAGGTCATCATTTGCTCAATTTTGTTCTATTACGAGAGTTCTTAATATGATCAGAAATAGAATTTAAACCTGAACATCTTATAGAGGAAAGGTGGTTCAGTGGCTGCACGCCCAGACTGTCGTATCGAGGGCCCTGGGTTCAAATCCTGGTGTAGGGTGTTTTTTTTTTTGTTGTTGCCTGGATCTGGAGGGCCTCATTGAGTCTACCGAACTATAATGGTTACCGAAATTAGTATGTGAAAAGTGATGCAGGCTGGGCATGTCTGTCCACTTAATCCCTTAGTGTGCAAAGGATAAAAAGTTTAATATTTTTGCTTAGTAAAATTATGTTGTATTCAATAGTCCTTAGTAATGTGAAACTTTTTTAAAGTAAGAAATTGAATTGTAGTTCACAAAACGTGCATATAATTATTCAGTTGTTCGTTTTGTTCATTTGATTGAGATCGAATCATTATTTCATTGTCAAGCTAATTGGATATTAGAGATGAACTAGATAACATACTTTGTGCTTTTTAAATTTTACCTTTCACTTCTTTCACTATTACTACATTACTGCTTTCCGCTATAGAAGATGTGCAATAGTTCCTGCTATTTAAACTTTTTAATATTTTCCGCTATTAAAATAGTGCACAATACTTCCTGCTATTAATCTAGCAATACTTTCCGCTATTAAAATAGTATGCAATACTTCCTGCTATTTAAACTAGCAATACTTTCCGCTATTAGAGTACCTCTGCCAGCCTATTTAAAGCGATGTGCCTTGCAGGGGATGAGGTCATTACTCTTCTGATGATGTTAAAGAGTGACCAGATCTGCAAATCGTACAGACCAAGTGCTGTTGTCCCTAAGCCTCTGCGTTCTCCGATTGTCGTCAACTTCAATGATGATGAGAAATTGTTGAGTCGAAAGTCCAGTAAGTACAAAAAACTCACCATTATCATCTTTATTATCACATCCATCTTCGTCATCATCTTCTATGCATATCTCCCCCGACTTAGCATAAACAACAAACTAAAGCCCCTCATTGCATCTCGGTCTTGAGCTATAATAGATTTATCAAGCTGTTTCCGATTTTGTCTCACCATGCTGGATTCTGCTATAACTATAAGTTCGAGTTTCCGAATAATTTTTGAACTGTCTCTTTCCTTTTAAATAGTTTAATAGCATCAAAGATAATTTTAATGGATGAGTTGTGTGTGTTTGTGTGTTTTTAACATCTTATTTACCCTTTGCCCTTGTTCGAACTGAAATACGTGGTAGCACTGTAGTGGATAAGTGCTCGCGCCAGTGTAGTGAGCGGCTAGAATTGTGTATGTTGTGAGTCAATGGAGCGGCTAGAATTGTGTATGTTGTGAGTCAATGGAGCGGCTAGAATTGTGTATGTTGTGTGTCAATGGAGCTGCTGGGATTATCTAGGTGGTGTGTCAATGGAGCTGCAGGGATTATGTATGTTGTGTGTCAATGGAGCTGCAGGGATTATGTATGTGGTGTGTCAATGGAGCTGCTGGGATTATGTATGTTGTGTGTCAATGGATCTGCAGGGATTATGTATGTGGTGTGTCAATGGAGCTGCTGGGATTATGTATGTTGTGTGTCAATGGAGCTGCTGGGATTATGTATGTTGTGTGTCAATGGAGCTGTTGGGACTATGTATGTTGTGTGTCAATGGAGCTGCAGGGATTATGTATGTTGTGTGTCAATGGAGCTGTTGGGATTATGTATGTTGTGTGTCAATGGAGCTGTTGGGATTATGTATGTTGTGTGTCAATGGAGCTGCAGGGATTATGTATGTGGTGTGTCAATGGAGCTGCTAGGATTATGTATGTTGTGTGTCAATGGAGCTGCTGGGATTATGTATGTTGTGTGTCAATGGAGCTGTTGGGATTATGTATGTTGTGTGTCAATGGAGCTGCAGGGATTATGTATGTTGTGTGTCAATGGAGCTGTTGGGATTATGTATGTTGTGTGTCAATGGAGCTGTTGGGATTATGTATGTTGTGTGTCAATGGAGCTGCAGGGATTATGTACGTTGTGTGTCAATGGAGCTGCTGGGATTATGTATGTTGTGTGTCAATGGAGCTGCAGGGATTATGTATGTTGTGTGTCAATGGAGCTGCAGGGATTATGTATGTTGTGTGTCAATGGAGCTGCTGGGATTATGTATGTTGTGTGTCAATGGAGCTGTTGGGATTATGTATGTTGTGTGTCAATGGAGCTGCAGGGATTATGTATGTTGTGTGTCAATGGAGCTGCTGGGATTATGTATATTGTGTGTCAATGGAGCTGTTCGGATTAAGTATGTTGTGTGTCAATGGAGCTGTTGGGATTATGTATGTTGTGAGTCAATGGAGCTGCTGGGATTATGTATGTGGTGTGTCAATGGAGCGGCTGGGATTATGTATGTGGTGTGTCAATGGAGCTGCTGGGATTATGTATGTGGTGTGTCAATGGAGCTACTGGGATTATGTATGTTGTGTATCAATTAATGCTAAATATAACTAAAACGATATTTTGGAACTCACCGACACCTCTTACCTGTACCTTACTCTAGTCAATCATAATGGCGCCTCTCATTGCCTGGCAACCAACACCTATTACTGCCCTCCCCCATCCCCGCCAAGCGTATTGGTATTACCACTATGGGATGAATTTTTTCGCTCCACGCCTTTTTTTCTGACTTCCTCTTATTCTTCCTTGTTGTAACGAGCAGCAAAGTAATGAATTCCTTTCGCACTCATCACAGGAATTTTCAATTTGCGCTTTAAAAGAAAATCACTGCTGAAATGGCAAGTCTGTATTCTTCCTGTTATGTTGTCGCTTTGATATCACAATAAACGATACATGTAGCGACTGTCTGGAATCATAACTGTCAAGGTTTTGCCTTTTAATCCGTAACGTAATTGATCTTTAGGGTTAAAACTATTTTAATATACTCTAAGGAATATATTATGGCTGGGCGAGTTTGTGCATTATTCATGCATTATTCATAGAACGGCTCAAAATTGTTCTGAGTTATTGCAAAAGACTTAAGACTCTCAGGCATAAACAAAACACATACAGAAAGAGTATTGTTCATATACAATGAGACAGACTAAAATGTCTGCTATAATCTTTAAATATAATCAGGATTTTAGAAAAGGGAGACGATGTCGCAGTGCGCTGGGTTTATCGTGCCGACAGATTTACTTTCCCGGTCTAAAGGGTGTCCGCTGAGTCCACTCAGTTCTGATGAGTTACTGACATTAGTCTTTAAAATGTTAGGGCGGCTGCACATCATACACAATCCCCTTGTATGTGGGGTTAATGAAACTTTAAAACACTACTTCATTTACGCCACAGACTTTAAAAGTTGGGCGGAACCATCGGCCTAAATCGTGAATACTACGCAATATTGTTCGCACTGGATGCGAAACCACGTTTTTGAAATGGCTACCGGAAGTCCCCTTGTTTTCATGTAAAACAAAATGTCTGACTTAGTTGTCAATACGTTCCCTGTAAATTTATGAAGTCTTACGTTTGTAAATAAAACGAATAGAGTGTTAAGTGCTTTAAAACTGTATGGCATTACAAGTTAGACTTTATAATGCTAAGTAAGTTCGTCACGTGATTTCACGTGAGTCTTTGGTATATTGAAACTATTTTTTGTTTTATCTGGGAAAAAAATCCAGATATTTCGGGACTTTTCTTTAATTTCCTTGAGTTTGTTTTATGATTTGTTCTATTAAACGTTTTCATCGTTCAAAAACAAAAAGATAATGGAAACGGATGAAGAATTAAACAAAGTAGAAAAGTGGAAGATGGAGTGAGAAGTATTTGAAGTGAAATGTGTATGTTTTGACAATTGACAGAGAGAAAACAAATCGCATAAGTAAATTATAACATTGTAAAGTGACGTTTTATATATATAAACCAATGGGCTTCAAAATGGACACACACACACACACATCCAACTTTCTATATTTAAAAAAAAACAAAATATTTTGTCTTTTAGGTTATGCGTGCACTAGATTTGATTTTTTTTAAACTTTCCCTTGCATAAAATCAGTAGCTGCAGTTAGAATAGATAAAAGATAAATACCGTGCAATTTACTTACATGTAAATAAAATTGCAAAATTGTGTTTTAGAGTTAGAGGACGTTTAATTTAAATCCTTCATAGTAATTATGCACAACTTTGTGGCTGGCTGGAAAAAAATTACAAAAGCTAATTAATAAACTTTCCATCACCCTATCGTGAAAATCGGCACATGGACTCAATCTCGATGTAATGCGCATTCTGTCAGATTCACTCTCTCCCCCGAACTTCGAAAATAAGATTTTCCTGTTGTTGTTTTCATTCAACTTTATGGTGTTAATTAAAAAACAATTTTATTAACTTCGCTTTTGTGTGTGGCAAAATCTTCTAAAGTCTAAAAATAATTCAAAAGTTTTGGTCGGAGTAAAAATGAATAGCAATGATTTATACCAGAGATTTTTTTTAGAAGATTGTTTGTTTTAAAACCGAAATCTTTGCCTTCCTTTATATATTTATTTTGTGTTTTTGTTTCTTTATAATTTTGCATAAAGCTATTTTATGGAAACATTCTTCGTTAATCTACAATATCATTTTTTTAAATCTAGGGTTATTTCGAAAATATGTTGAAACTTCCAAACAGTATTTCTTCATATTGGATTTGTTAATCACTATATTGGACAGGCTATTGTTGTTGTTGTTGTTTTTTTGTGTGATTCTTATCTGAAATATAACGTTGTGTCCATTACATACAATGATTAGAAAAGTAGCTAATTCCGAATTCCGCAACGTAGCACTATATTCAATTCTGAATACCGCATCTTAGCAAAACATTTTAGAAATCTGATTTCGTATATTTGCCCTATATTGATTTTATAAATTCCGCATCTTAGCACTTCAATCAATTCAAAATTTCGCATCGTATCACTATCACTACATTTAATTCTAAATATATCTAGAACTAAATTCCTTGATGCGTTTTTACTATAACCAGTAATCCGCAAATATGCTATAATATGTGTCGGTTTCTTGGCTTCCGCTACGGGGGGGGGGGGGGGGGGGGGGGGGGAGATGGGTATGGAGTTTGTTGCAATTGAAGTTTACCTTTTGGTGAGGATGAAAAGTCTCCCAATGCGTTAACTAAATGCGGCACCAATAAAACATTTTTTTTCGGCTTTTATAATAATCAAAAACATTTAGGCTATTCCGCTTACTCTACGATTAAGCGCGAGGTGAAACATTAGATGTGTTAAAGATGTTGTTTATACAGGTATTGTTGAGCAAATTTTACATATAGACCAAATTATCTGTTTTAATGTATAAATAATGAGTTTAGTATTTAGTTATTCCTACCCACTTGCCGATGTAATTGTTTCATGTGTCTATAAAATGACCTATTAATGAAATGAAGACGTTCTCCTAAAGTGAAGATATGTTTATAGTTTGTGTTGTAAACAAGACACAATTTTACAGAAGCATGTCAATCTGCCAAACAAGCTAGAATAATTTGTGCCTGTTGCCACCAAACAAAACAATCGTTTTATTCGAAGGCATGGAACTTTATGTTGTCATGGAAAGAGTTAGAGATGTAGATTGTGGAATACGAATCAATAATTTTCACATCAACTTTCTGAAGGAATATAAATCGAACTACAATATTACTAGGATATGAACAACGCCAACAGGCAGCGGAGCACTCAATGAATACCTTGCATGTTGTGCATAATTTTATGATGATGAGCAGGCTGATACAAAAGACCATTGAACTCACCAATTAATCAACAAACGGAAACTTGGAAAGAAATAAACATCGAAAACATACCATCAAAGACAATGGACAGTATGAAACAGCTTCTAATACAGTACCAAGAAAAAAATTGTTGGCTTTAAAACTCAGGATACAAAGCTACAAGATGATAAAACGTTTATGCTCAGACAATACTCAATTCTATTTCTTTATGTAAAATAATACCAACGCAGATATTTTTGGCAAACAGTTATGAACATCCAGAGTCTAAGTAAGCTGTAACTTAGTACATGCAATACTACAGACAGACAGTTTGAGACTACGTGCTGACTGGACTCAGCTGATATAAAACCTCACATACGTGGATTTCTCGACTTCAGATTTTTTAGCAGCAGCTATCTAATCACATTTTATTCATCGCAGAAATCCTAGAGACTACGTTTGACTTTGGTTAATGGGAGGGTAGGAGAGTGCTGCTAGCCCTAGAAATCCGAAAAACAAAAAAACACAACTTATTTAGACTCCCACTAGTCTTGTTTTCAGTAACTCCCTTAGAGCAATGGTTCTCATGACGAACTCGAAGTTACGGAAGATGATTTTATTCTTTCTGCAGGTCTATCTGGCAGAGACAGCATGATTGAAGACAGAATTTCATTGCCATCCAGCCGGAGCAATAGAATGTCGAAGAGAGCTTCCTCGGTTGTGCAAGACCTTAGACAGCAAATGGGTTCTGGCAGCAGGACACGGATTAGCTCAAGTCAGCGCGGCATGTCCATGGATGAGAGGTCCTCACAAATGCTGGCTGTGCCTTCCCAAAGGTCCACAAAGATGTCACGGACCAGTGGCATCAAATTAACAGATGCCAAAAGCATCGCGCGTCAAAAAATGAATGTTATTGAAGAACTTGACTAGAACTAAGGAAGCAGTTGTCAATTCGACACTCCTAAACAACACGCCTACTCATTTACTTTGTTTTATTCGCAAACAAAATTGAGTTTTTTAGAAGTTTATTCTGATAGGTTGTATAAGGTATTTAGATTACAATATATAATAGTTTTGCTTTATATTCAGAACAGTGTTAAATTTTCATTGATTGCGTGTTTTTGGAAAATGTATTGAACATGGTATTACATTTCTAAATCTAAGGAGTCTGTCCTGTGTGGTTTGTTTTCATGTTGATATCTGTAGAGATATTTTATAAATTAAAAGTTTAATATAACTATATTATTTATATAGTGATATGGATGGATTGTTTGATTAGTTGATAAAAAGATATATTGATACATAGTTGATTGACAAGACATATCGATAGATAGACAGATAGATATACAGATAGACAGAGACATAGCTAGAAATATAAAAAGATAACTAGATAGCTAATTAGATAAATAAATACATAGCTAGATCGATAAAGAAATAAAAAGATAGCTATCTAGATAGATAGCAAGTTAGATATAAATTTGACAATGAGCAAAGGGGTGGAAATGCATTCAACTTCAAACATGTTTTTAAAAAAGGTAAGCAGCATTCCCCATTTGCTGCTAGTTGAGAAGGGAAATATTGACACAAATTTTAGCACCACTTCTCGACTCGGTGCTTGGTTCCGGTACTTGACTGGTGTGGACTCTAGGGCGTACTCTATACGTGTTTGCTGGCAAAGAAGTCTTTTGTGGAGTGGGGAAGTGGAGGGGGGGGGGGGGGGTTGAGCTGTCCAGTTTAATAGAAACGTTGTATGGAGGTTGAACACACAACACTGAAACAAAGGCTACAAGCTCTGCCGCTGTGACAATGAATATTTCTCGATAGTTTGAAAGATAAAGCTGGTCTACGTTTAAATCTATCGACTGAATAAATTATTCCATTTGTGTGTATGTGAGTGGTGATCATGAATTCAATAATTCCATTTGTGTGTATGTGTGTGGTGATCATGAATTCAATAATTCCATTTGTGTGTATGTGTGTGGTGATCATGAATTCAATAATTTAATTTGATACTATACGTTACCGCGTCAATGATCTAGTTTAAAATTGTCTGCAAATCCCACAAGGCACTTGAACAATATGAGAGTTAGATTTATAAAAAGGAAGAGAGTCCAGTATCCAATAAGATAACAGTAGGCAATATACTTTAATAATTTAAAAAAGTCACTGCTAATCAATAACTCAGTAAAGTCAGAGCAATAATGAACATTAAACACTATACAATGTAAGCTTTTAAATAGATCGTACGAGATGTGACGTCATTTAGCAACACAAATAGGCCAAACTTTTTTTTACAGCCTAGTGGATTATGGAAGTTTCTACTCATATTCAACACAAAAAAACATAATAAATAACAATATAACAACAAAGAATGGCTGGCTCTTAACGTCGCAGAATCCTTTGTTTCTTCTTAAATTATTTTTGCAAAATTCTATAATTTTACTTGCTAACTGTAGATGAGTTTATTTATTTTACAGAAGTAAAAATCTGAAGACAATGATAATTTAAACAGGAGCGGAGCTCAACAAAAGTAGTCTATATAAAAGTAGTCTATACAAAAGTAGTCTATACAAAAGTAGTTTATGTTTAAAATGTGCTCATTGACTCAGCTTTCTTTCATCATTGAATAATTTATAAAAGCTCATATAATATTATATATTTATATAATTTTATCCTCTAACTTTCCCTTACACTTTGGGTGAGACATTGATCTGAAGGAAGAAATTTCAATAGGCTGGCATTAACAAACATACGAGACGTTTTAGAAACTAGACTTCACATTCATATTTGCATAACGCCTTGTTTCGTGGTTGTCTTTATTGTTGAGCGCCATCTCGCGCCTACTTTCAATAACTGCTCCAGTCACGATACTTTTTTTGATCTTTTTGTCTTCGATGTCCCATACACGCGTATACGCCTTCACAATAATCGCCTTTCGCACGAGCTGCCGACCACTGTCCAGAGAAGTCTGACAGCGGAGATTGCGGCGCTTAGGAACAAATCTAAAACCAACACTTGACCGTTTGCAAATTCTGATTTAAGCTGTTGACACGACTGTAGCCAAAGAAATATCGGGAGGGGAGGGTAGAAAAAAAATGGCCGCTGAAAAGGGTGCGGTTTGTTTTTATTTGATACTGATCACGTGGTATTAACCGGAAGCGATTCATGTTCCAATCAGATTTGGATACACGTTGCCGAGGAGGACCGATCGTGGCTGGCCGTGAAAAGAAAAATAAACTAAGGAGAGTTTGTCAGAAGCTTGGAGTGTTATTCATTCCCTGCATAATCAGGCCCTGACGGACGTTAGAATATGGAACGCCAAGGCGCTACTTCTCCACTTCTGGCGATGACTCGCGGCGGGAGTTTCAGTCATCTGACGTTGTGAGCTCTTTAATGACCAGACATATAAAAACAACCACATTTAAAAAAAAAATGTATTTATTTTGTCTCTGCCCGAGTCTAGCGCGAGGCTATGTCGTGGGGGAAGGGGGTGGGGGTGATGGAGACGAGTGTAGTTACAATAAATGGAGATTAAATATGCATACTTTAACAAAGTGATTGCTAGGATAGAGTCGTGAGTCGAATTTTGATGTAAGAAATTCTAGTTAAAATTCGCTGTTTTCTTATCGACGTTCTTAAAGTTTGTCACTTTTTGTAATATCTAAATATCGCGATTTCCGTTTGAAATAAACGGAAATGATAAAGTAACAGTAGTTTTTGCATATATGTAGATGGCATAAACCAGCTATATAATTAATGTATTTAATACTTACACGATACGTTACTAAAAAAAAAGGCTACGCTTTACTATACTATATTATACTATACTGTACTACGGTTTGCTATGCTCTACTATGCAATAGGGCGTTTGCAATTACGTGACAAAAATCACGTGTTTTTTGTTTACTTTGAGTAATGGTGTACAATGGCCGCTGTATTAATATAGTTTCATATAGGCTCGAGCTTTTTTTAATTGATATTTTGTGTTTAAAATGATGATTAATGTATTAATATGGAATTTAATAATTCTAGATTAGATTAACAGACACAAGAAGATTCTTACATTAAAAATGTTACATTACTATAGAACGATTAGGCCTACAATGAAAATAACGAATGACTCCAATAATTCACTTCAATAAATCCATTCAAATGCAACACTTACCGGACAGATATTAAGATGATGAATTGAGCTTAAAATGTTGAAATTCGTTGAAATAATACCTTGTCAGTCTTTCTATTGTACTTGTAAGATGATCTACGACGATTTATCTAATGATTTGTGCGTAGGATAGCCAATATTCAGATGTGAAATTTGGCATGATAAAGAAGTACTTCACCATTTTTGTACACCAATTGGCGTCTATTTACACAAATGCGTCACTAAAAAACATAAGCCACGCCCATTGCGAACGCTCTATACTATGCCGCACTTTTATTAACTGCGCTATACTAAAGCATACTTCCCAACCCCCCAAAAACAGTTTGTAACATAATTGTTTCCAATGTTTCCATGACACTTTATGTTGCGAATTTTCAAATCCTTATTGTTTAATTTGCTATCTGCGAGCTGTACAGTAAAAGTAAAGTACCCGTCGGACCGAATTGATCCATAGGTCAGGTGAAGCAGCGTTCACCAGTTTCTGTGGCCAAGG
The DNA here is from genome assembly GCA_949126835.1 of Anisus vortex. Lineage (NCBI taxonomy): Eukaryota > Metazoa > Mollusca > Gastropoda > Planorbidae > Anisus > Anisus vortex. The sequence goes on from OX421494.1 coordinate 23,452,022, forward strand.
CATACTAGGTGATTGTGTGGCCAGCACTATGCACAGCCGCTTTTACTTTACCCCAACTAAGGGTTGGGTACCCATCAAAGCTAGGTAGACTCAGGGACGAATGAGGAGAACTGACTGTTGAAGCCGATGTTTCGGAATGACATGGCGATACTTCTCAGTGAGTTTAACTTGCATTCACAAGGACGGGGTCGAAAAGCATTTTTGAAGTGTAGGACCACTGAAATGGATTTGCATTGAAACTGAACATATCTTGCCGGGAAATCAATGTCAAAAGATTTTACACTGTCCCTAATTTAAGAAAAATTAAGATAGATGAGCGTTTACAGCAGTACAATAGTTATTGGCACCAATAGCTACAATTTTGGAGAATTTAATTGAAGGGAGATAATTAACCAGTTTTCTTTGCGTTAACATGTCTAATATGTTTATTTTTTTTTTCCTTTAAAAAAAATACGACTTACAATTAATAGATCTATAATGATCAAACTACAAAAAGATCGTTGAAAATTAGATAAATATTATATGACTAAAAATTTCTAAGTATAATTTTAAACATTACATTAACTACTCAGTGTGTATAATTACTATGTATCTCTTCTGCTTATGAGTAGTGTTTAAGGATTACAAATTAGGCATAACGTTAATAACATTTTACCGGAAATCTCAGTTAACTGAGAAGAAACTAGCATATCTTGACAACTAAATTCAAATGTTGATACTTTAACCGAAAATGTGTAAGTTAAGTAATGAGATTGTGTATTAGCTATGAATGGATTTTTTTAAAAGATAATAATAACAAACATGTAAATTTTTTATAAAATATAAAACACTTTACAATGATTTTTTTCTTTAACGGTCCTTTTCTTTTGGTCTTGGTCTTGCTACGGCACTAAATAAATTGTCTTATAAAAATAATATAGTTGATCAGTTTAACTTTCACGCTGTTGGCACGCTGAATGATTTAGAAATCCTATTTTGGCACACTATAAGCAAAAATCCGACCCCTGCTTTAGAGGAAGAAAAAACAGAAATAATGATAGTAATAATACATAAGGCATTAAACTTTTAATTTAAAAATACAGCACAATAACAACCTGTTGCAATGCTCAGATAACCATAAGAACAAAAACACTTTCCTTATCCCTTATGTGAGAACAAATGCATATAAATATTCTCTCTTCCATAGCGACATCCGGGGATGAAACGGGGTGCCAGAAAAAAAACAGTAGCTTCACATCATTTAAAACACTAATAAAAATATAAGACTAGACTCACACCAATAATTAGCGTAGCGTGCAATAATCTTCTTTATAGAAGGAGGGTCTGTAATATATGAGAAGAAAATAATAATTAAAGTTACGAGATCATTACACTATTTGTAAAAGGCTAAATGACGAGCATGCCAATTGAGAAAGAGATATTCTAAGACGAGAATCTAGTTGTTATGAACAAGACTGGCATTGCCCACAGTGGAAACTGAGCCTAGTGCCGATCTTGAATGTTTCTTTAAAATACCCGACAAGCCTTCCGGCTCTTGATTCTGGGCCGTTACGTGAAAAGGGGTGGATCAAAGAGGGCACACCAAGTTCCTGTCCGAGACTAGCCACCTTGCGGCACACTGATAGGGCGTGTCGCGTATTAAAGTGTACGGTCTTCGGCCTCCTTAGTCACGTGCACTACTCTGCTTCTTTCCATTTACGGATTTCCCCCGAATCATTAACGTGATGGTTTGCTAGCATTCCTACACTGTCGCCCGATAGCACCGATTCATCCAGGCACTAGGGCTTGGTGAGACGGGATGTTGAGCACATAACTTCCTCCACACCGAGTCTCGGGGTTTCTCGGAAGTGCAATGAAATCTCGGACCTCATTACTCAAGAACAGTCCTTTAATAGCCAGAGAAAAAAGTCCAAGCTAGACATCGTGTGAAACAACAAATGAAGTCAAGTTACAAGTCATTTTACTACAAATTTTTACTAAAATAATTATAGAATAATGCCACATCATTCATGCACTTGACGTGAACAAAGAAATATTATGTGCTTACCCTTCCACTTCTCAACTCTTGTGCTCAGGCTATTCTGGCAACACTTTCAATGATCAAGTCAAATAAATAAATGATTCGACTGTTCTAAAAATGAAGACTAACAATCCACCCAAAAAGGTCCATTTGTGCGCAATTTGATTTCACAAAAATCCAGTTTTAAAATAAATGTCACTCATTTATTTAAGGCAATGTTAGGTGTACTTTAACATTTCAAAGTATTGGCGTTTTTTATTTGTCTCAAAATTTATTTTTGATTCGCAATCCTGGATCAGCCTCTGACTTCTACTCTACTCTGATTGACTTCAACAAGCACTACTATACTGGACTAACTAACTGTACTTTACTGTAGGTTTTCTATTATATAAAAAAAAATAGGTAGTCCAGCCTATGTTCAATGTATGATGATTTTTACTATTTAATATATTTTCTATATAATTTTCAATGCCTTTATATATATTGTACTAAAATATTATGGAATGTCACAAAAAATATTATTCATTGAGACACTGGGGCAATTGGCTGAAATCGTCCTTTATACCAAACGCCTAAATTCTATACATAGTTTAGTTGTCATCTTAACTGTAATATATTTTATTTAAGCAATTTTTTTTATCTCTATTGTTCATTTATCATGAGTCGAAAAAAACAACTCTATAAAGTTTAGACAAATGTATGTTTATGATATCCGTAATTTAAAACTGGGCCGGTTGGTCTCAGCTCCTAAATTCCCCCCCCCCGCACCCTTTTCCCATCCATGATCACCCTCACCGCACCCCCCCCCCGCCCTTTCCTCCTATCCATGGGGCTAATTGTCAACTTCACGAGCTAGTTGTAAAATATCGCTTGATCACAAAGAATGTGACAGTAATCAGAGCCGAGGGTAATCGCCTAAAGGGAGTGCCACCGTGCCAGGAAAAAAGCCAGAGATTTTCCACTTAACCAGATCAAGAAAAGTTCTTCCAGCTCCCTCCGCTCCCCCCCCCCTGCTTCGCCACTCACAGGGAAGATGTGTGAGTGAAAGCACGACTCTGTGGAAAGGGGGGTGAGCGCTGGGGGGCGCGAGGGCTTAATTGTGGATTAGACACCCTCCCCACACACCCAATTCACGCCCCAGAGTCTGGGGCATAAGAGAAAACGGTTTTATAATTATATTTTGTTATTCGTGGGGTTAAGGGGGCCGTAAGCCTGCAAGGGTGCGATAAAAAGGCGCCCCAGTAAAGACGCCGGATCATCGCCTTTACTGTGTGATTCCATTGGCTGTGTGGAATAGGGTTGGTGTTATTGTATAATATAAAGTGCCCCTCCGCCCCCCCCCCCCAAACTCAGAGGAATATTGGGGGGGGGGGGGAGTGGCCTTTACGACGGAAATGATATTGAGTATTTAAACAAAAGCTATTTATAGCTATTTTGTTTTCTATTTCAGTTTTTCTAATGTACACTTTATTGATATGGTCTATATTATAGTATGAACCATTGTGGTATTTTCTTGTTTGTTATTTGTGTGTGCGTGAAAGAGAAATAGAGAGAGAGAGGGGGGGAGAATAAAGAAAAAAATGAGAGTCATAAAAGAGAAAAGAAAGAAAAAAATAATAACCAAAATAGAGAAATGATGGACCGAAAGAAATTGGGAGAGAAAGAAACAGTGACGTATTGGAAATGAGAACTATAGAGAGAAAGACAGAGAGGTTATTGGCGAAGAAAAAGAGGGGAGAAGAATGAGAGAGAGAAAAGAGAGAGAATAAAAGGATCGGGAATGAAAGAAGAAGACGATAAAAGAAAAAAACAAAAAAGAGAAGGAAAGTTAGAACATATAAAAGAGAAGAAGATATGATGTTATTATAGCTGTTGTTATATTGTTGTTATAATAAGACTTCGGTGTGTGGTATATTTATTAAATAAAAATATACTATAACTATAATAACTTCAAACAAATCAATCCTTACAAATACATTTCAGAAATGTTGTACATGAGGGGTAGGGCAACATATTATTATGTACATTTCAGTTCACTTTTTAATTGGCACTTACTAGGCATAGCTCTATTGCAAAATCAACAATGGTAATTCGACTTAATTTAAGGTTGCGCAGAGGTTAATTTAACAACAGCTTCTAATTTGCAGCCGGTGCTTGTTTTTAATGTTTTTCCCCTGTCTCTTTAGTCTTGCACTGTCTCTTTATTCGTGTCTCTTTATTTTTGCACTGTTTCTTTATGGTTTTTCCTAATCTGCATCAAAGTTTATGCGAAATCTCACTAAAGTTAAAAATGTATGATTGTTGAGTCCATCTCGCCTTTTATGTTAAGAAAAAGACCTTAAATGTGTATCCCGATCTAAGTAAAGTAAAGTTATCCCTTTGGACCAAATAGATCCATAAGGCCGGTGAATGAGTGTCCACTGCTCTCTATGTTTATGGCATATTAGGGGAATACATGGGCATTGTAGAGGCACCCAAATAATGTCAGAAAGCATACCCATCGGAGCTGGGTAGACTCAGATTTGAGAACTTAGTCCTAGCCTTCACCAGGATTCGAACCAAGAACCTACGGTACGCCAATGTAAACGAATGTGTTAAATGTGTAAACACACACTAACCAATTATTATAAGAAATAATATAACTTTATGAATACTTAACTAATATTTACCATTCAATATATTGTTTTATTTCGCAGGTCCGAGAAACTAAAAGAGGCTATTGGAACCGAGAGAAGTGCACAGAGCTGTTCTAATTGGCTGAATGTATCGGCACGTCATTCTGTTCCAATGTTTTTTTTTAGTAGAGAACAAGCAACATTAATTTAAATGAATTTGATTAATGCATCAGTTACATCTGTGCAGCATTTTTGTTATACATTTAAATAATAATAACTTCTTTTTTTTTTGTATACTTTTACACAGGAGGCGGGAAAGCAATAATTAAACGTTTTCATTATTTGTGTCATTTCGTGGAATTGTTCTTTTTAAAGAAATTAAAAAAAAAACTAAATGAAAACAAAAACTAGAAAAAATATATAATAAATTTACTGACTTACTTTTATAAAGCCAAGTCTATGAAATCTAATTTTATAGATAAGTGAAAGTCACGTGAAAGCTTATTGATTTTGGCTTTAAGAATAAAGTTTCCGGGCCCAACCCATTCTTTTTATAGATCAGTGATTTCAGTACACAGACAAAGGGACATGGAATATGTTGCCTGAAAAAAAAAACATACCCAAGAATATTATTTAATATTTTATTATTTAAAACCCTACTTTAAAAAAAACGCAAGACTAAGTTCAGGAGTTCTGCATAGAATGAATGCCTTTAAGATACAAGATGTACAAAATAAACTTGAGAACTTCTTGGTTATTAGAATCTAACTCCTTTGAAGTTGTGTTGGTTATGTGCGCGTATGTGTCTGTGTTATATCTATTAAAACATCTATTACAAAAGTTAATTTTCAATACACAAATAATGTGTGGAAAAAAAATCTAAAACAACTTACACATGTGTTTATAATGTGTGTCTGTGTGAATAGAGCGTTTGTATTGTACGAGTGTATGTTGTGTGTTGTGCAAGTGTGTCAAAACTATAGACCCTAATCAACATGCAACAATTGGCTCAAACCGCGGATAAGCGTAGGACGCAACAATCTTCTGTATTGAATGAGAATCTGTAGACAATAAGATAAGAAAATGATAAGAGTGCTCGATGAATTAAATTGCTAACAAATTCTGGAAATGTTAATGATTCTTGTTTCTGTCTTAATTGGGCCCCTAGTGGGGGGGGCGTGGACCCGGGTTCGAATCCAGAAGAGGGCTTCGATATTTTTTTCTGTTAGACTATCTGTTGGGTACCTGCTATTAGTTGGAGAAAAAGTAAGCCTGTTGGCTGTTGGGCATTGTGTACACCGTAGCCACGGAAACTGGTGGATGCGGCTTCACTGGCCTTGCGGAATTCATAGGTCCTTTTTGGGCTACTTTACTTTTTATTTTCAAACTTTTAGCATTCTAAATTACAAGGAGCGCGGTGGCCCAGCGGCAGAGCGCTCACTTGTCGTACCTAAGGTCCTATGTTCGAATCCCGGTGAAATCTAGGATTGTATTCCCGGGTCTGGAGGATGTCCCTGAGTCCAGACTCTTACCGCAGCTGGGAATTGTGCTCGGCACACACTAACTTTGTCTAACGTAGCAAATTAAATATTTTAAGGGCTGCTTTACTTGCCTTATAAAAATCAACAAGGTGGGAAAGGGATTCTTACTTCCTTTTTTTTTTAAACGTCCAAATCATTGGAAACATGTTGCAAGTAAAACAAATCATTTGGAGCTATAGTTTAATTAATCTTCTTCATTCAGCTATATTCTAATAATTGTTATAAAATAAGTAAATAGATCTAAATACATTTTGTTTTAAACCATTATCTTTCACCATCATCACCATTGAACCCTTGACCGTTATGGTTGTTACGGGGTGGAGCGAATGGATACCTCATCAGTCATCTTTCTCCATTTTTGCCTATCTTGAGCGGCTGTCAATAGTTCATTCGTTTGCAGCTTTGTTTACTCTTTTATATTGTCGCGGACGGCCTCTCCGATATCCATGACCTTTAATATATTATTTACCTATTATTTCTACCTTTTGTTTAAGTTTACTCCCATTACCGCTTGTATGGATGTTTCCTTATGGGATTAGTCTCCTACCATAGATATATATTATGCTCCTACCTATTCTTAAACTTTAATAAGAATTTTATTTAAAAAAATTTAAGACGGGCCGTCGAATTTATTAAAATAAAAAGTTTTTTAACGCTGGAAATACTATGGGATTGGAAGGAACGGGCAAACGATTGGTCAGAGGAAATATAGATCCCCCCAAAACTCAAAGTCATGGTCATTTGATGATTATAACGTTATCTGAAACGTGACAGGTAAGAGCTTCCGGGTTCATCCCCATTGACCTGTGCGCAACTTGCGGCTGTTAACATTATTGCTGTATCAATAGCGATCTGTTGACTTCCTGTCAAGAAAGGAGGCGGAGGTGGGGCTGGTGGCGGTGGCTCACTGACCCTAACAAGCGCATTAGGGCTGAGCCAGCAGACACGGCAGTACCTGACCTCATACGTAATATGTATAGCAGACGTACAAGCATGAGTGACAGACAAACGAGTGCGACAGATTTGTTGCTGGTGTTGTTTTTCTTTCCCTCCCCCCCCCCCCCCTCTTTCTCCCCCCCCCCTCTCCCTCTTTGTTTTTTTCTGAAACTTTGTGTTGTTTTTGTTAAGTCTATGTTTGTAAACAAAATCTTACCACGTGTCCAGAGAAAGGTCAGCGGTAGTGAAAAGTCTGTGGACAAAGTCCGTTATACCTATATTCACAATCTCCTGCGCGCGTGGGTCGGATTATCGACACCTACTTAACTTCTGACCAATAAAACCACGGTGTCAAGTTGACTTCTGCGAAAACGTGACGTTTCACTGAAGGCAACTCTTCTCGCTTTTTACCCAAAACTCCAAAATGCCCCCCCCCCCCTCCAAAATTTGTATTTTTGTTCCTGTATTATTTTTTTTTTACAGTTGGTGGTTTCGTTTGTTGTTTTTCCAACTTTCTTTAATTCTTAGGAGATGTGTCGGTCTTAAAGTTTCCCAATGGATCCAGGGATTAGTGCTGGGAAATCTAAGTTAGTCACAAACTGTTGCGTGAACGCCAGCCCTCGACGACACGCTCGCAAACAGACGTTTAAAACTCGCTGGGCTACTTGCTTTGTTTGTTGTACATGGTCCAAATGTTGTGGAGGAGAAAAAGGAACAAAGATGACCGCACACACACACACACTCACACACACAAAAACTGCGTGTCTTCGGACCAGACCGGCCTGGAAGTTTTTTTTCAACGTTTTTGACGGTTTAACAGTAGAGTGCTTGTCCAGATTGGAAGGGGACACAGGAGAAATTTTTTTGTAAAGTCCAAAGTGACACTTGGTCAATAAGCCAAGTCCTGGAAAACAATTATGGAAATTCCCCTTTGTTTTTTTTTTCCAACATCCCTTGTCTCTCGTGTTTTTTGGGAGTGATCGTTGCATACCTTACAGAATGACAAAATGCAAAGATGAACAAGTAAGGATGGGCTATTCGTTTTTTCTTCTCAATTTATAGAGACGCTGTACTTCAGATTTTTAGACTAGATTTAAAACAAAGAATGATCATCCGTATTATTTTTTCATTGTATTATATTAATGTATGCTAATTAGATGTTGTTTAACCAAAGACTATAATAAGATGGACCGCTCGGTTTAATATTTCTGCAATTTGATGAGTCGGAATTCCCGATCGTACCAAAGTCCAATAGACTTCCGGTCTAGTAACTCTCAATGGAAAAGTAAGATTAAAATCGAAAGTTGTATACAGTGCTCTGAAAATAAGCAATTGTTAAGTTCTAAAAATTAGAACAAGCGGTTCAGCTCATTATAGTCTTTGGTTCGACTTAATATTTATTTGATTCATCGTGTAAATTATGTAATAAAAACTCAAAATATGACGTGGATATGTGTGATAGACAGGTGGACAGGTGATGATTTAAAAGATAAATCGGCGGATGGAATAGACTAGGGGAGTGTAATAAGCGACCCGCGGGCCACAACTTGGCCCGCCAAGCGTTTCACTGCGGCCCCCACAGAGCTTTTAACGAATGTTTTTTTTGTAATTCATTGTATTAAATACATTAACTAAATTTTCAGAATGATTGCACAGTATAATTGCATCAAAGTCGTATAAGACCCAGTGAAGAAAAATGTTGCACACACTTTTATTAGATAAACAAGCTGTTAGACAAAGATATAGATTTATAAATAGATAGATAGATAGATAGATAGATAGATAGATAGATAGATAGATAGATAGATAGATGGATAGATAGATATATAGATAGATAGATGGACAGGTAGATAGATAGACAGATAGATAGATAGATAGATAGATAAATAGATAGATAGATGGATAGATACATAGATACATAGATAGATAGATAGATAGATGGATAGATAGATAGATATAAAGATAGATAGATAGATTGCTAGAAACATAGATAGATAGATAGATGGATAGATAGATATATAGATAGATGGATAGATAGATATATAGATATGATAATTAAAAATGGAGATATATTGCTAGTTATAAGTTATATAATTAGACATATAAATATTAAAATGGTCCATTGTATCTTCTATTATCTCCTTCACCTTCTTACCCCAAACACTTCCATCTCTCCCCACCCCACCCCCACCACCATTAAAGCCTCTGAAGACGATACGTCAAGTGATGGACTGACAGGTGCCGGAGGGCCCCCGGCCAGGTTTTTGAGACACTCTCCCAGACAAATCCCCCGGATCAGTTCCCTACAATTCCTGTTTTTGATCCGATTAAATCAGGCAATCTCTCGCGACAACCGGATGTGACCGAGCAGTGGCAGTCTTTGGTCAACACTATTAGCCGTTTTCTGCTCGGAGCTGGCCGCTTGCCCTGGCAATGATACACACTTACTTAGCCCGGTTTCTGTATTATTTTATCATATTATGTTTGGAACCCAACATCCCAGCGGGCACACCGCGTCGCATCGATGGGAATAAAACGTGGTTTTCACGTTTTTTCGTGGTTTCCACGTGTTCCCCCCGTCGATACAACATGCCCACTGGGATGGAAGAAACACTACAGTCAAGCGGCCTGGCTAAGAAGTGGAGGGGAGTGGAGGTGGAAATAATTAGAAGATTTCCAAAAACTTGCCGTAGGGAACAGAGGTTGTGGTCCTAAGAACTAGACTATAAGAACTAGACTATATGTATAATATGTTGCTTGATTTTTTTAGCAGGTCTTATGAATATGGGAAAACTGTATCCATGTCACAGCTCTGGGAGTATATAAATCTGTTTATCTATCAATCTATTTGTGTAATTTTATTTGTATCTTCTATCTATTTTTACATCAATCTATTTCTTTATCTGTCTTTCAAGATAAACGTATTTTTCTACATTTCTATATATATATATTTCTCTCACTTTCTAATTAGCATATCTGAAGTTCATCTATCCATATATATTTCTATATCAATATTTTTCAATAACCGACTCTCTCTCTCTTTTTCTCTCGCGCTATTACTATCAATCAACATATCTGTTTCTGTTTAAGCATCTATATATCTGTCTATCTCACTCTATCTTTCTCTCTCTATGTGTTCTATCTTTTCTATCTAGTCTATCAACCTTATCTCAGCCAGTCTGGTCTGCAGCGACTAACAGTTTAACACACCATATATATAAAAAAAAAATCACCCAACAGATGTGAAATACAATTATTATATCATGTAAGTAACTTTTGTGAGGTGTTAACCAAAAAAGTGATTCCTATATAACAAACCAGCAAAAAAAAAAAAAAGAAGGAAAAAAAAGAACAACTGAAAATGGTATGTCCTTTGTCCTTGTCCGAATCAACATACATAGAAGCTTCCAAATTGGTTGTGTAATCGAAGCAGGAGCTACGCTATCAACTTTAAATAGTGGATAACAAGGGACTCAAATAGGCGTTGGGCGGAGAATGCGGCGGTTGAACCCACACGGCCCAGACAAAGTCACTGCCGTGTCAGTTAGAATGTTATATTTGATGCCCCCCCCCCCCGCACACACACAGAAACTACTGCCAAACTGACTTTATAAACCTGACATCACGCACCCCCTTGTACAGGTAACAAAAGAGGCTTAGAGGAGTGAGAGAGAGGGAGGGAGAGAGAAAAAAAATATCGGGGCTGGTCAGAGCTGACCAACAAATAACTTCTGTTCACAGAATCGGCCAGAGAAAAATTTGCAGGACAAACGGGCTCGATTAAACATCCTCCCATGTCATCGAACCAAACTGGCAAGCAGACATTTGGCAGAAGTCCCCCCCCCCTCCTTTATTTCCCCTGCGCGACTTGAGGCCAGCCCAGGGTCGAAGACCCAGCGGGTCTTTGCTAGCATCCAGCGAGGATGGGCAAATATGTTCAGTGTCCGTAACGCCTTGTCACTAAGTTGGGCAATGAGAAAGCCATATTGACTTGCCCACCCCCTTGGGCATACACGCAAACAAGACAGGCACGTTAAGACAATAAGAATTCGACAATCGGTCGACGATGTTATCCCCAGACGGAATCCCCCCTAACACTTGTTTTCATCTGTATTGCCGTATTAAAAATCATATTCCAAGAGGGAAGCTCAAAACATTTGTTTACTTCCCCTCCCCCTGTTTTCATTCTCGTATTCTGCCCCCCCCCCCTTTTTTTTAATTTATTTTGGAGACACGCAAAGTTACATTTGAAGTAACAAACAGAAAGCTGGGTTTTTTCTTTAATGTGAACTCTATTTAAAAATTCATGTTTTTGAGAGGCCGGAAATTGTAATGCAGTTTTATGTTATATTAGCTAAATTACCCGGCGTTGACCGGGGTAACAATGACGTCGAAGAGCGAATTGCTCATAGTTTTAACTTCATATATGGATGTAGATTACATACAGTTTTTATCCTCCATTTCAAGTTAAATAATGTTTATTATGAATTTATTATTAATTTAGATAACATGGATTTACGCTAATCGGTATTTATGATGTGTTTGTGATGTATTATGCCAACCTAAACAACTTTAATGATTATACTAAATTCATATAGGGCCTAGTAAGGCCTTACGAGTTTCTTACTTATGGCAATCAATAAGGAAAACTAAAAATTCAGAAAATCTTCACATTCTGAACTTCATTGTAATCAGGAAACTGTAGGTAGGCCTATCGTTATTATAGCAAGAATAATATCCATAGAGTAAGATTAATCGAGCCCATGACATGCGCTTGACAAACGGGGGATTCTAACAACTAAACTACGCAGGACACATCTACTATCATCTAGGAACAGAGAATCGCAAAAGCAAAATAACAGACAAAAAGTTAATAATAATAAGTCACGTGCCTTTAAACTGACCAATGAGAGTCGAAATATGTTAATAGGCAACATACAATATTCTTTATCTAATTATGTATAATATTGATAAAGTTTTAAAAAAAAACACGTTCATACATTACAAGAAAAAAATATATTAAGTTTTAAAAACATGGAGCATTGGCTTGATATACAATTTTGTCAGTCAAACCCACACACATACACCCTCAAACAAACACACACACGCACAAACGCTCACTCATGTATACAAACAGCTAGATCTATGCAAAATGCAAACACACACACACACTTTTGTCCCACCAACTGTTATTGTAGTAGTACTCCCCAGCGTGGAGGGTGAGTGAGGGGTTAGGATTTAGTGGCGGGAACCACTTCAACTGTATTTTTTTTCTTTTTACTCTGTCTCTCTCTCTAAGCTCCGCCTCTTCATCGCCACGCCTTCCAAATCTCACCCCTCTCTCTCTCTCTCTTTTTTTTTCTCTGAGACTTCAGGATTTAAACATAATAAGTTTTAACATTTTGTACTTTATAGTCAGGAATCGACTTGTAGCTTACCGCTATATAAAATATTTTTGCAAGGATGGCAACGATCTTATAAGTTTACAGACGTTCCTTCTAGATAGAAGATTATTACGTCCAGTAGGCCCAAAACTCCTGCAGGGCGACGGGATCCGTCGGTGGCAGGGATAGAACCAGCGACCTGTCAGTTGTTTTTTTGGTTGACAGTCCGGTGATCTAACCGCTGGACCAGCCGGCTTCTCGTCGCTTTAAAGCTGATGTGTAATCCTTTTTACACTAATAGATCCTATATTTTTTTCTTCACATGCATGAATAGTCTTGAAATGTTTAAAGACCCATTAGAATCGTTTATTACAAATATATGTTTAATGCTTGTAATACGAAAAGGGAGGAGCTAAAATATTGGGAGGAGCTTCGTCATCTCTAAAGGCCATGCACGGGCGTGGCTAGAGACAGGTCAATCTTCAACTCCTACCTGAGATAATTGTAATAGTTAAGTAACCTTCGGACCAAACTGATCATGGAGCTGGTGAAGCAGCGTTCACCCGTTTCTGTGGCCACGGCATACTAGGGGATGTGTGGCCAGCACAATGCCCAGCCGCCTTTACTTTACCCCAACTAATGTCAGGTACCCATCAGAGCTGGGTAGACTCAGGGACACCCACCACGAGGATTCGAACCCAGGACCATCGGATCGTCAGTCGAACGCGCTTCCGCTCGGCTACCGTGCCCCTTTAAGATTATTGTAGATCACTGAATAAAAAAACAACAACAACAACAAAAAAACAAACAAAAAACAACAACTGCAACATCTGGTACCATTTAATATGTTATTTAATTTTTTTTTGTTTTTGCTTGTCTGTTATAAAAAAATTTGAGCATTTTTTCTTCATTGGGACTAACAAAGATATAGAGGCCTAATCGTTTTAATTATAAACTGTCAATTTAACACACACACACACACAAAAGGGAAATAAAATTATTACACTATGGCTTTTTGTCATAGTAAGATGAAAGTAAGTTGAAGTTGAAGTCACTTACAACATTTTATTTCTGTGGCTAACTACAGGGGAATGAGAAACTCAATGAATCAAGCTGGGAACACAGATGGACTCAAAGTAAAACTTGGCTAGAGAAAAATTGAACAAAAAACAAACCCAGAGGGATATGCCAATGTGCTCAGTTTTGTCTCTTTCTATCATGATCTCGTATTTATATCAATCTATATATTTACCGTGAGTTTGTTTATATGTTTGTTTATATATATACTAGTGGTTATGCCCGTCAAAATGACGGAGAAAAGAATGACTACAATGTCTTCTCTCTCTCTCTCTTTCTCTCTCTTAACAAAAAAGATAATATTACACTAAAAACTGGAGTGAGAACGTTTCTTTTCGGTATTTAGTTTTTGTTCTTTTTAATTGTTTCTGGTCGCCCTGACCCTGACATATGCATAAGAAACACATTGTAGTCATTCTTTTCTCCGTCATTTTGACGGACATAACCACTAGTGTATGTATATTATAAGAATAAGAATAACTTCTTTGTCTCGAGAGACAATTCAATTCAACATTTTAATTGAATAGCGTAGTTTATTCTGGCTACATATAATAGCAGAATCAGCCGTGGCTGGCCAAGCCAGTGTTTGAGTGACAGTCTCTGGAACAGCCGATAAGTGAACCTGATTTTTTGACGTCTTTTCTCCACTTCATCCTCTCCAGTGATATTTCAGTTCTTTTAGCTTCAGAGACAGTTAACCCAGCATATACAGTCTGCCTCCATGCTGTGCAATCTTTTGTGGTCTACTTCCAGGTTTCAAGATCAATAGGCTACCGGTTGCCTTGAGGTCACATCCAGGACGTTCCTGTAGTTAATGGTTGGTCGTCCAGGGGCGCTAGTGCCAATTGAAAGCTCTCAATACATGGTGTCTTTTTGTGATGCGACCATCTTGCAGTCGGCTGACATGACCGACCCTCAGAAATCTGCGTTGGGATAGGACAAAGTACATACTCGCCTGGTCCAGGAGCTAATGGTTCGATATGCAATATGTCCAAGTTACACCCAGCATACAGCGGAGACAGCGCATGTAACACACTCTCACTTAAAAATGTATGCATAAAGAATACAATTTCCGTGATTTCATTAAAAGAATTATCTGCAGTTAATTGTAAACACAATCGATAGGCCTTATAAAGTCCTAATTTTGTAATGACAAAGTCTGAAAACAACCTAATTTTCACTGTAGCATTTAAGTTCTATTTACAAATTAAAAAGACTTTACACTTCATAAGAACCGTGTTTATACAGATTACTGTCAAAATTTCACCTATTTCTAAATCATTTCAAAACATTCGCCAATGAATTATTGTCTGTGAGATGAAGAGCATAGAACAAAAGATCAATCTTTAAATACAACTATTTCTGTTGTTTTTTCTTCATTCAGTTTATAACTTCAGATTGGAAAGTTGTCTGTCATTGATCATTTTACTTTCAATGGGAAAAGTTTGATATATAATCACAAGCATTTTTTTAACGCCCCCCCCCTTTTATTGAATATATTCTATACCCTTATCTTATATTTATAGACGCTCCTTCTATACAGAAGATTAATGCACTCGACGCTCATCCGTGGTCTGAGCCTAGTCTTGCATTTTGATTAGTGTTTTAAATGCTGTTAAGTTACTGGTTAACCTGGTTTGTTCAGGCTACACATTCCATGCTCGGATGCCACTCGTGAAGACAGAGTACTTTATGCATTTGTTATCGCATAAGAAAAGTGGTTTGTCCTTATGTTTATCTTAACATTGCAACAAGATATATTTCTAAATTAGAATGCAATGCCTTGTGTGTTTGCCATTCTGTCCTCTAATGCAGAGTTCGGCAACATTTTGCTTATATGAAATAATTTTTATAGGACATTTTATTTCACTCCGTAGCAAGACCAATGCCAAAAGCAAAGGAGATTATATAATATAGAGAAAATCGCTAAAGCGTTTTATATTTAATACAAAATGAACGTGTTTGTGATTATCATCTTCTTTTTATTATTATTATTATTATCACTCCCTTTATTTTAAGTTGCATTTTCTGTCTGTCTGTCTGTCTGTCTGTCTGCAATGGTGCAAAAATTGGCTTCGATTTTTCGACCACTTCCCGTGGTCCGATCGAGCTGAAATTTGGACAGCGCCTAACAATGCATCCTATCAAATTTTCAGTTAAAACAACTTAATAATACTACACTTATGACAATATTCATTTCTTAAAAGGAAAGTATAAGAACAATTTTGATTTCGCGTTAAAAATGCCTGTGCAACTTTTTATACTTTTTCGGCGCAAAGCTAGAAAAAAAAATTATGCGCTAAGATTATTTTTAGAACAATTCATACAGAGTAAGGAGATATTTTTGAGATTTGCGACACAGATATTTTTTCTGTACGTTTCATTTGCAGTAGTCAATGAATTATTTAATGACATGATGGTAAACTTAGTTTGCAAATAAAGGGAGTATAATACAAACTTCGTTTTTATGGTTTTCTTTTTTATTTATATCAAATACATGTAGGCATACAATAAATTATTACTAAACTTTCAAATTTATGGTAATTATTGTCTAAACATTATTATTGGATAGTCGAGATGGGGATCTAACACTTATTAATGTAAATTATAATTTGATCTCAATTTATTTGAGAAGTTTATTAAAGACCAAGTGAAGAGCTTTTTATCAAAATTGAGTTAACATTTGATTTTGATAGTAAATAGTGTATTCAGTATCTGAATGTTAAAAAAAACATTTATACAAAATATCAAAGATACATTTTAAGTAATTAGTTCAATATTTGCACTTAAATGTGTGTGTTTTTCGAAAGATTACTCCAAATCTCGTAGCCATTTGAGATGTTTTTATTTCCGGCAATATAGGAAAGTGACGTAACATAAAGGATTCCGACTAGGAAAAATGAATATTGTCACGTGTTTTGAATCTATTGCCACATGTTTTGAATCTTTTCCCGGTTCTTATTTTTAACAAAATGTTTAAATATAGATTTATAGCGTCTATTTTTATTTATTTATTTCCCTTGTGATACGTCACTGCCGTATGAGGCTATTCCAAATCTCGTTCCTTTGAGAAAAACCTCTTCACTTGGCCTTTAACGTCTTTTATACCAGTTCGATTAAACTTCAGTAATCAGTGATGTTAAGCGGAATAGATACGTGGTATTCACAAAATTCGGGTAATTAATGTAATGTTTAAAAATATACATATACATTCGGTAGTCATATAATATTTATATAATTTTCAAATACTTTTTACAGTTTGATCATTTCAAAGTTATAAATTGTAAACTATTTATTCTTTTATAAATGAAAAAAAAAGAAACCTTAGAAAAATCATCTCAATAAAACGGGTTAATTATCTCCCTTTAATTAAAAAAACACAGTTGATGTTATAGTGGTGCCAAGCAAGTTATGTATTGTAATGTAATATAACGAATAATAATAATTATTTCTTTATCCAACATTATGGCATTCATTACAAGATTTAATTATTATTATTAGAGGATTAAAATAATTTATGTAAAAACTATTGTAAATAAACATTTCCTTTATTAAGTGTTGTTTTGTCCATCTTATTAGTTTAGCCTATATTGTAAACATTAATGATTACAGAAATTACATAATATATTGCTATTTAAAAAAACAACTAATATTTATTAAATTAATAATACAAATAAATTTGTTTTAGAATTACTTATAATATGCATGTTCAATTAAAGAAAATGAGCATACAAAAAATATTTTAAATGTAATTAGTCTGTATAAATTATTGAGTGGTCAAGTGTAGTCAAGGGACCTCTTTGTATGTTTAAAACAATTTTCATGTGCGATAAAATAATTCACAAGCGTAAGTTGAACCTAAAGCTGAATGTAAAAGAGCGAATGCCTAGCAGTTGAGAATAGCAGATGGCTTTCCTAAGCAGCTTCCTTCAAGATTTTTTTCCGCAAATAAATGCGGAAAAATTTGCACATTTAGATGTTTTTAAATTTTTTAAATTCAATTCAAGAAGGTTGTAGTAATATCAAACTAGTTAGGTATGAAAAAATGAGTCCATCAATTTGAAAGTCTTGCCTATGATTAGAAAACTCCGCTTTGAGTGCTTCAATGTAGGGGAGAGGTGGGTAATTCGTACCGGTGTGTAATTCGTACCTCTGCCGTTTTACATACTTTGACTGGTTGTAATTACGATTTAAGCCCATCAAAACATGCGAGCACATTAATTAGGACTTCCATAGAAAAATGGCGGACATTGACAAGAATGAAAAGCGGTAAGCACGATTTATATGTTTTTACACTAGTTGATGTTATTTTGACCATTGTCTCTATTCGTACTATGTAGGTCTGGTGAAACATAGCTTGTTTATACTTGTTATGTGTACTGACTATCCAGTCTTCTTAATTAATAAGTATAATTTGATCTATTTTGTATTGGCAAGAAAAAAATAGAAGTGGAAAACAATGATACATCTGAGTCAGCTAAATCGTACCACTCTATGGAGGGCAATACGTACCGGTACTAATTACCCGCAGTGGTACGTTTTAGCTGCAATAGACTTTGTGAATTGATTATATCATAACTCATAATAAAACCTATTTATAAATTCGGAGTTTCTGGAACTGTTGAGTCATATCTGTACTCAGGAGTCTTAAGAAGTGTGTAAACCACCAATACGCTCCCCTTAAGAGTACACATGTGGAACAGCTGGTGTTTCGCCTCTGAGGATCATTGCACTGCCGAGAGGCTCCGAGACTCGGTGCTAGTAAGCAGTGAGTGCCTTATCGACGTGCCGAGGGGTGGCTATTTTTGGACAGGTTATCGATGTTCACCCCCCCCTCCCCCCTTTCACCTTCCCACTTGTCCATCCCTTAATATAGAACATTAAAGCTGACATTTCGAGACACTTATATTTAGGAACTGGTGAGTTCGTACCTTTTTTTTTTACCTGTTTATAATATTTTAGAACTTTAACGTGCTAGCTATACAAATGTATTTCACTATGTTACAGTGGATTCTTACATTTTCTTTTCATAAAACAGGCAAATGCATGGTCAGAATATGTTATGAAAAAGGCTCTTCTCTTATTATTATAATATGTGGTATAAATGAATGCTCTAAAATGTGTGGGATATCCCAAACCACTTTAACTCGTCATCTTTTGAGTAAAAACAAATACGCAAAATATGGTGTAAAGGTCATAGGGAGATCAACAAGTCTGACACCTGAAGTCGAGGAAGATCTTGTCAAGCATATACAAATGCTTGAGGGTATGATGTTTGGAATCACAAGAAAGGACCTGATGCAATTAGGGTATCAGTTCGTTGAGGCTAATAATTTGCTACATGCTTTCAGCAAGACCAAAAGCATGGCGGGTAAAGATTTGTATAATGCATTCATGAAGCGCCACCCAAATTTAAGTTTACGCCAGACTGAGCCGATATCTATTGCTAGAGCGCCTGGCTTTAAAATAACAGATCTGAATGGATTTTATGACAAGCTTCAGAATATCTTGGACCTACATTCCCTATAGGCTATGACAATATGGACAAGACAAACTTGTCAACAGTGCACAAGACATAGAATAATATCAGCAAAATGAAAGCGCCAGGTCAGGTCTCTCTCTAGTGCCGAGAAATTAGGTGTCACATCCACTGACGTTTTTTTGTATGAATTCTGCAAGATATCAATGGGGGGCGGCATAATTGAGGATTTCTTTAAAATTTGGGCATTTAAAAATATAAACTAAATTAAAGCTTAGTACTTTTGCGAGATACTAGCATAGGCAGACGAATTACTAGGTAATGAAAGGCGAAGGTTTTTTTATTTAAGTTGTCTTAGAAAAAGTAAAGTATGCCTTAACACTTCAGTTTCTCCCCGCCGAAGGCACTAAAATGAGGGACAGAATTTTTTTAAAAAGCTCTAGCTGATTCAATAAGTTATAAATAATATGTGCCAACATTTTAGTGAATATGAGGGGCTTGACAAACAATTCTTTGCTTTGATATGCCACCTCACGCAAGATACAACACCTTTTCAGAGAGACTCGAGTACATGTTAGGCCAATCACTATGCATGGAGAGATGGAACTAATTGCGAAGAGCAAATGTTAAATAGTTCATAAGAAAACAAACAGTTCTGTATTAAAGTATGGTATGGAAGAATATTCATCTTTAATTTCAGTTGTTCTCTTGTTCACAAAGATTGGAAAGGTTGTAGGTCACTATGACTGCTTAGTTCTATCCGGGCCTCAAGCTAAAGACGCGCCAGATCATTACATTTCTAACATTCCACCAATACCAGTGCCAGTTACTAGACATGGACAAAGACAAAGGAAATAAGAAATCTCTCAAATATTGACATCAATCCATTATAAACGACAGCTAAAGCTACAAATACAAATAGTCGTTTTGAAAAAAACAACAACACAAAATATCAAAAACAAAATATCAATAAGCCTACAAGTAGTGCAAAAGTGCAAAAAATGCTCCAGAAAAAAAAACCTAAGGTCTATCGGCCAAAAAAAAAAGATCTCCTATGGTACTGTTTTTTGTGCGATGAGAACCTTGAGGACGACATGATACAATGTTTAATCTGTAGAGAATGGGTACATGTTGCATGCTGTGCATTAGCATCACAAAATGGATTAATGGATAATTATATTTGTGAATTATGCCAGTGAGTTTATTTTATACAATTGAGATAAAGATTATTACTTTTTTTCTACAATCCTTTTGGTACTTATTACCCTCCCTAGTGGTACGAATTGAACGCTGGTGAGGGTAATTCGTACCACTTGGTCTTTTTTTTATTTTATTAATTGTGCTCTTTGTTTTCATAATAAAACGTTCAAATCATGTATTTTCATTCTTCTGTCACCAATAATTGTTTTAACGTTAAAATAAACTTTTTTCTACAGTTAGTTTTTTTATTGTTAATTTTTTCCCTTAGGAGGTACGAATTACCCACCTCTCCCCTACTTCTGAAAAAGCCCAACTATATATCTTAATATATGTCTTAATATAGGGATGTACATGATGTGGTTAAATGTTTTGAAGTTTATTTCACGACAAGATATGTCCAGTTGCAATGCAAATCCATTCGAGTGTAAATGCAAGTTCAACTCGTTTAAATGTGTTGCTATGTCATTCAGAAACATAGACAACAGTCAGCTTTTCTCATTCAGAACCTGTAATTGTTGTTGCTTTTTTTTAATCAAAAAAAGACACCTCTTGACGGTCTTTCGCGTGCCACTGAAAATCGCTCTGCATGCCATGTTTGGCATGCGTGCCTTAGGTTGCCGAACCCTGCTCTAGTGTTTCTAAGTTTAGTAATTTGACTAGTGGAGTCTATCATGTTTGTTGTAAATATTCACTAATAATGAACCTTGCAGCTCTTTTCTGAATTTGTAATATTTTTATTTTCTTCTGTTTTTCTTTTCGTTGATAGGTCCCATACAGAAATGCATATTCTTGTATAAGGTCTAACTAATGAGAGATAGTATATTAGTTTTATGTTCTTATTACATTTGTGTATGTTCTTTTTTAATGAAGCCTAATGTTTTGTTAGATTTGTTTGAAATACTTCATCAATATGTGGATTTCAAGACACTTTATCATTTGTCATTATTCTTTAAGTACTGTGCATTTTGAGTTTAGGTTAAATTTTCCATGAATGAATTAGTTTGTAATTATTTGTTTCTTTTTCTTGGAGTCTATCAACATTAAATTTGTCTATTTTCTGATTGAAAAGTCGTATTCCAGTTAGATTACCATTTTTGTAACTCATCTAGTTTTTTCTTTTGTAAGAGTTGACTATCTTTTTCTGTCTTTACTGTTCTGTAAAGAAGACAATCATCTGAAAATAACCATACTTGTCTTCTAGTGGCCCGAGAACAGTTCCTTGTGAATCTCCTGAATTTACTGTTATTGGTGATGATTTAGCGACATTAACTATTACAATGTGTTCTCTAACAGCAAGTCTCGAGTCCACCGATGAAAGGGACCAGAGATGCAAAAAAATGTGTTTTTTTTTATAGTAAACTAGTATGGTAACCTTTATTGAATGCTTTGGGAAAATGTAGTATTATGGCATCAATTTGGTTGTTATTTGGTTGTTATTTTGTTGTTATTTGGTTGTTATTATCCATTAAACCTATTAATTGCAGTTCACATGATCTATTTTCTTAAAGCCATGTTGGTGTAGGCGCAGTGCTTTATGTTTGTCCGAGACAAAACCCGGACAAATTTAAATATTTCAGTTGAATTCTTCAGAACAGAAATTAATGTAGCCTGAAACAACAAGCCTTGTAAGGTTTAAATATCATGATCGGAGATTTTTGTGGCTTTTTTTTTTTTTTACTCGTTTGCGTTTTTCAATTACACTTAAGAATTGTATTGAATTAAAGTAGCAAAAGATATCACCGAGACACGGGAAGGACCATAACCCGGGGTACCTGTATCGCCATATCGTAGAAGTTAAAACCCTTGTTTAAGTCAAAATATCTTGGCTTTAGAATTCTCTCTAAGGTTCGCTACAAAAGCAAGTGTTTTATATTCCATGATACGAGTCGAGCCACAATTGATACGAGTAGAGCCACAATTGATACGAGTAGAGCCAGAATTGGCTCCGTGTATACAAGCATACATCGACTACTGGTAACAAGTGAAGTTACCATTCCGACTTTGATTCAACTCGGAAGCTACCAGCATACTAGAGGATTAACTCCCATCAATAGGCAGCTTAAAGCAAAATATGTGGCGTTATCTAAACCGGCCCCCATTTGTATGGCAAATGGACAAAAACTATCGGACAAACATCATTTTAACCAATTAATCTAAGACTTTGAGTCGGCTAACTATGCGGTTGATTTTTCAAGATGGTTGGGTAGAGATTGTTAGGGGGACGGGAGGGTCGCTGTTGTTGGCCTGTTTGTGTGTATGTCTGTTTGTATGTATACGTTTTAGGAAACAAGGTCTCTCAATGCTTTAGGTGAATGAAAATAACAACAACAAATTAACTGTGTACTATTATTAGAAACCCCGCGGCCGCGCCCGCCCACAAATACACCATGATTAAACGTTTTGGACTAAAATCTAAAACTATATTTTGAAACAACTAAAGGACAGCTTAATGTTAATATTTGTAAAATCAAAAGAAAACGAACTTTTTTAAACAGGTAATCATCATCTTTATACTTTAAGATCATCTTTCTGTGTTGTTGTTTTTTTACATTTTAATTTTAATTTATCCGTTGAGAGAAATGCAACACATTTAAATGCGTATAGTCACCGTTTGAGTAATTGATATTATACGTAACCATTTTAATCAACCTTTAAAGAAAGTTATAAAGTATTCAACTATTTTATCACCTTTGGAGTTAATATATAATGAATAAGTATTAAATCACCTTTAAAGAAAGTGCTATAATACAAAACTATTTGATCATCCTTAGAGCAATTGATTTAATACCATACATAACTATATAATCACCCTTTATAGAAAGTTATAAAATATGTATCTTTTTTATCCCCATTGGAGTAAGTATATAATGCATAACTATTTAATCACCTTTATAGAAGATATAAACATAACTATATAATCACCTTTATAGAAGATATAAACATAACTATATAATCACCTTTAGAGCAATTGATTTTATACGTAACTAAATAGTAAGTAAGTACTTTAACCAGTTTAATGCATTTAACCACACATGGAGTGTGTGATGTACAAGTAAGGCAAAACTCTAGTATATAAGCCTATAATAAACATTTCCCCCCACCCACCATTTCCAGGAAATTTTTGTTGTCATTTAGACCTGACTCCACCCCCCGCCCCCGCCCTTCCAACCTCCCTTTCCATTAACTCTCGAAAAAATTCCTACGGACGTCATTTGCCTACATACACTGAGCCTAGCTATAGCTTCATATCTGAGATTGTTAATCATTTTAAAGGTAAACACAATGTTTAGGCGTTTAAGTGTATGTCCTGCATTAAGTGAATCAACACATTGTTGTTTTCGGTTTAGCAAGTTTATATTTTGTATCTGTGTACTTTTACGGATGTTATACATTTCTCTTGATTTTCTACCAATCGATTGCAAAAAGAAAATAAATTAAAGACCTTTTTGGGAGGGGGCTTAATTCACAAAATGCTCATTCTGAGAAAATCCAGTTTAAAAAAAGACTTATCCCAGTGGACAAAACAACACGCGTAGTCACAATAATTTTATCATAGCTTTAACATAAAGTTAAATTTACCAATCTGTAAAAAATTATAAGTTTGATTTAGATCATCAAGTTATGAATCCCGTAATTTGTTTATAATCAATAAGATTTCTTATAATTTCTTGTAAACTTTTAAATAAACGTTAATTTACTCTCTGTTGAGAACCGCTAGATTTCTACATTGGCTACCATCATTCCGGTCCATTACGATTAAACCCTCAGTTATCAAAATAAAAAATAAAAAATAAATAAAAATGCGTAGGCTGTTAGCCACAGCACTAAGGAACTATACACATATAAAAAGAAGTGTAAATGTAAAACTAATCTCCCAGTTTGTAAATACAGAGTTCATGAAGTGTAAAAACAACCACAATTCTTGACAGGCACATTTCCTAATGCACCTTTTTCTTCTTCTTCTTCTAGCAAGGACAGTATTTGCATAAGGGCTGATCGCGGCTATGTAAAGTTGACTTGTATAGATTTTCTTTAGACGTCCTTATGTTGAAATAACAGTCTTCAACAGCGAAAAAAAAAAAGACTCCATATAATATAGCGTCTATACTTAACGTTATAGTTGATTTGGCAGGCCTATTACTGGGCGTTTTACGAGTATTTCTGAAAATGGGGAGCGTGGGTTTCCTTGGTTTAGTTTTCAGTACCAGAATAGCCAATAGGCGTAGATTTACTTGTAGCATGAGTCATTAACGCTTATAAGCTTTTAATGTAATATCGCGAACATAGCTGTATTTTGGTCAGCCATGTGGGTAGTAATAAACATAAAGCATTTGATTCTTACTTAGAAACAAGCACTCTAATCTACAAAAACACATTTACATTTTTTTAGAAAGGAAAAAAAAAGCATGTTGCCCATTTCTAGTGGCACCTGGGAAAGAAAGGTGTTGCCTAAATTTGTTAGTAACAGCAACTTAAAATTGAAAGCACTTATAAAATGCAAGGCTACAATTAAACCACATTTTAAACCAATTTAGTCTTCATACAAATCTAAAATATAGAATATAGTCGTTGGTTTCGTAAAACTCTTGTCTCCAGTTTGTGGCTTTTACCTATAGACAAGATCACCAAGGGACATTTGAGCATTTAGCCGTTAAGCCATCCTAAGGACGACATAGGTGACCGATTTCCTAACAGTAGACTTGATTGGTTCAACATTTGTCCTAAAGTCTGCAAATATATTTTAATCTTGACCAAATGTTGAGTTAATATAATTGTTATTGTTAAGATTATTCTTGCTATGGGATATTTGACAGTTTTCAATTGATTTCAAAAGGTTTGATTAGGAAAACCATATAATAAAGTATACATAGTCAATTCCATTTAGCTATTGTCCTTCTTTTTAATACTGATTTTATAACTAATGCATCTATTTTTTTTAAATATAATAAATATGCAAAATCTTTTCTCCTTTTGTCCAATTAAAAAAAAAAAATAATATAAATAAGGTCTATCCAAAAATGTAAATGCAAAGACTAAATACACATTGTAGAAACAGTATTCTCTGTGTATATAATAAATATGTATGTAGTCAAGGGAGACTATACGTCTATATTGGACATTTGTATGAGCCTACGTGTAATGTCACCCGTCTTGCAAACTCATTCCACACATTCCTTGCTGCTATTAGAAAATACGAGATTTGCTCTCGGGTCACTGGCGGACATGGCAAAATCAACGTATTGGTCACATTAGTCCCCAGGTTCTACCCGACCCCCGGGTGCAGACAAATATTGTTAGAGCGTCTGCCCGCACCTGCCCTCCATCGATGGCACTTACTAGACTATCGCCCACCTCATCCCGAACCCCCCACCCCCCCAAAACAAAACAACATCTATATCTAATTTCAGATTTGTGTTTGACTTCAGTGTTTCGAGCGTGTATCTTTGTGTTTAATAAAAGAAGACAAAAAAAAAACCCGGGAGCCTAAACCCTTTACGCGGGAGAAACTACTGTCAATACATTTTCCTTTATCTTCTGCAAACTTGAGCGTGTTTCTCGAATAGTTATTCGTCCTAATTAAGCCGCCTAAGGGTGCAAATATTTCCACTCGACTGGTGGCATTGGCTATTCCTGGTTCCCGGCACCACAACGGCTCATCACTTACCTCTATCTTCAGCACGTCTTTGAGAAATCAGAACCGGCCCTTAACTTTGCTATCATTTTTTTTCTTTCTTCTTGCCCTCTTTTTGTTCAAATGTCCTCCTCCGCTTAAACATTTTAGTTCTGCTTACACTCTTTTCTAGGGAGGGAGGTCATCGGATTCAAGTTTTTTTCCCTTCTTCAACCCGTCTTAAGACCCTCCAAAGTCGTATGCCGTCATATGCGCGCCATTGTTTCAGCGTGTCAACCACTTGTCATCATAAAATCCTTTGTGTGTCCGTCGCTTTAAGTCCACAAAGCCGTCGGCGTGGCCGTGCATGTTTTGCCGGATCACCGCCTACCCCAGGGTACAGTTCTACCAGGGTGGTGACTAGATGATCGCTTACCGCCTCCCGTTTCGTCTGCGGTATTGTGCGCCGCACGTTTCAGTGTTGACTTATCGGCCTTAAATTTCATGCTGCCGCTCAACGGTTAAGCTCTTCTTAGTTGCGGCCCCTGGCATTCATGGACGCAGCACCACTCACTAACATATATATATATATATATATATATATATATATATATATATATAGAGAGAGAGAGAGAGAGAGAGAGAGAGAGAGAGAGACAGAGACAGAGAATATAGAAAGGTAGATATATTTATATATAGTGGGATATATAGTTATAAAGAGAGATAGAAAAGTATGGTTAGATATATTGAGTCGCTTTACTCTCACTATAGTGTGCTATATCCACGTATGGTTATTATCTTTCGTTAACATGTATTTTATATTCACGTACATACATCAAGACATAAATACAAGTGTGAGAATACGGGACATTAGTCTACGGAAAAAAAAACTAAGCAGGTTTGGGAGGGGGGGGGGGTAGGGGCTTCTGCTTGTTTCCCACACTAGGTGTCACTATCTCACCAAACGTAAGCTCAAATATAGGCCTGTATTTTTTTTTTAAATCACTGTATCATGGTGACGTTATTAGGAAAACTGATATCCTCATATTCCATAAAAGCTGTCAGTGCGTGATTTTAAGGCATTTTCCGCCTAAGACAAGCCAAAAACAAAAGTTAATACCGGAATGTTCTTCGATTATAAAGACTGGTATAATATACTTAATGTATTATACCGTGATTTCTTAAGCTCAGGAGAATCTGTAAAGTGTTTAAATCTTACTTACTTTAGGTGCTAGTATAACCTACTTTATACCAATAAATCCATGGCTGTTATACAAACGCTTTTAAAAATACTAACAAAAAAACAACAACAAGACGAAGAAACGACAAGGGATGTGGATGCAAGATTAGAATTGTTCAATTGTCAATATATTCTACACTAGAGAATGAGAGAGAGAGAGAGAGAGAGAGAGAGAGAGAGAGAGAGAGAGACAGAGAGAGAGAAAGAGACCCATATTATTGTAGACTTGAAAAAGAGCCACTATATTATAGACAAGACAAAGGGCTAGAATAGTCAGTGCCATAATAGTTTAGAATAGACAAAGTACCATAATTTTCTAGAATAGTCAGTGCCATAATAGTTTAGAATAGACAAAGTACCATAATTTTTTAGAATAGTCAGTGCCATAATAGTTTAGAATAGACAAAGTACCATAATTTTCTAGAATAGTCAGTGCCATAATATTTTTTTCTAGACAAAGTACCATACTTTTCTAGAATAGTCAGTGCCATAATAGTTTAGACTAGACAAAGTACCATAATTTTCTAGAACAGTCAGTGCCATAAAAGTTTAGACTAGACAAAGTTCCATAAGTTTCTAGACTAGACAAAGTGTCATCATTTTCTAGACTAGAAAAAGTGCCATAATAGTCTAGACCAGAATCGGCAACCTTTTGCTAACAGTGTGCCAAACTAGGATTTCTAAATCATTCAGCGTGCCAACAGCCTAAAAGTTATGCTATGTTAAACTTTTATCTAATAATTTTTGCATAGGACAATTTCCTGTAGCAAGACCTAGTCCAAAAGCAAAGGAGATTATATATAGTGAAAATCGCTAAAGCGTTTAATATTTAATAATAAATCAACGTTTTTGAGATTATAATCCTTTTTATTTTCCTTTTTTATCAAATTTATATCTAATAAAATTTGTTATTAATATACTTTTAAATTATATGTTGATCTCAGTATAACTGAGACGTTTTTAATGAATTATTTTTTATCGTCGATGACGATCTTAATGATGTTGATTAACCAGTAATAGGATAGTGAAATGGTACAAGTAATCAAACGAAAAGGGTAGTCAATGTAATGTTTTAAAAATATACATATAAATTCTTTAGTCAAATAATATTTATATAATACTTTTTACAGTTTGATAATTTCAAAGCTATAAATTGTAAACCAATTATTCTTTTATAAATGAAAAAAAAAACATTAGTAATATTAGCTCAAATAAAACGGGTTTGTTACCTCCCTTTAATTAAAAAACCGTATCCACAGTTGATGTTATTGTGATGCCAAACAAATTGTAATATAACAAATAATAGTAACTAATTATTCTTTCTTTATCCAACATTATGGTATTCATTACAAGATTTAATTATTAGAGTATTAAAATAATTTACGTTAAACAGTTGTAAATAAACATTTCCTTCATTAAGTGTTGTTTTGACCATTTAAGGAGTTTAGCCTATATTGTAACATTAATAATTACAAAAATTACATAATATAGTGCTATTAAATAAATCCCTAATATTTATTAATTTTATAATATAAATAAATTTGTTTTAGAATTTCTTTTATGTATGTTCAATTAAAGAAGATGAGCATACACAAATCTTTTGAATGTAATTAGTCTGTATAAATTAATGAGTGGTCAAGTGTAGTCAAGTGAACTATTTGTATGCTTAAAACAACTTTCATGTGCGATTAAATAATTCACAAGTGTAAGTTGAACCTAAAGCTGAATGTTAAAGAGCGAATGCCTAGCAGTTGAGAATAGCAGATGGCTTTCCGAAGCACTTCCTTCAAGATTTTTTCCGCCAATTTGCAAAAAAAAACATCTAAGAAGGTTGTAGTAATATCAGACCAGTTAGGCATGATAAAATGAGTCAATCAATTTAAAATAGTCTTGCCTATGATTAGAAAACTCCACTTTGCTTGATTCGATGTACTTCTGAAAAAAGCCCAACTATAATGTATGTCTTAATTTTACTTCATATCTACTTAATGCTCCCAGTTCTGTTGGGTGTAAGTTACTCTTGCAGACGATTAATAAAACATTTTTTTTTAATTGAAAAAGAGTCACTGACATATATGATTATAAACTGGCAACAACTAGCAATGAATATTTAACAAAAACAATGATACAAATGCATACGTTTCAATATAAATATGAAATTCCTTTAAATAACTAATTTGTTTATTATTCTTAGGAAAGACAATATCTACAGTCACGTAATCTAACACACAAAAGGCGTACGCTAAATGTCTAAGGATGGAAAAAAATCTAGTGTGCAATAAATGAAGAGTGATCGAAGTCTATAACTAGGAGTTGAAACAGAAGAGTGTAGAGTGTAGAACAAGTAGTGGGGGTATATATATATATATATATATATATATATAAATATATATATATATATATATATATATATTCAAGGTTAAATCTGGATGTCCAATCAATCTCTCGTGGGCGCCAGTCAGGGTCGTCTATAGACGGGGGGGGGGGTGGACCTAACTCTCGTTCTGAAATTGTCTCCCTGTTTGTCCATCTTAAATAAAATGAAATAGTCGGTGTAGAAGTGAGGAATGGTCCAAAATTGTCCAAGCAAGATTGTTTTGTTTAATTTGGACCTATCGATCTCAATCTATTTATCTCGTTTCTTCAAAGGACAACCCGTTTATATAGTTCTTTTCAACACAAAGATGAATGCCATCCGCGCCCTCTTCCTGTCCAGATTGGATTTCTCTGAAGCAACGCAAGTTGTTCTACCCACGATCAAATGAGTTGACGGCGATAACTCGTTTTGCTTGACTGGTTTTCCCGACGCACACGACCTAAGTTTGTTATTAAAATGTTAAATTATTGAAAGTGCTATGTGCCTAATGCTTGGACTAATTAATGTCAGACCAATGAGTTATTCCCAAAGTGCCGGAATGGTAATTCCTGACTGTCGAAACTAGAGGAACAATGACGTCACGGATTATTGAGAACTCAAATACGTCAAGAAAGTAGTCTTGTCAGAGGACACTACATTCTCTATACCAAAAGAGAATAAAAGTAAATATGTAAAAACCTTTAACACACAAAGGCCTACATATTAAGAAAGAGTTCATAATATTATATACAGAAGTATAATTTATAATGCACATCTATATACGAATATATATCGTATAAAAACGACATCTCAGAAAATCCAGCAAAGACAGCTCCGCTACTACCGGCCATCAAGCCAATCATCCGTGCTCTCACTGCGGCCAACACTTTCGGGCGAGAATAGGCCACATCAGCCATCTCCGAACCCACAAGCAACAATGACCACAAGCAACTATGACCACAAGCAACTATGACCACAATCAACTACGACCACAAGCAAATATGACCACAAGCAAATATGACCACAAGCAACTATGACTCTGACAAAGGATGGTCCTCATCGAAACCGATGGACAAGCGTGAATTATACGTAGCACATCTTGGTCATCCACTGTATCTGAGATCATCGCCGGTCGTCTAGACTTGCTCATCCATTAGTCATCCATTAGTCATCCATTAGTCATCCATTAGTCATCCATTAGTCATCCATTAGTCATCCATTAGTCATCCATTAGTCATCCATTAATCATCCATTAATAATTCATTAGTCATCCATTAGTCATCCATTAGTCATCCATTAGTCATCCATTAGTCATCCATTAGTCATCCATTAGTCATCCATTAGTCATCCATTAGTCATCCATTAGTCATCAATATAATTATATATATATATATACATGTGTATGAAAAAGGCATATTTGAAACACGCTAGAAACTTTTTAAAATATAGGCTACCTACCCCCGTTTCTCCCACTCCACACAGTTGCTTGGCCACTGCCTCGTATATATCTAAGTGCAGATTACTACGCTTACCCAATTTTTAAAAAAAACGCTGCCATTTCTTTTTCCAGTCTGTAAAGACGTTGTCTGGGAACTCTAACTAGCCTCGTAAATCACGAGTGCTACACGGTGTACGGCTCGTATTCTTGCAGATAACACAAAACCTTAAACCTTTCTTTTTATTCTTTCGTCCCGCGAAAGGAAGGGGGAGGGGGGGAAGGGGTTGACCCGTCACTGTACAGCCACGACGCTCAGATATTCCCTTAATATTTTGTTTGTGTCTATAACTTCCATGCTTCCACCTACCCCACCCTACCCCCATCCCTAGCGCAGCGGTAAATACACCAAGCAGATTTTCCCCCGCTTAATCCTACTAACAATACTAACCGTAACAACTTTTCCTGAAATGTATCTACTTCTTGGCGTATCCCGATAATGATAAATTTCTTGTGGAACTCCCCTCGCCCCCCCCCCTGTCTTTTTTTTTTAAATTCCTTTTAAAAACTAAAAGTCAGCTCGGCCACTGGCGCCCCGTCTCAACGAACGAGAGTGAGAGAGAGACAGAGCATAGCAGACCCGACTCCCTCCCAGAGAGAGAGAGTGACAGAGTGACAGAGCATAGCAGACCCGACTCCCTCCCAGACTAGGTCTAGAATGAATGTTATCAGCGAGACCAACACCAAACATTACTAATCCAGGGAATTAAGGAGAATGGAGGCGAGTTTACAGCCCGACCACCAGACGGTTTACCCCTTCAAAACAGTCAATAAAACACACACAACGGCGAGGTATCGAGAGGCCTGGGGCTCAGAGTAAAAACCCGCCCCCTCCCCTTACAAAATAAATGAGGGTGGCCCTAATGGAGGGTTGTTGTTTTTTATATCCGGTGTTGTTCACTTTTGTTTACCTGCGCAAGTTTTTCTTTGTAAACACTGTTTTGAATATTTAAGTCCATAAAGTCCAAACACGGATTATGAAGATTGCAGGCGAGTTGGACGATTAGTCCATTAAGATCTTTCGATAAAGTCAAGAATATGTCTTAATCGCTTATGTGCTGTTTTTTAAATAGCATTTAACAATCTTTCGATCAATCAATCGATCTATATATCTTTCTATCTTACTACTTATAGAATGAACTTAATATCTGTAAGTCTATTTATCTATCCGTCTAATGATCTATTAGCCTGTCTAATCTATCTCTCTGTCTATCCATCTCTATCTTTCTTTGTATCTATCTTTATTTCTATCCATTGTATTAATCTAAACATCTATCTGTTTGTCTATCTAACGGGCCATAGATATATCTATTAATCGATAAACCAATATAGTTATCTATCTCTATCTATCGATGTATGCATCAATCAATATGTCTACCTTTATGTCCCTTTGTCAATTTGTATATCTATCTACCTCTACATAACTTAATATATCTCATTCATAACTTCATATTTTATATGTAATTGATCAATAATGTAATACAAAGTAATTAACGTTAGCTTTGGAAATTTTTTAATTAATGAATTTACTGATGCATTTAATGTTGCATTTATTGTTGTAAAAATAAATGTTGATCTTTATGCCAAGTTATCCAAGTCACATTTTTGTCAAAATTCAAACTAAACCGGTTATTAAATCCTGTATATTAACGTAACTTTCATGCTTTCGTGTGTTTCTGAAGGCAACATCATTTCGCGCTGAAACTTGGCACTTAATGGCAGAGATAAAGGAGTGCAGACTACGCTGGACAGACCTCCTGGAACGAATGCCAAACCACAGAGGAGTAAAAGTAATATACACACAGAACCCCAGAGGAAAACGACCTAAAGGCAGACCCAGACTGAGATGGTTGGAAGATGTCGAGATGGATCTGCAACAAATCGGGGTACAGGCCTGGAGAAGCAGAAAAGCAGATAGGTCTAAGTGGCAGGAGGTGGTGAGGCAGGTTAGAGCCCTCCCTGGGGCGTTGCGCTACAGATGATATTGATGATGATTTCTCTAAAGGTATATATTCAAAATAGAACTATACAATTTAGTCAGTTGCTACAATCACTTAAAATGATAAATCACATTTATTATTTAAATGTTAACAAATATGCATTTAAGGATTGATACGTAACACTTTTCAGCGATTGTTCAAGGAACAGATTTTAAGATTGATACGTAAGACTTTTCAGCGATTGTTTAAGGAACAGATTTTAAGATTGATACGTAAGACTTTTCAGCGATTGTTTAAGGAACAGATTTTAAGATTGATACGTAAGACTTTTCAGCGATTGTTTAAGGAACATATTTTAAGATTGATACGTAAGACTTTTCAGCGATTGTTTAAGGAACAGATTTTAAGATTGATACGTAAGACTGTTCAGCGATTGTTTAAGGAACAGATTTTAAGATTGATACGTAAGACTTTTCAGCGATTGTTTAAGGATCAGATTTTAAGATTGATACGTAAGACTTTTCAGCGATTGTTTAAGGAACAGATTTTAAGATTGATACGTAAGACTTTTCAGCGATTGTTTAAGGAACAGATTTTAAGATTGATACGTAAGACTTTTCAGCGATTGTTTAAGGAACAGATTTTAAGATTGATACGTAAGACTTTTCAGCGATTGTTTAAGGAACAGATTTTAAGATGGATACGTAAGACTTTTCAGCGATTGTTTAAGGAACAGATTTTAAGATTGATACGTAAGACTTTTTAGCGATTGTTTAATGAACAGATTTTAAGGAATGTATACATTTTATGGGGCACGGTGGGCGCGTTCGACTGGCGCACCAAAGATTCTGGGTTCGAATCCTGGTGAAGTCTAGGGTTTGTCCCCGGGACTGGATTGTGTCCTTGAGTTTAATCAGCTCTGATGGCTACCTGACAATATAGTTGGGGTAAAGTAAAGACGGATGGGCATTATGCTGGCCACACATCACCTTAGTATGCCGTGGCCACAGAAACTGGTGAACTCTGCTTCACCGGCCCTATGACCAAATTTTTTTTCAGCCGGGAACTTTACGTATACATTTTAAGACTAAAATTAACTAGGTCATTGTGTTTCGGTGCTAGAAGTTCCTCAGTCATCTTGGACTTCTTAGTCAGTCTAATTATCCTTAAACAATGACTGAATTATGAGAATGCAAACCTCCGACAAAAGCCAGAACATAGAAAAATACCGTAAATGAAATGGGGGGAAATGTTATTCAAACAGACAAAGATAAAAGTAATTCTTTTTTTTTTATATTACAAGCTTGACAAACATATCATACCATGATAATGTTACTGGCGAGAACAATAATGGATCTGATCATTTTTTTTCATCAACAATGTTTGCTTAGGGCTAGCAATACTTTTAAAAGTTTCGGTGCAATATATAACTTTTTAAACCTACAGTTTTCTGTTATTGTTCCTTTGTAAGCCTATAAAATTGATTGATTATAGTCTAGTAAATAAATATTTTATTTTTTAAACAATTTTTCAAAAACTTCATTTTGTATATTTATATTTCTAATACTAATAAATGTGTGTATGGATTAATAGCTTTGTCACATAAGGGCTTTATTCTTTTGTTAGGTGCAGAACTAGAGCTAAAAGTCCACACAAAAATTTAAAAAGGTCACGAAGTAAAAAAAACAACATTTTAAAATGTTTGAGATTGTAGTACATTTAGTACTTTTAGCCCAAGTGAATACATTAGACAAGTCTTAAAGAGTCCTGATCTATTCATTAGGTCATGGTTTATCGTGATCATGAACTTCCTGTGTACTTCCGGCAACAAAAAACATGTTTGTGCTAGTGTTTGACAATTTATTTCAACCTCGATGCCCAGTTCTGGTCTTTTAGAAATATACAAATACACTGTACTACAAGATTAGTTATGAGGATTCCGTTTTAACATCAAATGTGAGCATGCGATGATTAATACTCGAAGTTAAGTTAAATTTAGCTCGATTTGAAAAATAAAGTAGTCAAGAGTAGCGTTTCTCGACTATTAAAAAACAACAACTCGATCCATTGATACGTAAACAAACAAAACATCAAGCAATCAGTTTAGGATTATAAATAGTTGATTCTTTACGTCATCTAACAATACGTTTGGAAAATAAAAATAGCTCAGTCTTCACTTCTTAAGTTGACAATCCATCGTTTTCTTTCGTCAACGTCTTTTGTAAATGAATTAAAATTTAATGATCTTCATCTTTTCTTACTTGCAGTACAACCAGTAACGCAGCAGACAGACATGTTTTGTTAATAAATGAACGAATAGATCCGGAAATGTTGTTGCAGGATAAACTTTTAGGTTCACCATGCATACATAATATTTAAGACTTGTCCATCGATATAGCTATATTATATGGTGTCATTGTCATTACATGTATTAGCTTATTAAGCGTTGTGTAATAAAGTGATGCATACATTTTTTTTCTATTAATTCGTGTATGTATTGCTAAATTAAAATTAATAGGTGAATTTATTAATGCATCAATTATATTTTAAAGTTTATTTTATGGGTGCATCGATTGATTTTAAAAATTAACCCATAAAGTGGCTATTAAACAAAATACATATTATATTATTTACATACAAAGCATTCTAAAAGAAATAAAGTGCGAGCAGGGGTAGTCGGTGGAGGAAAGGGGAGGGGCCAGTCGAGGGCAGGAAGGACTATATTGGATCAGGCCTTAAAGGGGATCAACGACGCTATTCTCCGCCAGACAATGTAAAGCAATTACATTACTTGACCTGGCATTTCATGACATAAATGACAGTGAAGTGTCTGAACGTGACATTCGTAAAGAGCAAGATCATAGCTCACCATTGTGCACATTTCGGCCATCAAAGACCAGGAATAAATGGTCTCCGCCCATGATTCTCCGCCCATTTTGCTTTTTCACGGTAACAGGGGGGGGGGGGGAGTGGGGTGTGGTGTAAATCCCAGAATAAAGATACGATTAAGTTAATCCGTATTTAAACGTTGAGAGAGCCTGGGGGTTAACTCCAGACAACAGCCCTCGTCGAGAAGATGCACGTTGGAGGGATCTCGGCAAGTGTCGGATGTCGCGGCGGAGATGTGTGCTGAACATGCACTGTGTTTAGGAGTACCGGCCGTAACACACACACACAGTGACACACGCACACACACACACACACACAGGGACACATGCACCCACACACAAAGAGAACATACGGAGACAGACATACAATAATCTTTCATCGTCGATGGAGAGCTTCCATCATATCTGGATCTTGACGTTGTCGAAAAGGTTGAAGGGGGGATTCGCTTCCAGAACTCCCGCCACCACCCCCCCCTATTGAGTCGAATGCGACCTACGCCCAGGGTGAGGCGATTAGTCTCGGTCAAAGGCGGAGGGGCGGCGGGGGTGCAGATCGGCTCTCGAATGAATCAGGACACGGAGCCCCACTAGTAATTCCCTTGATCCCATAGTTCATTTGCTCAAGGACTAAACAAATCGTTTGCTTTATTTAGACATCCAGCATATCGAGTTACCATCACCAGTGGGTAAACATTGTTCCACGCCCTCTCTCCTCAACCCCCCAGTCCCACCACTCCCCAACGCTACCCCAGTTCTCAATGAAAAAACATGCGCCCTCTACCGTGAATGCCTCTGTCCAAAATACTACGTGTTTTTCTCCCGTTTGTTCTTTCTTGGGGTCAATTATTGTCGTTGTATCGTAAACGGAGAACAGATAAAGGCTTGTTAGAGGTATTACTTATATCAAAGGCATATAAACAAACGTACAGTACATATAGGCCTATATAAAGTACTGAAAAGGAATGTTTTAGCGAAATGTAAACAATATGTACAACAACATAAATAATCTAATACTAACTAAATAAAATCTAATGACTATAACATTTATCACAAAATTTGTCCAAAACAAAAAGCTTAAACAAATATATTTATTATGTTCATAATAAAATACCATATGTCAAAAATAAAATCGAATTGAATAAGATCCAAAATAAAATCCAATCAGTTCAAAAGAAATTCAATATGTCAAAAATAAAAATAGATCCACAAATAAATACATGAGGCAAATACAATACAGATTAGACTAATATGTCAAATATGAACGCGCTTCGATTTTGAAGCCAGGATTATTAATCTTCTTCTGGCGACTTAATCGTATGCTATTTAATCAAAGGCTAGACTTTCTGTGTCCATCCCAACAGTCCAGTAGCTTATAGCGGCACCTAATAGTCCTCCCCCCCCCCACCACACACACACCACCCTCTCCTTCCCTGCACCCTCATGGACTTCCTTCGTTTCAAGGTCACTTTGAAGAGAGATGAGGTTTCCGGGGCGTCATTATCTGAGCTTTGTCTAGGGGATTTACTCTAACATCCCTGATCCTGTCGAGGTAAGACCTGGTCACGTCGGGAGACGCCCCTGCCTCTGAGCAATCCCCCTTGTTATCTTTACACCGATATAAGGTGAGGCGGTTGGGGGAGAATGGACTGGTGAGGGGGGGGGGGGGGACAAGCAGACTACAAGCTAGTTAAGAGAAACAACCCCTTGATGATTCTGAAGTCAGCGACTGTTTGTCTTGAGTTCTTTTTGGAATCTTTTCTTCTCCGCCATATCCCATAGTTGAATCCAATAGGTAAATCTTGACTTTATTCGGCGTGCTAAACACATCTCCGATTTCTGAAACATCGCTCCTTTAAATATAAAAAGAAATGTATTTGTAAGATAAAAGGGAATCGTCAAAAAGCAGTTTATATATCTATAGTTTTTCTTTCTTTCAAAATCATGTTGAAAACTCCCTCTTGCACCCACCTCATTCTTTGAAACGATCCAACCTTTTGTTCGAATTGTAATTGGGCGTAACTTCGCAGATCATTCATGGAAAAGGCAGAGAGCATATTTATCTAAATGTCTTTTGTTACTGAAAAGAAAACATAATTTACGGATCAGACTTCAATGAATGTGTGATATGAAACGAACAATTATTTGAAAAGTGTTCATCCAACTCTTGATGTCGTGATCAAAGAACTTTTTTACCTTTTTTTTTTACTGTCTGCTTTGCTTCCATGTTGCTGCCAATATATTTATCCAGATCCTAAGCACCCGCATGTTTGGCATAAAGTTTCCCTTTTCTTCTTGTACTAAAAATTGATCAAAGGAGGGACTTGTACAAGAAGGTCTTTAGCTAAAGAGAAGTGTGCTATAGTTTCCAGGTCGTGTCCCTACCAAACAGTTATGTGCTGGCGGAGTTCTTTTATGGACAGAAACTGTTGCGATTGTTTTTATAAATGAGATATGCTTGGAGTTAAAGCCTAAAAATGTAAATTCACATTATCAGATGTCTTATTTTAAATTTTTTGGGCTCATACTTAATTGCCCGAAGTTACCCCGAAATAGGGTTGAATTTTGGGTAAACTTTGGCCATCCCCCTATTTTCATTCTTAGGTTAAATAAAAACTTTAATGACTTTACATAAAGTCTTAACCATTCCATTTATTTATTTAAATGTGTTAAAATGTATATACTTACTAGATTAGGTGAATGTGAAGACTCCTTATTTTGACGCATACAAATCTGACGTGCAAATGGTGAAACTAGTGTCTGCTGGCCAACGTGCATTCTCCTACGCGGGCCCGTCCACCTGGAATCCCCTCCCACTACAGCTTCGCCAGAGTCCTAGCTACGACAACTTCAGGGGCCGACTGAAGACTCACCTATTCCAGTACCAGTATGCATCTGTACATATATACATTTTTGTCTGTTCTTCGTTGTTTGTACTCTATCTGTAACTGTTATCAGCACATAGAACTGTCATCAACGGGATATGAGCTATATAAGAATTATTATTATCATCTTGAAACTATTCTAATTTAGCGAATAATGGAGCAATGGAGCAACAAATGATCATTCAATATTTCTTTTACATTTAAGTTTCAAATTAGAAAGTTTGGTCTAGTTGAAAGAATTACAAAAGAAATTAAAACTGTTTTCTTCCTGGTGCAAAGTTACCCCAAGGGCTCAGCAACCGTTTGATAAGTGCGCCAAAGTAGGCTTTTTCATTTATTCAGCGTCATCATCATCAGTCCCTTGACCGTTATGGTTGTTGAGGTGAGCGAATGGACACCTCAGCAGTCATCTCTTTCCATTTTTGCCTATCTTGAGCGGCGGTCAAAAATTCAGTAATTTGCAGCTTTGTCTAATCTTCTATATTGTCGAACCAGCAATTTCGCTGTCGGCATTTCCGACGTCCACTTTCTACATTGACTCAGAGGATGGTTTTGGCAGGTTTTAATGCCGCGAACACGTGACCAAACCATGTCAACTTGCGCCGTTTGATTGTTCCCATGATGGTTTCTTGAAGGCCCGCAATTGAGGATATTCTGTCCCAGAGATACTCATTAGTCATGTGTTTCTAGGAAGGAGATTCGAAGGATTTTCCCCATGCGTTTATTTTCGAATGCCTGCAACTGGTTGTCAGTAGCTGCTAGCAGTCCAGGTCTCACATCCGTACAGCCATCATGCACGCTCTTCGTAGGTTTCCGACGCCTGCTCTACTCATTCACTATCATCATCAAGAATGAGAGCCGAGCCGAGAGCAGACGAGACGAATTCCAGACGACCATGTAGAGAACCAGAGAGAACTGTGCAACCTCCGTTCACGCAAGTCTCGAAGTCATACCATTTACCATTACTGTGTATATGTCTTGTCCGTTCCCTGTTGCTAAATTGACAGAATTTGAGTAATTTTGACCGCCTTATGCGATCAAAACGATCTTGGCCAATAGCTCTAAGTAGTTCCAGCTGCAAAATGTATTTGTTGTTTTTCTTAACGCCTAATGAAAATGGACAATTGAAAAGACTCGCTTGGGATCGGTATAGATGGAGAGCCCTTTGCTGGTGGCCTATGCCCTGAGAGAAGTAGTAGATAGTAGGCGTAAGTAAGTAAATAATGAAAGAGATAGATGCTAGATGGTTAATGTAATACATAAAAATGAACATATTTGTTTAGTCTTATAATAATTATATCAATTTCAACTATCTTTTAAAAGTTTGATCACTTAAAGTTATAAATTGTAAGCCATTCATTAGTTTAGTAAGAAAAATAAATAAAGTAAATGGTTGAATTAACTCCCTTTATTTGAATCAAAAATAATAAGTGGTCCAAACTTTCTTGATAAGATGAAAGAAAAAAGGAAAATGAAGTTGAAGATCGTTCAAAGGGGACATTAAATGTGCAAAAAGGGATGCATACTTTTAATTTAGCACAACGCGCCAGACAAAGAGCGCCCTATGAACCTTAGAGTTAGTAACAATACCCCGGCCCCTCTCTGCTCAGGAAGTGGCAGTGTGGAAAGATTCCATAAGTGATCATGCTCTAACAGCCCAGTTTCTTGAAGAAGAGACTTGAATTTGTGGTGATCTTCCAAGTGACTTTGAAAATCTCTCTGCGTGCCAAGTATGATTCGCGTCCCTTAGGTTGCCGGCGCTTGCACTAAATGATTTATTAAGAAATAAAAAACATTTATGTAACGTATCAGTGACACAATAACGGTGTGTCATCTATTTATCATCTATTTTATCATATTCTACATGTACTTCTGTTTTCTAAGCTGCAGAGAGTATGGCTTCTCATAAAGTCATTGCCGGACAAAACATCCGTCGTCATTAAATGCTTACACTTACACTAGTCATGATGTACTAGTAATGTACTCAAATGTGTGTTATTGCTTCAGTGATTGTTTACACTTAATGTAACATATTTATGATCAATGTCCACCTATCCCGTATCCACCTATCCCCTTTCCACCTATCTACATATCCACATATCCCAATTCGACACATTAACATATCCATCTATCCCTTTTCCACCTATCCAACTACCCACCTATCCACCTATCCCCTATTCACATATCCACCTATTCGCCTATCCACATATCCACCAATTCCATCCAAATCAACAATCGATTCATCTGCCTATCTATTTCTCTATTTCTCTATCCATCCTTTCATCTATATCACTATAATCGCCTTATATAATAAATATTTATCACTGCCTGTCTGCCTACCAGTTTGTCGCGTACGTCATTTTTGCATATCTGGTCGCCTCTGTCAGTCTGCCGTCTGTCCGTCTTGCCGATAGCTAAATCCAAAATAAACCATTACTATCAACACCCTACTTCCCACAGCTAATCATAAAGTTTATAATCCACAACAAAAGAAAAAACTCTGCACTTTGTACATTTCAAAACGGTAAATTCTCGAAAATCCCTGGGCCGCTAATGCTGCCTAGCGTCTTCAAGTCTATGTATGGAAATAAATGCGCCTTTTGCTACATACGGGCGTTTTATGTCTAGATCTCCAGCCTTCGTGACGAGAGGAATGACAAGTACTAAAAAGAAATGTTGCTTTCCGAGGGATTAAAGTCAGGAGATAAGATAGGAAGTTCCCCAGTGATTAATATATTAATGTCTATTAGTGATCTGAACTGTCTTACGTTTTAATCCGTTTTAATGTTACTTTAAAGGAGGCATTAAACTATTGGAAATAAAATACTCTTTTGAAGCAGACGAAACTAGAAAAGGGGTGACTACTCTTAAACTACCGGATAGATTAATGTCCTCCCTTGTTTATTTATTTATTTATGTGTCGAGTTTACAATGACGTCACCAAGCTAGAAGTACCGGTAGGCCAATCCAATATTGAAATATAGTACAAATGTACATAATATGAATATTTTTATTCGGCATAGTAATTTCTGTTAGTAATTTCCTTGTCAGTAGCTCTGTGTTGAGCCATTGTGGCAATAGCAAATCTAAAATTTAAAATATCTGTATTGGTGTTGTACCAAGTATTTGAAGTAAGAATTATGTTATTCTTCTAATATCTATCTTACTTGGCTTTATTGTGTAATTTTGGCATGCTTAGATATTTATATCTAGATTTACAAATACACATTTGTGTAGCTCGTGGCATGATATCAACCCTTCGTTAAAGTTTGTTTTGAAAGCTGGCAGTTTATTGATCGTGTCTTCTTTTTGCTAAATATAAGTACCATGTCCATTTTCTCTGCATTAATTTGATTTAATGCTTAAGCATTGTCGCATGTAGGATTACCGTGATTCAATGGTTGTTTATTATTACTGAATCTGGTGTATTGGTTAAAGCCTTATTAACGTTATCAATGGTTTTAATCCGCGCCAATACTCTTAGGCGGGACGGCGGCCGAGCGGCAGCGCGTTTGGCTGAAGTACCGAAGGTCCTGGGTTCGAATCCTCGTAAAAGATAGTATTTGTTCTTGGGTCTGGGGGTGTCCCTGAGTCTACCCAGCTCTGATGGGTACTTGATGTTAATTGGGGTAAAGTAAAGGGGGGCTGGGCATTGTGCTGGCCACACAATCCCCTAGTATGCCGTTGCCACAGAAACTGATGAACGCTGCATGGATCAATTTGGTCCGACGGGATACTTCACTTCCTTTTCAATAATCAATAAGAAATTGATCTATAATTTGTATAATTTATACATTCGATTATCTATTGCTAAACAGACTGGTCAAGAGTGCAGAGGGGGTAGGAGCGGGTAGAGATGTTCTATTTAAGACCAACCGAAGAGGTTTTGTGCTCATTGGTGTATTATTAGTGCATTATAGCTGCTTTATTGGTGCTTCTGATAATATTTCTTTATTTATATTTAACAAGCTAAATTACCCGCCGTTACACACGGAAAAAAATTCATAGGTCTATATAAGCTACTGAAAAAAATATTATAAACTACAATGAACATAAAGCTAATAAAAATTTAATATATTTATTATTTACTGAAAACATTTTAGGAAAGTAATTAAAAATTAATTATTTTAATTGGGTTAAAAAAGGGCATTTCTTTTTATTTAACTTTAACAAAAAGCTTGGACTATCCCTGGGTGAGAATCGAATACCCGTCTCTCGCTTCCGTCTAAAATATAATTATTATATTTTACTTCTTGAAAACATTTTAAGAAAGCTTAAAGCCCTAAAATTGTTTACATCCAAAAGTTTTATAAATTGAAATAGAATACAAATAGAAAAAGAAAATTTATCAGTGGGAAATCGAACCCAGGTCACAGTGGACGTTTACCCGACATTTAAACATGCGACAGATAAACATGCGACACTTAAACATAGACACTTAACCACACGACAGATAAACATACGGACAGTGGACACATACCGGAAGCTAGCTCGCAAATGTAAAATATCAGACAATAAGGCCGTTTGTCTTAAAATTAACCAATGGGGCTCGGAATCCACACACATAGTCTTCTTTAAATATATATAGAGAGAGATATATATTTCTGACCAGTCTTGTACAACCAACTGTATGGCGTATAGATTCTACGAAACTAGATTTGAGTTTAGATTTGTCCAAATATTAGCCTATTTACGCCTAGAAATCGTATCAATCACTATCTGAATTTAGATCTGATAAAACTCTATTGTGTATAAATCTAATTAAACTATATTATGTGGAAATCTAATAAAACTCTATTGTATAGATCTGATCGAACTCTTATTTCAACAATATCTGATCAACTCCTTTCACGAGGAGCCCTAACAATATTGTCATGGACAGTACCCGTTGCCCCACAGGAGTAGCGAAATCCAAAATGACCTTTCCCCCACCACAAAAAAAACATTTAAAAAAAAAAACATCGTAAAGTGACCAAACGATGGTCAGTG
The DNA here is from genome assembly GCA_949126835.1 of Anisus vortex. NCBI lineage: Eukaryota > Metazoa > Mollusca > Gastropoda > Planorbidae > Anisus > Anisus vortex. Next base: position 23,495,675 of record OX421494.1, read on the forward strand.
CTTAATCCCATGTCGGAAACGGCAACAGTGAGCTGTTCGTGTCACCGGTTTGGTCTCCGTGTGTTAGTCTAAGGACAGATGCTCCACCCAACCCTACGACCACGACTCACAACCTAGCCTGTGTGACGTTGCTAGCCTCACTTTCAGCAAACATTGAAGGGGGTGCGGAGTGGGTATTAGGGGGGAGGGGAGATGTTTGGGGAAATCCAGAGGGGGAGATTAAAAAGACCCGTGCCCTGTTTTTTCTTACTTGCTTTCGTTGTTTGTTTTTTCTATTTGTACCATCCATTCTTAAAACCATTGTTTTGTCCGAGGTCTGTCCAAGGGGACATCACCATGTGTCACATGAAGGGGAGAGGTGGGCTGTCGTAATAGATATATCTTTTTTGTTGTTTGCTGTAAACTCCCCGGAAAAACCTACTTTCGTTTTTTTTTCCACATATTTTTTTCTGACAGTCGTGTTAAGTTTGCTTCTAGCCAATTAAAAACATGTATAAACAGATTTCACCTCAGAGCGAATGGGTTTAAGTTGCACTGTTTGACACTTGGTAAAGACGGTTCCTGTTTCACGGCTCTATCTCTCGGCCACTTGGTGTTTGAGCTGATCGCTAAGCGAGCCCCCAGCCCCCCCCCCCCTGTATAGACGCAGTGGCTGATTGTATTAGCGGACACCCAACACCTGTACACTCTGACAACCTCCCAATTTTCCTTAACCCTTCGCCCCCCGAGCTAAGTAGCGCGAGTTTATTAAGAGCTCTAGGGTGTCGTATTTATTGATATCAAATATTGAGGAAACTTGTATTTTATATCCTCTTCAATTGGTGTACGTTCAGACATTACAATAAGTGTCAAAAAGTTATACGGGAGATTGTACTTAATAGAAGAATGTTCTTTTGTCAACATTGCAGTGTAAGACCTACTTTTTATTTCTGTGGTGATGGGTGGGGGATGTGGGGGGGAGGGGGGTGAAGAGGGTGATCGAGTACAATGGAGCTGGCTTATATTATTATAAGATAGCATTTGGCAAAGAAAACTTTTGTGATTTATCACAGTTTTATTGGATAATATAGGTAGTAGTATGTATTTCACATCCGACCAATTTGATTCAAACTGACAGTGAAGCAGCGTTAACAGGCTTCTTTGGCCACGGCATAAGAAGAGATTGTATGACCAGCACGATGCCCATCCGCCCAATACTTTTCCCTAACTAATCTCAGGTACAAATCAGAGCTGGGTAGACTCGTGGAAAAACGACCCGAGAACAAATCTTAGCCTTCGCTAAGATTCGATCCCAAGACTTTTGCCCACCGAACGCGCTGCCGCTCGGCCACCGTGTTCCATATTGGATAATGAGGATAATATTGGATAATGAGGATAATATTGGATAATGAGGATAATATTGGATAATGAGGATAATATTGGATAATGAGGATAATATTGGATAATGAGGATAATATTGGATAATGAGGATAATATTGGATAATGAGGATAATCCTGGATAATGAGGATAATATTGGATAATGAGGATAATATTGGATAATGAGGACCCCAAAACTGTTTCGTTTACATATATACAGATTAACATTAATTTTAGCGTGATTTTAAGTGAATTTTTCATTTAAACAAATCAATCTCTTAGCAACACGACCATTTCGCTAAAAATTATCTTAGTTTGCACATCTGAAGGAGCAGAGTTCTTCCGTTTCATTTGTCGCAGCATAAGATGTGATTGTATGACCAGAACAATGTCAAATCGTCTTTAAAAAAAAAAAAAAAAAAAAAAACGTCTATCGAATGGTCAAAAAAACAATTGCTCCGTTTTCTATTTTTGGAAAGCTTCATCACATCTAGGCTATACGATCCAAGGCTCTCCTTTGTGTACAGATTTCACAGAATGAGCGTATACTTTTTTTCTACCCTAGAATACATAGGATGGAATTTCTGTCAGAACTATTGAAATTCAATTGCACAAATGTTATTTTTTCTTGCTGATATCTATACTAAACTCAAAATTTGTTAAAATGTTATTTTATGTTTTTTTTTTGTATTCCTTTCAAACCAAACGGTTTTTCAAATGTTTTACATCCTGTTGTAGTCCCTGGAATAGAAAATTTGAAAAAGGAAAAAAAATTATCCATAGGGTTAGAGAAGCAGTGTTCACCAATTACAACTTTTTCAGAAAAGAGCTGCAAGGTTCAATAATAGTGAATTTTCACATCTGACAAGAGTAACACAGATAGTTAAATCATAGACTATAATATACATGGACAGCTTGCTTTAGTTTTTTATGCTATTATCTTCTGTTTTTTGCAATTCCCGATTCTAAATGAAGTAATTGTAATACAAGTTCCGTTTTATTAAATCGCATTTTTTTTTCGACTCTAAATGAATACTTGTAGGCCTATTAATATATCATTGACAATAATAAGATGGACCGCCTGCTCTATTTTTAGAGCTAATTTTCTTTTTTCCGTGTGCACACAACACTGATCTATAAATGTTTCAGCTCTGTACTACTTTCGATTTTAATTTTTCATTGAGAAAATCATGGAACTTGTATATCAATAACTTTATTTCCGGTATAGCAATTACGTTATTTAGAATCGGGAATTCCGATCATCAGTGTTTCAAGTCATCATATAGCAGAAATACCATAGACTATAATATACACCGAACATGAGTCTAACAGATAAACTCCATACTTCTTCAATAAGTAATGATTTAATTTGAACATTTACCTCCAGTATGCATTTCAATTCATCAACAAAAACTTCCTCATCCATAGCGTCCATATCTTAGTCATAGATTGACGCACAAAATTTCTAAAAAAATGGTGCGATTCAATAAAAAGGAATTTGTATTACAATTACTTCATTTAGAATCGGGAATTCCGAAATAAGCAGTCTTTCGAGTCATTATATAGCAGAAAAACTAAAGCAAGCGGTCCATGTATATTATAGTCTATGGTTAAATCACTAAATCTAGAAACACTAGAGGACAGAAGGGCAAAGAGTAAAGTAGTAATAATACATAAGGCATTAAACTATAATTTAGAAATACAACACAATAACAATCTATTACAATGCTCAGATAAACATAAAGACAGAAACATTTTCCTTATCCGTTATGAGAGAGTGGCATTCGGGCATGGAATGGGTTACCTGAACAAACCAGGAAAACCAATAACTTCACATCATTTAAAACACTAATAGCAATGCAGACTATACTCAAAACAAGATTGTGTACAAATATATAATGTCAACAACAACAACAGTAACATGAAAAAAGCTACACAACCTTGGAAATAGCAACACTAACAACAAACAAACAACAAATTCAAACATGTCAGTTTGATTTAAGTGCTTATATTATGATAACTACTAACAATAAGGTAAACACGAACACTTACGGCAGACAACATATCAACGACTCATATGGTACGAAAAGTAAAGTATCCAGTAGGACCAAATTGATCCATGGGGCCGGTGAAGCAGCTTTCCCCAGTTTCTGAGGCCACGGCTTACTAGGTGATTGTGTGGCCAGTACAATGCCCAGCCGCATTTACATTACCCTAACGAAAGTCAGGTACCCATCGTAGATGGGTAGACTCAGGGACACCCTCCGGGCTCGGGGACACATCCTAGCCTTCACCAGGGTTCGAACCTAGGACCTACGGTACGCCAGCCTAACGCACTGCCGCTCGGCCACCACGCCCCATGTAGTCATAAAGCTGAACGTGGCGGAATATGCAATTAATTATTCTAGATGTGCATATGCACATGTCGATGAAAGATGGATAGGGGATGGGGGTACTCGTTTTTTTTTCTATAGTATAGCAATACTGATAAATTTATGTTTCCCCATCTACAGCCCGAACCGGAAGTCATATTGACATAGACGTGGGATGACTCTCATCCAATTTTCGTAAGAAAAAAAAAATCCATGCCAGCGAATGTTCATATTATACATTGTTGTGGGGCAACCCCACTTATTGCTGCCCCGTTGCGTGCCAGATAGCCAAGACTTACTCATTTAACGCGCACTTGGGTCAGAAGATGACCCTGTGTGTGACGTCATTCAATGCCCAAAAAAAAGATGCTCCGTGGGGTCAGTTTTGACCCTACAAGTCAATCACTATTGAACTTTCAATCGGGATTGAAAAAAAAAAGTCAAGGCAATGGGAGAAAACTCCCCCGTTAGGTTATGGTTCTTAGAACTGTTTTCTTACAGCCACTTGTCAAACAAGGGGCGGGGCACAAAATGGCCAGCGAGACATCATTCAAATCCCCGTCAGTCTTTGCTCCGAACCGATAACTATTTGCTTTCGTCTTATTGGTCGACGCTGAAGCCACGTGACTGGGATTTCTGTCAAAAGTGAAGGAGAGGGGAAAAAAAATTATGTTGATTATAAAAAGGAGCATTTTTAAAAAGGGGGGTTGCTTTATGGTTTATTTCATTCAGAGGTTTCACTTGCGACTATCCACTTGTATAGTTCAGTGCACAGTCTTGTTTTAATTCATTTCATAGTTTTGGCTATTAGGAAACAATCCGTTAACTTGCAGGTTAGTTGTATGTTAACTAAATATTTCTACATTTACTGATGTATCACTCTTGTCAATTGTTTGTTTGTATTATAATAGAATATGTTCATCTTTTATTGTCAATATTTTATATCTTAATCATTAATTGCCATAAATTGTTCTTTAATATTTTTAAAATACATTTTTTATGAACATTTTGTTTTTCATTATATTTGCTCTCCAACGTAGGTAGTTTTTATCATTTTAAAATAGTCTTAAGTCCGTGTTAACTTTAACCTTTTAAAACCCTATACTCTTTCTCAAACTTGGATTAGTGACAACTCCGGTTTCTTATATAAAATGTTCTTTGTCAATAAATTAAAAAGAAATACATAAAAAAAAATTAATCAAAGTTGTACAAATAGAAATAATCCAATTATAAGATTTAAAGTATCAACAAATTTCGTTTAGTATCCTAAAGTAGCAAACACAATAAAAACAAATATCTATGATCATCTTTAATCTCTTTAAAATCCACTTCTAAGTTTTTGTTAGACCGCTGTTTTCTGAAACAAATCTCTCTTGACAGTAGACCTAACTCTCTTTCCTACTTACAATAGCCAAAACGCAACCTAAATATTGTCTGTGGATTATATTCTTTTCTCCTAACTAAACATTAGAACTGAACACACAGTGTGCTGCATACGTTCTATTTACTTTAAACACATGAAATATAATGCTGGAGAGAGTTTTGGATCTTCTTGAAATGTGTAAGGATATAATAATCTCTGTATATTAACAAGTATTGGTCCTGCTCAAGGTTTTATAAATGTCATATCAGACTTTGAAGGAAAAAAAGCAATATCCACCAAAATGTTTAAAGATAATGATGATTTATCTGAATGATGTTTTATCTTTATCTGAAAGATGTTTTATCTGAATGATGTTTTATCTGAATGATGTTTTATCTGAAGGATGTTTTATCTGAATGATGTTTTATCTCAAGGATGTTTTATCTGGAGGATGTTTTATCTGAATGATGTTTTATCTGAAGGATGTTTTATCTTAATGATGTTTTATGGAGGGAAGCACGTGATTATTTTATCAGTTTCTTTCATCATAGATATAAAAAGAAAAATGATACATTTTATATAGTTTCTATAAATCCCTCAGAAACAAAAGGATAAAAAAAAAATTTTCCTTTTACCAAAATAATTTGCTACTAATTTATACACAAACAAAAAAAAAAACAGTTTTAAAAATATAAATAGATCTAATCACTTTTTATCCTATTAATTTTAATTTTCTTGATACTAGAAATGAATTTAGCATTTATTGTTAAAATTAAATAATAAAGACGAGAAAATAAGTTTCTTTATTTCCACTTATGTTATTCACAAAATATAAACAGAAGTATGATGATTATAATTCCTAAGTATTCTTAATTTTAAAAAAAGTTAAGTTGTGCTCTCTGATTTTAAATCTTTCCTTGATAAAATATGTACTCCTACATAAAAAAATAAATGTAAAGTATTTAATAAATTTTCTTAAATAATAAAAAAAAATCCTTTAAAGTCCTACATTTATTCTAGTTTTATTCTAGTTGTGCAATGATACAAATGTTAACATTTGTTTAAAGATTTTTATGTTAGAATGGATTCATATATTTTTTGGTGTGGTCTGATTCTAAGTGTATTAAAACTCTATAATGACAGATACTGTGGTGTACAACTTTAATAGATGTCAACGATAATATCGAGTTGTCTTTTATTTAAGGGGAATTTCATATAAACCAGAGGACTTGGGTTCGAACCCTATCAAAAAGTTTCTGGATATTTTTTTTATTCCATTCATTCTAAATGGCTGTGTGCAAAATAGTGCAGATATTATGGAACAGTGCAGCGTATTAGCCACACAATCAGACGTAGTTATTATTTCTCTCTCTCTCTCTCTCTCTCTCTCTCTCTGTTTCTTCTCTTATGCAGAAATGTTAAGCTCTCGCTCAGTTAGGATAAGAGAAAAAAATTTTTAGACTCGCATACTGATTATGATTACTTGAAACTTTATTAACAATAAAGAATAGTTAGAATTGCATTAAGAATAAAGAATACTAATACATTTATACAGAATACAGAATGATTAGAAATTCATTTAAGAATAAAGAATAATTATTAATTTATAAAAAATTTTAAGAAATTCATTTTCTTGCTAAATATAATACATTCAACTAATAAATGAATCGCCACAATCTCATTTCACAGAATGCAAGGCTACGGAGCCTTCGGTCTACAACTACCGGCCCACCATCCTTTTCTGGGTCAGTCTCCACCGTCACACCCACTCTACCTGACGTCACCGTTTTTCTTCGGACAGTACCCAGGTAGGTGACCGTTATCTGGCCAGCGGCGACACCAGTAGTCATTTGGGAAAAGTGAGGTGGGTGAGATGAAGGAGTTAAAAAACATGCTCCCAACGAGCATGTTCCAGAGGCGAATTCCGGGTGTTATAATTAATTCACTCATGGACGTACAGCTATTGGGGGGGAGGAAGGATAAATGTTGACATAACTCATTCCATGCGTTTTTGTATATTAATTTTGTTAAAATTAGCAGTCATGACACCATTATTATGTGTGTGTTAGAAATCATTGTAAAAAAATGAAAATGTAATCGATGGCTGACAGGATGGATGCATGAACGTTAAGATAATATCCCATGATTCCACATTTTAAATCCATGATAACCAATTCCTACAAAACTATTTGTCAAGCTCATATTACATTTTTATTGCGCTCTTGAGGGATAAACTAAAAGAAGAGCATTATAATAAAATTATGCAGTTTGCTTATCCCAACAGCGATATTGACAGAAGAAATAATTAACCAATATTTTAAACTGAAGCTAAATACATGTATACAACAAAGAAAAATTTTGCAGGTTTTTGTCGCTGAACACGACCTGTTTACGCTAAATAGGAAAATACCAGAAAACGTTGCGTCACATCCGGAGATGATTTTATTCTTCTTCAAACTTTCCGTGATGAGTTGACTTAAAATGGACATTGTAATTATAAACGGGAAAGCAGTTTAAAGGAAATGTAGTACAAGTTACATTTTTATGAACTAGTCGCAACTGACTACTGTGTGCACCATTAAATACTAGTCTGAAATTAGGGGAAACAAAAAGTAAGACCCAATAATACCGGTGGATGGCCTTCAGCTGTAAATGTCTATATAGCGATGCGGCCTTGGTGATAATTAGGTTATGTTTGAAGCATTATTTACATTCTTTTTTTTATATAAAATATTAACGGGTATATTATTTTTTTTTTGTTGACAGATATATTATTTGATGCTCGCTACGGGGCCCACAGGAAGCAAAGACGCAGCAGGACCGCATTTACCAACCAGCAGCTTGGGGCCCTGGAAAAGACATTTGCCAAAACTCATTACCCGGATGTAGTCATGCGCGAGAGGCTGGCTATGATAACCAACCTACCAGAAGCTAGAATACAGGTTTGTTAACAACATTGTATTAGCTGTAAAAAAATATGTAATAAATTATTATTTAAATGTATAAATAATTTTGAATAATATTAAGACTTAATAAAATATGTATTCTAGCGTAGATCTATAATTTCGATGGTGAAATTAGAATATTTAAATGTCCTTTTTGTCTTGTTAAATTTGAATGAAAAAAATATGGTAAACGTTAATGAATAATGAGCTTTATCTTTCAAAATGTTGGGGCAGATAACGAGGGTGAAATCTCTAAATATTTTATGAGAATTACATTTTTTTGTCATAATACTAAACTGAAAACTGTAATATTTAGACAATAGACAACAATTGTTGCTATTTGTAAATCTTTTGAGTTAAATAAAAGAGTAATTAGCTTTAAAATTAAAATATCCTCAATTAAACGTATCCAGTTTTAGAGATATCAATATAAATTGTTTGGAAAAATAATATAATTGTTATTGATTAACAAATAAGTGTTTTGCCATGATAGATAAGTCATTTAGATATAATGTTGCATCATTATTGATCACTGGTCACGAGATAATGGCCAGGAATGACTTAGGTCTTCTAAATTGTGTTAAAATGCTGGAAAGCAAGATCTTTTCTTTATATTGTGTTGGTTGATTGTTTAGCAACTGGAGCTGGATAACAAACTGTAGTTCTCAAAATATAATATATCTTTCGCAGGTGTGGTTTAAAAACAGGCGCGCGAAGTATCGAAAGAAGCAGCGAGGAGCTCGCCCGAAATCTCAAGATAGCGACGCACCCACCGTTTGCAAAACTGGAAAGCAAGATGGCCGCCAGGAAAGCAGCGCCGCGGACGACGCTGGCAAAGACGACTCGTGCCGGGACAGCTCCTTCTCCCACAGCGAGGATGAAAACGACGCGGACAGCGAGTGTCCGGACGTGGACGACGAATCGCCGGACGTGGAAGTGACGTCACTCTGTGATAAAGACGAGATTAAAAGTTTAGCTGACGAGAGGAAGAGTTCTACACCAGGTAATCATATTCGTGATTTATTTTTTGTATTTTTGTAGGAATATTCGTAAACCTAAACATAAGGAATAAACATGTAAGCTTTAAAAAGACGGTAGACTATCACAACACTACCAATTGCTTTAAATGCTGAATATTATATTACTATAAGAAGAAAAGGTCCCAAAGGTCCTGGTTTCGAATCCTGGTGAAGGCCCATGTTCCCGGGTTTGGAGGTGTCTCCGAGTCTTACCCAGCTCTGATGGCTACCTGCTTTTAGTTTAGGTAAAGACGGCTGGACATTTGTTGACCACACAATTCCCTAGTGTGTCTTTCGGCCATAGAAAGTTTTAAACACTGCTTTACCGGCCTTACAGGTCAATTCTGTCCGACGGGATACTTAAAAAAAAAAATTAATAAATAGTAATAAGAAAAAGTTCATTTGTTACTTGTTTATATCTGTAATATACACACACAGATGTACCATATCATGATTTTCATGTATTCAAATTTTAAGAACTCAAGAAATAAACTCTTTTTTTTTCGCTTCTTTCTCCCTTACAATCACAGTTTTTCGAGGGCGTGATGACAACGAAGCAAAATCCCAGGCAAACGTGACCCAGCCCAGATTGTTACACGAGCAGACGTCAGACTGCAAGCCTGTGATTTCCTCTTCACTAGCAAGTAAGTCAGTCAAAGCATGTGGAGGCCATTTATAGACTGGTTTCCCCTGGCTTTGTGTTAAGTTATCTCATAGAAAGAAATGCCAAAACACTATTTTGCAGAATTTGTATTGAAACGCAAACTCTTTTGATTCTTTCAGCTTCAGACTACCGCTTCTCTTTACCGGGCACCGGAAACTACCATCCTTACCATCTGCCCCCAGGCATTGGGCACCCGCTTGGTCTGATCAGCAACTCTTCTGCCAAGGATCTCTCGGCGTCGGGCGTGGCGTCCCAGAAATTAGGCTCGAACCAGGCAACGCCTCACCTCCCTTTCTCCCTCGCCTCGTCACTTCCGCCCCACGTCAACGCCATCTCTTCGTCCACGGCTCAGCTACCGGGACTGACGTCATCGTTGTCACCCTCGTTCTCGATGAACACGTCACATCCGGGTTCCCTCCTTCCGGGATCGCTGCCCCCTCACATGACCCACTTCTCGCCATGGACGGCCTACTACTCTACGTCACAGCTTCATGAACTTCTGATGAGGTACCCTCTTCGGCCCGACGCGCAGCTTCGACTGCCGATGACCGCGTCCGGCGGGAAAGACGCACTGTTGTCGTCTAGCGTCGAGAGCCTGAGAATGAGAGCGCGGCACCATGCCGCATGTATCGGACTTCTTGACGGAACTCCCAGAACATAACACTTACTTCTGACATTATTCTGCAACACACACATATAGAACAACAATGGACGCTACTTATTTAAAGTTTTATTTTTGGTTAAACAAAACTGTTTATAATTTGCTTTTGGAAGGTTTCAATTCCCAACCCTCTAGAAGAGTTATAAAAGTATTTTTTAAACGTTTATTCTTCATCAAGTGTCTATATCACTTTGCTATGCTGCCAAACTGTGAAAAACGCTAATTTAATAAATATACATACTTCTAAATATATCTACCTAGTTTCTTTCTTATAGCCTAATAAACTGTAAGCAAGAATTGGAAAGCCTGCGCTGAGTGGTTGAGATCAGCTAATGTGTTGTGTTTGAATTGGCTATTTGAGTTTATCTTTCGCACACTTGCAAGCAGGAGATTAGCTGTCTTAAGGCGCAAACTTTACTAAGCATAAGACAAAGTACACACACACACACACACTTATACACATAGTCAAACACACACAGTTACACAGACCAAATCACAAATATCAATGATTTATTTAACTGTATGAAAAGTGGAAAAATGGATTGGAAAGGGAGGGGGGGGGGTAAAATATATTTTAGGTGTTGTGAAAAAGAAAGATTCCTGGTGTGTTTTCGTCTTGTATGGGATCGTGGAGGTGGCTGAGGGGGGTAGTTAACAGGCAGGTGGGAATGTATGTGCCGACTTCGTCACGAAATAATTTGCAAACAATTCACTTGAGAGTCATTCACTGCCTGTAGAATTCTAGAAGGTTTCCGCCGTATGAGAGAATGAAGCCGCTAACAGGAAACATAATTTGTGTTTATGTTTCTTTTTAAGTTGTTAAAATTGCCGAAAGAAAGTCTACTAACATGGATATTCGTTTAAACTTTCAGATTTATTCAGAGTGATTTCTTAACATGTGTTCCCTGTACCATATTTATACACTAAAAACGTTACAGATCACTTAGCTTAAGGGCTGTTAGTTTTAGAGACTACTGCAATGATTTAAAAAAAAACACTATTTTTTAAAACTACACAGTAAAATACTCAAATAACACCTAACTAAAATACAGTTAAGAGATATATAACAAATATATAAAAACACATAGAATTCAGTGGTACATTATAAGGAATATGGCGTTGTTTTTATTGCTCACAAGTATAAAAAAAAAGCCTTAAAAGTTATTCTTTTTTTTTAATTAAGAAAAACAACAACAATGTATGCTGATTTAAACTATTTAAAGTTTGCACTGCCAATACAGAGCTGCACACTGTGGGGTAGGGAAGGAAAGGAGGGGGTATGGCCCATATGATAATTTAATCCGTGTAAAGAAAGACATAATTGTCATATTAAAAGTTTTTTTTTATTAACATTGACATTATTAAAACATTAAAAAGATTTTTTGCTATTAAATTTGCAATTTATTTACTCTGCTATATTAATTAATTGCAATATAACGCTGATTATAAATTGTTATAATTTTGGCTGGTATATCAATGTTTGTGAATATGCGCGCTCATTGGCTGACTTGATGTCTACCACAGAATAGAAATTAAAAAAATATATAATAATATATTTATTCTGTAATGTCTACAGCGTCTGTGCTGTTATTTTGTAAAAAGTTTGTATGGATAAAAAAGATCCCTCTATGGTTTATAATTATATACATTTTAAAATACCGTACAGTTTGGGGGTGAGGGGTGGACCATCATTAGTTTTTTTAGTGCTTAGTGCCTCCAATGGTTTAAATACGTCTCAGTACATAACGATGCACTGTTTGTGCCAGACTCACATTTCATTGCACTGGCGAGATCGACCATGACCCGGTGGGATGGAAGGAGGAATGTGTGTCACAACCCATCTCGCCAAGCCCGCTGCTTGGATGTCCAGGCTTACAGTAGGCATTTCGGTAATTTTGGGACGATTTCATTTACTGAAATTATTAAAGTAAATCCATATCCAAAAGTAGTCAGAAGAAGAGTGTGAAAACTTATTACAGTAGCCATAGATATCTATATCTATGCAGTAACTTTACACCAGACCTCAGATATACGCCATCGAGACAAGCCAGTAAAAAAAGGGTAAATAAACGCAATAATTAAAGAGCCAGGGGAAATAATAGATATATTAAAAATGAAGAAAGAAAACAGTAGGAGTTACCTCGCAGAGAGCTGTGCGTTTCATTTCAAAGGTAACACTTTTGATTAAATGCGTAAATGCAATGACACTCCAGAAATAATGGTTTAAAAAGAAATGATCATGCATAAAGCTTTACATTTGACTTAGATTTACAACACAATTTGTTATAAAATAATCAGAAAAACACTTGCCAGGCGTTACCAAAGAATTGGACCAGTTGTATCCATACAATTGGGAGTTTAAGGAAATATATTAGAATGAAATAACTTTAAAATAGATTCTGAAAATAAAAAAAAAAAATTTCCTTGTAAGAAGCAGTTTATTCACGTGATGGGGCACTCTGGTCGGCAGCTACTTTTTGGCAGGCACTCCGAAGGTTCTGGGTCCGCATCCTGGTGAAGGTTAGGATTTGTTCACGGGTCTGGAAGGTGTCCCTGAGTCTAATCAGCTCTGAGGGGTACCTGACTTTAATTGGGGTTAGTATAGGCGTCTGGGCATTTAGCTGGCCATACAATCTCTTAGTGGCTACATACACTGGTGAACGCTTTTTCACCGCCCTATGGATCAATTTGGTCCTTCGGGTTACTTTAATTTTAATTTACTTACTTTATTCACCTGACAACTCCAAAGATATTATTATTATTATAGTGACATTGAAAACAACTGCATGGTTATCTATCAGCGTACCACAGAAAAATTATAGAACATAATGCGCAATCGCATTTTTTTCTCTTTCCGGAAGTAATACCGACGACATACTGTTTAAACGCAGCGGACCTGGTTACACTATATATTTATTATTACGACACGCCTGTTCTTCATAAGAAATCCCAAGATGAGTTATCGCTTCTTATTACAACGGCGATATATCAGTGGTCATCTATGCACTGTCATATATGCTAATAGATAATTTTAGTATTGCACTGGTCAAGTCGCTTTGATATAGACCTACTTTTTAAGCATTAATTTAATAAAAATGTTAAATGACAAGCCAGCTTTTGTTATCTTTTTTTAGATAATTATTAAGAAGTAGATGAATGTAGAATAATGAGTACCGAATTGTAGACTGTATTATTTATTTGGCTATAGCCCCCGTTCAGTTGATGAAATATTTATTTATTACTTTGTCTTGTAGTTATTATAATTACTGCTTCAATTGGTAATATCATTATTAGTTCATTTTGATATTAATTTAGTTTAGTCTAGTTTGGTCCTGATTCAAAATATCCCCTGGCAATCTTTATAACATTGATTAGAGTTTATTTTATTTATTCAGGTGTATACATATGTTGGCTCAAATACACATCAAGTATCGTGTTGTTATTGTGCAGTGTTGGCAATTACTACTGTAGTATAAAGAAAACACACACAATACTGGAACGTGAAGAACTGATATAAATCGAGTTTTGTAAACAAACGAATTATTGGTTTAATCACAGAATCATCAATTAGAAATCCAAATAGAAGAATGATATTTACACAAGTGGTTAAGAATAGCACATATTTCGTAGAATGGATAAGAAATATATTCAATAGGCTATGAATAACATTGAAACTACTGGTAAAACAATATTGAATTCTTTGTAGTATAAATCCGTAAGAATTTTATCTCAGAACATTAAAAAATATGTCTTTACTAGTCGATAGATGCCAAAGAACTGATGTAATCTTTTTCTGATTCGCATAGGTCTATGATATGGGTCGATACGATACCATAACCGAATACAAGAGAATACATTACATTATGGCTGATGTAAACAGATAATATATAATAAAATACTAGCGTGCGATGGAATATTCGAGTATCACCGACAACAACGTTGAAATCGGCCATGTTGTCCGGTGATGTAGCTGGGAAAAACCCACAGTCTTGGCTTATGAAATAATTTCGATCATTACTACTGCAATTCTTATGAACGATTAGTATTCATTTAATTATGGTACAATGTATAAATTTACGTTTCGTAACATTATGCTTATTTACAATGTCTTTGTCATCAAATCTACACGTTCGATCACCCAAAGTTACTGTTTCAGGCAAAAAGTACAAAGACTGTTGTGTAATAAACTGCAACAATGATGCTAAAACGAGTGACTATTGTACAAATAAGCATGTCAAACTACATGGCTTTCCTGACCCCTTAAGGGATAAACAAATAAACAACTTAAGTGTTAACCTCATATTACTTAATATTAGTAGCCTTGCTTTAGTCCTAAGCTTGCTGACTAGATATTATTAGTAAACAAGCCTTTTTCATTTTTACTATAGTAGCGTCTCTAGTGATCGCTGCCTTGAGTAAAAAGAAAATGGCGGAAGCCGAGCTTCACTTTTAGTGACTGCGCATATAAGCATTGCGCATTCAGTTCTATATCTATTCTGTGCAGCGTAATAGGAAAAGATAAATCGTAGAATACGATAATGTTTTCATATTTTACAGTAACGTCCCTTTCATCATATTTAAGCAAGGCTTTGAGTTGTTCCTAAATAGGTCAAAACGATTTTTAAAACATTTTTTAGGAATAGACAAGACAGAGTAGTCACTTTACAAATCAAAATAACTGTTTAAATAATACCAATTTTTTTTCGTTATTGATGTTTTTTTTTAAATATTTCTTTTCTTGATATAGCAACACATTGTGATCAAAATAAGTAGAGGCAGCCCCACTCACTCAGCGTGCCAAGTATGCCACGCGTCTCGTAGGTTGCCGACACCTGGTCGAAAAAATTAATGTTATACTTTCAAGGGACAGTCTTCAATGAATCTACATTCTTTATCAAACACTACTGTAAACTCTTTTAAAATTATTTTGCGAAACAAATGGCATAAAGAATTAATTATTTGCATCTTATTTTGATTAAATTACAAAGTATTATATATATATATATATATATATATATATATATATATATATATATATATATATATATATATATATATATATATATATATATATATATATATATATTGAATATAAAGGCATTACTTTGAGAATAAAAAAAACAATAACTAACGAATCAATCAAAGTTTTGATGCATATTTTATTTCACGTAATACTTCTGTAATAAACAAAAATATCTTTGTATTTCCCATAGGAAATATACACTTTTTATAAGGCTATATGGACATCATTTTACCTTTTAAATTAAAGTGTTGAAAAAACATAAACACTTTTTAAAAGAGATAAAATGATAATAAATAGACAAAAATTTAACTTAACTGTCATAAATGACGTAATGCAGTTTTACCCTCTTTTTGTCATCACAAGACGTCACGAAATTGTCTGACTCCCATTCAAATATTATAACAACACAAATCTCTGCACACACTCCTACCACACACTCAAACACACATACACATACACGCACACACAACAGAAACTCACCGAATCGGCGATTTCAACATTCGCTTGTCGTATAAGTTTTAGAATATACATTATAATTACTATTGCTAGTTTATTTAAACTAGCTTTAGTGGACATTTTATTTCGAGATGCACATTTTTTTTTTCTGATGTCACATGGAAAAAAAAACATTCCCCAACTCCCTTGTCGCATATCGTCACAAATGTTTGACCCTCCTCTCTCCCCTAGGTGTGTGACGTCATTTATGGACAACCTCCAAGACGGAGGGAAAGAAAAAGACTTGTTACAATTGATAATAAAAAATACAGAGACATTTAGAAGTAAACTTTCGTTTGAAAAGTAAAACAACAAATTTGTGTAACAAGATATAATTTGAATGTCATGGACTTATTGTTGATTTTAAGCTTAGAAAGCGAGTATAAAATAGGAATATTTATCATCAACCGATTCATTTGTAATAAGGGCACAAGTATTTATAATCATGCATAGATATCATTTGTTGATGAAGATAAAACATTCTCAGTTTGTAAAGAAATTATCTTACTTTAATACATTGAGCATTATATATTTATTTACATGTATATATTTATATTATATAATATATATTACGAATGAAGTTGTTATTTCTGCAAAAGGCCCAATAATATGGTAAAAAAAAAAGTCCTTGCTTTTGACCCAATCAATTCAAGAACAGTATATTGTACTTGAGTTAATCTCTTCGTTGTAGTCATGAGTACGCATTGCTTTTCGCGGCAAAATGTATTTATATTTCACACGTACCACGGCAAAAATAATACTTTTTTTTCTTGCATGTCTTATTGACATATTGCTGTAGGCTTAATTAAATCAGGGACATCTCAATATATTTTAATAAAATATAAAAACAGTTAGTATGTATGTATATAAAAAAAAAAGAAACAAAAAAACTAAGTATTCACAAATTCAAAAAACACAGTTTCCGGAGCAGATCAAATACCAACCAGACTGCTCAAGGAAACTCTTTAACATACAGTTTCAAGGTTAAGTACATTGAGATTAACAAAACAAGGAAATGCAAAACAACTTTTAAAGAAAGAATTTAATAATAATAATACATTGATTATTTATGTAGCGCTAATATCCATGCTATTACATTAAATGCTCAATGCGCTCCAGAAAATTCTAGAGCTGTTTCCCTTCAAACCATTTCATGCCACATTCATCCACAGGCCAAAACAAATAATATGCAGTAGTATCATCAATGACCAAATCAAATTCAATGATATCTGACAACATCAACACGCATTAGAACAGGGGCTCAAACTCGGCATGTGCCATTTAATAACTTAAGAGATGAGTCAATGGCCGCACCCCCACCCCCCAACAGCCCGACCCTAGTAAACAAAAAACACTTCCTACATCTTAACTAATTTTACTTCTTATAACTAATAATATGCTTATTTACCACTATTTAGACACACAAAATTATGCCAAAGCGAACTATCATTATTATTACTAGCACAGTGACAAACAGTGAGTACAAACTAAAATTTGTATATATAATATATAAGAGTACGGAACTTTTGGAAAGTTAATAATAAATTTTTTGTAAGCCTCCTGGCGGGACACTAAAATCTAATTGGTGGGTCGCGTGTATGAGACTCCTGTATTATAGTATTCAATATTGTGTAACCCAATCAATAGTTTTACTATAGAGGACCTGACTAAAGGATTTGGTAATAAACATGCCATATTACTCCATTTTTCAATTGCATTTGATGAATTTTTAAGACTTTTTAAAATTTGTTGGCATCTTTGGATTATATTTATATGAGAGGACTACTTTATTTAAATTTCATTTCTTCACAAAAGGTATTTGATTGAACAAACCAAAAAAATCCAAAAATCATCAAATAATGTTAATCGTCAAAGGCCCATGGGGTCAACATCACAATGTAAAATGGGGCCCACCTTGTTCGAAAACGTACAATTATTGATTAAATACGTTTTATTAATTAAAAAAAATATACTTTAAATCTAGTGTTCCATCTGTGTAACACAAGAGCATTAATAATGTTTTCTAGATATTATAATTAACTTCATTACTGCCCTTATTGCACAGGGCCCCCAACCAGAGCCTGAAAATAATTTGGGCCTCTGATGGAAAACCATATTCAAAATTTCGAGACTACACTCAAAACCATGGATAAGAGTAGGACTCGATATATAGGTATAGTCTGTCGCATATAGATCTAAGCGGAGCCGACTCGAAGTATAGTCTGTCGCATATTATTATAGATCTAAGCTGAACCGACTCGAGGTACAGTCTGTCGCATATAGATTTAAGCAGAGCCGGCTCGAGGTACTGACAACACAGGTGATTGCCAGGGTCGAAACATGCTAGGGTACGCCATCAAGGATCTTTAAAATAAGAAATGATGGACATAGTTGTTTTTCTTATTAATGTGAGGTTTTAATGTTCGGATGATCAAACATCTTGTGGTTCTTGTGCATAGGTTACCAGAAAGGGTGTTATCACCCCTAACCCCCCCCCCCCCTAATGGTAGTGCGGGGGCTTTCCTTTGCTTCTCAAGGGCGCCAAAAAAACGTAGAGCAGGTAATGCATATAAAATGTGTCCCTTTAAAAATAATTGAATGTTTAGTTCATTAAAAACCGTGATAGTTACATCAATGTGCCTATTGGTTTTATGAATGTACGTTTACAGGTTTAGCACACACAAAAACAAATGCGTCAAACTAAAGTGAAAAAAGGACACTAATACAAAATCCACATAATACATAACACAAAATAATAGACTGTTGAGAATTTCCACAGTGGCAGGACTTTGCTCTGATCAAGTCTTGAAGATTCCGTTGCCAAATTAGATCAATGCAGAGATATATGACATATGACAATGCAGAGATGTATGACACATGACAATGCAGATATAATATGACATCCCTCAGCAGTTACTGGTATTTCTGTTTACGTCCTGTATGTCGTCCCGGCGGCCTATACTAATTAGGCTGGGATTATCTGTGGCTAATGGGTACTGAAATAGATAATTTGGTTTAAGCCGTATAATATATGATGATAGTAGTTTCCGTTGATTGGGATAGGTAGCTCAAATTACGTGTCTAAGTATTGTAGCAATATATCTTTTTAATTATTATTTCTAAACAAATTTAAATTAAATTAGTTTTTTTTAGAGTTTCGGGAAGATATGACGGAGAAAGTCAATGGAGTCACTGGTTTAAATCTTAGTATTTTACTTCAATATATTTAACGTTAAAAAAAGAACAAATATAATTTTAATGTGCGTTCCAGTGATTAGGAAAAATAGGTTTTGTTTAGATAAAGAAGTTAAATTCCAATATTGGAATTAAGGATTCTGCGATATCTTTAGTAGTCTGGTCAAAATGCTCCAACTTTTTAACATGGAAAAAAGCAAAACTACAAGAAATACACTTTTTAAAACGTATATTTTGTCCTATTTGCAGTGATATAACTAATCTGTTTTTACTTAGTTTCTTTGTTTAAACCGATATACTACTATATTTATTAATCATATGTACCCCCTCCCTACACACACTTTAAACCCATTATAGACAGGGCTGTATTTAGTATTGTGGGGGGCATGTTTACGAGGGCCAAATTTATGTGGGGGACCCTCGAGGCCTCGCCCCTGCCTTCCGATATTGCGGTGTTAGCCAGTGTGGGCACCCCTGTTCCATGAAACACGTGGAGCATGCCTAAATACGCCTCTGACTATAGACAAAGAATGTAATTGTACAACTTGACCAACAGTTGACTATTGTACCAATATGTACTTACATCTAGCCTTTCTGCCAAGCCACCTGGAAAAGAGTGAACGCAATGAGTCGTAGTATACTTAACGTTTATATATCAGATAACTATCTAATTAATGAACCGTAGAACTGACTGGAATGCCCATGTAAATAATATAATTTTACAAATATTATGCATACTCTCTCATTTCTTGTACACAAAGGTGTAAATTATGAAAAGATCAACACATATTTTAGTACACTAGACCAGGGGTCGGCAACCCTTTGCTTATAGTGTGCCAAACTAGGATTTCTAAATCATTCAGCGTGCCAACAGCGTGAAAGTCAAACTGCTAAACTATATTATTTTTATAAGA
Organism: Anisus vortex; assembly: GCA_949126835.1. NCBI lineage: Eukaryota > Metazoa > Mollusca > Gastropoda > Planorbidae > Anisus > Anisus vortex. The sequence goes on from OX421494.1 coordinate 23,515,683, forward strand.
CAATTTATTTAGTGCCGTAGCACGACCAATACCAAAAGAAAAGGAGCGTTATGGAGAAAATCATTTCAGCGTTTTATATTTAATAACAAATTAACCTTTTTGATATTATTTACAGCTTCTACACAAATTTATTTCTCAACTTACACATTAATGGTTAATGTAACAACATTTGAATTTAGTTGTCAAGAGTCAAGATATAATTCTAGTAATAGCTATACATTCTTTACAGTTATATCTCAGCATGCTGAGATTTAGGCTGATATCTTATTACTGGTGTATTTTTTTATATACTGAGAATTAAGTATAGTTAAGAGGAATAGATGCGTAGTAATAATAAAAACTGAGTAGTTAACGTAATTTTTAAAAATATTCATATACATTTTTTAGTCATATAATATTTATATAATTTTCAACTATATTTTATAGTTTTATCATTTAAACTTATAAATTGCTAGATATTTTTTAAAGGAAACAAAAAAAAAAACTATATTAAAAAATATAAACTCAAAGAAAACGGTTCCATTATCTCCCTTTAATTATAAATCCTCATAAATTTGGTGCTAGTGATACCAAACGAGTAAATTTTTTTTAAATATAATTATTTTTGCTTGTAAATTATTATTTCTTTATTTAAATTCAGCATTATGCTCTTTTTTCATTGTGTAATAAGATGTATAAAATTAATTTACGTTGTAAATAAACATTTTCTTCATTATTTAAGTCACTTTAAGGAGTTTATTTTTTAAACATTAATAATTACAACAATTACAAAATATAATGCAAGTATATAAGCCTGTTTTATTTATTGCAATAATAAATCAAACACGAGTTTTTATGCTCATCTCTTTTAATTAAGCATAAATATAATTATTTCTAAAACAAATGTGTTTGTATGTATGTAATTTGAATGTAATTAGCATGTATCATTTAATGAGCGCTTCGCTAATTGTTCAATGTCAGCAGACATGCCTACCTCCACAAATCAAAATGAGGAACACCCAAGGTAAAAATGAGGAACATGGGACCAAAATGAGGAACATAAGCGCGGAGGAAGCATTTTCGAGCCAATATAGTCTACGCTAAATAATATTTTATCAAAAGAAAAATGGGAAAAATGATTTCACCTACAGTAATAAGACTGTATATATTATATATATAATATATAGAATCCAATCTAAGTCAACAAAGAGTTAATGAAAAAAAAATATTGGGAGGGGAGGGGGTAAAATACATTTATGTAGGTTTAACTAGGGTTTTTAATATATTCCAAGGAAAAACAGTGGCTTTTTAGGTAGCTATATGATTTTAAGCTTTTACGCAATAACTGCAATGCTGTGGTTTTTTTTTTAAATAAACCTTTCAATCTAAGTCTAAGGCCTAGGACAGAAACTCAGAAAGTGGTTAAAATCAAATTAATCAGTAGGCCTATCTATATTCTAAACTAAGGACAAGGCCAAGGTAATTGAACTTAAATGCTTGATATTGGTCAATTATCAATTGGTAAAACTAACTAGTCTAAATTCATTTATAAGCCTAGGCCTAGGACTAAGTCTAAAGTTCCACTTTACGTCTAAGCAAATTTATTTAAATGGGCTTAAATAGGCCTAGCTTAATGCACTAACACTGTGTCTGTTCTAATACATCAACATCAGTTTAACTAGCCGATTTAAAGCAGTAGGCCAGTAGGGAAAATATAATTTACTTTATACTTTATTTTGAATTTTAATTTAGCGACTAATTTTATTTTTTATCAAGTAACTAGAAGCTAGAAGGTAATATTTTGTTTTGGCTTGCAATGATTAGTTTAGTTTCCCTAAAATTATTTGATATAACAAAAACGGTAAAGTAATCAACAGTGCCGCGAAGCGCTACGCTTATGCACTCTCGACCTAAAAATTTAAACGGAAGTGAGAAGAAGAAAATAAAAGTTGGCAAACGCCTTTTGTTTATTTCGCGTTATTACTTTCTTAATTAAAATGTCGGCATTTTCGGAGACGCCGATTTTGCGGAACAAACTGGTCTAATGCGGAATTGCGGAACATGGGGTAATTTTCGGCCATTTTACGGAACGGTTCCGGAAAATCCGGAACGGTAGGCATGTCTGTGTCAGGTACATACATATTTAGTCACTTCTGAGTGTTCAAGTTTAAGTGACATCTTGGTATGCTTAAAACAGGTTTCATTTTCGATAAAATATGTTCACTGGAGTAAATTAAACTTAGATCTGAAAGTAGAGCGAATGCCTTGCAGTGGACAACAGACGACTTTCCTAAGCACTCTTCCTTTCTGATTGTCCCTCAAATTTCAATGCACATTTTTAGGATGTTTAAAATGAAAAAAAATGCCAATATCCCTACACTTCAAGTGCTTTTTGAGACCCCGGCCCAGTCAGAAACATCGGCTTCAACAGTCAGTTCTCCTCATTCAATACCGGAAATGTTTTTTTTTTTATCAATATACACCTTAATTGCTTCCAGACTAGAAACGAATCTATCCAAGACTTTACATATACTCCGTATTACTTTCTTCTGTAAGATAATTAAGAAAGAAACTAAACAATTGACTATCTTAACAATAGATTCAATCACAGATTGCAAGTCCAATGATGAGAACTTTGCATATAAACATTCCTTAACTAAAACAGTCGACGTTCAGTGTGATTCCCACGTAGTTCGCCACGCAGCACCAATTAGTTATGCTTAGGTACGTTGTTTTGACTTGCATTAAAAAAAAATCTTCTTGGAGGTCTCTCGCGTGTCATTGAAAATCGTTCTGCATGCCAGGTCTGGCACGCGTGCCTTAGGTTGCCGACCCCTGCACTAGACTGCAAATTTTAAATATTTTTTATGTAAATAGGCCTATAAATTAAAAAAAAACACTACAGATTATTAAAATTCTATATCACTCTATAAATAACTGCGTTTTTCATACTCAGTGCGCTCTCATTCCACAGTTCAGTTGTGGATATTGACAAGTCTTAACATATATGCATGCATAAAAGGTCGACAAAAAGACATTTCCGGTCTTATTCGATCATTTACTTCGAAACATGTCTGTGTGCTACGTTACTGGTTGTACGAAAATATGTAGATAATTAAATTTTTGTTTCATTTCCAAAAGATGGCGACAAAAGAAAACAATGGATTGTGAATGTCAGATTTGAAGAATCACCTATTTATAATCCCAAACTAATTGCTTGTTGCAAAATAATATTCGTGTTGTTTTTTTTTATTAATCTCCACATTGTGTTTTTTATTTACCAAGGACGCAACTCTTGACTAATTTATTTTATAAACAAAAAGATAAATTTAACCCAACGCGACTAACACTTTGAGTATTTATTATCGCCTACTAACTTTTAATGTTAAAAACAATTCCTCATAACTAATTTTGTAGCCGTTGTATATTTCTAAAAGACCAGAACAGGCCGTCGAGGTTGAAATCGATTGTCAAACACCACCAAAAGCATGGTATTTGTTTACGAAAATGGCGAGAAATGTCAACGAAAGCACGTGACCTCTTCCATTTGAAAAGGTCACGCCTAATTAAGACTTGTCAATAGGGGTGAGGAAGGCACAAAAAACACTACTTAAAGAGTAAAGTCTTTAAAATATTATAAGACACTCTATTTGACTGCGCTAAGCAGTTCCACAGCGTGCGCGCAGTATGTTTTAAAAAAGCGCACACGAAAGGACTTCCTTTTTTGCCCAAAGACACTGGCAACTAAAGAAAGAATGTGAGTAAAGAATGTGACAATGAGTGCAGACCATTTGATGACACGTGCTTTGGAATGATCTCCTGGAGAAAGGACAATACAGTGTCAGTCATGCAGTTGGAAGAAAGGACAATACAGTGTCATTCATGCAGCTGGAAGAAAGGACAATACAGTGTCAGTCATGCACCTGGAAGAAAGGATAATACAGTGTCAGTCATGCAGCTGGAAGAAAGGACAATACAGTGTCAGTCATGCAGCTGGAAGAAAGGATAATACAGTGTCAGTCATGCAGCTGGAAGAAAGGACAATACAGTGTCAGTCATGCAGCTGGAAGAAAGGATAATACAGTGTCATTCATGCAGCTGGAAGAAAGGATAATACAGTGTCATTCATGCAGCTGGAAGAAAGGACAATACAGTGTCATTCATGCAGTTGGAAGAAAGGACAATACAGTGTCATTCATGCAGCTGGAAGAAAGGACAATACAGTGTCAGTCATGCACCTGGAAGAAAGGATAATACAGTGTCATTCATGCAGCTGGAAGAAAGGACAATACAGTGTCAGTCATGCACCTGGAAGAAAGGATAATACAGTGTCATTCATGCAGCTGGAAGAAAGGACAATACAGTGTCAGTCATGCACCTGGAAGAAAGGATAATACAGTGTCATTCATGCAGCTGGAAGAAAGGATAATACAGTGTCATTCATGCAGCTGGAAGAAATGACAATACAGTGTCAGTCATGCAACTGGAAGAAAGGATAATACAGTGTCATTCATGCAGCTGGAAGAAAGGATAATACAGTGTCATTCATGCAGCTGTATGTGAGTGAAAGATTCAAAAATGCAACTTTAGATAGACAGAAAACAAAAATACTTACTAAATCTGTCTATTTCTGCAGATTGACAGTAGCCACTATCCGTCTCTGAGATTAAATGAAAATGTCCATTGTTGGAATATCATAATATAATAGTTTACTTATTTTCAAATTTAACTACTTTTTATTTTTATGTTTAATAAAAATAATATAATCTCGATTCTTCTATGTTATGTCCAATAGAGTAAAGAGAAATAAATAGAGTTACCTTTCCTTCCAGATTGTGCAGGGTGTCTCCTCCCATGCTCCTCTAATGAGCCCTTTAGTTGTGTCAAAAGCTGAATACTAGCATCAATTAACTCATTGAATGAGCTTTCTGACCAGATGGTGTTTAGTTCAACCACGCAGCTATCTTTCTCATCCACAGTCTTCTTTTGTATAATGAGGCACTCGAGCTTGCACTTAATTTCGAGTAACTCACTGGTTGATTTCTTCAAAAGCTCACAGCTTAAGATGTTATTTCTGTGGTGGACTTCTTCAGCCATGTTGGTTTTGAAGACACACTTGATTTACTGTACATGAAACAATGAGAGAGAATATTTTTTTTAAGAACGTTAAAGGTTGTGATAACTAATTATAAGATGGACCTCATTACAGGGGATAGTGTGGCTTGAAAACTCCAGATAGTGTGCTATAAGAAATTGGAATTCACTTCATGCATAGTGCTGAGAAAGTCAACATTGGATTTTATTCTGTGTGACGTCACAAAAAATATTATGTTCCATATGAACTCACTGTAATAATGAAGTGAGGTTGGAACTCATTACATAGGATATCAAGCAAGCAAGTGATTTAAAACAAGATAAACAATATAAATTCAAAAATTGTCAAGACTGGGAAGACAAGATAGTTTTAATCACATTATTTAATAATAGGCATACTTTGTTTATTATTTTAAAAAGCTGTTAACTTGAAAACTCTTCGTTTAAGCTGGTATATATTTATAGTTCCCAAAAGTGTTAACTCAGTCCACATATAAACAGAAGTCCGCACAATTATGTATGTATATATATATTATATATGACATATACATACAGGGCCCTCACGAGCCTTTGTGGCGCCCCAGGGCAAAAGTTTAAACGCCGCCCCCTTGCGTACTGTAACTGCTTTTGTTTAGTGCATAGATTCTCAACCTTTTTCGTCACACCGCCCCCTTTTTAAATTTTTTTTTCTCTCACTGCTTAACCCCCCCCCCCCCCCACACACACACACAAATCCGAAGTTGAACTAATGAGTCAAATTTGCCGCATATAATTTGAATAGGCCGACTAGATTTATATGCAATTTTATCATCCTAAAAAGAGCTGAAATATCATAAAAAGAGCTAAAATGAATACATTTGTTTAATAAACAATAATGAAAAAATATACTGCAAAAGAGGTTTTGAAAATAAAACAATTTTAAAGTGAAGCTCGTTCCTGTTATGTTGCTAGTTCGTCTACGTTCCAATAAATAGGGTGTGGAAATGGACAAAAAAATTTTTTTTTGAAACCAAAAGTCCTCGAGAAATTGATGGATGTCCTTTTGCAACCAAAAGTCGTGATTATAGCCCATTTCTGCACTCAATTTTTATTCTTTATTTGTTTTTATATTCAATCAATTCTTCTTGCAGTTGTAAAGGTAGGGCTGATTTTAATACTTCACCCTTAGAAACAAAGGTCTAAAAACCTATCAGGAATTTTTAAGTTTATAATATTCTGTTGAAGTAATCATTAATTGTTTCAATGTATTGACGTAAACATGTCTTCGTCAGTTGTTCTTTAAAATTCAAGATTTCTGCGTCCAAATTTGTGCTTGTACACTCACTCACCTCACTCAACTATCCCTTAACCCGTGGGTGGGTCGTTGGGGCACCATCGTTGACTGTTCATTATCTCAAGCCATTTGTTCCGGTCCTGTGATGCCCTTTGGGAGTCGATGAACGACAGGCCGGTCCACTCCTTGATGTTGTCTTCCCATCTCTTCTTTTGCCTGCGTCTTTTTCTTCCTCCATGGACTGTGTCCTGCATTATAGTCTTTGAAAGACCTCCAGATCTTGCCACGTGACCATACCATCTCAGTTTTTTCTGAGAAGGTCCTCGTATGGGCCGATGACTGTAGCTGTTTCATTGCGGACCACAATTTTTTAATTATTTTTTTTTGCAAAACTAGCAAAATATTCCTTTCTATAATAAAAAAACAGCGTTTTATTATTGTCCGGTAGCGTGGACTCCCATCAAGTTGTAAAAATGTGGAAAGTTTTTAGGGACTCACACAATATACTCTCACTTCATCACGTGCCATTTCATTAATACGTCTCTGCATAGTCCTTTTGCCTCAACTTATATTTATTTAATAAGTCGATATCTAAACTGGTTTTTATAAATCAAAGGCTATATAAATCTAATTAAATTATTCAATTTAAAACTAAAACAATCTGAATGAAACTGTGATGAACAAAAGCACCGAACTTCGTTTTCTAACGAGCTGAGCCAGATATTTAATTCATACTCACCCTGGCCCCTTCTTCCTCTTCTAAAAATCTAATCACCGCCCCATCTGCATTTCTCAGATACAGTCTAAATATAGCAATAGATCAAGGTTAAGTACAGAATGGGCTTTATATGACTTTTACAATTACACAGTAGACATAAGTCGATGAAGCCTTTGTCAAAGTGAAGCAGATTTTAATTTTGGTAATTAAAAAATCAGTGGTGTTGAATCTATTTCAAGTAGTCTACTTTCGTACCGCCCACTGGCCCTTCAGCAATCCCTACTGTTGCCGGGAGCATCAGCGATAACGCCCCCGTTAAGAATCTGTGGAATTAGTGGCGTCGCTGGGGGGGGGGGCAATTTCGAAAGTCCCCCCGGGCCCCCACTTGAGGCAGGGCCCCAAAGGAGGTTCCGAAAAAAAAAATTGGCAGGGGGCCCTAAAGAGGCCAAGCTCCCCGGGCCCCCAAATCCCTAGCTACGCCACTGTGTGGAATTTTAGTGAGCTTAGTTAATTATTATGATTAAAGACATTTAAAAATGCAATTTTTTAATAAGAATATTCTAGATGAACCAATCTTTTATGAAACCTTTGTGAGCCTATTAAAAAGTGAAGCATTTGTATAAACAGTTTGAGTGTAATTAAATAAGAAGTCAACTTCTACTAATCTATATTTATTCATTATTCCGTTTGTCTACAATTTGTGTTTCAAATTTTATTTCCCCTTCAACTCGCCTTAAATTTCTGGTATGAACTTAGGCTAAATGTGCCGCCCCCTAGAAGTGCCGCCCCCGGGCATATGCCCCCCCCCTCTGCCCTCCTCTGTGAGGATACTGTATACATAAACTATCTATCACGATTGTGGAAGTAAGTTGTTTTTTTTACTAGACCAGGAAGCAGTACATATTTTCTAATATTGCAATTGGTATAGGTAAATACAGCTTTTTGTTAAAACATAAAGTTTCTTACTTTATTTGACGCCATAATTTCTTTTTCCTAGATATCGGCATACACTTCAAATGTACAACTTGCCCTTTAATAGTTACAGCTCCAACAATCGTTTAAGACAATGATTGCTTCTTTCCGTGCACTTTCAAACTTTAAAGCGATAAACTTTTTAAAATTATAGTTTTCCTATTTCTTTTTCCGACTAAGAATGTCGGGACAGCCCCTTGTCTATTTATAGCCTTTATTGTCATAGAATTCTAACGGAAAAAACCGTTTGCTTAAAAAGAAAACACTATAATTGACGATTTATACCTGAGTAGTTTACCTTTGATTAATCTCCTCGTTTACCTTTGATTAAATCTCTACTTAACGCGTAAGCCTACACATATTAAATTACGAATGTAAGGTAGTCTATAATCTTTAATCTTTAAAGTTGAAACAGAAAAAGTATACGGGAGTCTCTCAAACAGAAATTATTATGGACACGAGTAACATTACGGGGTTAATGAAACATGGTATTACTAAATACTTTTTCTGCATACTTCACAACTATCTTGTACATGTCTAATACAGTCATGTTGATGTGGGCTAGAGTTATCGTATTCTTGTCTTATGTTATATATTACAGACGCTCCTTCTGTAAAGAAGATTATTGCGTCCTACGCACATCCGTGGTTTGAGTCTAGTCCTTCATTTATGTTAGTGTTTTAAATGATTTTAAGTTACAGGATTTCCTGGTTCGTTCAGGCAACCCATTCCATGCCTTTCAGACTGAGCTGGTTTGTCAACAGGGCCAGTGAAGCAACGCTCACTGCCATTACAATATGTCAAATACTCATCAGAGCCGGGTCAACTCAGGGACGCCACATCAGAGAAAATATCTTGGAATCTACTAGGCTTTGAATCCGGGACTTTCGGATCGGCAATCCTAGAGCAATGCGAAATACTGTCCTATTTATGTAATGATTGTTATATTCACGTTTCTTTTAGTAACAGTTCAACACTAGGTGTGCAAGTTCTAATTTGGACTTAAACTTAGGCTGCCATGTATTGATTTAGTTATATCGTTATTAAGTAATATAGTGATTAGGTGATTTTATAAGACTGTGATTCTAAAATGTACATTTTAAAAGACTAAGTAAATATATAAGATAGAAAAAATAAACATATTCATTCCTTTGTTATATACAAAAGAACATTTTTAAATTGTATTTATCAAACCCTATTCAAAATCAAAAAGATGAAAACCACAATCAAACCAATATTTAATACACTTGTAAATAAATACCTCTTAATGAACATAATCAATTCAAAATATTGTGTGCGATTAAAAAGTCGACGGTTGTTGTTGATTTTTTTTAAAGTAAGTCACGTCTGCTCCAGGTTTGGAAAATACGTTTTATAACACAACACACGTCTTCACAACAAATAGCACGGGAAGTAAATTGTTTAAATTTGGTTTGCACACATATATACACACCTACAGTAGTCTAGGCCTTTATCATTTGTGTGTTCCTTGCCCTATAAATATTATTGGTGCTTAAAGGCGTCAGCATATTATTTAATCGAGAATGAACAAAAAAAATAGAAAGGGCGGTAATTGGACCCCAAAACCACTTTGAGAGAAAATGTATATGAGCAGAAGTACCATTAAATTCAATTATTGGGACTTAGGCAACAGTAAAAAAAATTAAAACGTGTAGAATTTATTTTACCCACGTTGATACTTTGCCCTATATATTTTACATGGTGCAATATTGTGTGTATGGAAATAGTATAGTTTTAAAAAGACATAGATCTATGTTTTTTTTGTGGTAACGTTACTATCTGTGTCACGTGCATGTGTTACACGCGAATGACGCGATAGATGGTCAAATGTGAGGAGGGCATGCAATCAAACACGGTTCTCGTGATTCGTATAAGCTGATTTGAAAACTTGTGTGGGATTGCAGGGCATTTTTTTCGCATTGTATAACTGCTATTGTACTTCAAATATATTAATATATTCAAACACTTTTTCAATCTTTTAATACTTTTAACCATGACATATTTTATTTAATAAATACCTGCCTATCTTATTTCATTCGAATGAAGTATTTGTTAGTATTGTTGTTATTATTATTTCTGTCAGTTTTAGGCTAATAAGAAATATTATATTTCATTTGTGTTGTTTTAATTAAAGGGTGGAATAAAATGATGCAGATGTAATATACATCTTAAATGTAAACTTAGAACTTTTCTAGTTTCTTTTTCATTACCTCCTTAGATAGGAGTCTATTTAATTGATTTTAATATATCCTTATTTCATTATTCATGAAAGTGCTGCCTAAGGTAGCAATATCTGAAGCCTTTCAGTTTTAGAGACCATTCAGAAGCGATTAAAGTGCGCTCCGTAAAAAAATATTTCAAGCAATGTTCTTAGTGTTGACACAAGAAAAATACATACATTGTTTGTGACTGTACAAATATTTATTGTAGTCATTACTTTTATTGTTTTATGTATTTAAACATTTTGATTTGCCACAGGATTGTGATACTTTTTTTCGGGGGAGAGGCGAGAGGAAGTTGTTTTTTCTTTTGTGTTTCGTCAGATCTTTTCACTTGGTTCAGACGTGAATAGTTCGGTCTTTCCACATGGTTCGCCACGTGGTTTCGATGTGATAAAAGTTACGTGAATTTAATTTCGAAATGCCCCCCCCCCTCCAACTTAAAAAAAAAAGGACTTGAATTGTGGTCGCCACACCACTTGATGTCCATATACCTGCTGGGTAATAATACAATGTTAGAAAGAAAAAGGAGGCACAATCTTCCTAGATCTTTCGTAAAAGCTTAAAAGTTCAATAAAACAGTTAATACCGAAGCCTATGAATAAGATCAGGTAATGGTGAAATTGATGATCGAATCTTTCTGTTTATTATAGTACCATTAGTTTATGTCAACCTTGTGATTAAAGTACCTTAATCCCTTGAATGTTAAAATAAAGTACCATACATTGTAATAAAGTACCATTGTTCTTGGAACAATGAGATATGGAAAGGTGGAGCAGTGTGGGTGGTGGAGGTAGCAATCTGCTACTTCATTGGTTCATAATTAACACCACACAAGATTATTGTCACTTAAAACTTCTGCTAACCCTTATCAGAATAAACCAAAAGATAAACTGTTATCATCGACGCACTACCATGTTGATAACATTTAAAGTATGATATGGAGAACTTGTGTTGCATCATCATGGTGTGGGGAATGAAATAACGGGTGTACTAAAATTACATAACTTGTTCAGCTTGTATACAAATGATTCATAAAATATCACGTGTTTTGTTATAATTGTAATAAACCTGGGATGGATATTAGATATCGGGAAAAAGGCGCTTGGAAAGTATTTAAAAATGGGCACACTGTACAACTGATATGTGTGCTCTTTCTAGATAATAATAATAATATTTGTATAGCGCTGCCAACAAACATAATGTAAGCTCAGAGCGCATTTAACATAGGCCTATAACTAAGAACACGGATATTACTCTAGGCTAGGTCACAGAGCTAATTGATGATTTAAAAAAGACAAATCAAATAAATGTAGCATTATCCGACCCAACCCATAAGACAGGGGTCTAAAGCATGTAAAATGTTATCTAAGGAAAATATTGAAAGAATGAGTTTTTAAGTTCTTTTTGATAGTAACAATAGAGCTTGTTCGCCTGAGTTGAATGGGAAGTAGATTCCACACCTTCGAACCGGATACTGAGAAGGCTCTAAGGCCTAGATGATTGGATACTATGTATTAAATGTATTCGAGCCGTCCGGTGATGCTTATATTAACACTAATGGTTTTAATATGTAATATAGATCTGCAGTAATGATTTATACTGTGATTTTATTTATTACATGCATAATAAACTCTTGTTTGTCGTAGATTCCCGACTGTGCTCCACATACAGCGAGAAAAAGAAAAGAAATGACTTAAAAAAACAATTTCACTTTCTAATCAGTAGAGAAGTTTATATAACACTTGCCTGATAATAGTATTACGACGTTATGTTATTTAATATCGTACTTGATAGTTAATGCTGCCAAAGTGAAATTTCAATCTTTACTCTCACAGTAGAATTACATGATTTTATTTCTTTAAACCTTTCTTTTCTACATGTTTAATGTTGTTATGCAGTTCTTTTTCGATTCGACAATAACTATTATAACACACACACACACACATACACACACACAAACACATACACACACACGATCATTCTATATTCCAACAAAGAACCACAACTCCATACGTTGGTTGACCATATTTTATAGACCTACATATTGTGCATGTTGAAATAGACTGGATTTCCCCATCAAATAAAACCCCATGGATTAAATTAAATGGTTTCCCCCTAGGCTTATCTCAGCTCCTTTCTGATCCTTACAATGGGGCAACTTCCTGGTTAGACCACCCCCTCTCCCACCTTTTTAAATAACAAAAATATGTATTGGGCATGTATGTATTATATTATTATATTATTATGCCCCGTGTATCTCGCATGTATACTGTCCCGTGTATGTCGCATGTATACTGTCCCGTGTATGTCGCATGCATACTGTCCCGTGTATGTCGCATGCATACTGTCCCGTGTATGTCGCATGTATACTGTCCCGTGTATGTCGCATGTATACTGTCCCGTGTATGTCGCATGTATACTGTCCCGTGTATGTCGCATGTATACTGTCCCGTGTATGTCGCATGTATACTGTCCCGTGTATGTCGCATGTATACTGTCCCGTGTATGTCGCATGTATACTGTCCCGTGTATGTCGCATGTACACTGTCCCGTGTATGTCGCATGTATACTGTCCCGTGTATGTCGCATGTATACTGTCCCGTGTATGTCGCATGTATACTGTCCCGTGTATGTCGCATGTATACTGTCCCGTGTATGTCGCATGTATACTGTCCCGTGTATGTCGCATGTATACTGACCCGTGTATGTCGCATGTATACTGTCCCGTGTATGTCGCATGTATACTGACCCGTGTATGCCGCATGTATACTGTCCCGTGTATGTCGCATGTATACTGTCCCGTGTATGTCGCATGTATACTGTCCCGTGTACTTACCAAATAAAAAAAGAAAGCTTGTGTAACATTTTTAGACATGCATAGATGACATAATTTTGCCTTCACAGAGCTATGAGAAATTGTAATGGAGTGATAATACATCTATCTATAGATACATCTATCTTTCTATTTGTTTATCTATTTATCAATAGAACTAAAATCAGTAATATATATATGTATAAAGAGAGAGAGAGATAAAGAGAGAGAGAGAGACAATTTAAGGGTGATTTTGAATGCTGAAAAGTGTGCATCAACTACTTATAATATTTTATAAACTACAAACAAGAGTTATACATAGAGTTTCATTGGAGGTATTTAGTCCAACCCTTCAGTGATGATTTGAAAGCCGGTACAGAGGGGGCAGTGATGGCGGCGTGGTCCCGTGTGTTCCGATCTCCATTGGTTAATTTAAAGACACGTGACTTTATTGTCTCACACTTTTGCTTCCGGCATGTGTCCTCCATAGATGAGAGGTTGACCTACCTGACCTGGTTTCGATTCCCCACTGCTACGTTTGTTTTTCTTTTTCTACTTTTCTTTTGTTTCCATTTATAATAGCCTACTTTTTTTTTAATATTGTAAATAATTTCAGGACTTAATGCTTTTCTAAAATATTTCAGTAAGTAAAATCTAGTAATATATATTTTAGACGCATGCGGGAGACGGGTGTGAGATTCTCATGCAGGGATAGTCCAAACTTTTTGTTAAATAAAAAGACATGCTTTTTTTTAACCCGATTACAATTTTTATTTTCAATTAGATCTACTTTTTTAAATGTTTTCAGTAAATAAATAATAACATTTTTTTTTTAATTATTAAAGCTTCCTGTTCATTGTAGTTTATATTTTTTTTTTATCTCGAGCTATAGGCCTATGTATTCTTTCTTCGGGCAACATCGAGCAATTTAGATTCATTTAATTGCACTTTTTAAAGCTTTCCTATAACTTTTACATAAAGTAAAAACTAAGAAGTTAATTATATTGTGTCTATTTGAAACGATTACAATAATTATTTTAAATTACTTTCCTAAATGTTTTCAGTAAATAATAATTATATTTAATGTAATTATTTTCCCTGGCAACGCATACATTAAAGGCTGCCCAGAATCGAGTGCGCTGGAGGGCTGTTGTGGAGGCCCTATGTTCCACAAGGAACAAAAGAAACTTAGCAATATATAATATACATATTAAAAACTCGAAAAGTTCGCTACAAATTTGACATTAATTTTAATATTGTGCACATGTTGAAAATTCTGATTAGAGATTAAAAAAAAATACAAAAGACAATAAACGACTGTGAATCTTTTTTTTACATACATTGCAAAACAAAAAAAAACAACAACAAAATAAATCAAACAGAAAAAATGTCTTCCCAAAATCATAATATTAGGCGAAACAAATAAATACATCTTTCAAACCATACATTTGTAAATAATTCACTCGTCAACGTAAAACATTCATTTTCATACAGACTCAGAATTCGCAAGCAGCCATAAATATTCACATATTATCTACATATTTACACATAGGGGATGTAAGAAGTATGAAAGTTTTGTATTATGGACAAGCTTAATCCCTGTTTTTTTTACCAAATTCACTGGGAAATTCCGAAAGCCCCGGGGAGTGGGTGAAAGTGAGTTATTGTACTTGACAGATTAAATATGATGTTACAAATCATATAATATTATAAATATTGGGCATTGTGTTCTAGCACGATATTCCGTTTGGTAAGCTCATCGTTTAAGGCTTAAGGGATTAATAGTTATATCTGATACCAATAGTATTGTTTTATTGTCTTTTAGCAACATAAAGTATTAAACGTCCTTTTTATATTTTAAATTATGACAGCCAAGTCTGAGCCAAGTACGTTTAATTTAATAGAAAACAAAATTGTTCTTTTACGAACTGTTATAATCGTAAGTTTGTTTTGCCTGCATTTTCACGTATATAGATGGAAGATTATTGCGTCCATTGCCCAAACCGTCTGCAGGGCCGCAAGGAATGGACAACGGCAGGATCAGAACACGGGTCGTCATACTGACCTATTAGCTATAGGACCAGCCTCAATAAATTTTGTTTAATTTTTTACCAAGCGTCCCATAAGATAGGCATTTAATATAGTGTATGTAAAAAAACACTATACACAAGTTTATACCACGCATTAAACACAATGCTGTAGCATGTAGCCTACACACAGAGCCCTTACAAGCTTATGTAGCGCCCCAGGGAAAAAGTTTCAGTGCCGCCCCTTGCATACTGTAAATGCTTGTTTAGTGTTATATTTGCTATATTTAGACATTTGCCGCCCCCTGGAAGTTCCGCCCCATGGCATATGCCCCCTCTGCCCTCCCCTATGTGAGGGCACTGCTACACACAATAAAAAAAAATCACCAACATCGTAATATAATTAGTGTACCGCTGCAAATGTATCAAAATATATAATAATACAAAATGTATATGGAAACTAGACAGTAGATTTACTACTTTAATAGAATATCATTACAGTCTAAACAAATGTATAATATGCATCCACTCAATCCTCATTGCATGATGTTCCATGGACAACTCTTAGTTGTTGTTTTTCTTCGTTTCTCTTTCTCCTGTAGACGTACCATGATATTACGTCAAAACTGACTGTGGTTCATTTACTGAAGAGCAAAGTGTAGAATGAAATATTGTTTACTTATGATATTGTCACATATTGGTGGTTCCAAATATTGAAAAACACATTACTTATTCTCCCCTCCCTCTCTTTTTCTCCCTACGCAAGATTTTGTGGGCGGGGCTTAATTTTTCCATTTCCTTGACTTTTAGTACGAAGGCGAAAGATTCTTGGTAATCTTGTTTATGTTGACCTCAAATTCTCGGGATGGCTAGGAATAGTTTATTATTCTCGTATAGGGGAGTTCCTATCATTTTTATTATGAGTTTTGTAATGATACCATTATTTTCACCCCTCCTAGTAATAGGTCTGTCCCCCGCACAACTACAAGACTATTTAATGATTCGCGTTGTCTTAAAAAAGCAGTCAATTTCTGCAGCAGAGTTTTTGCAGAGAGTTAGTTTTGTAAATACTTTTCTTTGAGCTTGTTATGGACGCTTGTGTTGGTACTATTCTATTATTGCTGTAATTACTACATCTAATGTCTATACTTTATCACCAGAATTAAATTATCAACGATATTTACTCTGAAGCTTCCTCGTCAAGTTACTATTCTATTGTGTTGTCTACAATACTATAATATTTATTTACTACTCCAACGTCAAGGAAAAGTACTGTTAGAGCGCAAATCCAGAGTTTGTGCCCAGGATCGTAAAGAGAGTTCGTGTAATACTGAAATATAAATAATAATAACCAAAGTCTACCCTAGGACAAACGAGAATTATCAACGATATCTACACGGCTCTGGCCACAAGGGGATTGTGGACGTAACAATATGATTAACTTGTTGCTTTTTTTTTTATTCTGGGGCATTAGCCAGATGTCCATCATTTAACTAAAAATATAAAGGGTAAGCGGTAAAATTAGAGGATGAGCGGCATATAAATGAATTAAGTGAGTTTAAATTAATATTATATATTGGTTGTATGCATTAGTAGTGTTTAGCAGGTATCAACACTTTGATATAGCAAATCAAGTTATTTCAACGCCAATGATATCATAGTCTTTTACTTTTAATAAAAAAAGGATTTTCTTATAGAAACAAACGGAACATTAATTCATACACACAAAGTCATAGCACAGTAATAAGAAATGTGTAACGGTTGCTTTCTATGATGTAAAATCAACAACAACTAGGGACAACAGATCATAATGATATCAACCAGAAACTCACCAACAGAGTGAACCTCCATATGCTTCATGAAGATACTTTTGGCGTCCAGGGTTCTCTGTCTGATGTCCGCAAACATTTGAGATAGTTCTTCCACGACAATGGGCTCCGTTGTACTTCTGGTGCAGGTGACACTCCCGTTGGTTTGAGGCTTGAGATAGTTGATGTACCTCTCGAAATCCTCTGTGGCCCTGGCCAGAGTTTTATGAAAGTTTTTCATGTGCGAACACGTGCTTCTCAGTCGTTTCATGCTTTCGTCATTCTATCCAATAGAAACACAGCAAGACGGTTTCAAGTGATACGATTGGATACATTCCAATTTTGATCTTATAAAAAAAAATTGCCTTTTGCAAGAATATAAGCTAATTGAAAAGTTTGAACTAATACAAGATTGGGATACAATTTTGAGCTATTGTTTACCTCGGTAGTGGAATCGCTTTCCTGATAGGCCATTGAGAAATCTATGAGGAAAAAGTGTGTTTTAGTATTTTAATCATTATTGTGACTAATAATAAATACATCCTTAACAATAAACTTTACAGAAAATGGTTATACTCATTATAATAGTTTCCACAATTTATTTATTTTTAATATCTAAATTTAGAAAAAAAAACTGATTTAAAAAAACACTGTAAATTCCATTTATACAGTTAGATATGTACTGTATAGATTAATTGTTTGGATGCATTAACAATTTATTTAGTGAGTAAGTGACTAAGTGACCGAAGCAGGAATCGACTGAGTGTATTTAATTAAAGAAATGGTAAATGGGTGATAATGCGATGCATCATTTCTGTGATACTACAGTTTACTATACCATTGAGAACAATACGTCCTTCTCGCCAAGCTACTCCTGAAAATAAAAGAGAAAAATAATCAATTAACACCTTTTCAGATTCTCTCCATCAAATTGCAAAATTAAACCTCCAATCTTATTACATATAAGATATACGGTTATGATTTAAAAGAATCTATAAAGATATAACTTACTGTCAACATCTGGATGAAATTGCATATAAGATATACGGTTGTGATTTAAAAGAATCTATAAAGATATAACTTACTGTCAACATCTGGATGAAATTGCATATAAGATATACGGTTATGATTTAAAAGAATCTATAAAGATATAACTTACTGTCAACATCTGGATGAAATTGCATATAAGATATACGGTTATGATTTAAAAGAAGGATACAACTTACTGTCAACATCTGGATGAAATTGCATATAAGATATACGGTTATGATTTAAAAGAAGAATACAACTTACTGTCAACATCTGGATGAAATTGCATATAAGATATACGGTTATGATTTAAAAGAATCTATAAAGATATAACTTACTATCAACATCTGGATGAAATTGCATATAAGATATACGGTTATGATTTAAAAGAATCTATAAAGATATAACTTACTATCAACATCTGGATGAAATTGCATATGTTTGACCACCACTTTCTCTGCATCCCGGATAATTGCAAGAAGTTGTGAGATCAGTTTTAATATTGTTATGGGTTGAAATTTTTCTTTCACGTGTCTGGAAGTAGTACAGTTAAACTCTTTCTTCTCATCGTCAACTGGTTTCAGATCTTCTTTATGTTCTTGCATGTCTTCGTTGAGTCTGGTTGCCATGAGGTGCATGTCACGTATTATTTGACAAGAGCCTTTGCATGTTAAGGTCTTGTGTTGTTGACAAAGAAAACAAGGAGGGAAAACCCGATTACATTGCAGGTAAAGAAAAAAGTGAACATGTCTGAGACCCACATAAATGCAAGGCCCTTTTGACCACTCTTAACGATTATGCATGGTGAACCTAAAAGGAAACCATCATTTCCGGTCATATTCGTTCATTTACTAACAAAACACGCGTATGTGATGCGTTCCTGGTTGTACTCCAAGTAATAAAAGATGTAGTGGATTATATTGTATTACACTGACTGTTGAACATGTATCGTTGTAAATAATGACTTTAAATAAAACATTAATCATATTTTACATATAACAAATAGAAGGTGAAACCCAACAATTGATCTCACTCATTTTATTCGCATTTTAATTTGAGTATTTGCCTTAAAATAAAAATTAAAAAGTTAAAATACCACATCGATCATTGTAAACTCTGACCTCTAGAAAAGGTCAGGCATCATTCAGAATGGTCTATTTACTGTATTAGAATATCCCCCTCTTGCATTGTTATATGTTGATAAATAACTTTCTTATATGTTACATTTTACAAACTTTAGGCAAATTAATTGAAGAAAATTATATCCTTTCATCTAATTACTTTTGTACTGGCCATAAATATATAAAAAAAAGGTTGATTTTAACTATATTAAAAACCAATCCACAACCAATATACATTTCTAAAGCGACAGGGTTTGGATTGCCAATCCGGAGGTCTCCGGTTCCAATCCAGGTACAAGCGCCAGGTCATATCACCCCGCCCCCCACGCCAAACCCCATTCGTTACTGGAAGGCTTTCTTGTGTCATACATAACACTTGATTGGGGAAAAATAAAGTTTAATTGTTCAGACCATACCATTCTCAAGTATGCTCTGGTTACGAACATTGGCGAGCGTTGCTTCTTCATAAGCCCTATAGTACAACACTGTTTAAAAAACAGTTATTTTATAAAAGCCTATAGATGTCCTGTAAAGTCTTTAAAATAATTTGTTTTGGCCGGAGAGGCTTTCTATAGTAAGTTGGCATTGGCTTGAAATACTACTTGGAAATATTTTTTTTTTTCTAGTTTAAAGTTAAAATGATACCACAAACATACCTGGCCACTAGCAGAATTCCTCATCTCGGCCTCAGCTTCTGTTAGATTGAATAGTTAAATAAAACAAAAGTTCAAAAAGGTAATTTTATTGACTTGGCGACAGAAATAATGGTAGATGTTTGAGCGTTTCTTATCTCTCAAATTTGAACATTTTTAAAAACATATACATAAATTAAAAGTTTTAAAGAAAAGTATTTACATGTATTTCTTTAATATATATAATATACAAAAAGATACATATGACAAATTGTTTGTTTTTTTCCTAGACATATTTATCACAAAATCCAATAGTTTATTACTATTTCCTATATGAGTATGTAGAGTTTAGTAAATAGATAGATAGACGGAAAGACAGACAGATGGAAAGATGGATAGGTAAATAGATAAATAGATAGATAGATGGAATATTGGTATGTAAATAGTTAGAAAAATAGATTGGTAGATAGATAGATAGATAGATAGATAGATAGATAGATAGATAGATAGATAGATAGATAGATAGATAGATAGATAGATAGATAGATAGATAGATAGATAGATAGATAGATAAATAGATAGACGGATAGATCGATGGAAATATGGATAGGTAAAATAGCTTACCATCAGAGTGCATGATATCCTATTTAGCTTTAAGTCCTCCTTGATTTAAAAAACGTCCTTTTGAAAACGACGAAAGCCAGTAGCTCAATAGTGTCTATAAGCTAACCAATGGAAGCCATTAAAATAGTCATACACAACAGTGTCCCTGTGTCTGTTTTATCTCTCTGAATAAACAAAGTGAAAATAGAATTCGTATGTACTCTTTGTTGGTTAAGCCAATATTGTCAGCAAAAATATATATATTATTATATGAAAACAATTCTTTTTAATAAGAAAAATTTAGGATCTATCAATTATTGAAATAGGAACATAATATAAGAAATACTGACAAATATAGATAGTCGTGTTATTTTATTATTTCCTTGTTTAAAAATAAGCAAATGGGAAAACCCGAAACGCGATAACGATCTTTGACATATAACAAATACATGTTTTGGTAATCTTCCAGAGTTATAGAAGGGAAAAATTGCCTATGTAAGATATTATTTACTTCCCCTTCATTTTTACTTACCTCCCCTCCCATGGAGTTTTTCAACGTTTAACTTAACAAACAAATGTGTTCACTTTTTGTTTTGTGTTTTATTAGTCATGTAATTAAGGTTTCTGAAAAAAACATCTGTTTACGGTTTAACATTTTCAATAAACGACTGTTGCTGTTGTTTGTTTGTTTTTGTAGTTTTTTTGTTGTTGTTTTTCGGTTTTACTGCCATTGATTCAATAAAATAACCTTTTTAATTTTTTTTATACGGTTTTTTCTTCTTTTTTTTCTAGAAGCAATAGCTTAGTTGATTTTTTTTGCTTTTAACATAGGCATAGCTTTGATTTATAGTTGCGTGTGCCTTTCTTAGTACATGTTGACTTAAAATGTCATCGCTGCATAGATTAATGTGTGCAACATTTTACGTCTATAGGCCGCATTCGATACAACAAGATCATTCTGAATTATTTTTTTATATCAATAACATAATAAATTTAAATAATAAAAGACCTGGTGGGCCGAATGTTGTACACCACTGATATAACTGATTAAATCATTATGACCAGTGATGCGTAAGTTACTGTGATGTGTATTTGCGTCAGAAAAAATCGCCAAATCAATTTCCAACTTTTCGTCTCTCTGTTTATGAACAGATAGACTAGATTTCCAAAATTAATTGACAAAATTTCTTTGGTCATTGCACCTTTTGTTTATCGAATTTGGCCGAACTATGAATAATTTCCAATAAGAATATATGGAAATTATGGTTCTGTAGATGGTAGGATGTAATGAGACACCCACCGAACCGGATGTGGAACGCGGGGCCGTGAGTTGGATTCCTAAAAGCCTTCCCTAATAGCCCTAATTTATTAATTGACATCAGCAAAACATGGGGAGGGGGTTATTAAAAGTTTGACAACACTTGACACGGGGTAGGGTGTTGAAAAATGGTTGTCAACAATTGTGTTATTACACATATTGTTCGGAGCTTGGGTTATAAATAGGGGACTAGCGGCAGCGCCTTCGGTTGGCATACCGAAGGTTCTGGGCTCGAATCCTGGTGAAGGCTAGTATTTGTTCCCGGGACTACAGGGTGTCTCTGAGTTTACCCAGATTTGATGGGGTACCTGAAATTAGTCATGGTAATGTAAGGACGGCTGGACATTGTGTTGGCCTTACACAATCCCCTAGTATGCTTCAGGCATAGAAAATCGCGAACGCTGCTTCACCGGCCCAACGGTTTGCTTTACTTACTTTAACTGAGTTATAAATAGAAAGGGCTCTAGAAAGTGACCCTTTACCGTGTTAGTCCACTGAGAGTGGGGGGGGGGGGGAGAGTAATAACCACCAAAATCTTATTTTAAAGTAAATTATGACGTCCATTCACGTGAAAATTGTGTTCATGGCTCGCAGTAAAGTATAGAGTTTGACTTTCAGACCCCTCGAGAAAAGCTTGATTTCGATATTTAATAGAATAGATACTAATAGAATTAAGAATAGAATGTTTACCTATAAGGAAAAAGTAAGTGTGTTTTAGTTTTTTAATCATTATTGTGACTAATAATAAATACATCCTTAACAATAAACTTTACAGAAAATGGTTATACTCATTATAATAGTTTCCACAATTTATTTATTTTTAATATCTAAATTTAGAAAAAAAAACTGATTTAAAAAAACACTGTAAATTCCATTTACAGAATGAAGAATTAAGAATAGATGTTTACCTCGTGGGGTCCAGGTCCACCATTTAGTTTAGTTATTTCTATGCTCTTGTACCACTTACAAATAGTTTTTTGTTCATGTTGATCTATTCTTTCTTTACATATTGTTCTATAGCCAGTTAATACATTTTAAATTGTTCAACATTTACTGATTCGTATTGATGAGACTAATAAGAGTGACTGAATGCAAGACTATTATATCATACTAATTAAATCAAATAGGAAAACCCAGAAGCGACTTCATCAAATATCCAGAATAAGAAGACGGACTTCATTAACATACAGAGTGACCTTGAACCCAATAGAAGGGAGGCGTATCAATATTTAAACAAAAACTATAGTCTATATATTTGATTTATTTTTTCTGGTTTTCGGGACAGATAAATTACAACTATTTTTTTTTCACTTTCAATTATTTTTTTACATTTTAGAATAAACATGTTCCTTTCTAATGTGTAATATTTATGAAATATTCCTTTAATATCACTTTATTGTGGTTAGTTGAAAAAACAGATTTCCCGTTTAAGTTTCAACACGACAAACTGCTAAGTAGATTCATTTTCATTACTTTCAGACGACATAGTAAAAATTGAATTCATTTTGGTATTTGGGTATTACTTTTATTCTTTGAAAAGTGGCTAATACCGTAACATCCTGTTAGTAACCGCACATTCTTTCTGAGTTGGCGACATCAGATAAAGTATCATTTCAAGAAAGCGGACCAGCCTACCAGAATTTCGATAATGAAAAAACAATTTTAAAAAATATTTCTGTAATAAGCCTACAATTTAAAAATCAAAATTTTAATAAGTTGCAAAATGAAAAACTCGCTTGATATTTTCTTGTTGATGTTTAGTGTTGTGTTTTGCGTGTAGTCGTGTGGTTAAGCAGTAGGGTAGCCAGGGGGGGGGGAGCAGGGGGAGCGGCTGCTCCCCCTACGACTATTTTCGAACAAAAAGGGCCTTTTTCGGGAAAAAAAAATTAATAATTTTAACAAGCCATGTAGCACAATTTATACTGTTTCTAACATTTATTTATTATTTAAATTCATTTCAAAAATTTAGTTTGTTACAATATGATTAATGAACCTTGTTAGATCTAGTTAATTTTAGTTTAATTTAATTTGATACGAAGTGAGGGCTCTAGCAGGGGTCGGCAACCTTTTGTAATTGGTGTGCCAAGCTAGGTTTTCTAAATCATTCAGCGTGCCAACAGCCTAAAAGTCAACCTGCTCTATTATACTTGTTTTCTTATAAGACAAGTAAGTAATTTAAATCCGAAGCTAAACAAAGGCCAAAAGCAAAAGAACTCTAGGTCTATAGAGAAAATTGTTAAAGCGTTTTATATTTAATTTAAAAAAATTACGTGTATGTAATTATCATCCTTTTTATTAGCATTTATATCAAATACAAAATTATATTACCAAACTTTCACATTTTGGTAACTGTTGTATAAAAATTATAATTTAGTTCTTTATATACATATCTATCAACTGGTAATATTGATTAAAATATTTTTTCTTTTTATATAATAGAGTCTATATAGGCAACGACGTTTAGCGGAATTGATACAAAGTAATCATACAAACTGGGTACTTAATGTAATGTTCAGAAAATGTGCATATATTATATTAGTCATATGATATTTATAAAATTTTAAACTACTTTTTGCCAATTAGGTCATTATAAAATTATAATTTGTAGACCGTTTAGTCTTTTATAAAAAAAAAATTAAAAAAACATAATATTAGAAATATTAGCGGGAAAAAATAGCTAATTATCTCCCTTTAATTGAAATAAAGATTCTAAATTTCATTCAATAGTGATGCCAAACAATTAATGTTTTGTAATATAACAAATATTACTGACTAATTATTATTTCTTTACATAAACAAGCGTGGTGGTATTCATTACAAGATTTAATTATTAAAGGTATAAAATTAATTTACGTTAAATAGTTGTACGTAAACATTTCCTGCATTAATTGTTTGTCCATTCAACCTTTAGGAGTTTATCTCTTAAACAATTTGGCACATTTCGATGCCCATTGCATTAAAGGTTTAAAATTCAACTGTCTACGTTTTAAAATCGCCAATATCCCTATACTTAATATAAAAAAAAGTATCTACATCTAAGAAGGTCGTTGTAAGTAAGTTATGATTGATTAGGTATTTGAAAAAAACAATTTGAAAGTCTTGAAACTTCGCTTTAAGTGCTTCGATGTGCTACTGAAAAAGCCCAACAATCTATCTTAATATATGCATTTGTAAAGGTAAGTACATATAGTTAAATGTTGTGGAATTGATTTCACTCATATAAATATTACTGAAAAATATATTTGTTTTTGTTTTTAGCAATAATAAAACACCTCTTGGAGGTCTCTCGCGTTCCATTGAAAATCGCTCTGCGTGCCAAGTTTGGCACGCGTGCCTTAGGTTGCCGACCCCTTTTCTAGTGGATACCAGGTCATAAGCAGGAACTTAGAGTGGACAGGAACGACCAACCGTTTGTGCCTAACTTTTACGGTGATGTATCAGTGGTGCGTGGACACAGCAGAGTTCGTTCTCCGAGCCCCAAAAGAGTACGCTCGCTCGCATTCTCTAAAAAAAGGTGGGGCTCAAGTCTGGTGTACTCACCGAAAAGTAATAATATGACTTAAAGCGCGCTGGCTTTCTCCTTCTCGGCCGTATACGTGTAGTGATCGAAAACATGGTTACATGAACTTCGCAAAATAAAAATACCCACAGAATTTAAAAAAAAGAAGGAAGAAGAGAAATAACTTGTTTTACAGAAATTCCGTTTGCTAAGGATCTAACCATCGGGCGTGGTGTTTTAATAGCTGAGAGGAAAAAAAATAGAAAAGAATAGAGCGTTCCTATAACGTATCATAGAGACAGTGTTATATAATTGACACATAGATACAGTAAATAAAATGTTGAAACTCTATCTCTTTTCAAATCTCTTTAAAATGTCTATATTGGCGATTTATCTCGTCTTTCAAAATTAAAACGAAGAAGAATTCAGTCATATAGAAGCATTTGCATTGATTCTATAAATATTTTTTCAGCCCGAAAATGAGCAGTAGATGCAATCAATTTTGCAGAAATTCCCATCACTAATAGTTGCTAGTAAAAATCGTGAATGGTTAAAAAAAATACTGCACAATTATACAGTGTGTGTATCCTGAGGCACATGATATTCTCATAACACTTGATACGTACAAATTCTTACTAATTCTTAGTTCTTCCATAGTGTCATGTATATTGTTTTTCCAAGAATTGGAACACGCAATGTTTATTCTTCTCCCCCCTCTCTTTTTTTTCACTACACACGATTTTGTGGGCGGGGCTTAGGCTTTCCGATTGCCTGACGTTTAGTACGAAGACAAAAGATTCTAGGTAATGTTGGGATTCTGGGATGATCTCAAATTCTCAGAGTGTCTGGGAACGACTCATTATTTAATAGGAAAGTTCCTATCGTTTTTGTTATGAGTTTAGTAATGATACCATGATTGTCACCCCTCTTAGTAATAGGTCTATCCCTTGCACCACTTGAATAGTATTTAATGATTTGTTTGTCGAAAAGACAGAGAGTTTTCAAGATATGTTCCTTTGAGGACGCTTGTGTTTGCACTATTGTATTCTAACTGTTGTTACATATGTCGGTCATAGAGGAATGACGTACGAGGGCATTGACCTCTTAACAAGTGCGTATTAGAGTCCAAGGTTTGACTTTTCTGCTCTGAGGGCAGTTTAAATAAAATAATTCGTCCAACCCCGTGGAAATTGAAGGTTATCATCTGAATCGCAGTATTCTATAGAGCAGTGAAACTTAATGCGTATTAGGACGCTGTAGAATCTTCGATAATAGTTTTCTTGGTAAAGTCCCTACCTCCTTAAAGTTAGTTCAGTTTGAAAGTTTGTAGAGAGAAGTCGCTATATTGATACTTGTATATTATATGAAATTTTATGAAACTCTTATGTTGCCATCAGTTGATGCATTTACTTATAGTTTATCTTGAGTCTACAATTTAAATAAAATTGTTTATTCAACAACTGGAGTTGTTTGATCTATCATTGTTGAGAAAGGTGTTGAAGATAATTATACCGAATATAACTACATTACTGCATAGAACTGTCAGTCAAGGAACCCCTAGCTTGGGCTACAGATTAGCAGAATCTAGAGACTTCTAATAAAGATACAACTATATTCATTGAATCCGATTTAACGAGTCGTAATAATAGTCATCATAGAAATAGACCATAACACTGTACATAATACATATATTGTATATATTGAACATATCACCTAAATTAAACCATCAACAACATTTACACTGAAACTTCCTCGTCAAGTTACTATTCTATTGTGTTGTCTACAATACTATAATACTTATCTACTACTCTAACGTCAAGGAAAGGAACTGTTAGAACACAAATTCTGAGTTTGTACCCAGGACTATAAGAAGAGTTCGTGTAATACTGAAACATAAATAATAATAACTAAAGTCTCCCCTAGGACTAACGAGAATTATCAACAAGATCTACACAGCTCTGGCCACAAGGGGATTGTGGATGTAACAATAGACTATAATATACATGGACCGCTTGCTTTAGTATTTCTGCTATATGATGACTTGAAACACTGATGTTCGGAATTCCCTATTCTTAATAACGTAATTGCTATACAGAAAATAAAATTATTGATATACAACTTCCGTTTTATTTAATCGCTATGATTTTCTCAATGAAAAATTTAAATCAAAGTTGTACAGAGCGGAAACATTTATAGATCAGTGTTGTGTGCGCACGGAAAAAGAATATAAGCTCTAAAAATAGAGCAAGCGGTCCATCTTATTATAGTCAATGATAATAGGATTAATAGGCCTACAAGTATTCATTTAAAGTCGAAAAAAATGCGATTTAATAAAACGGAACTTGTAGGCCCTATAACAACTACTTCATTTAGAATCGGGAATTGCAAAAAACAGAAGATAATAGCATAAAAAACTAAAGCAAGCGGTCCATGTATATTATTGTCTATGATCTTATTATAGTCAATGATAATTTAATTAATAGGCCTACAAGTATTCATTTAAAAATCGGGAATCGCAACAAAAAAAAAAAGAAGATAATAGCATAAAAAACTAAAGCAAGCGGTCCATGTATATTATAGTCTATGGTTCTTCTATTAATCTGGAAAAATGTCTAAAAGTGGGGCCTTTTTCCTAAAAGTTCGCTCCCCCTAGCGTGAAAACCTGGCTACGCCACTGTGGTTAAGGATAGGACAACAAATGTTGACATTATACTTTTACTATGCGATAATAGACATCTATATGTTTGTCATTTTGCTGTTAATAAGAACAAAGTAAAGGTATAAAACCCCTAAGAATGTCCACATATTAATGGACCGGCCTTAGAACGGCAACTGTAATACTTTTTTACATTTTTAATGGGGAAAAACAAATGTCCAAGAAATAAAAGAGACATTGATAACAATTTCATAGCTGATAGTGTCCGTCTTCCTTTCTTTAGTTAGATAAAAAAAATAGATTATTTCTTATTTCATTGACTTGTTGCGTTAATAAAAATTGTTACTGTGTTATATTCACAGTTTTATTGTTAGCTAATGTTACTTTTCATTAAAATCAATAAGATACAGTTTCATTAATTGTAATGCTAATAAATAAAATCACTTGAGTGATTTCCAGCATATACATGCTTCCATACCGGTGGACCAGCGCGACGAGAAACAATTCCCAATGGGCCACAAGCACCGGCAAAGCTCTGAACTCGTTTTGGCTGGTGGGATGGCAGAGAGGGCGCTCAACTCCGGCCTCAAACACGGTGGGGGGGGGGGGGGCAAAAGGCAAGGAAGATGCAAAAACCCCCTCCACTGTGCCAATTGGCTGATTATGTTATTCATGGGCTTAAGATAGGTCCTTGGTTTGTTGTAGGAATTGTAAACGTTTCAGACATATGAAAGGTCTGGTATCAGAATACGACAGGGTTATATTGTAGGAGTACAAGAGAGATAGATTACAAATGCATCTCTGTAAGGGAGAAACTACATGGAGCAAGTAATCCCTAACACTTGAAGCCTCCTATGATGCACCGTCTATTCCTATCTCGGATAGGAGCGTGCCTTTCTCTGATAGTGCCACAAGCCTTTTTTTTTTTGTAGTCCCTTAACCTTGGCGGTTGTTGGGGGGAGAGTAGTATATTAAGTCACATTTAGGTATCATGGGTAAGGTTGGGTAAGGTGGGGTAAGGTTGGGTAAAGCATTTTTACCCACCCCCTCAGCATTTTTACCCACCCCCTAGCGACATGTGGCATGACCTCCCCCTCTCGACACGTGTTTATTGTTTTTTTTTTTTCCGTTCTCTCCCCCCTCCCTACCCCTGTAATGTATAGTTGAAATATACTTATGTATGTAAAAGAGATGACCCACATCAGCAATAGGTGTTCAGTGACATGTCATTGTTCATGTATTCAGCACATTTTAAATAGTGTTGTAAAAAGAGTTGTGTTTTTTCTCTCTCGAGTCATAATGTATATTTGTTATGTTTTCCTAGGTTATTGACCTTTTGACACATATTCACATTTTGTCACTCTTCTCCCTCCCACTCCCCGTAATGAATAATTGAAAAATCGACAAAAGTGTTGTCATAATCCTTGCAACAGGTTTTCATTCTCTCGAGCTGTGACATTTCGTGACCTCCCCCTCTCGACACGTGTTTATTGTTGTTTTTTTCCGTTCTCTCCCCCCTCCCTACCCCTGTAATGTATAGTTGAAATATACTTATGTATGTAAAAGAGATGACCCACATCAGCAATAGGTGTTCAGTGACATGTCATTGTTCATGTATTCAGCACATTTTTAAATAGTGTTGTAAAAAGAGTTGTGTTTTTTCTCTCTCGAGTCATAATGTATATTTGTTATGTTTTCCTAGGTTATTGACCTTTTGACACATATTCACATTTTGTCACTCTTCTCCCTCCCACTCCCCGTAATGAATAATTGAAAAATCGACAAAAGTGTTGTCATAATCCTTGCAACAGGTTTTCATTCTCTCGAAATGTGACATTTCATGACATCCTCCCCCACCATCTCTTTATTCCTAGGGCATTGAACTTTTGCCCTGTATTGTACTTACCTACAACCCAACACTGGCTCAATAATGTATAATTAATTAGATGAAAAGATTCATCCTCTCGACATCCTTCCTCCCCACACCCACCATACATTCACCCCACCCACTCGATCAATAATAATTTGAATGTATAATGTCGCATATGTTTACAGCTAAACTCAAGCCCACATCTATAATTAATAAGTAATTTCGGATTATTGATCTTTTGCCTCTCGTGCAAAACAACTCGAAAAGTCCCCTCTTACTTCTAAAAACAGGTGTTGTTTTCTAAATATATAATTGATTTGAGCAATAAACTCAACTGCAGATCAATAGAATATTCACATTTTGTCACTCTTCACACACATTCATATATATATACACACACACACACGTATCTCACACACACACACTCATTTCTTTTTCCCCTATACAGACATCTGTTTATGGTTTATCTATGCACTGTAGGTTATTTACCATTTTGTACTATCATTTTCTTTTCTTCCATTCAGACATATCTATGCAGTGTAGTTATTAACCTTTTTTGTACTATCATTTTCTTTTCTTCCATTCAGACATATCTATGCAGTGTAGTTATTAACCTTTTTTGTACTATCATTTTCTTTTCTTCCATTCAGACATATCTATGCAGTGTAGTTATTAACCTTTTTTTGTACTATCATTTTCTTTTCTTCCATTCAGACATATCTATGCAGTGTAGTTATTAACCTTTTTTGTACTATCATTTTCTTTTCTTCCATTCAGACAGCTGTTTAATTCAATCCTCCCACCCAATCGATAATGCCAACATTTCACTTACTATTTTCACATTTTCCCAAAGGCTATAGTAGTATTGCTGCCATTTTGTCACCACTAGACAAAGTAAACAAACAGCACGCCCGCTATAATTATTTTAAGCGCTTTAGTATTCTTTTATAGTTCTTAATAAAGGGTACCATTAAAATATTTTAGAACCAGTGTATTCACATTTCATTCATACCTACAGCCTAACCACTGGATCAATAATAATTTGAATGTATAATGTCACATGTGTTTATATAGTAGAATATTCACATTTTGTCACTCTTCACACACACATACACACACACATACACACACACACAATATTTGTATCACACACACACAAACACACACACACACACACATTTCCATACAGACATCTGTTTATTTCAAACATCCCAACCCAATCAATAAACTATTGTACTGGTTTATCTATGCAGTGTAGTTATTAACCTTTTTTGTACTATCATTTTCTTTTCTTCCATTCAGACAGCTGTTTAATTCAATCCTCCCACCCAATCGATAATGCCAACATTTCACTTACTATTTTCACGTTTTCCCTACACACACACATACATACAGACAATCACATTTACAAACGCACACACACACACATACAGACAATCACATTTACAAACGCACACACATACATACAGACAATCACATTTACAAACGCACACACGCGCATACATACAGACAATCACATTTACAAACGCACACACACACACACATACATACAGACAATCACATTTACAAACGCACACACACACACACATACAGACAATCACATTTACAAACGCACACACACATACATACAGACAATCACATTAACAAACGCAAACACACACATACAGACAATCACATTTACAAACACACATACACACACACAAACACACAGTATTTTTATCTCTCACACACACACATACATACAGACACTCACATTACTCATACTGGCATACAAATACGCACACAGGCCCGTCAGACCATATTTACATTGTCACAGCTGTTTCTCTGCAAACGCTCCTTCTATAAAGAAACTTATTGCTTCCTACGTTCATCCGTGGTCCAAGGCCAGTCTAGTTGCATTTTTTTATTAATGTTTTAAATTATGTTACTGGTTTGTTCAGGCAACCCATTCCATATGAACCTTGCAGCTCGTTTTATTTTTTTTTGTAATTTTTTTTTTTAATGTTTTCGTAAAAGTATTCAGGCAATTTTAAAATTTTAATAGTTAACACATGCATCAGTCTAAACTAAAATATTCAACGTGTCTCTGATGGCATCCTTTTTAACTTTCTGTTATACAGAAGTCATAGTCATAGTCCCATGGTTCTTTTAGGAACACGTGGTATCCAATATGGCGGAAGGGATGTATCCAAGGGGAGTAATCGTGTAATTATTATTTTTTGTCATTATTACCATTGTATTTTTTTTTCTTTTTGTTGTAGTAAGACAGGGTTAAGCATTTTTATTCTAAACTTAAAATGTTTCAGCTATTAGTATATATATTACGAGCTCTAAATTTTCACATAATAGTGAAGGGTGATATTCTTTTATAGAATTATTATACACTAATGCAATTTTGTTTTCTCTTTTTGATATTATAAGACATGTAAATCTTGAGTAATTTTTAATTTTAACTTTAAGAGTTCGCATGTTATTTTCTTTACGATTGCACTAGATGTATAAACTTTTATATACTGTATTTAATCAAGTAATTATTTTCTTTAGCACAATTAAGGGAGCCAGAAATATTGAATAGATTAAAATCAAGGGTAGCAATCGTGTAATTAGTTGTTTTAATTTTTGTAAAATTTATATTAATCTTGTCGGAGGCATCCATTCGCTTCGACCGGGTAGCAACATGAACACTGTGTTGTCTGGTAAGAAGGAGAAATATTCCTCATCAATTTCTGTTCCATCCTCTGCAAGAACGACTGTGACAGGAGGATCAATTTGGAGTTTTTCACAACCTTCAAACGTAAAAAAACAACAAATACCAAACAACAACAAACAAACAAAACAACAAGAATAAAATAATTGATAGCTTTTAATTTACTTTATTTATTTTTTTTTTATTTTTTTACCTTTGTTTTTAAGCTCTTGAAATGATGAGACAGTAAATCCTTTTGTGACAATTCTTTCTTTATCCCAGACTTTAAACGGTCTATACTTAGGTTCACACATTTTTAAAAAATGTGATAATCCTTTAAAAATAAATATAAAAATAGTCAAACTTGGTTACCTACCCTTGCCAATAATATTGGCAATATAATATTTGTTGACTACGCCTAGTTTTCTTTTTATCGTTCCCTCTTTCTAACTCCCACTCTATCAAATCTTATAGAACTACAAACTCTTATCTTCAACTCCCTTGTCAGCTGTTACATTCGCATTATTTGTGCCTCATTTCTTTATTATAGCTCCAGATCGTTCTCACTACTATCTTTCTCACCCAAAACTGTTAGTTACTCTACTTTCAATAATGTTCCCTCTCTACAACGTGCGTCAGACATACATTGTTTTTCTGCCTAGAAAGTTTTTTAGTACACTTGTCTATGGACACCTTTTTTTTTTCTCCAACTCTCTTGTTATTTTTTTCTCCCTCTCGAAAAAAAAAAGTCTCCCTCTCGAAAAGAAATATTTCCTTCCACGAAGGAAATAGAGACCGGCTTGTAATTTTTTTTCTCCCTCTTCGAAAAAAAAAGTCTCCCTCTTGAAAAGAAATATTTCCTTCCACGAAGGAAATAGAGACCGGCTTGTAATTTTTTTTCTCCCTCTTCGAAAAAAAAAGTCTCCCTCTCGAAAAAATTTCTTCCCTGGCATCCTTCTTTCTCCAATCATCTTGTAATTTTTTTCTCCCTCTTCGAAAAAAAAAGTCTCCCTCTCGAAAAAATTTCTTCCCTGGCATCCTTCTTTCTACAATCATCTTGTAATTTTTTTCTCCCTCTTCGAAAAAAAAAGTCTCCCTCTTCGAAAAAAAAGTCTCCCTCTCGAAAAAATTTCTTCCCTGGCATCCTTCTTTCTCCAATCATCTTGTAATTTTTTTCTCCCTCTTCGAAAAAAAAGTCTCCCTCTCGAAAAAATTTCTTCCCTGGCACCCTTCTTTCTCCAATCATCTTGTATTTTTTTTCTCTCTCTCTTCGAAAAAATGGTCTTCCCTGCCATGTCTTTATAACAGGCAAATCGTTTAGCATATCTACACTCCTAACTCTAAAACGGTGTGTACATTACACGTCACCAAGGTTTTTGCAAGTAACGTTCTTTAGAGATATCAAAGGCCAAGTTGTAAACCTAAAGTTATCCCGACTGACCCTCATGTGAATTGGGGAAAAGTAAGGCATAAAAAAAAAAAAAATTAGTTTTATCTAGTTTGGGGTTGATAGTATTGTAAAGAGCTTTGTAAATCGCTAAAATTAGTTTGAAGGAATTGTGATAAGTTTTAGGATGTGTATTTATGATTATAATAAATTACTACTATAAATTGGATAAGGCAGAAAAAAGCACTAGTCTTAGACTGAAATGTGTGGTGTTTTAAATGTGTTTTGTATAGTCTTATCCCTAAAAGTATTCTAAGGGTTTTGAGTCATGCAAATTGCATTATGTATGGTGTGGTTTATCTGGTGGTGGTAATATTTATTTTGTCAAGAGATTTTTTTATTGTAAAAGTTAGACATCGTTCATGGTACGAATAAAATAAGTGTGATGTTAAAAAGTGTTGATGATATGTATTTTGTAAAGATGGTGTTTTGTAAATGGCAGAAATAGTCTAAGGCCAAACAAGTGATCGGAGTTCGAGCGTGAAGTTGTGTAGGGTTGTTTCTCCTATTACTAGGGTTGAAAGCCCCTTTGAACTTAGGAAGAGGAAATTCTAGATACACGTTTATCGAGGAAACAAAGAATAGGTCTAAATTTTTGTCTATCTTGTAAATGCATTCATTGAAACACAAGATTACCTATAAAGATAGTTATATAAGGATAAGTCTCTAGGAACTCTATGTCCTGGGGAGAAAGTCTGAAACAATAAGTGTTGTATCAACTGGTGAATGGCAGTATATGTTACAAAGGTTCTGACAACTATTAATAAATGTTGGTAATTAAAGGTTCCATAGCTAGTTTGGTAATATTCTGTAAACTTTATAACAGTGAAAGTTAGGGAGAGATATGGGAGGGTTTTCTTCAAACTGACACCTGGGTCAGTTGGAGAAAAGGGAGAAGCTGAAAGTAATTAGTTTGATCTTGTGTGGCGGTGATAGTGATGAGTTACAAGTATAGGGAGGTAATGAAAAGTCTGTGAAAAGTGATTAGAAAGCATACTTTTAAGTCGTAGGAGGTATTTGGCATGGGTAATGCCACATCCCTAGTATTAGAACTTTGAAAGGTGTTATTGAAATGTGTGTGTTTTTTAAAAAGCTTTTGTTGTGGTATGAGTCAAGCAAGATTGTCTAATGTTATACTAGTGTTGGGATAGGGTTATACATAAAGTTGGAGTGTCAGATATATTTCATGACATGACTAGGGGCATACAAATGTTAAGTTATACTTATTTGATGAAGATATGCTATGTGTTTTTGTAAAGTTAGTGTTTTGGACAGGGCTATCTATAAAGGTTTTCTAAAGGTTTGAGCCAAGCAACATTGCCTAAGTGGGAAGGTATACTTAAGTGTTGTCGATATGTGTTTTGTAAAGTTAGTGTTTTGAACAGGGCTATTTATAAATGTAGACTATCAGAATAAAAGTATTCTAATGGTTTGAGTCAAGCAAGATTGCCCTAGTGGGAAGGTGTTGTAGCTATGTGTTTTGTAAAGTTGGTGTTTTGAACAGGGCTATATCAGAAATCTTTCGTGACACGAGACAAGCAAGATTACCTAAGTGGTAAGATATACTTGGGTGTTGTAGATATGTGTTTTGGGTTGTGTTTTGGCTATGTTCGCTAATAGTAAAAAATATTTCGTGGTATGACTGTAGTCATACGGGGCTGTTTAACCTATTACTAGAGTTGAAAGTCTTAGTGAACTTAGGAAAATGAAATGTAGAGCTATCTTAAAACAACTATACCTACTTGATATGTATTTTGATTTGAGAAGTCCTGAGACGGTAGTAAGAGTGCTAAGGCTTTTATAGGGTATTGAGTGGTCATATGTGTTCCAAAGGTTTTGACCACTACTATTAAATGTCGGTTTGGTAATTAAAGTTTTCCATAGCTAGTTTAGTAATATTTGGTAAACTTTACATAGTGATAGATAGGGAAAGAGAGCAGGGGCTTTTCCCCAATTCACATGAGGGTCAGTCGGGATAACTTTAGGTTTACAACTTGGCCTTTGATATCTCTAAAGAACGTTACTTGCAAAAACCTTGGTGACGTGTAATGTACACACCGTTTTAGAGTTAGGAGTGTAGATATGCTAAACGATTTGCCTGTTATAAAGACATGGCAGGGAAGACCATTTTTTCGAAGAGAGAGAGAAAAAAATTACAAGATGATTGGAGAAAGAAGGGTGCCAGGGAAGAATTTTTTTCGAGAGGGAGACTTTTTTTTCGAAGAGGGAGAAAAAAATTACAAGATGATTGGAGAAAGAAGGATGCCAGGGAAGAAATTTTTTCGAGAGGGAGACTTTTTTTTCGAAGAGGGAGACTTTTTTTTTCGAAGAGGGAGAAAAAAATTACAAGATGATTGTAGAAAGAAGGATGCCAGGGAAGAAATTTTTTCGAGAGGGAGACTTTTTTTTTCGAAGAGGGAGAAAAAAATTACAAGATGATTGGAGAAAGAAGGATGCCAGGGAAGAAATTTTTTCGAGAGGGAGACTTTTTTTTTCGAAGAGGGAGAAAAAAAATTACAAGCCGGTCTCTATTTCCTTCGTGGAAGGAAATATTTCTTTTCAAGAGGGAGACTTTTTTTTTCGAAGAGGG
Source organism: Anisus vortex (assembly GCA_949126835.1). Classification (NCBI taxonomy): domain Eukaryota; kingdom Metazoa; phylum Mollusca; class Gastropoda; family Planorbidae; genus Anisus; species Anisus vortex. The sequence goes on from OX421494.1 coordinate 23,552,060, forward strand.
AGAAAAAAAATTACAAGCCGGTCTCTATTTCCTTCGTGGAAGGAAATATTTCTTTTCGAGAGGGAGACTTTTTTTTTTCGAGAGGGAGAAAAAAATAACAAGAGAGTTGGAGAAAAAAAAAAGGTGTCCATAGACAAGTGTACTAAAAAACTTTCTAGGCAGAAAAACAATGTATGTCTGACGCACGTTGTAGAGAGGGAACATTATTGAAAGTAGAGTAACTAACAGTTTTGGGTGAGAAAGATAGTAGTGAGAACGATCTGGAGCTATAATAAAGAAATGAGGCACAAATAATGCGAATGTAACAGCTGACAAGGGAGTTGAAGATAAGAGTTTGTAGTTCTATAAGATTTGATAGAGTGGGAGTTAGAAAGAGGGAACGATAAAAAGAAAACTAGGCGTAGTCAACAAATATTATATTGCCAATATTATTGGCAAGGGTAGGTAACCAAGTTTGACTATTTTTATATTTATTTTTAAAGGATTATCACATTTTTTAAAAATGTGTGAACCTAAGTATAGACCGTTTAAAGTCTGGGATAAAGAAAGAATTGTCACAAAAGGATTTACTGTCTCATCATTTCAAGAGCTTAAAAACAAAGGTAAAAAAATAAAAAATAAATAAATAAAGTAAATTAAAAGCTATCAATTATTTTATTCTTGTTGTTTTGTTTGTTTGTTGTTGTTTGGTATTTGTTGTTTTTTTACGTTTGAAGGTTGTGAAAAACTCCAAATTGATCCTCCTGTCACAGTCGTTCTTGCAGAGGATGGAACAGAAATTGATGAGGAATATTTCTCCTTCTTACCAGACAACACAGTGTTCATGTTGCTACCCGGTCGAAGCGAATGGATGCCTCCGACAAGATTAATATAAATTTTACAAAAATTAAAACAACTAATTACACGATTGCTACCCTTGATTTTAATCTATTCAATATTTCTGGCTCCCTTAATTGTGCTAAAGAAAATAATTACTTGATTAAATACAGTATATAAAAGTTTATACATCTAGTGCAATCGTAAAGAAAATAACATGCGAACTCTTAAAGTTAAAATTAAAAATTACTCAAGATTTACATGTCTTATAATATCAAAAAGAGAAAACAAAATTGCATTAGTGTATAATAATTCTATAAAAGAATATCACCCTTCACTATTATGTGAAAATTTAGAGCTCGTAATATATATACTAATAGCTGAAACATTTTAAGTTTAGAATAAAAATGCTTAACCCTGTCTTACTACAACAAAAAGAAAAAAAAATACAATGGTAATAATGACAAAAAATAATAATTACACGATTACTCCCCTTGGATACATCCCTTCCGCCATATTGGATACCACGTGTTCCTAAAAGAACCATGGGACTATGACTATGACTTCTGTATAACAGAAAGTTAAAAAGGATGCCATCAGAGACACGTTGAATATTTTAGTTTAGACTGATGCATGTGTTAACTATTAAAATTTTAAAATTGCCTGAATACTTTTACGAAAACATTAAAAAAAAAAATTACAAAAAAAAATAAAACGAGCTGCAAGGTTCATATGGAATGGGTTGCCTGAACAAACCAGTAACATAATTTAAAACATTAATAAAAAAATGCAACTAGACTGGCCTTGGACCACGGATGAACGTAGGAAGCAATAAGTTTCTTTATAGAAGGAGCGTTTGCAGAGAAACAGCTGTGACAATGTAAATATGGTCTGACGGGCCTGTGTGCGTATTTGTATGCCAGTATGAGTAATGTGAGTGTCTGTATGTATGTGTGTGTGTGAGAGATAAAAATACTGTGTGTTTGTGTGTGTGTATGTGTGTTTGTAAATGTGATTGTCTGTATGTGTGTGTTTGCGTTTGTTAATGTGATTGTCTGTATGTATGTGTGTGTGCGTTTGTAAATGTGATTGTCTGTATGTGTGTGTGTGTGTGCGTTTGTAAATGTGATTGTCTGTATGTATGTGTGTGTGTGTGTGCGTTTGTAAATGTGATTGTCTGTATGTATGCGCGTGTGTGCGTTTGTAAATGTGATTGTCTGTATGTATGTGTGTGCGTTTGTAAATGTGATTGTCTGTATGTGTGTGTGTGTGCGTTTGTAAATGTGATTGTCTGTATGTATGTGTGTGTGTAGGGAAAACGTGAAAATAGTAAGTGAAATGTTGGCATTATCGATTGGGTGGGAGGATTGAATTAAACAGCTGTCTGAATGGAAGAAAAGAAAATGATAGTACAAAAAAGGTTAATAACTACACTGCATAGATAAACCAGTACAATAGTTTATTGATTGGGTTGGGATGTTTGAAATAAACAGATGTCTGTATGGAAATGTGTGTGTGTGTGTGTGTTTGTGTGTGTGTGATACAAATATTGTGTGTGTGTGTATGTGTGTGTGTATGTGTGTGTGAAGAGTGACAAAATGTGAATATTCTACTATATAAACACATGTGACATTATACATTCAAATTATTATTGATCCAGTGGTTAGGCTGTAGGTATGAATGAAATGTGAATACACTGGTTCTAAAATATTTTAATGGTACCCTTTATTAAGAACTATAAAAGAATACTAAAGCGCTTAAAATAATTATAGCGGGCGTGCTGTTTGTTTACTTTGTCTAGTGGTGACAAAATGGCAGCAATACTACTATAGCCTTTGGGAAAATGTGAAAATAGTAAGTGAAATGTTGGCATTATCGATTGGGTGGGAGGATTGAATTAAACAGCTGTCTGAATGGAAGAAAAGAAAATGATAGTACAAAAAAGGTTAATAACTACACTGCATAGATATGTCTGAATGGAAGAAAAGAAAATGATAGTACAAAAAAAGGTTAATAACTACACTGCATAGATATGTCTGAATGGAAGAAAAGAAAATGATAGTACAAAAAAGGTTAATAACTACACTGCATAGATATGTCTGAATGGAAGAAAAGAAAATGATAGTACAAAAAAGGTTAATAACTACACTGCATAGATATGTCTGAATGGAAGAAAAGAAAATGATAGTACAAAATGGTAAATAACCTACAGTGCATAGATAAACCATAAACAGATGTCTGTATAGGGGAAAAAGAAATGAGTGTGTGTGTGTGAGATACGTGTGTGTGTGTGTGTATATATATGAATGTGTGTGAAGAGTGACAAAATGTGAATATTCTATTGATCTGCAGTTGAGTTTATTGCTCAAATCAATTATATATTTAGAAAACAACACCTGTTTTTAGAAGTAAGAGGGGACTTTTCGAGTTGTTTTGCACGAGAGGCAAAAGATCAATAATCCGAAATTACTTATTAATTATAGATGTGGGCTTGAGTTTAGCTGTAAACATATGCGACATTATACATTCAAATTATTATTGATCGAGTGGGTGGGGTGAATGTATGGTGGGTGTGGGGAGGAAGGATGTCGAGAGGATGAATCTTTTCATCTAATTAATTATACATTATTGAGCCAGTGTTGGGTTGTAGGTAAGTACAATACAGGGCAAAAGTTCAATGCCCTAGGAATAAAGAGATGGTGGGGGAGGATGTCATGAAATGTCACATTTCGAGAGAATGAAAACCTGTTGCAAGGATTATGACAACACTTTTGTCGATTTTTCAATTATTCATTACGGGGAGTGGGAGGGAGAAGAGTGACAAAATGTGAATATGTGTCAAAAGGTCAATAACCTAGGAAAACATAACAAATATACATTATGACTCGAGAGAGAAAAAACACAACTCTTTTTACAACACTATTTAAAAATGTGCTGAATACATGAACAATGACATGTCACTGAACACCTATTGCTGATGTGGGTCATCTCTTTTACATACATAAGTATATTTCAACTATACATTACAGGGGTAGGGAGGGGGGAGAGAACGGAAAAAAAAAAAACAATAAACACGTGTCGAGAGGGGGAGGTCATGCCACATGTCGCTAGGGGGTGGGTAAAAATGCTGAGGGGGTGGGTAAAAATGCTTTACCCAACCTTACCCCACCTTACCCAACCTTACCCATGATACCTAAATGTGACTTAATATACTACTGGGGAGCTAATGGACACTGGGTGTCCATTAGTCCTCTCTTGGGCTTGGTAGACTTGGCGGCGCCCATCTCCTCTCCAAGCCTGGTTTAAGGAGTTCAATAACATCGATTAGGTTGCATTCTAAGCCTCTTGGACGGTAAGTTTGACAATTTCCAAGTGTACTGGAGGCATTTGTAACTTTCGGGAAATTTTAAAAGTTATATGACAAACTACTCATCACTACCTAGGAATAAGACTCTACTCTACTCTTTGAAAGTGGCGACCAGATCGCCGTAACTTAAATGCATTCATCAGAGTGTTGTAAGAAATCTTTAGGATATGAATTATATCAATCATTGGTGATTTTGTGCTCTAGACTGGACACTATGAACCACTACTGTACCCATGGGTCAAGTGTCTTAAGTCTAAACTATTGTCAACTTAACCGGGAGGCTAAAGCATTCGTGGCTCCGGGACTCGTAGCTGGTGCGAGCTTAGGGATTGGAGAAATGAATGTCGCGGCAACCTGCCACGAAGCTAAATCTTTACTCTATTGCAGGGCTCCGCAACTTTTTGATTGTATTGAGCGAAAGTAGGATTTCTAATTCATTCAGCGTGGCAACAGCCTAAAGGTCATCCTTCTCAATCACTCAATTTATTGTAAAAGAGACTTGAGTTGCCTTTTAGTGGTCTTCCGAGGGCCATTGGAAATTGCACTGCGTGACAAGTCTGGCACGCGTGTCGTGGGTTTTCGACCCCTGCTCTATTGGATGTTACATTTTTCTCTCTCTGCTGCCTACACATCGACTTAAAAGCCGAAAGAATGGTCCTGTTATTGGAGGTTCAGGCGGTACACCTTTGTATAAGCCTTACTTCTTCTAACAAACTCGTATAGACCTTTTCATTTTGTTAATTATTATTTAAAAAAAGGTCAAGGTCTGCGCCTGCGCACTCGGTGGGGGGGGCAGAAAGAAACAGCTGTTTGTTCTTTGTCTTTGTTATTTAACTGGGGGCCTAGTGGTTTTTAGGCGTAATTATATTAGTTGTTCATTAAAAAAAATAATGACCTCATAAAAACGTTATACCGAGATGCCAGGGATCGAACTGTACTTTTTTTTACATTTTGAACCAGTTTATAACAAAAAAAACATTTATTATACATTCTAGGCTTACGAATTAAGCGTCTATGGCGACTATGGTTACCCAGACCCAGTTAATGTACCGAGCATCGATGTGTCAGTAACTCGTCTTATAAAACATAGGCTACACTAAATAGCATTTTAGATAGTTACAAAGCTTTGTTTGTGTAGAAGTCTCAACACTTATTTTCATTACGTTCTTATAATTATATTTTGCAACATAAATCGTTGTAGGCCTAATTTTACTTTTTCTTAACTTAATTTAAGTCTTAGCCTAGAGACCTAGCCTAATTACTAATTATTAATAGGCTAGAATTAGACTAGTAGCTTATCCTATAATATAGGCTAGGCCTAGTACCTATAGTCCTATAGACTACTATAGAGCCAAAGCAGTATAAACATAGCTATAGGCCAATATAAATTATAAATATATAGGATTATAGGCCCTATTATTTAATGAAGGATAGTCCTATCGTCCGATCGAATCGGCCTGTCATATAGCTTAACTTTATATAATTATAGCGTAGGCCTATACATTAGGTATTTATATAGCATAGGCCTAGACTATAAATTAAACGGTTTAAGCCCATTTAAGCTCAAACTATTTAGGCTACGTCTATATTATAGGCTATAGGCCTAGGCCTAATCTATAATAATTTAAGCCTATTAACCAATAAGCTATGTCACAATATATTAAATATAGAAAAAAAGGCCTTTGCTTATATAAATGTAACCTATATTCTATATGCGATATAATAGGGCCATAAGGTTAAGGCATAGGGCTATGCCAAATTACTAGAATATAGTAGGCCTATGTCATATTATATATATAGTCGTATCATTTATTTGATTTATAGAAAAATTACCGATTGCATGAAATAATTAAGCGAATATAAAGGTAGGCTATATGCTATATATTTGATATTTGCAAACTGATGCGTGTTTTCTTCATGAATTTTTAGTTATAAGCCTATTAAAATTATTGAATAATATTTCATGCACAATGACAAGGACAATATGAATATAGGCCTATAAAGGCCTATCATATTCAATGTGGAAAGCATAGGCCTACGCCGACATACGTTCATAGGCCCGACTATACGACATAGACCAAGCCTATATAAATTAGCCTCTTCCTACGAACAATATTTTTTTTTAGTTTAACATAATGTTTGCTATGGCCTTTTGTTTTTGTTATTCGTGAAGATGCATCGGCTCTTGCCTCTGTCTCTATCAAACATAAAACATATCTAGAATTATATTTGCCTTTTTATTAATCAAAACGAGCGATCTAGGTCTAGGGCTAAGTTAAGCAATAGCTTTAAGAGCCGACAGTACTATAAGCATTATAGATCTAGGCCTAATTATTATTTTTTCGATACAAAACTAGTTCTAAACTTTTTTTTTTAACTTTACATTGAAGAAACTCGAACAAAAAGTAATGACACAGCGATCACACTAGAATCGACCATAATATTAAGGTCCAAAGCATAGAGTCCAGGTCTAAAAAATTTTTTTATTAAAACAAAAAGAAGCTCTAAACGTTTTTTTTTTAACAATTTGCTTCCTATGTTCTTAGTTTAAGGTTTCCATGTGTTTTTATGGTCTAAAATTAAAAAAACAACTATAATAACATTAAAAAACCCCAACGCCTTTAGTAAAATACTATATGGAAAGAAGAAACAAAAATCGTTGTGTCCCCAAAAGAAATATATGTCAGTGAGTCTCAAGGCCAAGCCCCTTTTCCGGGGTCAAAGTAAACAAATCTATAGACAAGAGACAAAATCGCTTTATTTTTTTTTATTTTTTTTTATTTTTTATTTTTGTTTGTTGTTGTTGTATATTTTTTGTAAAAGATCTCCGACTTTCAGACGTTAGTAACACTCTGTAGAATTATAGACTTCCCTGTGTTTGTTTGTTATACAACAGTTATAGTTTTGATTTCAATTTATGTTTGCAAGGGTGTTATCAGTTTAAAGTGCAGCACTATTTAAATCAATGTAACATGATACTGTTATTTAGAGTTATTGTTTTTTAAGGCTTATGAGCAATTGTTTAAAAATATGTCAAACTGTCGTTTTTGATTTTTTTAATATCGATTGCAAGAAAGACATGATAAGAAAAAATACTAGGCCCTATAAAGGAAGTACAAAACAAACTCAAAATAATAATTGATAAACATATTTATTTATTGCTATATTTTGTTTGTTTCACCAATACAATGTCTTTACTAATGGAGAGATGGAGAGGGTGACCCAGAGAGAGAGAGAGAGAGATTTAAGAGGGTGACCCAGAGAGAGAGAGAGATTTGAGAGGGTGACCCAGAGAGAGAGAGAGCGAGATAGAGAGGGTGACCTAGAGAGAGTGAGAGAGAGAGAGATAGAGAGGGTGACCCAGAAAGAGTGAGAGAGAGAGAGCGAGATAGAGAGGGTGACCTAGAGAGAGTGAGAGAGAGAGAGATAGAGAGGGTGACCCAGAGAGAGTGAGAGAGAGAGAGAGAGATAGAGAGGGTGACCTAGAGAGAGTGAGAGAGAGAGAGCGAGATAGAGAGGGTGACCTAGAGAGAGTGAGAGAGAGAGATAGAGAGAGTTACCCAGAGATAGTGAGAGAGAGAGATAGAGAGGGTTACCCAGAGAGAGTGAGAGAGAGATAGAGAGGGTGACCCAGAGAGTGAGAGAGAGAGAGAGATAGAGAGGGTTACCCAGAGAGAGTCAGAGAGAGAGAGAGAGATAGAGAGGGTTACCCAGAGAGAGTGAGAGAGAGATAGAGAGGGTGACCCATAGAGAGTGAGAAAGAGAGAGAGAGAGAGGAGAGTAGTATAGCTTATCAAGTAAAGCATGCATGAGATAAATGAGTTAGAAAGAGAAAATCATGGAGAAACAGCATCGTGAAGTGGACGGGAGTAAGTCTGGAGAACAATGAAAAATGAAAGCTAGATGGAAGAGGATGGTCTACATATCATCTATAGTCTATAGTGTCTGAAGGTCTTACAAGCTGGTATTAAATATATATACTTAATATATGTCTGTAGTATTATATGCATTATAAAATATATCACATACAAATACAAAAAGTTAACATTTTTATCATGACATTATTAATATTAGGTCATTGAATGCATAGACGAAAAGTTGATCAATGTGTAAAATTGGATGTTTGAATTCTAAGCATTAAAAAATGTATTTGTTTTAGAGACTCATTACAATGTAATTTTAATACTTTTAAACACGATTTATGAAATCTTAAAAATATAAACTACCACTTAAAATATTGTGTCTTTTCTTCACTATTATTTTGAATCGCTCGTTCCCTCCTCTCCTCTCACTCTCTCTCTCTCTCTCTCTTTCTTTCTTTCTCTCTCTCTTTCAAAATCGTTTGATTTTCTACAATAGAAGTTAACTTGTTTGTGTGTGTTTTTGTATGCGTATTGTATGTGAATGTTTGTCTTAAAGAGGGTGCAATACATGGATAAATTGATGAGTAAATAAGGTTTCAATGAAACATTTACATAAATGTAAATCAAGTATATATATATTGTCGTCATTAACTTTATAAGATTTTCGTTACATGTTCCCACTGTATGATATCCATATGCTTGAACATAGGATTACGTCCCTTTCTTACACTGTAACAATTCAGCAGCAATGTTACTGTTCGGCAAGATCATTTATTAAAACCTTACATTCTTAAAACGCCTTTGACATCATTAATAATACAAATTTTGTTTCATTTTAGATTGAAAAACAACAAAGTTTTAAATAGATGTGTGTATAGATCTAGTACTTATACATATCATAGATCTACAAACTTATTCTCGCTAGACAAAACCAATGATACTAAAAATAAATTTGCTCAAAAATACGCTATCTGAGAAATACACAGTATACCTACACAGGGAAGTAAAAAAAGCCTTTGAAAGCACCAAGAAATCGTCAAAGAGTCTATTGAAATGTTTTGGTGTGTTCTGAATGATACATTCAGCAAAGTAGCAGAAAAGTGTGCCTTTTGGTATTTGAAACATAACCTGTGCTTGTTCAATGTGCATTCGATCAGGCGTTTCACCCTCTATTATGTCAAAAATATTTTTTTACGTCATTTAACTCTTCCTTTTTTAATTGACATTTGAATATCGCTGAACTTTGCGTCATTGAACTCGGCGTCACTAAGCGTAATTGAACACAGCGTCTTTGAACTCAGTGTCATTGAACTCTGCATCATTAAAATCATTAAGTCATTGAACTCTGCGTAATTGAACTTCGCGTCTATGAATTTTGCGTCATTGAATTATGCGTCATTGAACTCTGAGTCATTGAATTCTGCGTCGATGAACGCAGCGTCCTTAAACTCAGCGTCCTTGAACTCAGCGTCATTCAATTATGCGTCATCCAACTTCGCGTCATTTAACTCAGCGTAATTGAACTTCGCGTCATTGAACTTCGCGTCATTGAACTTTGAGTCGATAATCATTGCGTCATGTAACTCGGTGTCATTTAGCTCGGCGCCAATGAGCTATACGTCAATCAGTTCTTCGGCATTAATCTCAGCGTCAATTAATCTCTTGCGAAATTTAAAACTGCGTCATGGAACTCCGCATCATTCAATTTCGCGTCATTGAACCCTTTCGCTAGTAATATAAATATACTAGTTGGAAATGGAAGCTTTGGGATCATATTATTAGAATAAAACATTTGAAAAATATATAACAACGTAAACATTTCAAATATAATTATTTAAGTACCTTAAATAAACATAATACTATGAGCATTTAATGTTTTTTTGACATTGTCATTGTTTGTTTTTTAATTTATAATATATACAGTAATACAAAATTCCATATCATAATCAAACAAAAATGAGTAGCCTAAACATCTTTTTTATTTTTATTAAGCTTATTCTAATTGGCATTGTTATTTAATTCCCCATCAATCTGAAAGTGTTCATTGCTTCTTTTTTTTATATAATAGTAAATAGGCCTATATATTTTTTGGAGTTTAATTTAAAAGCTAAAGAACGGAAAGAATGAGTCATATATTTTAGAAATTGTTGATTACGTTGTGTAGTTTGTACTAGAGGACTACCGAAACGAATTTTTTTGTTTCGGCCAAAACGAAACCATACCGAAAGTAATAAATTGACTTAATTAGTGTTTGCAAGGCATTAAATGCTAAGAAATCGTTTCGTACGAATTTAAACATGGTTTTAAAATATGTCTTGAGAAAATATCGTGGGGGAACCAAATCAAAATAATTTCCTCCCCCAGTTCCGACAAAAACAAAAAAAAAGATTTTCGTTTAACATCCCTGCAAAGAATTTAGAGTTGCATGTACATGTATTATGTATAACTTTATTCAGAATTTAGAGTTGCATGTACATGTATTATGTATAACTTTATTCAGAATTTAGAGTTGCATGTACATGTATTATGTATAACTTTATTCAGAATTTAGAGTTGCATGTACATGTATTATGTATAACTTTATTCAGAATTTAGAGTTGCATGTACATGTATTATGTATAACTTTATTCAGAATTTAGAGTTGCATGTACATGTATTATGTATAACTTTATTCAGAATTTAGAGTTGCATGTACATGTATTATGTATAACTTTATTCAGAATTTAGAGTTGCATGTACATGTATTATGTATAACTTTATTCAGAATTATCAATTAGCAGAGTAATAGAGGCAGCACTTGCGTGGCAGTCTGAATTTTGAAAGTTAAAATAGATATTCGGCTGTGGACCGAAAATCAATATCAGTTTCGCCGGAAACCGAAAGCAAACTGAACGATAACTTTTTGACGACAACCGAAACTGAAACTACTCCGAAAATAGGCATTTTGCCTACTTTCGGCACCGAAATCGAAACAGAATTTCGGTCGGCCTCTAGTTTGTACAAATCTGTCACTCATCTTTACTGTTCTAAGTCCGTTATTCTTATAACATGGTTATATACCTACATAATAAATACAATGATGATTACTACTAAAATTAGGTTTTGTGAAATGATTTTAGAATTTCTACCCAAAAAAAAATGAAAATTGTGTCTAGCTTTTTAGCAAAATAAGGGGCTCGTGCGGCAACGCGCTCGGCTGGCGTACCGAAGGTCCTGGGTTCGAATCCTAGTGCGGGCTACGATTTTTTACCGGGTCAGGAGAGTGTCCCTGAGTCTACCTCTCTGATGGGTACCTGACCTTGGTTGGGGTAAAGTAAAGGCGACAGTGCATTGTGCTGGCCACACAATCACCTAGTAAGCCGTGGCCTCAGAAACTGGTGAACGCTGCTTACAAGACCTAAGGATCAATTTGGTCCGACGGGTACTTTTATTTATCAAAATGGAAAGTAATTTTTTAATTATCTTAAGTATTTAACAATATTAATTATTATGATTTACTAGGGGATTGTGTTCCTTTACTTTACCGCAACTAATTGTACCCACCAGAGTTTGCTACACTAAGGGAACACCCTCCAGACCCAGGGAACCAATCCTAGCCTTCACCAGGATTTGAATTCTTGACCTTCAGTACACCAGCCGAACGAACTACCGCTCGGCCGCTGTTTCCCTTAAGCTAAATAGGCTTCTATATTAATTGTTTAAACAAAACAATTATAAACATATACAAAAAGAATGAAATATATTGTCTTAAAGTTAAAAATAAAAGACAGCTATAAATGCAAACACATTTTATAATAAATTACATCTAAAGATTTTAATTTGTCCAGATCGAAGATAAACATTCTTTTTTTTTCCAAATAATGATTTGATTTCAGTGTATAGCTCAGCAAATATCGTATTTTTTTCGGTGAAGCAGAACTGCGTAAGTGTAGATTTCAAAAGTATACGTTTTATTTCCGAGGATACGCACGAATGATTATTCGAATAAAAATTGTCCCATTTTTAATCCTGTAAAATTATTTAGTCCAAATTTCTCTCCTCGAATTACTAAATCTTCTTAAGCACATGGACACATTGTCTACATATTTTTTAATGTAACACACAAATAGCACGCCAAAGTATTCCTTTCAATAACAGTATCCATTGATAAGTTTACACACATTAATCTTACTAAATAATCCCACTATGGTGTGAACGGAATAGACATGTGCCAAAGTTTATCACAGCGACTTATCATAATGTGTAACTGATAGTTTACACATGATCCATTACATTTAGTGGTCCATGTACACACAATTTCACAGTGTAAAGTCTTATATCCAAAAAGCCTCCGTGAATATCTTCTCTTGTAATACTTAATGAATGTTGCGTGCATGCATCAAGCTGAAAAATGTTTAATGCCTTGAAAAGTGGCTTTAGTTTCGAATAAATTCAATAAATTGTTAGTCTTTTACATCTGTCTTGTCTTTGTGTGTCCTGACTGTTGTCTTCGTCTTATTCTGAAATGTAAAAAGAGTACAGTAGAATTAATAATTAGTGAATATTACAACCATACAATAGTTAAATAATGAACTGTACAACATTTTCTACAATACAACTGATACAATTGAGTACAATAAAACTGACGATAATTGTAACATATACAGTACAACTGACGATAAAAGTAGTATATACAGTACAACTGACGATAAGTGTAGCATATACAGTACAACTAACGACAAGTGTAGCATATACAATACAACTGACGACAAGTGTAGCATATACAATACAACTGACGACAAGTGTAGCATATACAGTACAACTGACGACAGTGTAGCATATACAGTACAACTAACAAGTGTAGCATATACAGTACAAATAACGACAAGTGTAGCACATACAGTACAACTGACGACAAGTGTAGCATATACAGTACAACTGACGATAAGTGTAACATATACAATACAACTGACGACAAGTGTAACATATACAGTACAACTGACGACAAGTGTAACATATACAGTACAACTGACGACAAGTGTAGCATATACAATACAACTGACGACAAGTGTAGCATATACAGTACAACTGACGACAAGTGTAGCATATACAGTACAACTGACGACAAGTGTAACATATACAGTACAACTGACGACAAGTGTAACATATACAGTACAACTGACGACAAGTGTAGCATATACAGTACAACTGACGACAAGTGTAACATATACAGTACAACTGACGACAAGTGTAACATATACAGTACAACTGACGACAAGTGTAGCATATACAGTACAACTGACGACAAGTGTAGCATATACAGTACAACTAACGACAAGTGTAGCATATACAGTACAAATAACGACAAGTGTAGCATATACAGTACAACTAATGATAAGTGTAGCATATACTGTACAACTAACGACAAGTGTAGCATATACAGTACAACTAATGATAAGTGTAGCATATACAGTACAACTAACGACAAGTGTAGCATATACAGTACAACTAATGATAAGTGTAGCATATACAATACAACTGACGACAAGTGTAGCATATACAGTACAACTGACAAGTGTAGCATATACAGTACAACTGACGATAACTGTAGCATATACAGTACAACTGATACATATAGTACAGTAATGAGTTATTCCTTACACAAAAATACTGGTGTTTTATAGTAGCCTATTTATAGGCTTAAAGAACGAGGCTAGGGTGTTCTTACCAGATTAGGCAGCAGAGCTATCATCTTTCTCATTTTTCTCGTCGTGGTATTTCTCACTGACATCACTGTCGTCTGTGTTCAGAATATCCTCCACCGTTTTCAAACGTGTCTGAAAGGCGTCACCCAGTTCTGCAATGTTTTCGACCTGGAAACAAAAAACAACAACAATGTTTCTAATGTTTATCTCTGCATTGAAACCTGAATAATAAAAGATATAGCACCATTGTATGATTAGATAGCCTACAGTTAGGCTACAGTTAGCCTACAGTTAGGCTGTAGTTAGCCTACAGTTAGCCTACAGTTAGGCTACAGTGTATACCAGGGGTCGGCAACTTTTTGGTAATAGTCTAATAGTGTGCCGAAACAGGATTTCCAATCCATTCAGCGCACCAGCAGCCTAAAAGTCACCCTGTTCTTTTCTTGTAGAAAAGACTTGCATTGGCTTTTTATGGATCTTTGGTGTGCCATTCAAAATCGCTCTGCGTGCCAAGTTTGTCAAGCGTGTCGTAGGTTACCGACCCCTGGCGTATACTATAAATTCAGTGCTCTTTGGGTCTCGGTCGCAGCCTATGGCATCTTGAATAGCAGTTTCAACGACGGCTTAGCCGTATTTCCGGCCTCCAACAGTAACTGGAAAATGGCATAGTCTGTTTGGTCAATTCCTAGTGATATTCAACAAATTTTTTGGGTTCAAGATGAAGGATGCAACCTGGAACATGGTATCTAGTTAGCTGGTCTAGAACCCCGGTCTCTATGAATTAATTGTGGTCATTGCATCCAGTGTCATGTCGGTCATCGGTGCGGGAGGGGTTTTATGACTGGACAGTTAGTTTCTGACACGTAAAGTAATCTCAGCTAATAACGCTGCTTTTTATTTTTGGCGTGACTTATTCTAGGGGTTAATATTTATAGGAACATTATTCGATAGTTCGGACAGATCAATATTAGATCTACGTCTACGTATGTTTCAGCATCGTTTGTCTAAATCAAATTTGTGGATTATATGTACGGACGTAAGTACGTAGATATACTTAATTGATTATGAAAAATCATTGATTAACGATTCAGAAAAAGAAAAGTTTTTTTTTTATTGTTTAGAATTAGTCTGGTGCTGTGTGTATGCCACCGATATGCTTACATTAAGAGCATACCGGTGGGCGAACGCATGGGGGACAACCCTTGTTACGCGTCCGAGGATCGTTGCACTGCCGAGAGGCTACGAGACTCGGCGAGTAGGAAGCTATGAACGCAACAGCCAGTCTCAAACCCACCCTGGTGCCTAGATGTCCAGACCTTTAAGTCTGGGATTTGCTTTACCGGGCGACAGTGCAGCTATACGCGCGATCCACCACATTAGTGATCCGAGGGGGTATTCCTCAGGTGGGGAGAGACGCGTAGGACCCGTACTTATAAGTTATAAGACCGTGACCTTATTGGCGTGCCGCGGAGTGTCTAGTCTCGGAAGGATCTTGGTATCCCACCCCACTTTGCGTTATCATCGTTAATTACAGAACTGACAAACCGGAAGGCTCGTCCGGTATTTATTTTTTGACACACCTATAAATTGGGGGCTGCATTTGCCGCTTCACTGTATTCCGCGGAATTTTAAAAGAGCGTGCTCCGGAATTTAAAAATAAAAACCGTACCGCAGAATTTAAAAAAAAAGGGTGCGCCGGAATTTAAACGAGCTTGCTGCGGTAAATAATTGTGATATATCTAGAATCTAGATGGTCAAAGCAGGACAGTACTGTCATGCGTTATTGTTTATAAGACAGTGACCAGCTGGAGGTATACAGCAACTGGCGGATCTACTTATACTCTTGGCATATTGTGTTTCAATATAGCGGACGTACTGAATTTAAGCATAATGCTGAATAGAATGTTTAGAATGTGAGAGTTAAAACTAAGCAATAGCTAGTCAATCTATTTTACATCATTTACAGTTAGATAAAACGATGAATTTGTTTTTGAGGAATAATATGTGCCAATGCAAGGACTGCTATTATTACCTAATATGTGTGTGCGCGCATGTGTATGTGTGTGTGTATGTGTGTGTGAATGTACTGGTGACCTAAATTAGACCTAGGGGCCGTCCATAAATTACGTCACATGATTAGGGGGGGGGAGGGGGGTCATGCATTTGTGACGAGGTGTGACGAGGGGGGAGGGGGGGTCTAAGATATCCGACGTCACATAAAAATGAATAAGCGTATACATATATATTATGTTTGTGCGCTATAGACTCCAATGCCGTTAGATCGATCGAGACAACCAAAAATGAATATTTTCTCGCAACTTTCAGGAATATAAAATTATAGTTTTTCACGTATGCTGTTGACTTTGTTGATTTTATATAATAGAAGTATGCCATTTATGCACACAAGAAAACTGTAATTTAAAAAAAAAAGAAAAAGCTCATCGACGTAAAAGCGAGTAGCTTCCCTTTCATTTTGCTTTCACTGAGAGTGTTGAACAGCCAACTTTGGGTTTTCCCGACTTTTTTTGTGTAATCCAGAACTATTCGCATCTCTGAACGTCAGAGCCAAGCATGGTAGGCCAGGACATGAGGAAGATCACACATCGTTACTGGAAACTATTGTGGATGTTGCTATGCACGGATCATCATAACACTAAATAAGGCAAAGTGATGTGTTCAGAAGCATAAAAACATTAGATGAACTCACTGAACACTTAAAGATGGACGGATTTACAATCAGTAGAAGTGGACTCTACCTTCGTCTTTTACCAAAGTGCCGCTCATCTCTTAAAGGCCAGCGTCATGTCTCAACAGTCCAAGTGACGCTCAGTAGAGCACAGAATGATCTAAACATGTTAAATATATAAACGGTTTGTTTTGTACGGCAACAATAAGACTATTGGAAGAGTTGGCATCCATGCTAGGGCCAAACGAAGTGTGCTTTGTGAGCCAAGACGATAAAGCTCGAGTGCCAGTCGGGTTGACTACTGCTAACAAGCAAAGTCCTTTGCTGATGCATATCGAATACAGAGTCAGCTTGGCTGACCATGACTGGGTTTTGGCTGCATGACACAAGCTAATTCCGTCGGTGTATGCTGGAATCCAATTTCAGTCCAATGGTTTAGGAAACCGAGAAGCTATTGGTTATTCAGGACCGACTTACATTGCAATCAGATTTGGAAAACACTCTTCATAAACAGAATTCAGTCATGGACTCGATTTCAAGAAATTGTCTCAAGGAATTTAATGTCATTACACGGAGGGGTATTGATCGCTTGGTGAAACCAATTTTACTGTCGACAGTTGATGGTGGCTCAGACGAAAATCCAAGATACGGAAAAGTTATTAAGGTTGCAGTCGACCACTTTCTTCGGTACGATTTTTATGCTGTATTCATCGCTACTAATGCTCCAGAGAGAAGTTCGTTTAATAGGGTCGAAAGGAAAATGGCGCCACTCAGTAAGGAACTTACTGGGTTGATATATAGATGCTGATTTAGAAAAAAAGAATTTTCAGTTTGCAGGCAACACTCTAGCTGAACTTTGGTCACAGTTGGTAGTCGATAATTTTTCAACAGTAGCAGAAATCATTGACCCAACAGTCTCAGAAATCGATGGAGATCAAAAATGGTTTGACGTTCATGTACGAACAAGCCAATATTTAACTCAAATTGTAAAATGCACCGACAAAAAGTGCTGTTCAAAACCAAGAAACTCATATTTCAGTGTTGTAACAGAGAGATTTTTTCCACATCCTTTACCAGTTGTTCAATCATGCGAAGGTCTGAAAATTCCAGAACAGACATTAGATGGAGCGTAGCCTAAGTTTCCATCTCTGTTTGCAGCTCAAAGTCTGAAAGTGGATGATATCCTTCCTCGGTCATCAAATCCTTACCGTTCGATTCAGTGGCGTAGCTAGGGGAGGGAGAGGGGGGGGGGTCCAAATTCGAAAGTCCCCCCGGACATGAGGGGGGCCCCCAAAGGATTTTTTTTCTTTTGTAATAATGTCGAATGTCAAAATGAAGGGGCCCCTAAAGAGGCCAAGCCCCCCGGACCCCAAATCCCTAGCAACGGCACTGATTCGATTCCATACGATTTTGTACTGTCCGTCAATACAATCTGTGATTAGCGATGGGATTTTCAAAAAATGTTATATATACTTCGCTTCGTTAGTCATGCTGCGCAGCCATTAAATAAACACACAAGCAGGAATCAATTATTCCTCCCAAACCTATCAGGCCACAAAGAGTTGCTGCACATAGGTAACGTGAATTAATTGTTATTATCGCTAATGAAGAAAATGGAGAGAGTGCTGAATGGATAGATGAAGAAGAGCTTGATTTGAATGGAATAGCTATTCCACCTGATGAAGAGACCAATAATACAGTCTCCATTTATTCCATAAAGGAGCATTTTTCATCACTATGGGAGAATGCATGATAAACATACATTTTGTGTTGTTGTTTTTGTATAAACTTTATTTTTTTAATTGTTCTGATTTTACTAAAGCATTTATTTTTGTGCACATGATATTGTTATAATTACACTTTCGATTTTTCTTTTGTGTAATACAAAATTAATTAATTAATTATTACAAAACGATGACAAAATTTTTTTAATTTGGAACTGTATATCTGCATTTTAGAAAAATATCTTTTAGGAGAGGGGGGGGGGTGCAGATTTTGTGATGTCATATTTGAGGGGGGGGGGTCTGACTTTTTGTGACGATGTGTGACAAGGGGGGGAGGGGGGGTAAAAAATCAGCGAAAATTGTGTGACGTAATTTATGGACGGCCCCCTACACATAAAGCAAAAAATAAATCGTGCCTTCAAAAATCGATTTTTTTTCCTACAAGGATGTTTATTAGAACACTTAGTTATAAAATTTGGGTCAAGCTATAAATATACAAACATAATATACAGATGTGAAAGGCAACAATGTGTTACTCTAGCATTTATTACATTGTTTCAACTAAATGATGGTGTATACTAAATCCAGGTCCGGTCCAATCTGTTGATGGCTGTCTGGGAAAGTTCAGGTAACATTATCCTATCCTCCCCAGTCCTAAAAGATCTCCTCAACGTCCTAAATAGAGGAAGGGCGGAACAGCCCCAATGGTAACGTATGTACTAGACTTTTAACCATTTTCGTGTGTCGTTGTAGCTGACTCTCTCTTTGAAAGTGGCATTTGAAAAAACAAAATGTATTTACTATGTCTACTTTTCTTTACAGGGAAGATCATATTGATGGCGCATTCCCCCCTGCCCAAGCGCTTGGCACCTTGCCACCTGTCTGGGTTGTCTTTGCCTCCACCAACCATGACCTATTGCGTTAGAGAAACCTTGTTCTTGAATCTTGTTTCCGTGAAGCAAGCAATGTTTGAATGGAACTGCGCAGAAATATACTGTCGAGTTTGGGATACAGTAGGTGGACGGGGCTTTCCCGCTAGGTGGCTCATGGGTGAAGCACGTGGTAAACAAGTCGTTGCTATGATACCTGGGGCTTTAAACGGCAACAATAATACTTTGAAAAATATGAAATGGTCAACGTAGTGTTGTTGCAGGGCCCTCACAAGTCTATGTAGCGCCCCAGGGCAAAAGTTTCAGCGACGCCCCCTTGCATACTGTAACTGCTTTGTTTAGTGCCTGCTTATAGTTAATTATTACGATGAAAAAAATTTTCAAATGCAATTTTTTTATAATAATTTTTTAGATGAGCCATTTGTGAGCCTATTAAAAGTGAAACATTTTGTATAAAACAGTTTGAGTGTAAGTAAATAAGAATTTAAATTCTACCATCTTTATACATTATTCCTCAGGTTATATTTGCCTTAGAAGTGTCGCCCCGTGCTTACGCCCCCCCCCCCTGCACTCCTCTATGTGAGGGCACTGTGTTTTTGTGTTTTTTTTAATTTTTTTTCTTTAAAAAAAATGTATTTCTTTAAAAGATATATCTTCACAAATATCGGTTTTAAGAGAATTCAATATCGTTTCTATAAACTTCGTGTTGTTGCTGATGTTTTTTTATACAAGGATGTTTAATGCGCAGTTACGTAAATGTAGGTTATTTTTAATAAGGGGGGTTTTGATCTTCCTTAACACTATAAATATATAATAGTATTGACTTTAAGTAAATAAAATGGCGCAATGCCCATAGATATACTATCTTTATTCGTAATGGAATTTTTTTTTCATTTATTTTGTTTCATTGAATGTATGCCATGTCAAGCGAGTGTTCTATACAAAAGCATGCGAATAGAATTTCACATTGAATTTTATCTCTGAGTGTTAAACAACAAAGAAAACATTGTAGCTTAGAGAATTCCAGAGGGTTAAACATGTATTGCTTGAATGAGTTAAAATAAAATCAGTAGGATTATTGACCATATACTTGTACGGGTATTGAATTTAAAGTGACAATAGACGAGAGCATGAAAAATTAGCTCGGACTGCATTGGGATATTGCCTTATGTTTGTGATTACCCAGGATATGATAATACTGATATTTACTGTCTATGATGAAATTGAAAGAAAGCCATTGTGATAAATGCAATGGATAAATCCCTTATGATGTCTATCCCTGTGGTATCATGGTCGAAAGGCCAAAAAATGATGTCTAAAAAATGTCAATTAACTGTGAAATGGGGCCTTTTGCCAATATGATCTATAACTACGACAAAAATGTCAATTAACTGTGAAATGGGGCCTTTTGCCAATATAATCTAGAACTACGACCGATCTTAAAGTTTTACAAGATACTGTAGAACAGGGGTCGGCAACCATTTGCTAACAGTGTGCCAAACTAGGATTTCTAAATCATTCAGCGTGCCAACAGCCTAAAGGTCAACCTGCTCTGTTATACTTTAAAAAAAAAAAAAAAAATTATAGGACTATTAATTTAACTCCGCAGCAAGACCAAACCCGAAGGCATTTCAGAAAATCCTTAAAGCATTTTATATTTAATTCAAAATTAACGTGTTGTGATTTTCATCCTTTTTATTTGCAGTTATATCCAACACAATGTTTAATTGATAAACTTTCATTATACACTAAACTTTTTATTCTCTAAACATTATTATTTGGTAGTCAAGATAAGGATCTAACACCTGCTTTTATTAATTATATTTCGATCTCAGTTTAACTGAGAAGTCTTAATGATTTATACCATACATTTATAAAGGAAGACTAAAGACTACAGTAATGAGGAATTGTTACGTAGTAATCATACATACTGGATAGTTAATGTAATGTTTGAAAATATACATATGCATTCTTTAGTCATAATAATATTTATACAGTTGTCAAATAATTTTTACAGTTTGATCTTCTCAAAGTTATAAATTGTAAGCAATTTATTCTTTTATAAAAGAAAAAAAAAAGAAACATATTAGAAATATAAGGTTAAAAAAACGGGTTAATTATCTCCCTTTAATTATAAACCGTTCCCGCATTTCATTCAATAATGATGACAAACAAGGTATGTTTTGTAGTATTACAAATATTACTGACTAATAATTATTTCTTTAGATAAATCCAACAGTATGTTATTCATTACCAAATTTAATTATTAAAGGATTAAAATAATTTACGTTAAACAGTTATAAATAAACAGTTCCTGCATTAATTGTTTGTACATTTTACCTTCATTAAGTAGTTTATCTATTAAACATTAATAATTACAGAAATTACATAATATTGTGCTATTAAATAAATCTCTTATATTTATTAAATTAATAATATAAATAATTTTTTTAGAATTACTTATATTTATGTTTAATTAAAGAAAATAAGCATAAAAACTCTTTTAAATGTAATTAGTCTGTATCAATTAATGAGCGGTCAAGTGTAGGTTACCTCTATGTATGTTTAAAACAGCTTTCATGATTGATAAAATCTGTTCACAGTTGTAAGTTGAACCAAAAGCTGAAAGTAAAAGAGCGAATGCCTAGCAGCTGAGAATAGCAGATGACTTTCCTAAGCAGCTTCTTTCCAGATTTCTTCTTCAAATGGGCACATTTGGATGCCCATTTTCTTTAATGTTTAAGAATCAACTTGCCGAATTTTAAAATCACCACTATTCCTCCATTTAAAAAAAGATCTACATCTAAAATGTAGTAGGAAGAAGCCAGTCAGTCTTGATAAGGTATGAAAAAATGAGTCCATCAATTTGAAAGTCTTGCCTTTGTTTACTCCGCTTTGAGTGCTTCGATGTACCTCTGAAAAAAAAAAAAAAACTATCTATCTTGCCGACCCCTGCTGTAGACAATCTACCGTATCTTGTAGAATTTCAAGCTACAGTTTAGATAAACTAGGATGTTTTTTGCTCGCCCGGCGAACTATTGTGCCATAATCAGTAAAAATCATGAGTAAAAATAAGTAGACAATTGAGTCATAATCACTAACATTATGTGAAATGATATCAAAGGCGACAGCAGAAAATGGAAGATTGTATTTCGTTCCATTTCGGGTCTATATAATATATTGTTATTTGTGACATTTTCCAACTGAGAATTAATGCCATAACTAAAATGAAAACAGACCTTGAAACACCAGTAAAGTAAAGGATATGTTTCACCTTCAAGATCAAGGGTAAAGGAAACATTTTTTTTGCTTTTGTAAATGCGAAATAGAAGGAGGAATTTAAAAAATTACTTCTCGGGGTTTTTCAAGTCCCGGAAATACAATTGTTATAGAGATATATCCTTTGACGTAAGCAATGGATAGACATATTTTTGTTATCATAGAGTCACAGGAGATAAACATTGTAAATCAGATTGATTGTAAATACGTGTACATTTGATTGTATGTAAATATATGTTAATTAGATTGATTCGAAATACGTTTACGTTTGATTGTATGTAAATGTATTAAATAAGATTGATTGTAAATACTTGTACATTTGATTGTATGGAAATAAATGTAAATTAGATTGATTGTAAATGCGTGTATATGTGATTGTATGTACATATATGTAAATAAGATTGATTGTAAATGCGTGTACATTTGATTGTATGTAAATATATGTAAATTAGAATGATTGTAAATGCGTTTACATTTGATTGATAGATATTTAATCGATGTTTGAGGTCATGCTTTCATTGAATATCAATCTACATAAGATAGTCAAATAAGCTGTTTTTAATTTACTGGTTGGTGTTCTTTCTTCTATTATGTTCAATATTTACCGAGAGATAAAATAGTGTCTCTGAAATTGGCAAAAATTCTAAAACTAACTCAGCTGTCTATGGTAAATGTGTTATTACTGAAGATTGAAAATGATAGAAGACGTGCTCAGTGCGTTTATATTGACAGACAGTTAGATAAGTAGCTAGGTAGGTAGATAAATACATAGATGGATAAAAAGACGGATAGATAGATAGTTATATAGATATATAGATAGGTAGATAGATAGATAGACTAATCAACAAGAAGACAGTAGTATGCCCCTCTGCGTGGCATTAGTTTAATTTTTTTTTTTACTTTTGACTGTATTACATAACAAGAAAGTATTTTGAAAACCGTATTTTAAAAAAGAAACAACATAAGTGTTTGCTTTCTTCAAGTATTTATTTGTAGGCGAGTTCTTGGACGTGAAAGTAATTTCGATAGGCGCTTTATGGCCATTGAATAAACATTTTTTTATCGCTGTTTTTTTTGTTTTGTTTTTTTTATTTTCGTTTTGCGATGTTTTTGTTTGATTAAAATTTTTCATTTGCGCTGACATCGTCAACACTAGCCCAATCATCAGCAATAAAAAAAAATTCCTTTCAATTCTTCATCGGACCTGTAGGCCTAATTTGTACAAGAGTTAGAAAACTATATAAGCTTTTTTAAATTATTAAAATGTGTGACACCAAAAAAAAATGGGAAAATGTAGTGAGTAATGGGCCGTATTGCTGCTGAGAGTTAACACCCTTGCCCTTTATACAAGTCAATCTTATATGACTGAATTGTAAAATGGGCAAGGGTGTTAACTCTCAGCAGCAATACGGCCCATTGAGCAGGAAGTAAGTCAATACTTTAAAAAATAATCCATAACGTAATCTACACCAGGCACGCAGAGTATTTTTAATGGCACGCCAAAGACTCCCAAAAGGCAATTCAAAACTCTTCTAAAAGAAATTGAGTGCTAAAGAAGGATGACTGTTAGGCTGTAGGCACGCTGAATGATATAGAAATCCTATTTTGGCACGCTTTTATCAGAATGTTGCCGATCCCTGATCTATACCAACATATGTCAATCTCTGGTACACGTACTACTAGGTGTAAATGACATGTGGCCGATCCCTGATCTATACCAACATATGTCAATCTCTGGTACACGTACTACTAGGTGTAAATGACATGTTGCCGATCCCTGATCTATACCAACATATGTCAATCTCTGGTACACGTACTACTAGGTGTAAATGACATGTTGCCGATCCCTGATCTATACCAACATATGTCAATTTCTGGTACACGTACTACTAGTTGTAAATGACATGTTGCCGATCCCTGATCTATACCAACATATGTCAATCTCTGGTACACGTACTACTAGGTGTAAATGACATGTGGCCGGTCCCTGATCTATACCAACATATGTCAATCTCTGGTACACGTACTACTAGGTGTAAATGACATGTTGCCGATCCCTGATCTATACCAACATATGTCAATCTCTGTTACACGTACTACTAGGTGTAAATGACATGTTGCCGATCCCTGATCTTTACCAACATATGTCAATCTCTGGTACACGTGCTACTAGGTGTAAATGACATGTTGCCGGTCCCTGATCTATACCAACATATGTCAATCTCTGGTACACGTACTACTAGGTGTAAATGACATGTTGCCGGTCCCTGATCTATACCAACATATGTCAATCTCTGGTACACGAACTACTAGGTGTAAATGACATGTTGCCGGTCCCTGATCTATGCCAACATATGTCAATCTCTGGTACACGTACTACTAGATGTATTCAGCGGGCTAGTTTGTGCCTGATATTATTGGATTTTAATGTGCGGAAAGGGGGGAGTAGGGTCTATGAGACACCTGGTAGTTAAATTACACGCAAATCTTAAATAAAGTGGTGCAGAAGAAAGAAAAGTGTAAGCTTCACTGAACCTGAAATCACCGCTATACTCCTAGTGCTAATGGGAAAATCTAAAAGACCTACTTTTCGTATTTTCAATGAATCAATGAATACCTAGAACATATTTCTTAGTTTTTGTTTTTGTATGTGTGTGTGCAGCGGCATAGGCGTATCAATGGATTGCGCATGTAATGTTCTACTCAAGGACTCGGCGGTTGTGTAGTCCTCTGCCAGCAAGCTGAATCAAATTTTCATTTTATGACTTAGAATAGAAGTGGCCCCCATGGAAGGTCTGCGCAAGAGCCCCCTTTAACCTTAAAAACGTTGTTTCGCTAGTGTATGTATATACGCTTTTCAAAATTATTTTTTAAAGTCAAAATACAATATGTGTATGTTACAAAATTAGGACATTCTATTGTATAATACTCGATTGTTTCTCAGCGATTCTTCGAAGTGAACATTTTTTACAACCAATGTTTACCATATCTTTTGTAACTCAAAGTTAAACAAAATTAGGAAGCATCAGTAACACTTTCAAAACAATATTTTTTCTTTTCTTTTCTTTATATAAAAAACTATCTGATCTCTTGTATCTAAAATAATCAGTCATCTACTGAGTTGAACTAAGACAAATAAAATTATTTTTTGTATATAAGTTTATTGACTTGAAAAATGAACTCATTGTTAAAATTTCGCTTTTGTTGGAGGAAAAATATACATTTCAGGAAGTTAAATAGTCAAGACCATAACCTATTTAGACAATTTTCGTATGCGGAGGTTTAATCTTATCTCGGTATCGTCACGCGCAGGTAAGCCATTCTATTAATCCAATACTTTTATTGGCCTACCCACCCGACCTGTTCTTTTAGACTACTTACGTGGACTTAAATATAGAGTTGGCCCTAAAGGGAGAGATCTATTATTATGTTGCTATTTTTCGTTTTCTTTTTTTTTTCGGGGAGGGGAGGGGGGGGGGGGTTAAAAATGAATCATTGTGTTTTACTTGTATAAGGATGTAAATATTGGGTTAAATTTATTCATTTGTTTGCTTGTTGTCTTTCAGTGTCAAGTAGATACTTGTGAGATTGATCTATAACCTTGAATAAATATTTGTCGTGCGATACATTCAAACAGTTAAAAGTAATAATTTAGACATTAATTTGTTTACTATGGTCTGGGCCTTATTTATATGTTGAGATGGCCCCACTTGTGAGTTTACCCTCTCGTATATCTACGGCCCCCGAAAAATAATGTAACCTATTTAAAAATTACATTTAATATATATAACATTGACACTAGTAATAATAATAATACATTTCATATAAAAAATGATAAGCTTTATTGATAACAATTTGTTGTGATTTAAAGTAGTAAAAGAGTGTATGAGTATTAAAGTTAATCTAGATACAATTAGCCTATACAACGTTCGAACACGTTTTTTTATGATTCGCTTGAACAATAGTTTGATGACTGTAGCACAGGATACATCTATATATATAAAAAGACAGTGTTAAGCCCCGCGAGGATCTCCATTGGTCAATTTGAAAACACGTGTGTCACTGACCTATCTAGGCCTAGCCTAATATATCGTCTAATAATTTTTCACATCGGACATTTGTCTTCAATAGCTCAGTGGTAAACGTAGTGACTGCTTTACGGGTGACCAGGGTTCGATTCTCCAGTTAGACTATACTTTTTTTTTCGACAATTAATTTTTCAAACTTTTAAAAACAAAAGACATTGTAAATCTATAGGCCTAGGCAATATAGATTTTGTTAAATAAAAATATTTGACTATTTTTTTTACCCTATTACAATATTTATTTACTTTCCTTAAAGTATTCAGTAAGTGTAGTTTATAAATTTGTTATCTGCACCCCAGACAGTCCTTTATATTTATTTTAAATTACTTTCCTAAAAGTCTTCAGTAAAAAAAAAAAAAATTTAAATATAACATTTATAGCTTTCTTTTAGGTGTAGTTTATAATTTTTTTTATCTCCACCTTATACAGTCCTGTTTTTTTTTCACCCGGGCAACGCCGGGCAAGGTAGCTTGTTTTAATATAAAACGTCGTAAACTAACATGTAATACATTGTGATGTATCTAGACTCTGCAAGAAAACAAGGGTATTATATATTGTTGTTCGAAAGCGATGATGAGACATTTCACGCATTTAGGTGTGTGCTTTATTTAAATGTTTATTTCCTTATATAAACATTTAAACACATAGTGGTGCTACCTCTTCCTTCCCCAGGGATCAGGAGGCTCTGAGCTTCAGCATAGTGAACTTATATTATAAATCTGGTTATGATTATGGTAGACTGGATTGCGAAAATGGATTATTACTATGATCGACAACTACACAATATCGGCATGTCAGTATGTGCAGAGTGCAATAAAGCATGGATACGCACAACCTATTTTCACGGCGCACCCTCAGATAGGGTCATTGTTATATTAAAACGTAGACATCATTAAATGCGCTAATTACTAATATTGCGGACTAATAATAATTAATATGGTACTAATTAGTAAGACAGATCATCACAGTAGCCCATCGTGTATTTTATTTGCTACAGACGCTATTTCTATACATACGGTTATTACGTCCTACGTTTATTCCCGATTTAAGTCTAGTTTAGCATTTTCACAATGGTTTAGACACATGGATTCTTAATTTTGTTTCGGTTTTATTTGGACTGTCAAATATATATTTTGAGATCTAGCAAAGATTGTCGAGTAAATTGCAACAAAAATATGGCGTGTAGAGGTCTTGGCATTTATCTGGCCACTCTCACCTTGAAGACATTTTCTTCATCATCTTGTTAAATCTCAGGCAATTCTTAATGTTTCTGCTACTTTTCTGTGAGCCTAAGTTTTGCCATTTTAATTAGTTGAATAGAATGAGTCTCTTAGCACCCCCCCCCCTCCAACCAATCTTTTCGCTTTACACATGGGATGTATCGCCTGCTCCGGGGACGCCTGCAATAATCAGCGTTATGGTATTACAATTTTCGGTATGTTTCTGTACCTTATAAAGAAAGCATGAACTAAAACCCAAGGCAAAAAATTAGCGCAGATAACAAAATGATTTAAAAAAATCAAAT
Organism: Anisus vortex; assembly: GCA_949126835.1. Lineage (NCBI taxonomy): Eukaryota > Metazoa > Mollusca > Gastropoda > Planorbidae > Anisus > Anisus vortex. The sequence continues at coordinate 23,579,979 of OX421494.1, forward strand.
TTAGGAAAGTAAGTTCCACGTATAAAATACCTATACATTTATTATTTAAATCATCACTTCACTTACCGATTCTGATGTTGGCTCCAACATTTTCATGGTAATGCTATCAATGCCACTGTCATTGGTCTGGAGTCCACGAACATTCTGCCTTGCGTCTGATCTTCCTTTATGATCTTTAGGGACACAAAAAAAGAATAGATAATTTAAGCAAAAAAAGATCATTTTTGCTGGAAAAAAACTTTTAAAGTGGCATTTGACTTGAGTATGATCCCTGATTTCTCAAATTGTTATTTTCTACCATTTTACTTGCAGTTTGTTCGAATATATCAGTAAAGTGGGGGGGGGGGAGTAAATGTCTTTTTTTGTAGATTTAAATTTAGTGAAGGATTAAACAATCAAAAATATGTTTATGTATATTTTTAAAAGCATAAAGCGTTGACTCATGAATGCATAACTTTAAGATTCAGGCATCACAAAGTTATGTAACTTGTTATTTGGTTTCATTAGAAGAAGACAAAACAACTAAAGTTATAAAATGTCTATTTTGTTTAATGGCTGGGAGTTGGGGCGTTTAGTGTGATGACTGTGATGGACATGGTTGACGGTGAGAGCAATGATTAAGAAATGATGTAAAAGGGTTGTACTTTAGCAGCACTGTAATATAATAACCAGTGACTTGTTTGCGTTATAGCTGACGAAAATGAACGATAATGAGTGAATAGCATCTTATTTACCTCTAAAAATGTTGGCATGCTCGTCAAAATGAGAGAGAGATGCCATTTCCAGCTTGTGCAATTGGTTGCGGACGTCCTCAAATAGGGCTTTTAGTTCATCCCTTTGGATTGTATCTCTTTTGGACATACTGCAAAGTAACTGTTCAGGGTCGTCTTGTTTATATCGTCCCAGGATTTTAGATATGTCTTCCTGATTCCTGTTTAGCAATGTTTTACTCTCTTGCAGCCAGCCACAGCTGGGAGTTCTTCCGCAGCCGGCCATTCGATAAGAGACAAAGGTCCTCAAGCTGAAGTAACGCTACACGGACTTATGCTACCCGGGAATAAAGCAAAGTCTCGAGTTACGCGGATCTTGATTTGTATACCCTATGCAAAACTGCCGTCCACTATCACAGTAGATGTAGAGCCATGGCATATATAAAATATGTATCCATATATCTTGATTTGAACAATTGAATATTGTATGTGAGAAAAAAATTACATTAAAAACAGTTTCAAGAAGGATTTAATTGCTTTCCTTGAAGTTTTTTTTGTTCTGATTGTTTTTCACTTCTTGATTGGCCTCACTTAATCGTTCAGTAAACTCAGGAACCAAAGACAACTATGATTCTACAATCAATGGGTGTTTAGTTTAAAACACTATGTGGTACAACGGAACTAGTCTAGATCCTATTCTTTTGTACCTATTGAGAAAAATAAAACGATATTTAAACTTTACAATATCAAGGAGTTTGATGACGGAAGGTAGAAAGTATGCGGGAAAACAAAGTAGAAATTGTAACATTAGAAACATTTGTATGATATTATAGAAACATTGAAACAAAAATGAAAATAATATGTAATCCATTTAGATCTTTTCATTTTTTTTTTCTTATGTATTAAGATATCCGTGTTTTTTAAACATACTTTTCTTTAAAGCTCTTATTTTATTACGTCTTGGTCCTAATATAACAAAGGGAATGTTTAAATATGCGATGGGTTTTTGAGACAAAACGAATTTGAATTACACACATTGTCACAAACAAACACAACAAAACACAGATACACAAAGTCACAGACACACTTATGCAGACACAAAAATAGTAACGAACTCACGCAGGCCAAAAAAAGTACGCACGTAGTTACAAATAAATACAGCTACACACATATAGTGACAGACATATACAGGTACACGGTACACACATATATTGACAGACATATACCAGTACACACATATAGTGACAGACATATACAGGTACACACATATAGTGACAGACATATACCAGTACACACATATAGTGACAGACATATACCAGTACACACATATAGTGACAGACATTTACAGGTACACACATATATTGACAGACATATACAGGTACACACATATAGTGACAGACATTTACAGGTACACACATTTAATGACCGACATATACAGGCACACACATATAGTGACAGACATATACCAGTACACACATATAGTGACAGACATTTACAGGTACACACATATATTGACAGACATATACAGGTACACACATATAGTGACAGACATTTACAGGTACACACATTTAATGACCGACATATACAGGCACACACATATAGTGACAGACATATACCAGTACACACATATAGTGACAGACATTTACAGGTACACACATATATTGACAGACATATACAGGTACACACATATAGTGACAGACATTTACCAGTACACACATATATTGACAGACATATACAGGTACACACATATAGTGACAGACATTTACAGGTACACACATTTAATGACCGACATATACAGGCACACACATATAGTGACAGACATATACCAGTACACACATATAGTGACAGACATTTACAGGTACACACATATATTGACAGACATATACAGGTACACACATATAGTGACAGACATTTACCAGTACACACATATATTGACAGACATATACCAGTACACACATATAGTGACAGACATATACCAGTACACACATATAGTGACAGACATTTACAGGTACACACATATATTGACAGACATATACCAGTACACACATATAGTGACCGACATATACAGGTACACACATATAGTGACAGACATTTACCAGTACACACATATATTGACAGACATATACCAGTACACACATATAGTGACAGACATATACCAGTACACACATATATTGACAGACATATACCAGTACACACATATAGTGACAGACATATACAGGTACACACATATAGTGACAGACATTTACCAGTACACACATATATTGACAGACATATACCAGTACACACATATAGTGACAGACATATAAAGGTACACACATATAGTGACAGACATTTACCAGTACACACATATATTGACAGACATATACCAGTACACACATATAGTGACAGACATTTACAGGTACACACATATATTGACAGACATATACAGGCACACACATATAGTGACAGACATATACCAGTACACACATATAGTGACAGACATTTACAGGTACACACATTTAATGACCGACATTTACAGGCACACAAATATAGTGACAGACATATACCAGTACACACATATAGTGACAGACATTTACAGGTACACACATATATTGACAGACATATACCAGTACACACATATAGTGACAGACATATACAGGTACACGGTACACACATATATTGACAGACATATACCAGTACACACATATAGTGACAGACATATACAGGTACACACATATAGTGACAGACATATACCAGTACACACATATAGTGACAGACATATACCAGTACACACATATAGTGACAGACATTTACAGGTACACACATATATTGACAGACATATACAGGTACACACATATAGTGACAGACATTTACAGGTACACACATTTAATGACCGACATATACAGGCACACACATATAGTGACAGACATATACCAGTACACACATATAGTGACAGACATTTACAGGTACACACATATATTGACAGACATATACAGGTACACACATATAGTGACAGACATTTACAGGTACACACATATATTGACAGACATATACAGGCACACACATATAGTGACAGACATATACCAGTACACACATATAGTGACAGACATTTACAGGTACACACATATATTGACAGACATATACCAGTACACACATATAGTGACAGACATTTACAGGTACACGGTACACACATATATTGACAGACATATACAGGTACACACATATAGTGACAGACATATACAGGTACACACATATAGTGACAGACATATACCAGTACACACATATATTGACAGACATTTACAGGTACACGGTACACACATATATTGACAGACATATACAGGTACACACATATAGTGACAGACATATACAGGTACACACATATAGTGACAGACATATACCAGTACACACATATAGTGACAGACATATACCAGTACACACATATAGTGACAGACATTTACAGGTACACACATTTAATGACCGACATATACAGGCACACACATATAGTGACAGATATGTACAGATGCACACATATATTGACAGACATATACAGCTACATACATATAGTGACAGACATATACCAGTACACACATAAAGTGACAGACATATACCAGTACACACATAAAGTGACAGACATATACAGGTACACACATATAGTGACAGACATATACCAGTACACACATAAAGTGACAGACATATACCAGTAGGCTACACACATATAGTGACAGACATATACAGGTACACACATATAATGACAGACATATACAGGTACACATAGACACGTGCACTTTTATGTACAGACAGTCAAAGACGTACACATATTCGTACACACATACATATAAAATCATACTTAGAGTCTATAGACATACACGCATACCTACATACGCACATACGGAAGATACAGTCACAAAAACATACACAGACAAACACAGAGATGCAAATAGTCATAGAAGCAGACACTAAGTCACAGACACACAGTCACATACAAACATAAAGAAACCTAGTCACACACAGAGACACAAACACACACACACATTGTAGCTATACACATGTTGTTAGAATCGTGTATAGGCCTCAATACATCTATATAATAATTCTTATAAGCAATAGTTGTTAAATGTCTTCAAGGAGACCTAGACACACGTAGACGTACACATACACATACAAACATTAACACACACACTTTGAAAGATACACAGATAACTGCACACTTACTTGGCTTTTTTTTACACAGATAGTTATCCATACAATAAAATCACAATATAATTAATTAGTCGAATGACATGAACAAAATACAATCACTAATATCAGCGAACCTCCGTTACACAACATTAGATAGTAGAATTTGTTTTGAGACACACACAGTATTCCCAAGTCAGGCAAGACACATCGTATGTTTAAGGCTTACGAACCACCTACCAGAAATTGTATATACTTCCTTGTTAACCATTTTTAGGCATTAGGTTTCAAGTCTTCCGAAGATCTACGAACAAACCCGATAGATTCATTTTCTAGTGCTATAAATAGAACATTTTTTTGTGTCTGTTTATATATAAGGGGCCATTCATATAATAGTGTTACGTACCCAGTAAGGGAAGGGGGGGGGGGAAAGGGGAAGGGTGTTTTTTGATTTAAGAGATTTTGCGTATGGATGCTTAGAGAAACTTTGTTGCATAGTTAATGTATGGATGGTCCCTTAAAAGTTTGTTAAAATGTTGTATTTTATTATTTTTTTGGTTTTGTTGATTTAGTTGTTTTTTAAATCCCTATAACTAAAATATGTAGGTATCAAATTAAAACAAATTGTCTCTTCGATATATTATTGAGACAAATTTAAACAATCAAATTATTTTGGTGAACTAACTTTTTTTTTTCTGACGCTACGGTGCATTGAAACATTATGAGACCGAAATATATTCCCCCAACCCCACCTTGTCCCGTCTACATATAATAAATATACACCCTTGCAGACAATTGTATTGGTTTTCTGTTTTGACTAATTTTTGGATACAGGGCTAATTCAGAATAGACCAAGGTTCGACAAATCTTTCGATAATAATGTGTCGAAATTTGATTTCTAATTCTTTCAGCGTGCCAACTGCCTTAAAGTCATCCTGCTCTAAAAAAAATAATAATAAATATGAGACTTATATAGCGCATATAATCCCGTTCCCGTTGAGAATAGTTCTATGCGCTGCTGTAAACATAGTGCTGCTCTAACACTTAATTTATTGTGCAAGAGACCTTAATTGCCCTTTTCGGGAGTCCCCCTCGTGCCTTTTAAAATCGCTCAGCGTGCCAAATCTGGTACGCGTTTTATCGGTTGCTGACCCCTGGACTAGACAATGGTTTGAGCTACAAACATATAATGTCTAATAAATACTAAGTGCTCAAGGTTCTTAAGGAACTAAACGTCTAAGTCAGCGGCGAGCAGATCTGAGATCGTCATGCCACAGTTTGTTGAGTAAAGTTTCGGTTCTTGTTGGCCCTGTTTCAAAATAATAATTTCAGATTTTCTTTCTCCTTAATTATTTATTTTATCGAGTGTCCTACTCTACATAATACTGGTAAATTTGACTTGTGTAGAGTTGGTAACCATATTTATAAAATACATTTATAAACGTTTGTGTGTATGTGTGTATGAATGCGCGCGTGGGTGCGTGTGGAAAGTGTGGAAAAAACATGAATGCGATTCTCACATGCCAACCCAAGGTCACAAAAATATTAAAACAAAAAACTAAACAAATATATTGAAAAGAAAAAAAACAATATTTACTGGACATGACTCATGCAATATGACTCGACATGACTCATGCAATATGACTCGACTCCAGTCTAGTGGAGTGATCGTTGGAATCACTTTTATTATTGTGAACAAAAGTATTTTTATTATTGATCTCTTAAGGCACAATCTAAACAACATGATACTCTATCACTCACTTTACTACTTTATTTGATTCGACTTAACTTTTGATCTGACGCTAAATAAAGTTCGGACCACTACTATATTTCGTTCCATGTATTGTTCATCCGACGCTAAATACAGTTCGGACAACTAACCACTACTACATTTGGTTCCATGTATTGTTCATCAGACATAATTAATGTTTTGACAAGAAATAATATATAAGTTATATATTTAAAAATCGGAATGATTCAATCAATTGAATTCGGTACTGTTTTCAAAAAAAAGAGAAGTGAAACCAACCCTTATTTGCTAGGAGTGAATTTAGTCTCGTTAACAATTGGCTTAACTAATAATGATGAGGGCAGTCATTTATTTTGTGGGGGCTAATTGGTGAGAAGATGGAAGAATAGAAAAGTGGCTCTTACAAAATAACCCCGACCTACATTTTAGCTTGCGCATTTCTTATTGGTTCACTTCAAATTCAGTTTTATTTTTATTTTTTTTCACTGAAAATCTTACATCATTTCCGGTCGGCTAAAAATAACCAAGCACGTGGGTAGTTGTTGCGTATCTAGATAACACACTAGATCTAGCAATGATAAAGATTTTACAATTACTATTAAATTCAAGTTTACTTTAGGTAATCTAATTTAAAAGTTTTAATTATTTTTACAGTTTCATATAGCTTGTATACTTCTTTAAATTAAAGGCATAATTTCATTGTAAGCTATGTAATAATTTAATAATAATGACAATGCTTAGATAGCGCATATCCCGTTGAGGACAGTTTTACGCGCTGACAACAGTTACAGATAGAGTACAAACATGAAGAACAGACGAAAATGTATAGATCTTTATGTAGCCTTCGCTAGTTTAAAATATCACAACAAAACTATCCAAATCTGTCCAAATCATTTGCATAATAGGCTCCGCCTTGTTGGTTTGTTTCACTTCTGCACGCGCGATAAAAATTGAGAAACCAGTACAATTTTAGGCCTACTAGGTCACCAATTCAGGGCTGGCGAAGCGATATTTGTCTTAGATGCTACTTTTATATTATTTAGTATTATACGTACGACTATTACGTTGCATGTTTATACATACAATGGTTTTAATCTAGTCTTTGATTTTGGTTAGCTTTTTACAAAATGTTAAGTTGTTGTTTTTCTAGAATTGTTCAGGCAACCCATTTTTTGTTCGCTGCAACTAGGGAAAACGAGAATTTATATTCGTTCCTCCTTGTAGGCTACGTGGAACAAGAAAACATTTTTTTTTCTCAATGTATATCTAAGTTTATATACTAGAATATTGTGATGCGTTTCCGAGTTATACATGTAATGTTTATTTATTACACCTATAAGTACTTTGTCTTGGTTAAATTGTGATTTAATTATTGTTGTTAACCCTGTTATGAGTATTATTATTCACAAGTAAAAAAAAACCTAACAGCTCTTACTGTATATCCTGACTTATCCTACACACTATTTCCTGCATATATTATCTCATGCATTTAATTAACGGTCTAAAACGCTGTTTAGTCTATTTTATAGATACAAAAATTTCGTTAATTAGACATTTAGCTAAATATATCTTGAAGCTCTGATTCTTCTGCTTACTGTTGGGAGTGTGGTCTTACGAAGCGAACATTTATAAAGAGTCTTTGGCCTTTCGGCTTTCATATATACACGACGCATAAATCTGATAGTATCAGTGTGCATGCCACTAATGGGAATTGACTTATACGTACGATAAGTAATAATAATAATAATAGTGCTTGTATAGCGCATATCCCGTTAATTACAGTTCTATGCGCTGACAACAATCACATAGTACAGACAACGAACAACAGACGAAAATGTTTGTATTTACACGCGAATACTTCTACTGGAATAGGTGAGCCTTCAGCCGGCTCCTGAAGATGTCAAAGCAAGGGTTCTGGCGAAGCTGTAGTGGGAGGTGTTCCAGTCGGACGGTCCTGCGTAGGAGCATGCACGTTGGCCAGCGAACACTAACCTCACACGAGGGATCCGAAGAGTCAACAACACGTAGATCAACGTAGAAGTTTCATCCTTTGTTGTCAAACAGACCTTACAAGTCCATTGCCTGTCAAAACTATAGTTCCAAGATACTGTTCAGTCCTCAACCATTTCTTTCACCGTAAAATAGTCGAATGCTACTTTTATTTATTATTTAAAGTAACACATTTAAACCATGTGGGTCTAATGAAGCAGCGTTCAACTCTCTACGTGCCCACGGCTTACAAGGGGATTATGTGACTAGCACAATTTTTAGCCGCATCAACCTTTTTTCCTCCCTCACCCCCCCCCCCCCTCTTTCCATTCCTCAAACTAATGTCAGAGTCGGGTAGGAACCAGTGAATCCTTACCAAACACAATGTAAGCGTTCTGCCGTTTTAACCTGCTAAGAACTTGATACATAGGGAACCTCAATTCACAGCTCTACCACTCGACCACGTTGTCCCGTAACTACAGAATATGACTCAGTTCAACTTCACGAATCAAGCTTTGGACCTCTAAAACTGTTTTGTAAATAAATACATGTAATTAAATTTTTATTTTGCCTGTACAGAGTAGGCCAAATATTTTTGCCTTCTTTTGTGGTAAAATAAAAAAAGTTAATTTGATAAATGGCGGCTACACATTGAAAGTGTAAAGTAGGCCACAGTTGATTTCATTTTAATCATGTGCTTGCTTTAAAGTTGGGGAATCCCCTTCTGTTGCTTGAAAGTTGCTTTTAATTATTCTGTCGGAAATTTTGGTTCTTAGATAACAACCGTCAACGGTCTTTATGGAATAACCCTTAGGGGACTTTTGTCATTTTGCTAGATTGAATCTGATTGGTTAGAATGTCTATCGGCGTTCACAAAAGACTTTCATAAACAGCATTCTTCTCCTGATTGCCTGACAGTGAATTTCGGCATAATGAATTGCGGTGTTACAGGGTGCTGCTACTGTGGGGTGCATTTGAGGGTAGAAGTTTTTGCATTGCCGCCACTGGAGGATGGTAGAGGAGACGCATTCGTTTATTGCAGGTTTTCATCTGCCTACCCAGCCTACCCCCATTGTTAGACTACAATGACTAAGCTTACTACTGAATGTTTCTTTAGCCGTCACACGTGAGTAGGCCTAGAACTAGCTGAGAACCAGGCCACAACATCTGCAACTGTGACACTGGGCATATTAAGGGGAGGAAGTCCAATGAAATTGATCTAAATGTCAGATAATTCACATTTTTTTACTTTTTGCCTAAGTTGTATACTTTAACTATTCCTGGATCTAAAATATTCAGTTCGGGAATTTGAGTAACATTATTTCAATGTATAAAGTGCATTTGAAATGGGTATACATCAGAATTGTTTATTTTCTTTTTAAAACATATTTACACTACAGTAATATAAAAAAAGTCTAGTTCTATATTATTATACATCAAATTAAAGGTTAACATCTTGACTTTGTGTAAAAAAAATCTTACAATAAACTATTAAAAATTTGATGAAAAAAATATTTTTTTTCGAAATGTGGTCTAACAATTTTTATTTATCTAGAATTGTCAGTTGTTTCGGTTCTTCTCAAAACGTTGTTTTCAGGTCCTATATTTCGAACTAGTTTTGTTTATTTACTAACCGCTGTTTATGCAACTTTGAACATATATCATTCCATTAGGACCCTAAATATGCAAAAAGAATTTCGGAAAATATAAATTGTTTTTTTTATATTAATCTTTCAGTAACTTTGTATGTTTTTTTCAAGTTTAAATAATATGACTCATATGAAGTAAAAAAAAATTTCTTTATACAATTTGCACAAATTTAGTAAATGTCCATTTACGGTTAAATTTTAATAAATTCTATTGATAAATAAAAAAAGAAGTGTCACGTTTCGTTCAAGTAAAAAATACTAATTAAAATACAAAATGGCCGCCATCTTCATGACAACCAATTTTTGTTCAAACTTGTTTGGCTTTTTATAAGTTTTGTCATTAGTACTATATATGTTCCAAATATCACACATATTGGATAAGAAATAAAAAAAATCCCCCCTCTACTGGACTTACACCCCCCCCCCCCCCCTAACCAAGGTGTCCTTTTTCAATGCTAAGCTTTCAGTTCAAAGAAAAGTTTCATTAATCAAAGACTCTTTTTGCACTAAATTATTTAATAACCGTTTCTCAAACGTTGCAGACATAATCAAGTAGTAGTTAAGGTTTTACAACTAATTCTAGATTAACTTTATTGAAAGTTTCACCTGTCCTTACAGTTTTATACATTTTGTATAATGTTGTAAATTAGTGGCCTACATATAATTTCACTGTATCTAATGTAACATATTAAATCATTCTAAAAATGTCTATTGAAATATGGTTTTCAATTATTCTTATAGCAGTTGTTTTATTGTTCCTGTTGTTTTAAAACGTAATATTTTTAGAATAGTGGCTTTCACGCTTGAAACTCTCTATAAAAAAATTTTAACACTTTTTTAAAAGCATTTTAAGACAGTCAAAAGTGTGTTGTATAACAATGATTCCATCTGAAATCCAATACAATGATTTGGTTCCGTTAAATGTGTAAAGTAGGTCACCGTTGCTTACTCATGTGCCTGGCTATTCTAAGTTTGGAAATCCCCCTTCCGTGACTTGAATGTTGTTGACACCTAAGACGGGAACTGTGTTAGATATTCCGTCATTTTATGGACTAACACTTTAGGGATTTTTTTTTTACTTCTGTTGTTACCTCAGAATTTCCAAACTAAGTTCAATCTGATTGGTTATCTCTATCGACGTTAAACAATAGAACTACATAGCCAGCATTTTCTTCTAATTGCCTGCCAGTGGGTTGTGATTCTCATAACCGGGCTGTTTCAGGGTGTCAACTTTGTGCATGTTGGCTGTGATCTGGACAGCCTTTATTAAATCACACGAGACAATATATCTTTTTCAGACCAAGCAGGTCCACGGTGCTAGTGAAGCATCTTTCAATTGTTTCCATGGCAACTGCATACAATGGAACCATGTGGCACGCACAGTATTTTTTTAAAATTAGTGTCAGGTATCCATCAGAACTGATTGCTACTTAAGTAAAAATACTACAATAATTATGACAGTAAGTCGACAAAATCATAATAAGTGTTTCCTTTACTGGTTAAAAACTAATCTTCTGCTTCTTTTCTTTTTTTGTTTCATTTCACTTAATTATTAATGATAAAATAATTAAATGAAAGATTTGTTTTCAAATTTTGAAACCTTAAAAAAATAAAGAATATATCATTAATTCTTTGTGAAATTTGTGTTTGTCACTGGTTTCTTGTTTTATAAGGTGAATATTTTACGGTGTGTTGTGAATTATTGTTTTTTTCTAGTGTTCATCTTGACATTTTTTGTTTAATTTACGCATTTTTATATGGACAGAATGTGTCAGCGGGCCAACTAGTCAACATATATCTTGATTTTCGTTTGTAAGCTATAATGAACTTCGTGATTGTGTTGAATGCTACGTAAATGTTATTTTTAACATGATCTAAAAAAGCCACCGTAGGGAAAACCAAACAAAAGAACCGAATAAAAAAGAAGAGGGTGGAGGGGGGAGGTTGGTTTTCACTGAAATGTATTTTTATATAATACACAATTTCATGACCTCCCAAAAGGACAATATATTTACCTTCTTCCACGACCTCCAACCTTAGCCCCTGTTATGAGTCAAACCTGGAAAAAGACAATAGAATTTAAAAATAACGAAAACATTCTAAATAACTTCCGGATACGGTCTGTTGATTATTCAGGTATTCAGCTTAGGAAGACATCCATGTCAACTTGACATAGTCAAGTCTGAAGATCTTTTCAAGATATTGGTGGAATCTCTACCAGACTTTAATTTCAATTTCACCTTTGAACTTACTTTAATAGCATGCGCAGTGGCTGGTAATAGTTTAAGGCGGTATATCTATATGAACGCGGAGTTCCGAAGGTAGGGGGGTGAACAGTTTTCTTTTTTTGTAAATTAAATTCATGTTAACACGTATCAATATGTAGGTTTGAGTAAGTTACATATATTATATGCGTGTGTGAATTGTGAATGTGTGTACTGTTGAATGAGTGTGGCTAAATATATTATTATTACGTGTCTATAAATGTGGATAGGTTTATGTTTATTCAAACTTCTTGGCCCTATGCTGTAATAAAAAATATACTAAATAACAAAAAAAGCATGGACATTCTTTAGGCCATATGTTCTCAATATCTTATTAGAGAAATTCGTATTTAATTTTTAAAACAAGAAAGCCATTAAAACACAGTTTTTATCTTACTCCCTTTATTTGCAAACTAAGTTTACCATCATGTAATTAAATGATTGATTGACTACTGGAAATGAAACATATGTATTTAGCGTATTTACGTATCTCGTTTTACTAAAATTGAATAATATAAAAAAAGGTGGAGATGGCGGGTGTAGAACCTGCGACACCCAGGTTGAAAGCAGACAGTCATAACCACTAGACCGCGATAACTTTGTACAAACATACAACAAATAGTATACAAGTATATTCGAAAAGTTTATTTACTACCATCTCTTCCGGTAGAGGCAGCCATGTTTTACGTATAATATTATCTACGATTCGTAAATTGGTCGAAGGATTTCGTGACTATTCCAAAGGCTACGATGCTGAAAATTTGATAGAATGTATTGTTAGTCGGGACAAGTCTGCTGCCCAAGTTTCAGCCCGTTTGGACGACGGGAAGTGGTCGAAACATCGATGCAAAGTTTTGCTAACACCCAACAAGCAAGCAAGAAAGCAAGCAAGCAAGCAGACAGACAGAAAATACAAGTTAAAATAAAGGGAGTAACAAGAAAACCATAAAAACACAGTTTTTATTATACTCCCTATACCATTTCCACTTCACTACAAAACTAAAATTTCGAATCGCTAATGTCGGCAAATACATATCTAATTAATAATAATAAATAATAATAATGAAGCTTATATAGCGCATATCCCGCAATCAGTTCTATGCGCTTAACAATTACAGACGATGATAACAATAACAGACAAAATGCTTAAAAATGTAAGTGGGCTAGGAGTCAATAATAAACAGGTGAGTCTTGAGTCCGGTCTTGAAAATGTTAAAGTTCGAGCTTTGTCGCAGCTGGAGTGGCAGGGTGTTCCATGCGGAGGGGCCGGAGTAGGTGAAGGCCCGCTGACCAGCTGTCACGAGTTTTGTCCGCGGGATCGTCAAATTGAGTTTGTGCGCAGCCGATCGAAGTGGGTGTGGTTTTGTATATATTTCCAGACAGGAAATTAGATAATCCGGGGCAGAGTCATTGAGGCATTTATAGCATAGAGATGCGAGTTTATATGAAATCCTATTTTGAATAGGGAGCCAGTGCAGAGAGTAGAGCAGAGGTGAAATGTGGTCGTACTTCTTCTTCTTTAGGACTAGTCTGGCAGCGCAGTTTTGGACGCGTTGGAGCCCTTGAATGGAAGAGGCAGGAAGGCCGGCCAGAAGAGAGTTACAGTAGTCCAAACGAGAGACGAGGAGAGTGATGACGAGCTTGGTACAAGCTTCCGGAGTGAGGTAGCGACGGATAGTGGCAATACGTCGCAGGTGAAAAAAGCAGGTTTTAATCAGGAAGGAGATGTGGGGTTGCATGGACAGAGTGGAGTCCAGAAACATGCCGAGGCTCTTTACAGTTGAGGAGAAGGGCACAGTAGCGTCACCCAACTGGAGGTCAGTCACGCTGAGGGAAGCAATCTTCTGTCTCGTTCCTACGAGAAATTATAACGATTGCGCAATTTTTTTTTTAATGCATGAAGCTACGATTGTCGCTTCGCTTTTGCGCATCCTTTTTTTTCCAACTTTGGCCCGCAAAAACCATAAAATGATAACTCGCTTTGTTTCGGCTATATTGTGTCGTTTTCATTCTATTTATTTCGTAAAAACGAACATATCCGAAAAGTTTGCTTACTTCCGTCTCTTCCGGGAGAGGCAGCCATGTTGGACGTGGAATATATTCCTCGATTCGCAAATTGGTCGAATGAATTCGTGACTATTCCAAACACTATGATGCTGAAAATTTAACAGAATGTATTGTTAGTCTGGACAAGTCTGCTGTCCATGTTTCAGCTCGATTGGACGACGGGAAGTGGTCGAAAAATCGATGCAAAGTTTTGCTATCAATCAAGAAAGCAAGCAAGCAGACAGACAGACAGAAAATGCAACTTAATAGAAAGGGAGTAAATGCATCTTATTATGTATAACAAATACAGAATTTCATTACTAAATTTTCACTTTGATGGTTGATGTATAAAAGTTTTCATTTAGTTGTCACAATAGTTAGATCCTAGATCTTTATAATCCTAGCACCTACGTACAAATTAAGAATAGTTTGATCTCAGCTTCACTGAAATTTTTAAGGTTTTAATGTTTTGTACCAATTGAGAATACATTATGGGACTATTGTTAAGCGGTAAAGATACGTAGTGATAATTTAAACTGGGTAGTTATTGAAATGTTTTAAATGTACATATTATAAACTCTTCAGTCATAAAAAAATATTTTAATTTTTAACTCTATTTATAGTTTAATCATTTTAAAGTTACACTTTTTAAGTATTTTGTTTTATAAAAGAAAAAAGAAACTTATTAGAGATATTAACGTAAAGACAACTGGATAATTATCTCCCTTTAATAAATATCGGTTTCCACATTTGATTGTATTGTGATGTTTTGTAGTATAAAAAAATATTACTTAATAACGATTATTTCTTTATACAAATCCAGAATTATGGTATTCATTTTCAATACCATATTTGAGGTATAAAATAAATTTACATTAATTTTGTGTCGATTTAAAGATGGTATTTTTTAACAGGAATAATTACAATTACAAAATTAAATGCTAGTAAATACGTCCTTTGTGTTTATTAAAATAATAAAAACAAGTAAATTTGTTTTTGAATTAACTATGTCTATGTTTATATAAAGAAAATGAGATTAATAACCTTTTTGAATGTAATAAGTCCGAATCAATTAATGAGCGCCTTGTCTTGAGTGCATATTTAGTCACTTCTGAGTGGTCAATTATAAGTAACCTCTTTGTATGCTTAAAACAGCTTTTATGTTCAATAAAATCTTTTAACAAGT
The DNA here is from genome assembly GCA_949126835.1 of Anisus vortex. NCBI lineage: Eukaryota > Metazoa > Mollusca > Gastropoda > Planorbidae > Anisus > Anisus vortex. The sequence continues at coordinate 23,595,728 of OX421494.1, forward strand.
GCAAGTTGAACGAAGAGCTGAAAGTAGAGCCAATGCCTAGCATCTGAGAATAGCGACGACTTTCCTAAGCAGCTTCCTGACAGATTTTTCAGCAAATAGAAACATTTTGATTACATTTTTTGTATGTTTCAAATTCAACTTGCTGCGTTTTAAATTCGCCAATATCGCTCCGCTAAAAAAAAAAATCTAAATCTAAGTTTAAATCAAAAAAAGGTTGTAGAAGGATAAAACCAGTTAGGGTTGGTGTAGTATGAAAACACGAGTCCATGAATAAGAAAATCTTGTCATTGTTTAGAAAACTCCGCTTTGAGTGCTACAATATACGTCTGAAAAAGCCCAGCTTAATAGAAGCCTTAAATTAGGGAAATAGTTACATTTTTAAAATTGATGATGATGTCATGGCAAGATTATCCAGTTTCAATGCAAATCCATTCCAGTGAACTAAGCTTAGCTGTTCAAGGGATAGTTGACCCCGTCCTTCCATTCAGTTGAAACATGTCGCTGTGTCATTCAGAAACATCAGCTGCAACAGTCATTCTTCTACATTCAAAACCAGAAAAGTTTTTTTTTACTCAAGAAAAACTTTGCTCTGCGTGCAAATTCTGATAGGGGCGTGCCAAAGCCTAATTTAGAGTACAGTGTGGAATTTTTTTTTAAACATTTAGTTTTGTATGTTACTTTTAAGTTAGTATAGGCCTGACATTTAATGTTTTCTAATGGGGATTGTGTGGTCAGCACAATGCCCAGCCGCCTTATTTTTACCCCAACTGAAGTCAGGTACCTGTTAGAGCTGGGTAGACTCACACCACACTCACACTCACAGCCCGACAACAAAGCCAAGCCTTCACCGGGATTCGAACCCAGGACCTTTGGTACGCCAGCCGAACGCGTTGTTGCTCAACCACCGCGCCCTTCATTTGCTTAAGAATTAATTTTTTTTTAGAATTACTGAAGGGTTTATTGATTTCAAAATCACATAATTGACTTCATAAATGTACCTTTCTGTGTGGCTTTATGATCATTCAACAAGTTAAAGTGAAAAATAATAAATATAGTGAATCTATTTAAAAAGAACTCAACACATTTTTACAGTATATTCAATCATTGTATTACCACACTGATCAATATTCAGAAACGTAGTGTAATTTAGAGACATGGGAACAGTCGCTCGTGTAGTCACATGTCTTACTGTGTGGATTGTAGTTCATCCCGAAACTACATTCAACCTTCATTAGACCCTGGATGGTAGAAATTTAAACAATAAAAGTATTGTCTTGACAAGCTCTAATAACAATTTTAAAAAGTCTACAGTCTACAATAATACAACGCATGGCTTAACGTAATCCCGATCTGCTAATATAACAAATGGGTTGGACAAATTACATCCCGTATAAATTTATTTTTTTGAATCATAGTTGTACCCCGTCTTCCTTACCCCTCTCTCCCGGATTTCTTTACGTTCTGTTCTCTTAGTTCTCTGGGAACCAGAGCGTGAACTGCATATATTTATGAAAGATGTTCACGGAAGCGTAAAGAATATAAATTCATTTTATTTATTTTACATGGCAATGTGATACTCGGACAGATCCTTTGTTTGACAATATCTTTAAATGTCCCAAGCTAGAAGATTTGACTACATTAAATCAATGGGAGACCTGTGTTAAAATACCTCACCAATTTCCTCCTCAATAGTAGGCCTAATTATTTCTTGTAGTCTAGGGTGAATCTAGTAAACAAACTCTTATAATGTACCCCCCTGTGGGTATCAAAGTTGCCAAGGTGTGTTAAAAAAAACGGAAGCTATTAAGAGTCAACCGGTGGGCTAACGCATGGGTGGGCAGCCCCGTTGTGCTTCCGAGGATCATTGCACAAGCCGTTATTTCACAAAATTTGGATAGAGAGGTAGAAAAGGCGCAACAGTTTACGCCTCACCTCACCTGGAAACCAGAGGACTTAGAGAGGCCTGTATGTTCCATACATTCAGGTACGTAGGTATATGGTCGATATTAACGTCGCATTAGCACGACCAGATAACAGGTAACAATACAGGAATATAAGGCAATTTCTAATTGTTAATGATCCAAAGGGGAATTCCGTATGGGGTTTAATGTAATTACGTAATCCGGGGAAAGATTTCAATCCTGCGTTACCCCTGGAGTCAAAAGCCGATGGACTCTTCCGGTTTAGAGAGTTTTAAAATGGTAAACAAATACCTGGTTGTATATAATATACACTATGATATAATGATATGTGTTACTCTTTGCATTTTGTTTTAGCTGTCCAATTAGTTCAATTGTAGCGTATGGTTGTATTGTATCTGTTCGTTGGATCATTACACCTTTCTTTTTTTTTCACTACATTATGGTTCAATAACTAAAGCAAATTACCTCATGTGACATTTCTTTTTCTTTTAGTACATTATAAATTATTTTACACTATTTGGTCTACCTATAGTACAGTATACCTTATCTTATGGTACTTTGATTTACATTTTCAGTACTTTATCGTGTAATACGTTAACATATGACACTTTACTTTATCACAGTTTTTCTTATGGTACTTACTATATAAAGTTGCTTTACGTTTGGACACTTTTACCTTATGACTTATGGTACTTTAGCGCCTAATAATGTATCTTGTATTGGTACTTTAGTGTATGACATTTGAACTTAACCTTATGACTGTCTCCCTTGTGGTAATTTACAGTATAGGCTAGGATACTAATAAAGCTTATGATGTTTTTGTTCTATGTTACTTTTACCTGATCAAGACAGACGTAGAAACTTGTACAGGACTCGGGGTTCGGGTAGAAATCATTTGGCTTGTCTATACAGGTGAATGCAGCACCTGGTGAAACAAACGATATTGTAATATATAAAAACGTAATCGTAATATAGAATGAATTTCAAAACATCTCGAGTATTCAACACAAGGTATTTATTCTGTAACATTAGACAAGACACACATCGAGTAGTGGAACGTAGTATAAATAATAATAATAATAATAGTTTTTAAATAGCGCTTCTAGTAGATTATTACGTCCACAAAACCCAAAACTCCTGCAGGGCGACAGGAATCGGTCGGTGGCAGGGATAGAACCCGCGACGTGTCAGTTGGTTGTTGGTTGACGGCCCGGTGAACTAGCCGCAAGACCAACCGGCTTCACGTAGTGGGCAATGTCACAACAGATACACTGGGGAATTATGGGTTAACAACATAGGGGCAACACTCTCACAAGTTTATACAAGGGGAAAACACAACAAAAAGATTTTACGCTTACAGCAGACATTATATGGATTTGTTGGATACTTTAAATCAAAGACTTCAACTATATAAGAAAGAAAAGAAACATTTTTAAAATATTAACCCTGTCATACCAAGTGGAAACTGAAGCAGCCGTCACAAGTCTCCTTGACCAATGTATAAAAGAGGATTGCGTGGCCAGCCGCCATTAGTTTTCCCCAACAAATGTTTCAGGACACCCTCCAGACCCTGGACTCGAATCAGGGACCTACATTACAGCAAAGGGAGCACGATGCAGCAAGACTACCTAACCACGATGTAAAATACCGAAATACGATTGTAGTTCACAGCACTACAATAGATGCAGATATATAAACAAGATCTAATAGGCCTAATAACGTATAAATGAAAAATCGTTTCAATATTTTGTTTTGGATGATTTTTCAAGATCTAAATAAAACTGAAGTAGTCTCAAACGAAACTAACTTTTGTAAAGTTGTGATTACAAAAAGTACGATTTATAAGCTGTGATTACAAAAAGTACGTTTTATAAGCTGATTAAATAGTACAAGTCATATATGAAGATAGAAGCGCTTTCTCAATGAACGTCTTTACATCCTTCATGTTTCCAAGGTTTGAGTCTAAGTCCTGGATTCTGAACTGGGTGTAAAATGATGAGGCATTTATAGTTTTTCGCGATATGTTCATTGCAGTCGATTTTCGTTAATAAATTTTGTTTACAATTTATATAAAAAAAAATATTTTTAATGTTTTTTTCTTAGTCTTTGTATGAGATCATTGTGTTGTATTACTAGGCTGGAATTTAATACTTTATGTATAATTTCTACGTTACATGTTAATAATCCTCCGATGAAGTGTTTCTAAATTTAGTGATTTTTTAACATTGTTGTGTTACACATGTCAGCTGTGACTAGGTTAAGCATATCTAGGTTAACCGGATTTGAAATAATATGATGAAATATCTTTATCTAAAATTAATTTCTACTTGACAGTTAAAAAAATAATTTTCTTGGCGAGTTTAGGGGTGTTTAGAATTATGTACACACATGTAGACATGTTTGTTTTCATTTTAAACTTGTACCTTTCCACTTTCGTAGGCCTAATACAAAGACATTTTCCATACATACCAGTTTAATAAGTAATAACAATGACCATTGGCATTTATCGTAGTTATATTATTATTGTGAAATTATTGCATTTATTTTGTAAGTGGAACAAACTTGGAAAAATAAAACGTATCTGGTTATTGGATCAAAGACGTTAATGGTCGAAATAGAAAAACTGATAAAGACGACAACCTTTTGTTCATTGCCTAACGAAAGAGAGCTTTACTGACTTGTCAAGGCACGGTGGTCTAGCGAACCTCCGAACCTAAGGTCTCCGGTTCTTTTCATATTATAATTTGAAGACATTCGTTCTTTTCAGAAGATTTTTGCGTTCGTTTCCAGGTTAACGGGCCTAAAAAGGGGTTTCTGAGTCTTCTTAGCTCTTTTATATGTCTGCTATTGGTAGGGGAAAAGAAAAATCGTCTGGGTTCACACATACCCACACAATCCCCTTGTAACCGTGGCCCTTGTGAACGCTGCACCACTTGCTCCACTGACCAACCAAAACTTACTTGTAACTGGTGCTGTTGATGTCACCGTTTCTGGAGGTGCGGGTGACGTCACAGTTGCTAGAGGTGCCGGCGTGGTTGTCCCACTAGAAACAAAAATACACGGAGATATCAATCTATCATTAACAAATCATTATAAAACAAAGATATTAAGATATCCATTATTAAGATTTCACCATACAACAAATTAATTGAGATATCCATCAGCAGTCACATTATACACCAAATACATTAAAGCAATAGTGAGCAAAAGCTCCCGGTGTCAATTGACAAGTCCTAATGAGGCGTGACCTTTTCAAATGGAAGAGATCATGAACTTCCGCTGCCCTTTCTGTAATCAAAAGACTTGCTTTTGCTGCTGTTTGACAACTGATTTCAACTGCCAGTAGTTCTGGTCTTTTAGAAATATACAAAGGCTACCAGATTAGTTATGAGAAATACGTTTTTAACATCAAAAGTGAATATGCGATAATTAATACTCAACTCAAAGTGTTAGTCGCGTTAAATTAAATTTAGCTTTGTTTATAAATGGAATTAGTCAAGAGTTGCTTCCTTGGTTATAAACCAAAATGCGTAGATTCATAAAAACAAAAAACTAAAATTCTTTTGCATCAAGCATTAAGTTTGGGATTATAAGTAGGTGATGATTCTTCACGTCTGACATTCACAATCCATCATTTTCTTTTGGCAACATCTTTTGGAAATAAAATTAAATTTAATCCATTACATCTTTTCGTACAACCAGTAACGCAGCACATAGACATGTTTTGAAACAAATGAACGAATGGGACCGTAAATGTTTTACACTTCAACCTTTATGCATGCATACAATTTAAGACTTGTCAATTGTAAATATCAAATTTATGCTACCTGCACAAACAAAATAAAAAATGGTTAGTCTATGTCCACCCCTGCAAGACACACTGAACTCATCACACATTGCCTAAGTACTTGTTTGTATGTTATCGTGCAAAAATAAAAATATAAAAGGAAGGGTGTGGATTGGGTTCTAACACTACATTCACATATTATGTAGGATAATATAGGCTGTCATTTGTTTTTATATTTTGTTTTTGAGGGCTTTAGCTTTTCTCGTTGTTGTATTTGTGTTTTACTTTTTATAAATTTGCCTCAAGATTTAAACTTACATATCATCAGGCTGAGCACATGTATTTAACTCTGGGTTAAAATGCATGCCTCCCACACAAAAGGCTATATGAGCCACCTGTTTAGAGAAGAAAATACAATACATTAAACTTAGCTATTTAAATGTCTTTTCATATTTTTTTAGGATGTCATGTTTTCACCAGTGGACAGTTTAAACACCTGAAACAAATGTAATTAATTTCAATAAGGTAACATTTGCCAAAATGCCAAAAGCTTTTTTAACACTAAACAGAAACCTTGAGTAAATAAATAAATAAATGTGTTAGTAACTGGGATTTCAATTTCAATATTTGTAATAAAATCTTATGTAAAACAAACAACAAAAAACAAAGCATAAGTAATCTATGTTATAGTGTAGATTAATGTAATAACTACAAATTTTAAATGACAATTAAGATTTAAAATAACAGTGAAAATTAAAATTGCCACATAATCTACCCTTTTCTCTATACCTTATGAGGCAATCATCATCATCAATCCCTTGACCGTTGTGCTCGTTGGGGGGAGAGAATGGACACTTCGGCAGTCAACTTTCTACACTTTTGCCCATCTTGGGCGGTTGTCAATAGTTGAGTCAGCTACAGCCCTGTTCAATCTGTGCAATTGTCGAACCAGCATCTCCGCTGACGGCCTCTCCTACGCCCACCTTCCACTGTGCCCTGGAGGATTGTTTTTGTCAGGCTATTGTGCCGCAAACACATGACCGAACCATGTCAGTTTGCGCCGTTTGATTGTAACCATAATATTTTCTTGAGGGCCTTCAATTGAGGATATTCTGTCCCACACATACGCATTAGTCCTGTGTTCTACGTAGGAGATTCGAAGTATTTTTCTCATGCATTTATTTTCGAACGCCTGCAACTTGTTTTCAGTTGCTGATAGAAGCGTCCATGTCTCACATCCATACAGAACAATAGTTCTGACAAGGGCTCCGTAAAGTCTGAGCTTTGTTGAGAGACCAATGCTTTTACTGGTCCAGATTCTGTTTAGGCGAGCCATTGCCGCCATCGCAGTCCCAATCCTTGCTCGAATTTCTGGCTCACAGCGTCCGTCTGCGGATATGATATTGCTCCTAGATATTTGAAATTATTTACTTCTTCCAGTTGTTGTTGGTTCAATATGATGTTTGCACTTCTGGCATCTGTGGTGTTGATCATTATTTTATTCTTTTCTGAACTGATTTCCATTCCATATGATTTTGCTCTATCTGCAAGCTTATCTGTGAGCTCTTGTAGCTCTTGCAATACCCACGAATAAAGAAATTCAGAAGTCGAAGCTTAAAATATTTAATAGAAAGCTTTGGCTCAAAACGTCAGCATAGCACACACACAAACTTACACACACACACACAAATGAAACATAAAGAAAAAGGAATAGTTACATTGTTTTGACATTGATAGAAGGAAGTAGAAGATTCTGGATTAGGATAATATCCATTTGGTCTATTGGTACAGTCAAACCTGAGAGCTAAAAATGTATGCAAAGAAACAATTACATAGTATTATATATTTATCGTATCATATCATTCGTATCTTATATACATATCATTAAAGAAGTACAAATGCTTGCTAAAGTATTACAATTTAGCTTCAAATATAAACCATATTTATTCTAGACTTTTTGTAAATTTAAGAATTATAAGCATCTTCTAGATCTGATTGCTTTTATAAATTACTAAATTACACATATGACAAAATATCATTCGAGTGTAGCTTAAATTGAAAATTATCTTTTAAGAACAAACAATTTTAGTTTTGAAAAGTATACTTGTGAGACTTATGGTTCTCAATAAACGTTATTCAAAGAATCGATATCATCCTATACTATAATTCCTATACTATAATACGAGTTAAAATTGTATGTATATATATATATGTCTGGAAATTTTCTTCAAAAGCGCTCTAACGATTATCTTCATGTTTTAATGCACGACTTGTTTCACCTGAAAAAAAATCTACAGCTTTTCGGCCCAACAAATAAAAATCGGAAATGATCGTTAGACAAAAATACCCATTAGATTTGTCGTAGATATTAAATTTGGCCGTGAAAACATGCCATTGCTCGACCCACGTGTAGTGCGTCTTTCAAGAGCGGTGTTTTGTTGCGTCGCAGTTATGACGTTTCGGGAAAACCCGTAGGCTTACAACAGCATAAAGAAGTTCAATTTCTTGTTTAGACTACTGTTGCGCACCGATGATAGAAATAATTTAAAGCAAGACCAAGTGTAATTTATGTAATGCAGGGGTGTGCAAACTACGGCCAGTGGGTAACGCGCGGGCAGACAAATGATAGTACGCGGCCCTCGCGGCTTATTTAGATTAGAACGTCTTCAATATATTTTAGATTAAACTTCAATATATTTTAGATTAAATAAAAAAAAAAAAAAAAAAAAAAAAAAATATTTACGAATTAATTAATAGTCAGATAATAGTTTGCCGTTTAAATAATAACAGAATTAGATGAAATTTCAACAAACTAAAGGTCTATTTTAAACTTTCTTTTATCTGACATTTTTTGAAAAAAAAAAAAACAGCCTCTAAAACTTGTTTGTGTTTAAACAATGAATAGCTGTATATAGTGTACACTGTAGCAGATTACACTACCCTGTATATAGTGTTCACTGTAGCAGTATACACTACGCTGTAAATAATAAACACTGTATTAGTATATACTTTTTTAAAAATTCAATGAATGTTTCATAAAAAATATGTATGATTTGCTTATAAAGGCCTACCAAAGTAAGATATATTAGAATATGTTAACATTGTCAATTCGAAATCTGGTAAACTAGAAAAGATGTAAATTCAGTATATTCGTATTTTCCTTATAACAATAGTCAGAAGTGTAATATACTGTTAGTTTTATTGAGGGGCGGGGGGGGGGGGGAATTAAACACATCATCTAACGTAGCCTATATATATTATGATCTTTTCATTTGCAGTCTTTTCAATGAATAACATAATTTCACCTTTAATTATTTAGTATTTAAGTTTAATGCTCAAAATTTAAAAAAAAAAAATGTTTATCATACCATTGTTTTAATTAATCAATATTATATTTTGCCGCGATAGTTTATTATAAATAGTAACACAAATGAAGGATATTAGATAATGTTAACACCAAACTATATTTTTTTACTTTTTTGTCAAACAATGTTTGGAATAATACATTGAAAACATTGAAAATCTCTATATATAAAAAGATCGTGTTTGTGTCCCCACGGATCCCTATTGTGTCACTGACTTATTTAGGCCTAGTCCTATATACTGTCTAACAGCTTTTTACATCTGACATGTGCCTTCTCTAGCTAAGTTGTTAACGTAGAGGACTGCTGTGCGTGCGACCCGGGTTCGATTCTCCAGTTAGACTATGCCTATTTTTTTTACCCGATTTACATTTATTCGTAGACCTTTTTAATTCATATCAAACATATTTGCCGGCCGTAACTCATTGTTAGCTTGAATGGGTTGAGGGAGGGAGTTAAAAAAATTGACATAATTTTATAGGAAAGTTTGACAGTTGTTAAAGTTAATTAATTAATTGGTCATTTATATAGCGCCTCACTCCATGCTAATAAAAGCATGCTCAGCGCGCTCACAAAATCGAAACGACAATAACACTCTAAAATAGTTTTAAACAAGGTTTCGGCCGATGGAGGCACGAAACGACAATAACATTTTAAAATAGTTTCAAACAAGTTTTTTGCTGATGGATGTGTATTTGATCAATTTAGTTGAAAAGCAAAGTCTTCAAATTCTTCTTGAATGCCTTTTTTGACACAGAGTTTTTCAGTGTCTCAGGTAAGCCGTTGAACAGTGAAGGCGCCACAGATTCAAACGAGCGTACACCAATAGGGGAAGGGGTAGAAGAACTAAAACTTGTAACGTAATTCACGATATTTTAAATTTAAACTTTTCATTTTCAGTCTTTTAAATAATAATAATAATATTTGTATAGCGCTGCCAACAAACATAATGTAAGCCCAGAGCGCGTTTAACATACAACTAAGAATACGGATATTACACTAGGCCAGGTGAAAGAGCTAAATTGATGATTAAAAAAAAGACAAAACAAATAAATGTAGCATTAACCGACCCAACCCATAAATAAGACAGTAAGTTTCTAAAGCATGTTAAATGTTATCTTAGGTAAATATTGAAATAATGAGTTTTTAAGTTCTTTTTGAAAGTAACAGTAGAGCTTGTTCGCCTCAGTTGAATGGGAAGTTGATACCACACCTTCGGACCGGATGCCGGATACTGAGAAGGCTCTAAGGCCAACGGTCGTCAGAGAGAAACGGGGCTCTTCCAGAAGCGATGAGTTTGCAGAACGAAGTGTTCTTTGCGGGACATAAGGTCTGATTAGTGCCTTGAGATAGGTTGGAAACTCGTTATTAAAAAATGCACTGATGGCAAAGTAGCGCCACTTTATACTCAATTCTGGCTTTCACGGGGAGCCAGTGGAGCGAGCGTAGAAGGGCAGTTCCCGAGTCTCTTTTAGACTTGGACATAAACAAACGCGCAGTACTTTTATGTATTCGTTCATGCCTGGCGATTTAATGACATAAATGACATATATTTCTGTTGGATTTAAAACTGACAACTCCAGCCTACATGTTTATTTTGGGTTATAAATGAGATTAAGCTGTTGTTGTTTTTTTGTTGTTTTTTTTTTTTGGGGGGGGGGGGGAGGGTTATCGGGCAAAATCTAGATATTAGACTGCACAAAAAAAAATCTGCTTCGACTGTTAGAATTTAAAGCCCATGTTATTCATAGTAGAAAAAAAGAAAAAAGACAAATACAATTTATTGGTCTGGTAAAGAAGTATTTTTAAAATGTATGCACTGTTGTTTTACATACACATGATATAAAGGTACAAGCGCCTGCTCTTTATTACCGATCGAATGATCGGTCACCTGGTACTTTTTCACAGAAGCGCGGAGATATATGACATATTATAAACAATAATATAGTATTGGCAGTTATAATTGTTGAAAATGTAATTGTTTTCCTTTTTTTTTTTGCACCAGCATAAGTGGAATGAATAGGTGCCCAATCAACTTCATCGAAAACGTAAACTTTTTTTTTTTTTTAACTAGCACTATTCCCCTGCCCTCCTACCTTACCATCCTGATTACCCACTTTTCTGTTTAGTGACATGTTTGTGTATAAATATTAAAATCAACCCTTGACTTTTGTAGTCTTAGAAAAAAAAAGAAAATAAATGCATGCATTTTTTGAAAGCGCCTTAAATAAGTACAATGGGATCACAAAAGGTCATTGAATCTAACCTGCAGTTGTTGTCAATTTTGTTGTTGTAGATTGTACTGATGTTGTTGTTCTAGTTGTGGTACTCGTTGTAGTTGGTCTAGAAGTTGTTGTTGTACTTACAGCTGACCATTTCCTGTGAACGAAACCATGTTCCCACCGAAATACAATGCAATACTGTTTTCGGCTAATTATTTGAAGTTTTTATTCTGCATTACTCATTGTATGTATGGTAATGGGTGAGATACTGTTGAATGGTAATGTAATGTAGACAGGGGGTAGGTTACGATTAGTGTCACAATAGGAAGGTCAAAATGACGACTTGGTACAAAGTCATAATATATAACCGCAGGAATGTTTTTCAGAAGAAAGTTAGAAACTTGTTAAGTTTATATCAAAAACACTATTTCTGATAAATAATATTTATAAGGCGTTTTCATGACCCCAACGTCCTTCCTTTGCTTCTCCCATGGAAGCCCAAAGATTGTTATACATTGATCCAGTACTTACACGGGGCAGTTGGCTAATGAAGGGCTGGCCATCTCTCTCATCACAGCATTCATTAGTGGATACTTGCCCTGGCCACAGGTTTGTCCAAGAAAGTCATCCAGATCAACGGCCCAGAACATGACCCCACCAAATCCATTCTGCTTTGTGTAACAAGCCTACAGTACAGAAAAATGTTTATTATAAAGCGTCTTTACTAAATAAGGTACGTAAAGTATAAGCTTTTTAGAAGAAAAAAATAACATTTTCCTGGAGAAATAAAGAATGTTTCTCTTAACCTTTTGATCGACCAAGAGTATGAGGTTAGACCCCTGTCCAAGTAATGCAGGTTAACGCTTTAACATTAGCATGTTGTTACAACTCTTTAGGGGTTCTATAGATCTTTTATGTATTAGAAGCTGGTTATCTAGTTGATAATATTTCCTAAGGCTTCTTAATTGATTTATAGAATAATTTCTACTTTAACTGCATGCAACACAGCCAATTAAACTTTAACATCATTAAGAAAACAGTACAACTATACACACAAAACCTATAATGAAAAATCATCCGTACACTAAAAGGGCATCGAAAGAACTCACTTAACTTGACGTTGGACCCCACGAGTTAACCAATCCCAAAGAATTCTATAAGCCCCGTCAAACGGGTCATCATAAAATGCCTGATTTTCACGAGGGGTCAGTGGCATGAACTCAGATTTTAACGCAAGCAATAAACTCAATTTTCACGTGGGACGGACTTCGTCAATAAAATTAAAATATAATATTTTAAAGATCATTCTACTCCTTTTTCCTTAGACTCTAGGGGGACAAGGATCTTTCACTGCCACGTGAAATTATATTTAATATAACCTGCAGTCGTAACAAAGTAAAGTTAAGAGTAGCTATGCCAATTGGGTTTGTGAAAAATGCTTCTCCGTCAAATACAGCTTTCTCATTCTATTCAAAACAAATTTAGCAATGCGAAAATTTAAAAAAAAACTAACTTTCAATGAACTTCAAGTTAGTGTTTTTTTTAAAGGTGTTTTACAAACTGTACCTTTTCCGTGACACTTTGAATGTCATCGTAACCTATCCACAGCCTGTCCTTCACCAGGTATCGCCCCCGTTGTGAAAGTACGTCAAACGCCTGAGCTCCTGCTTTGAGGAGCTCACACACCTGGTGAGTAAATGGAGATATTATGGTTGTTGTTGTTAGTTATAGCTAAAAAGATCGATCAATTGATTGATAGATTAATAGATTGATAAATAGAGAGATAATTCGATGGATATATTGATAGATAGATACATTAGCCGGCTGGTCCAGCGGTTAGTTCACCGGACTGTCAACCAAAAACCAACTGACACGTCGCGGGTTCTAGCCCGGCCACCGGCGGATCCCTGTCGCCCTGCAGGAGTTTTGGGCCTGTAAACATATTTGCGCCAGCAGGCAGCATTGTGTTTACAGAGCGCACTGAGCATGCTAAAATAGCATAGATAGAAGCGCTATATAAGTAACCAATTTTTTTTTTTTTTTAATACATCGAAAGATGCTTTTGTAGATAAATAGATAGATCATTAGATAGATACATAGATATATACTTACATAGATAAATAGTTAGACAATTAGATCGATGAAAGATAAATAGATAGATCATTAGATAGGTAAATAGATAACCTACTTCGTAATAAGATACAAAGCCTTTCTCAGCGGTATAAGTTCCTGCTTCTCCAGGATTTCCCGCAGGTGCACTAATGCCAGAATTTGACGGACTGTCTAAAAGGAAGGACCTGCCGTATGTAGAAATGCCGACATTAAGTTTTTCTTTCGGTGCCCCAAGCTGGAGATAATACTGCATAGCCCAGTCCTAGATTTAGATGATATAAAAGAAACACATCTTAGTAACGGTAAGGCTGAATAGAATGGTAGTAAGAATGCCATTGATATCCTTAATAATTAATATTTTTTATTTTTAGCAAACTAAAGACAAAATATTAGCCTTTAATGTAAACGGGTAACTAAACGCAAAAACATCTAATGTAATCTAAACACAAACAATTCTTGTGTAAACTAATTCCAAACTACTCGATTGTAAAATAAACACAAAAAGTGATTGTTGTTTCGATAACTAAATATTTTCCAGGACTAAGTAAACATTTAACTCTTTCCGTTATGCCGTGGAGCTTGTTAAATTCTAAAATGAAAAGTAAATATTATCATGAGGAAAAATTAGGTATTGGTGAGATATGAGAAACTGTGAGAAATATATGGAAATCAGTGACATGGCAGGACAGTGTTGAGTTCTTTTGATAGACTGTGGTAATTAGATCTGCAGTATAGTCTAGCACTGGAATATAGAGACGTTTGTAATATTGTCAATGAGAAGTGGAGAGTTTCAGAAATATGAATGTGGTTACCAAGTTGAGGAGAGAGTCGTTCCCCACGTAACTTTGGTGGGCGAAGAGTGGGCCATTCAGTCCAGTTCGATTTTCCCAACTGCCGTGGAAGTCATATGTCATGACGCTGACGAAATCTACGAAACTGTCAAATGAAATGTCAGCTGAATTTATTTAGTAATTTAAAATTTAAAGATTATTTGAAGACAAAAGATGTGAGAAAATAGAAAGTACAACAAAAGAAAGATTAAAAAAAAAAAACAGAAAAAAATATTTTGATCTCAGTTCTGTCTAGTTAAGATCCCATTAGATCCGGTGAAGGAATTTAAAAATAAAAAGTTTTTGTTAAACCACTTCTGCTGATGTTTTTAGCCCCAAGTGAGAGGGTACTGATTTTAATATCTCCGCTGTAAAATTGTTTAATTAAAGTATATCATATGTGCCTACAATTCCTACATTTTTATTCATGGAAGAATATATCTATATCTGTGTCTTACGTTTTTGAATAAAGTTGAAGTAAGTGAAAAATATTGTTACTTCGTCATTACAAGTGTATGAGTTGTGTCGTTGTGATCAAACTCAAGTTGTAAGCTTTTCTGATAATAATATATTATAATAAAACTGAAGATAAATGTTTAGCTGCCCATAGGCCACCACGCTACCATAATAATAAACTATAATAAATATATGGGCATATATAGTATATATAGTATCGTGTCTTAAAATATGAATGCATTATTTTTTTATTTTTTTTTGTCACATGTTTAAGTAACAAGACCCCTTTTCTGGTGATACTGCCCCCTTTTAAATCTCAAATAGAGTTATCATATATATTATAGGATATGAAAAACGCTTACGGCATAATTCCATGAATGTCGTAACCAGTGTCAATACTCTCTTTTCCTGCAGGAAGAGCAGCCGTCAAAAGCAGACGAGGTTTGTTGCCCACGTATGCCTCATGAAGAAAACCGTTCCATAATTCCTGAAACATAGATCAAGATGATAATGTCATTTGAATATAAGATATCAACAAGGAAATGTCCTAAAGAACAATGTGTATAATATGACGAACTAGTTCTTTTTTTATTTCCCGTTGTGATAGAATCGACATGACAAAACAATTTTAACATAATTTATTCAGTGGTTTAAGTTTATGAAATCTGATGCGCATCTGAGAGTTGCTGGGCGAGAGAAAATAGTGACCGGGCATTGACCGCTAGAATCGGTGAACCTAAAAGTTCTTCAAGGGAAGAAAAGGGAGATTACAACATGGCGCTTGATTAAGCGTCACTTGAAAAAGGGTGCATGAATTTCATTAAGCTTATGGACAAAAAGCACAATTCGGACAAGAGCGCACTGAGCTTGCTAAATGTGAGAGCATGGAGATTCGCGCTATACAAATCACCATCATTCGCATTATTATCATCATTATACTTAACGCTGTCCATACATATTTGATACACTGAGCCAGCCTTGACACTTTTCAGGGGGGGGGGGGGGGCTGTGGTTAGCCGAGTTTACTTCCCCAACTAGTGTCAGGTGCCCATCAGAGCTTCGTAGACTCACAAACTCCCTCCAGACCCGGGAAGAAATCCTAGCATACACCAGGATTCCAACCCGGGAACTTTTTTACGGACTTTTCAGCGCGGAGCCGCTAGATCACCACACCACCATGTCTACAATGTAATATAGAATCAAGTATTTGAAGAGAACTTTAAGAACTTATTGTAATACCAATCACAAACATTTATTACTGCTCCGCCCGTTGGCATTGTAAATTCTGGCTGGTGACGATCAAGATTACCTACATGAGAAGCACTAAATATTCCCAATATTACTTGTTGGAGAAGCACTAAATATTCCCAACATTACTTGTTGGAGAAGCACTAAATATTCCCAACATTACTTGTTGGAGAAGCACTAAATATTCCCAACATTACTTGTTGGAGAAGCACTAAATATTCCCAACATTACTTGTTGGAGAAGCACTAAATATTCCCAACATTACTTGTTGGAGAAGCACTAAATATTCCCAACATTACTTGTTGGAGAAGCACTAAATATTCCCAACATTACTTGTTGGAGAAGCACTAAATATTCCCAACATTACTTGTTGGAGAAGCACTAAATATTCCCAACATTACTTGTTGGAGAAGCACTAAATATTCCCAACATTACTTGTTGGAGAAGCACTAAATATTCCCAACATTACTTGTTGGAGAAGCACTAAATATTCCCAACATTACTTGTTGGAGAAGCACTAAATATTCCCAACATTACTTGTTGGAGAAGCACTAAATATTCCCAACATTACTTGTTGGAGAAGCACTAAATATTCCCAACATTACTTGTTGGAGAAGCACTAAATATTCCCAACATTACTTGTTGGAGAAGCACTAAATATTCCCAACATTACTTGTTGGAGAAGCACTAAATATTCCCAACATTACTTGTTGGAGAAGCACTAAATATTCCCAACATTACTTGTTGGAGAAGCACTAAATATTCCCAACATTACTTGTTGGAGAAGCACTAAATATTCCCAACATTACTTGTTGGAGAAGCACTAAATATTCCCAACATTACTTGTTGGAGAAGCACTAAATATTCCCAATATCACCTGCATGAGAAGCACTAAATATTCCCAATATCACCTGCATGAGAAGCACTAAATATCCCCAATATTACATGCATGAGAAGCACTAAATATTCCCAACTTTACCTGCATGAGAAGCACTAAATATTCCCAAGATTACCTATATGAGAAGCACTAAATATTCCAAGATTACCTGCATGAGAAGCACTAAATATTCTCTGTCTTCTGCTGGACTACCTCTCTGTCCAGGGTACTCCCAGTCCATGTCCAGACCGTCAAACTTCCGGCTTCTGAGAAACGTGATGGCGTTCTGAACGAACTCAGCACGCTTCTTGCTGTCGGACACAAATGCTGTGAAAGGATCGGACGCCATGTTGTAGCCTCCTATTGCAAGCAGAACCTTCAAGTCAGGGTTTCTCTGTTTTAGGTTGATAGCTCTCTCATACCTGGACATGAAAGATGATAAATAGTTCTGAGGTCTGTGGTACTGAAATGTGTTCAAAGATCAGATAGATAATTGACTTCACTATCTTGACGATGGAATACGATGGGCTTAATGCATTAAAAGGAATGTACATTTGAAACGATCAAGAATAGCAAATCATCTCGTAGAGAAATAGTGAGCAAAAAAAAGCATTATAATTAAAATAGCAAAACAAAGGATTACCTTTAGCGAAAATATCTAGACTTGCGAAAAAGGACCTTTTAACAAAAGCAACTGAATAGAAATTCGTGTTCCGTTGGCTGCAAAGGCTGATTATGGCGACTAGGATATATCAAACAATTGTCGGCTGGAGTGCAATCGTAGGTCTCTAGAAAGACAACCTCCTTTGAAATGGGGAAATATCTAAGTAAAAAGCGTCAAACACCAGAAAGCAACCTAATGGGCGTGGTCAGAGAGCTGGTTGCCCAGGTAACAACGTTTCCCAACCAATCATCAATCAACTTACATTCCTTGGCTCCAGTCCGTGGAGTCATCATTCCACTCAAACGGCACAATGGTTGTCCCTTCCGGTTTCCCAAAGGCGTAAATAAGGTGGGTGCACATGTTGGGGTCCACATTCTCAGGCACGAATTTACCTTTCCCATTCCGGTATTGAGACCAGTTGGTATAGTAACAAACACTTCTGTAGGCCGCCACTAACAAATACAATAGTGCAAGAAATTGTTCATGTGTTTTAATTTTAAACAAATGTATTTGATACAATGATAATTCTCGTATGGCAATTGGATATGTGTTTATCACGATTTACTTTTTGTTTTAGAGTAGTTTTACTACATTAAACTAAAACATTTATTGTTTTAAATAATATTTCGGCCTATAGACTATGTGTTTAAGTTCAATTTTCGAATGCAAATAGCTTTACCTATTTACTATGAAAAAAATATTATACTAGAGCTATATCTCTATTTATATGAAAACAATGTTTACTTATTCATAGTGAATGACGGATCACCAGGATGGTAAAGAATGTAATCGTTTTAAATTGCTTTCATAGCAATATTATATTGTGTAATATACATTCCATGTCAGATTCAAACAGGTAAACTTCAACATTATTGACATTATGTATAGATCAGTTCCGGTTCATACAATGACATGTGAATACAGTCAGGGAAAACCATGGGTTACACTCTATTTTCTTTAACTATGTGTGACGTTCATAATATTAAACCAAAAGTAAAAGACCTAAAAGTAAAAGTAGTAATGTATCCCGTCGGACCAAAGTGATCCAGTTTGATTGTGAATGTGATTGTGTGGCCAGCACTATGCACAGCCGTCTTTACTTTACCCCAACTAAGGTCAGGTACCCATCAGAGCTGGGTAGACTCAGGGGCACTCTCCAGACTCCAGACCCGGGAAACAAATCCTAGCCGCCACCAGGATTCGAACCCAGAACCTTCGGATAGCCAGTCAAACGCGCTGCCGGCCCCCATGCCTCCACAAAAACGACCTAAAGCCAACCTTAATTCTTATCTTTTAGAGTTGTTATCAAGTTTATTTAAAAAAAGTCAACGCTGTTTCTAAATATATTGTTCTAGGCCTCAGGCTAACATCAACTAAATTTGAGATATATATAGAGATAACAGTAAACTTTTGACAGTTGTCACAAATTGTTCTCTACTTACATGAACTTGAAGCAAGTACTGTTAATGTAAATAAAAAAGAAAACATTTTCCTGCCAGAAATATAAAAAGAAACAAGCTTTCACAATAATAATAAAATTTCTAAAAAAAAAATTTACATAACTAGTAGAAAAACGTAAAAAAAATTTAAATAACCCTTATTTTTATAACTTAGCAATACTATTGTAGTTCGGTAGATTAAATCACATAGGCCTAACGTAAAAATTGACTTCTAAACGATGATTAAATACAACTATAGAAATACTTGACCGCTAACGAGTGTAAAAAAATTGACTTTTAAATGTATGAAATCACTCTAGTAATGTTGTTGAATTCATTACAATAAATCATTCTTCTTATTAATGCTTTTAATAAATCTGTAAAAAAATTTACGAATATCAAAAAAACTTACTTTGATTTCATTTCTTGGGAAAAAACGCAACTGATTGGGCAATAAGGCAAAAATAAATGTTTAATTTATGCTCAAATTACTTTAAGTTAAAAAAAACAACGAATGATGTTTATTAAAAGGTAAATACAAAACAAATTATGAATCATTCAGGAACGTGGCCAATCTTTTGTGTTTATATTGACGACACATTTACCTGGTTTTAAACATTCGAGTTTGTTTTTTTTTACTTACCTTTCTGTGTATAGAATTTCATCAAAGAAATACAAATGTACATTTGGTACAAAAGCTTTTGTCAATTAGGCTATTAGTTCAATTCTATAAATCAATTTTGAATTTGATGAGTGAAGTAATGTGCGTGATTTTTGCTTTAGTTGTATATAGAGAGAATGAATCGTTGTATGACTTTCTCTTTATGCCTACCTACATCTGAGGTGGTGTGGCCAAGTTATTTAACTCGCTGTTGTTGTTATTTTGTGTTAGATGTGTACAACCTTATATACAGTGACTCTGTGTATGTTGGTGTATGTGTTTATGTGTATAATTGTGTGTGCAAGCTTGTGTATGTGTGTTTGATGTGTGTGTGTTGTGTATGTTGATAAAAATGTATGCTAAAGTAAAAAAAATGTTTTGGCATTTTAAAAACTTTTTTTAAATTTGTTTAAAAATAATCACTTTTAAATAGAACCTTTTCTTACGTTTTATAAATCACTGACAAGTTGCAATGATGTCCACCATACATGATTCGCACTAAACAATTCCTTAAAGATTTAAATGTCTTGCAAACTGACCTATTGTTTTTGTTTTCTAATTCCGATTATCGCTTGCGATATAAGCACAGAGTTATATTACAATTAACGAAAGTCTTCGGCGCATCCTTTTGATGTACTTACATAAAAAGTAAAACTAAGTTTTTACCTACGGACGCTGAACATTCCGAACAGACAAACAAACCGATATTTTATTCATATTCTACAAATATTCTATTCGATTTCGTCGGGTAGTCCATTAATTATGTCAGCAAAATAGGGGGAGGGGGTCTGAAAACGTTTGACAAGTGTTGACATGGGGGAGGGAGGGTGGCCAAGAACAGTTGACGTTAACCATGTTACTTTTTATAATAGATTTAATAAATAACAGAATGGAAACTAGTCGTGCGTTTGTATGACATACACTCATTCACCCACCCAACGCCAATCATTTAATTATAGATTATGCTTTTACGAAAATAGCCAACTCTGTGGCCTAAAGAGCTACTTTCTCTTTTACGATCTGAAAGAAATTAAAACAATTGGGGAACGATTGAGGAGGGAAATGCGAAGGGGGTAGGCACATAGTCAAGCGGTTGAAGGGGAATTGTGCAAATTATATGTGTTTGTTGGGGAAGGGGGGGGGGGGGAATTGTGCACGGGAGGAAGGCAATAGTATTTTTTTTTCTGATATATAAACTAATATATTTTTACTAACTACTTTATAATAGTGAAACGTTAAAATTAAGTCGATTAAATAGATCTATTTCATAATTTCAAAGTGTTTTTTTCCAATTTTCTGAAAAATATTGTATGAGGAAAACTTGTATAATTATTAGCCAAAAAGTGCAAGGTAGGAGAGGTAGGGAGACAGGTAAAGCAACACTTTGTATAAAGTGGGGAAATAATGCGATTGGGAATAGTGAACGTTCAGTGGAAATAGTAGGCTAATTCACAACTGTGTGGAAATAGTAGGCTAATTCACAACTGGTGCACAGTTCCCCATAAAGTATTGAACAACTAATATTGTTTCATGATATCAATAATGAAACATTAAATTTGATTCATTAAATAGTTCTGTAAAAATAAGAAACAAAGAAATATTGTTTAATTCCTCGGATCAGAGGCACATTGTTACACTCTCCCCTCAAGGCTACACCTTTGAAAGTTATAGTCAAGTTGAAATCTGGTGAACAAGTTTTAAATTCATTAAAATTAATTAGATACAGTTGAATCTAAATTCTATTTAAAACATAAAATCCAATATATAAAATATTGCTAGTTAATATTGGCGGGGAAAAGGGGATGTAAACAATCGTTGACATCATTGAATAGGGAAGGAGAGGAGTCCTATGAAAGTGTGACAAGGGGGGGGGAGAGGTAAAAATAACCAAATAATTAATGGACGTCCCCTGTGCTGCATCGCTGAGCTATTTAATGAGGCATATATCTATATGTTTTAATTCCAAACTGAAAAAAAATCTGTTTGTTTCTGTGTTGTTTTTTTTGTTTTTTTGTGTTTGTTTGTTGTTTTTCTTTTTTTTTTTTTGGGGGGGGGGGGGGGGGGGAGGGGGGAGAGGGTATCTCCATCAAAATCAACTAGCTATATTTTTTAAGATTTCACCACGGAATAAACTTTTAGGGCTCATTCATACCATTGTAAAGCTTATATAAATTTTTTTTTCAATGTGTCATCTATTTATCGACTTAGAGTAGGACGTTTGTTTTTTCCTTTTGTATGTGAGTAATGTTTTATGTGATACCAATAAACATGGCTCGCTAAACGGCGAAAGAGCAGTTGATCATAACTCTGTCGGTCAGTTCGTTAAGGATTAAATTGCTTTATTTCCCACCTATACATACATAATAAAAAAACACAAAAAGAACACGGGAAAGAGGGGGGGGGCTAACCGAAAATTGGTTTTCTAGAATATGAAAAGGAACGATGTTAACTCTTACAGTCCCGGGTGCGTATATAGCGGAACTGAAGGCAGCATAGATAGAAGTAGGTCGGTACGGAAAGGGTTAACATCCTTTATGCATACATACAACAATATACATGAGACAGATTGCAAATAAACATTCTATATTTCTACTTACCCTGTTAAGGAAGTAAATCGTGATCCAACTATAAAGACACTCTAAATAGCTAACTATCAGTCAATGAAATAAACTTTACTTTTCATTTACTTGAAGTATCTTTAGTTTTTTTAATAATTTAAAAAATAGTGTCTCGTTCCAAGAAGATATGAAAAACTTGGTCACGATTTATTTTTGTTTAACATTCAAAGATAATATTATCTCTCGCAAGAACAATCGTTGACAGAATGGTCCAGACATTAGACAAATAATACAATCATTGATGGAAAATGTAAGGTTATTAAATGTGTTTATGACTATTGCAACTTTTCCAAGTGTGTTCAGAGGGCGCAACGTGCAAAAGGAATGTGTAGTTAACACAATGCACAATGTTTAAATGTCTGCTGTGATGACCCTCTTCAGGGATGGGATACCTAGAGACGCACTGGAAACCGAGAGAGGAATCTTGTCTGGGTGGGGGGAGGGAGGTTGGGGGTGATTTAGTTGAAAGAGAATTAACTTATTATTAAGTACCAATAGCTTTATAGCTAGACCAAGGCGTTCCATAATATACAGTTTTTAAAATATGAATAAATGGTGCATTATTGAGAAAATAGGACAAACGCTTTTATTATAATGAAATGAATTAAATGAATTCAACCCACACTCGTTCCTCGTTTTATCAACAACAAAATATAACTTAAATATAAAGTCTATATTGTAAATCAGATCATCATCATCATCCTGATCCAGCAGCGAACTGAGCACTTGGCTATCGGCCTGAGGCTAAGGTGAAGAAATTGCAGACATTTTGTAGCTGTTTGTTGTTGAAATATAGAGTATTTGAGATCAGAAATTAGATAAAACGGTATAGTGTGTTGGTTCTGGTGTTTTCTTTAAAACGTGCTAACCAGTAAAACATAATGCTTGTTTATAAATGTAGTAATACTTTAACATAAATATATTAGTATTGAATCTGTGAATTCTTGAAATATTTAAGTACTAACAAATGAAAGCATTTTTTTTACGACAGATGACAGCAATGCCGACCTGCAGTAGATAATGGAGAAAGGAAAGCTGACCTAGAAAAAGGCATGAAGAAGAAGGAGCATGGACAATTGGACATGAAATCAGAGTAAGCATAGTTGCTATAACAACCTGGGTTAGGGGGTAGGGGGTATTTTCAAGAAGACAAACTCATTTTAAACACCGTATAGAAAAGATGTGCATCATAAAGAGCCCAAGTGGGAAGAAAGTGAGAATGTTAATACTGATTTGGTCCTTGATCTAAAAAATATATATTTCCAACTTCTTCAAATGTTTACAGTAACAGATAAGGGTGTCTGGCTCAAATAATTTAAGTTTCGGGGTGGTTTCCGATACTGGGATTGGGATTTCTTGTGGTAAAGTCCTTACGAGTCGAAAATAGTTAACAAAGCATGAAGGTACTTCTCGGTCTGATAGTTTCCAGACATCGGTTAATCAAAGGAAAGGCTGTTGGAGTTCGTTCTGGCCACACAAGCCTTTTGAGAAACTGGGGAAATGTGCTTCATCCGCAGCATAGTATTCCATGACCTATTTAAGGACTTTAACTTTAAGCAATTCAATACAAACAAACCTTGTTGTGTCTCTGAACACAAGATAAGATTAATATTATCTTCTAAATAACACACCGCTACTCGCTACACTCCCTTATAACTTCTTATCAGTGGAACTACTACCATATGTTGAGTTTCTATTTCATTGGCAGAGAGGACATCGTAACCTCAGACGAAATGACGTTACATAAAATGAAACAATTGAAATTACACTATATAAAATGGTACAAAATAAAATGACGCAGCCTAAAATGATACAAATGAAATTTCACAATATGAAATTACGCAACATGAATGACACAACATGAATATGAAATGAAGAATAATGAAAACGACCCACAACCTGAAAATGACACTATATGAAATGATACAAATTTACAAAATACAAAATACAAAAATATGAATTAGCACTTTATGAAATGTCAACATATGAAATGACAACATATGAAATGACACGCCATTTTCTCTACACAAACAAAGCTTCTTATCAAACTAGAAATCTTTTTTTATTATTTTACTCAAGAAGATTTTATAACAGAAGATTCTGATATGAACTTTGGTACTTTTTTTTCAACCTTAGAATTATAAAAACCAGGCACCTTTTTAAATCATTTGAAATTGTTTCAGCTCTTTGGTTCAAGACTTTGTAAGTTGTTGTTTTTTGACGTTTTCAAATTACTTAATATTCAGCGTGTCATGCTGAGACTTAATTTATATCATGATAATGAGTCCATCTGCATTTTAACCGTAAGCATTATCAATCATAAGTCTTTTTAAAAAAATAGTCGACCCCGATGAGGCATTGGCTTATATCATATTCCATTAATTGCAATTTGCATATTATAAAAGCATAAAAATTACTGTATTTCATTTGAATAGAAATAGGACTAGAAATAAAAAAAATTCATTTAATTTTCAGGCGTTCGGAATTTCCTTTTTAGAAACATCAAATATACGTGTGTGCTTGTCTATAAGACTTCTAGCATTAGGTGTAAGAAATAATATTTAGACTATATGTTTCTTTTCCTCGATCAGTTTAAATGAAATGCCCGGTTCAATAGCATAATAAACCCAGTGGCGGGGGCGCCAAAATGAGTATTATAACTAATTATTTAATTTTATTTTGATGTAAACTAATGTATCCCAAATAGGCCTACGTTTGCAAGATCCACAAATATTTTCATTTCACAAACTAGTTGGCAAGCATGATTTTGGCGCCCCCATTGAGCATTAAGGGGCGCCATTCTACTCATACAACAGATGACATATCCACAATGTAGGATTGCTGATGAAGTTTTTTTTTAAAACAAAGATCAGTTCGGGTTCAAATATTGTTCTTCATATAATGAAAGTTGCATCTGGTGGCATCTTGTTTTAACAATTATACAAGTTGGATAATTTCGAGTCGAATATACTTAGCATGAGTACACTCAGCTAAACAGGATCCAGTTCTTATCACATATTTTGGAACAGTTGAAAGTATATATTTGTTTTTCTCTCGTTCAACAACTCGTTGGGGAGAATTAAAAAGAGTTGTGTCAATCACAGTGAAGAGGGAGTCTGAAATACGTTGGAGTGCACGATCAGAAGCTGTTAAAGCTATTTATGAAGGACTAGATGAACTAGTAGGGCTGTTGGAAAAATTATCATAAGATGCAACTTTGACGCCTGACACCAGAAGGGATGCAGAAACTTTGCTGGCAGGTATATTAAGCTTTAACTTCCTAGTTTTGTTAAATTTCTGGAACATCATACTTGGGAAAATTGATCGTGTCCAGAAACGGTTGCAGGATCCTATGAATTTCAAGGAAGCAGCAAGCATCTGATCATGACTCGCTGGAGCAAGAACTTGTCAACATTCGTGATAATTTGAGCCAGGTTGCGGTAGACCATAGGTTCTCAACGGGGGCGATATCGCCCCCTGGGGGGCGGTGAGAAGCTTTAGGGGGGCGCTGACGTTCCCGGGGGCGATTGGGGGGCGATGAAGGGCAAGTGGGCGGTACAAACGTATCTGATATATTTAACACCTCAGCTATTTGAATCGATTAGTTATTGGAGGATGAAATGTGATGTAAACGCAAGTGCTGCTAAATATCTGATATCCCCCAACAGTATGCCCACATATTATTATATTTAATAAGAAATAGGAATCGCAGTGACTTTTCGATGAAGTAGGGGTCAGTATTTGGCAAATATAGTGTGCGGCCAGCTGGTCCTGTGGTTGGTTCACCGGACTGTAGCCCTTACATCTGCTAATATTAATATTTTTATCTCAGTTTGACCGAGATGTCCTTAATGTGTTTTATAACTAACTAGCCGGTATGTGCCGGTGCTCCGAACCGGTTAAAGTTATGTTTACATGCACTCTAACTACTCAAGCAGTTATAATGAGATTGCACGCAAGAACTACACATTTTATATTTCGTATACGACTCGAATTTAAACGTGATGGAATTTTGTATTTCCCCGCTACAACATAAATTACCCATTAAAATCATTACCCATTACCCATTATAACAATTTAAAAATTACCCGCTATAAATTACGACGCAAATTAAAACGTGAATATATTTTGTTCTATTCATTCATAAAGTACATTAGCAAACATCGCAACAAAGTTAAACTTAACATGAATACGCAACATTTGATGACGTCATTAAAAGAAGACGGCTAGTTAGCTCTGTGCAAAATTTGATTACGCAATATACAGAAATAATCTCAGCGTGTACTTTTTCTTCTTTAATTTAAGCGCGATCGATCGAAAAAATGATAAAAAGTTGTACTGGCAAAGTCAATGTGAATCAAAATATGTGTTTTATTCGCGTTTTTTTACCAAACTGACCACTGCGGTCATTTAAATTTTTTAAAACCTTGACAGTGTTCACCGCCGTAACGCAAAGAATATTTGTAGCGAGTTTCACGTTTTTATGTCCAGTATTTAAAAAGATTATGCGGTACGTACATACCCACACACATATTCCTTTTGAGATTTATATATATAGTAGATTTATAACTTTGAGAGAACTTAATAAATATTGTTAAGCGGTATAGATAAGTAGTAATCATACAAACTGGGTAGTTATTGTAATGCTTGAAAGTATACATATGAATTCTTTAGTCATATAATATTTATATAATTTTCAAATTCTTTTTACAGTTTGATCATTTCAAAGTTATAAATTGTAAGCCATTTATTTTTTATAAAAGAAATAAAACACAAAAATATTAGATCAAATAAAACGGGACAATTATCTCCCTTTAACTAAAAAATGTTTCTACATTTGATTCAATTGTGATGCCGAACGAATATTACTGATGATTAGACATAGGGCTTTTGCAACCAAAATTGAAACAAAAATAGACAAATTGCTAGCAACACACCAGGCAAAGGATTCGCATTAATATTGATTTAAATAAACCCTTTGTTAGATCAAAAAAAACTGAAAAGGAAACATATTCAATTTTTAAGAATTCATCGATAAAAAAATTGCCTTATTAATTCTTACAAGTGAAAATGTTTCCTTTTCAGTTTTTTAAAGATAATTAATCACACAAAAAGTCTAGTCCGCCTAAAAAAAATGCGGAAACTATAGGCCAGATGGGCGGAAGGGGGGGGGCGGTGAGCGGAAAAATATTGTAAAAGGGGGCGGTGAGCCGAAAAAGGTTGAGAACCTATGCGGTAGACAATGGAAAAACAAGATGTACAACTTTGGGAATCGAGGTTGACAGAAGGATTAGACGACACAGGAGGATGCCTGGAGAATTAGCAAGAGCTGCAGGACTTTCTGCAGAAGAAGAATTGCACGTGTTATGAACAGCGTAATTGATAGACTAAAAAAGCTAAACACCAAATTTGGATTTTTACTAGACGTCAAAGCTCTTCTCGCTGAGACAAATGTCGATACACTTCGTCAAAATTGCAAAATTTCTACGACACTTTACGTCAATGGTCACGAATTGTGTACAGCAATCGGAGACTGCAAAATGCTTCTCGGTGCCCGGACTAAAGTTCTACCGGAAACTCCTTTGGATCTTCTTGGTTTTGTTGTTTCATACGGAGATGACGTATTTCCGAATCTGCGCATTTCACTGCAAATACTTCTAACGATTGCTGTTTCGTTTGCAAGCTGTGAGCGGTCCTTCAGCAAACTGAAGCTTATTTTGTCTTATTTAATTCAATGGGACAAGAGCGTCTGAGTCAGTGGTCGGCAACTTAGGGCACGCGTGCCAAATTTGGCAGGCAGAGCGATTTTCAATGGCACGCGAGAGACTTCCAAGAGGTGTTTTTTTATTGATGATAAAAGATGTTTTTTTATTGATGAAAAAACAAACATTTTCCAGTTCTTAATGAGGAAAACTGACTGTTGAAGACGATGTTTCTGAATGACAGAGCGACACATTTCAGTTAGTTGAACGCATTTACAAGGACGGGTTAAATCAAGTGGGTTAAATGGACAAACAAAATGCAGGAAATGTTTTTTTACAACGGTTTAACGTACATCAATTGTATATCTCTAATAATTAAATATTGTAATGAATACCATAATGCTGGATTTATAAAAAAAAAAATAATTAGTAATACATGTTATATTACAAAACTTGTTTGGCAATGACATCAATATTGAATCAAAATTAGAAAATTAGAAACTTTATTTGAATTAAAGGGAGATAATAAGCCCGTTTTATTTATGCTATTATTTTAATATTGTGTTTATTATTTTTCTTTTATAATAGACTAAATGGCCTACAACTTATAACGTTATAATGACCAAACTCTAAAATGTAGTTGAAAAATATATAAATATTAGATCTAGATCTATATAACTAAAACATTTCATGCACATTTTTTAAACATTACATTAACTACCCAGTTTGTATGATTACTACATACGAATTCCGCTCTACTATAGTCACCCGAAAATTATGAAGAGCAGTAAGCAAATTAAAGACAATCTCAGTTAAACTGAGAATAAACTATCATCAATATTATCAGTTGATAGATCCTTATCTGGACAACCAAATGATAATGTTTACAAAATCATTACCAAAAATGTGAAGGTTTGGTAATATTATTTTTTTGGTATAAATGCAAATAAAAATGTTGATAATCACAAATGCGTTAATTATTGTTATTAAATATAAAACGCGTTACCGTTTTTTTCCCATTACTTTCCTTTACTTTTGGCCTTGGTCTTGCTACGGAGTTAAATTGTCTTATTAGCATCGAAAGAGAAACACTTGAGAATATTAATTTTGACAACGTGATTGACGAGTTTGCGACAGACAAATCAAGGAGGATCAATTTGTCGTAGACTATGTCTATTCCAGTCATATATTAGTAGTAGAATATTTTTTTTAAATAAATTGTTTACAATCATATAGAGACTTATTAGTCAGTATTATATTTCATTAAAATACCAGATGCTTCGAAAATGAACCATATAAACCGTAAAATGTTCAAAATTTTATTGGGGTCTCAATGAGCCCCAGATTTTGTCGGTGCGAGAAGGGGCGCAGACTTTGTGTCATGTCCCCGGGCGCAGATTACCCTAGCTACGCCACTGAATAAACCTATAATTAGAAAGAATTTTATTGGTTTAAGTATTGATCGTTGACAAGCAACTCTTTATCCTTTGTTTATTTTCCTATTTTGAAATATTTTTTTTCTATAAACTTAAACTTAACAAACAATTAAAAAATATGATGCTGTCAATTGGTCTATTTAATTATTTTAAATGTATTCGTTATTTATAGTCCGAAAGTAGACAAATATAAATGAAAACAATGTTTTTACTTTATCTAACCAGATCAAAATGTGGCTATACTCCGCGTTTCTTCTGGTGTTTGCCGTTCATTCAGGTAAGTTTCATTGGTTGCTCTGACTGTCACTAGATTTTGCCCTTGTTAGCGATGGCACAATGTTGAAAGGTTGAAACTCTGCTTCATCTGCTTTGTGGTGTGTTGAAGTGAATGACTGTTCTGCACGAAATTAATTAATCCGCAAATTATTTATTTAGCATTAAGCAATTAAAACGACGTGTATAATTCATATTTTCAAATACATAGTGCTAGATAGATAAGCCGGTGATTGGTGAGCTTGTATTGTCCTGAGGAAAATATCCAAATTCCTTAGCACGCTTATTCGGGTGGGTGCAATCTATTGGCCACACAATCCCCTCATTACAAGTAGATCAAAAAGCCTTTAGTTATTTGTTTATTACGTAATGAACGCCTAAATATATTACATCAGCCTTACTCCCAACAATCTTATAATTCCTTGACTGAAAAACGCAAACTTATATTATATTGATCAATAAAGTATCGAACAATAAAACATAGGCCATAGGCCATAGGCCATAGGCCATTGTCACTGACAGAAGAACTAAGTTGTTAGAGTGTTATAAAGCTGTGAAAAGTGGAAATTCCGATTGACAACGAATCATTTGACCAAGGAGGAAGACATTCGGTCAGAGAGGGCCACAGAGAGAATCGGGGCAGATGAGACGCAAGAAGTATCATAGAGAGTAGAGAGATTGATAAGAGAGAAAGACTCATGACTAGCTATAGATACGTTTATTCTAGACGAGGGAGACTTTCTTTACAGATTTCTAATCTCTAGCACAGAGTGTTTTGCATTTGTGTATTGGTTGTTTGTTTGTATTCAGCCACACCAGCCTTACGTACAGTCTGTTACTACACCAACTGGGCGCAGTACAGAGAAGGGAAAGGGAAATTTGTACCTGAAAACATTGATGCTCATCTATGCACTCACATACTGTACGCATTCGCTAAACCAGAAGGGAATCAGATCAAACCCTTTGAATGGAACGACGATGACATGTAAGTTATATTGGAGTTGTTGCTTTTTTAACACAATATCTAATTTGTAAACAACATTGGTCTTGATATATTGAGTCATTACAATTTGAAACGACTTTGCCAAAAAAAATTGAAAATACTGTATCGTACAAGACTAAAGCGAGAACAAATGGATACAAGTATTCTTTCTTCCCGAGTGGCATTCGGGTATGGAATGGGTTACGTGAACAAACCAGGAAAACTAGAAACTTAACATCATTTAAAACATAATACAGATGCAAGACTAAACTCGGACCACGGATGAGCGTAGGACGCAATTATCTTGTTTATACAAGGAGCGTCCTATAATATATAAGATAAGATAAAATGATTAGCTAGAATATAATAAACTTAAGACGCTCGGATGTTACCTTGAAGCTTAATTTAGTATAGTTAAGTCTGGGTAAAGTTCAACATAATGATTGTTCACATAAAATAATATGTCATGTATTAAAGTCAAGTGCAAAGGTAAAGGGTATGCACAATTAGTGTCTCTAAATGGTGGTCTGAGACAAAGTGTGCCTGAATCTGACAACAACCAGACTTTAATGCTCGACTGTTTAGGCCTACTAGGTAGCGCGTCTGGGGCTGCGAATGTGTCGCGTGTGTAGCCAACTTAAAACGAAAAAGTAAAAAATAAAACTAGTTTTAAATATCTTATTTTAAATTAAATAAAAATTGTGGCAAACTATTTTACAAGTTAAGGCCCGTAGCTCGCCATCTTTACATTCATTATCTCTCTATTCTATTGAAGGTGCTGACAATGACGATATTTCGGTCTTTGAATACTATCAAGGAGAATACTTTTTTAATTATATATCAAATATGCAAAACACAAACCGTGGCCCCAAAAAAGACATCTTTCTGCCTTATCGATAAATCAACATTTGTTAATTTTTTAACCATTCAATATGAACTCTGAATTAAAGCTTTATTATGATAACAGCTTCCGCCTTTGACGTTGACAAGTCTGAATTAGGCCTGACCTTTTCGATGGGTATGGATTTATCGTGTTCATGAACTTCCGGTTTATTTCCGGCAATACATGTAGTTTTCAGCAGGTTTCAAGCATATAGCTTTTGATGGTGCTTGAAAATGTATTTCAACTTCGACTTCTAGTTCTGGTCTTTTACAAATATACAAATGTTACAGGAATAGTTATGAGGAAGCCAATCCATATTAAAATTCAAAAGTGAGTATTCGTTAATTAATAATCGACGTAATAGTCGCGTTAAGGTAAATTTAGTTTGCTCTAAAAAAATAAAGTGGTCAAGAGTAGCGTTTCTTGGCTATTAAAAAACTTGATCAATAGATACGTAAAGACATAAAACGTAAATTCTTTTGCATCAAGCAATAAGTTTGGGGAAAAAAAGGTCATTCTTCTCGTCTGACGTTCACAATCCATCGTTTCGACAACATCTTTTGGAAATGTAATAAAATGTAATCCTCTACATATTTTCTTACTCGCAGTACAACCGTAATGCATCACAAAGACATTTTGTGCTAGTAAATGAACGAATAGGACCGGAAATGTGTGTAGGTTCACCATGCATGCATAATCATTAAGACTTGTCAATGCTCACTGTTTCACATGATGCAATGTGCTTTTTGTTTGACAGGTATAACCGTGTGATGGCTCTCAAGAACTCTAATCCAAATCTCAAGGTTCTCTTGTCGCTCGGCGGTGCAACTGTTGGCTCCGGTCCATTCACAAACATTATCCGTGACGGCAATAGCAGAGGTGCGTTTATCGCTAACGCTATATCCTACCTTAGACAAAAAAGGTTTGACGGACTGGACATAGATTGGGAATACCCTGCTCAGTTTGAAAGCCCGGCTTCTGACAAGCAGAAATTTTTGCAGCTGATGCAGGTAATGGTTTATGTAAGATCGGCTGGTTGGATGGAAGGATAGATTAGTAAATGGATGGATGCTAAATGAGTATAAGGAAGGATTGAAGGAAAGTATGGGTGAATGATGGGTACCTGACATTAGTTGGGGTAAAGTAAAGGCGGCTGTGCATATTGCTGGCAAAACAATCACCTATTATGCCGTGGCCAAAGAAACTGGTGAACGCTGCTTCATCGGACCAATGGATCAATTTGGTCCGACGGGTACTTTACTTGCTTACTATGGGTGAATGGATGAATAGTTAAACGAATGAATGGACGAATGTAGGAATGAATGGATAGATAAATGGAAAATCAGATTAATGGATAAATGGAAGAAGGAATAAATGAATAGATGATTGGAATGGGCGAGGAAGATATGTATGGCTGGAAAGATGGAGGGAGTGAGGAAGTGGAAATATGAAAGAAGCCACGGAAGGCTTAAGGGAGGCAAAGAAATGTGCAGAAGAAAGGAAGGGCGGATGAAAGAGCAAAGAAGGATGGGAGGCTGGAACTGAGGAAGAGCGATAGAGAGTCGATGTCTAATATTTTAACGCAGCAGCATGAAAACGTTACATATTATTCACTTTAGGAATTGAAAAGTCACTTTCAAAGTGAGGCGTCTTCGACTGGACATCCACGGTTACTTCTGACTGGTGCTTTCCCATCTGGCAAAGACTATTTAGACCATGGATATGACATTGCCGGTCTGGCAGCGTAAGTATTGAACAAGTTCACTCATTAATTTAAAACTCGTTTAAACTTCTATATGTTCCTTGGTGGCATTTGGCCATATAATGGGTTACTTGAAATAGTGAGGGAAAAAACGAAAACATAAGCCGTATCAAAACATATATTAAAAGCATGACTTGGACACAAACTCACAGAAAAGCTTAGAAAGGGCACTTCTGTAACATGGACCTAAAAGAATGGCGACGTGTGGATTAAGAAATCTTTGGTCCTAGAACTACACATTAGGTCGGCGCATGGGCTAACTCACAAATAACCCCCAGAACTACGACAATGCCTCGCATTTGTTATCGAGTTTGTGGTGTGGCAGGAAGGGCACGCGTCCTAAACCAAGCCTAGACCTAGAAAAAAGATGCGACCAGTAAGTGATTGTGACCGCTCTAGACGGAAGTGTGACCTATCAAAAACTGGGTCTCAGCACTGTCGGGCAACATTACAGGTAAACTAAGAGTGCAGCACTCGGTGATGATCCGGCCTTACATACCAATTGAAGAGGTCTTTCTCAAAGCGACGAGATTTGGAATAACCTCATACCAAAGTAACGTTTAGCAAGGGAACAAAATTAAGTAAATTATGACCTACTAAATTTATATTTAACCATTTAACCATTCTGTTGTTTTTTTTTTATTAAATAATCCGGTAAGGATTCAAAACACGTGACAATAGATTCAACTCTCGTGGCAATATAAACTCGTCTCCTATGGGATTCTATCAGTGGCTTAGCCAGGTTTTGACCCTAGGGGGGGGGGGTGAACTTTTAGGAAAGAGGCCCACTTTTAGCAATTTTTCAGATTAATAGAAGAACTAAGAATTTGCACATATCAAGTCTTACAATAATACACTGTGCCTTTGGATACACACAGTATAATTCTGCAGTTTTTATTTCACCAACCACAATTCTTTTCCTAACAAGTATTAAACTATTAACTATTGAAAATTTATGCAAAATGGATTGCATCTACTGCTCATTTTCGGGATGAACACCAAGTATCAAAAAGTGTTTATAGAATCAACGCGAATGCTTCAATAGGTCTGCATTTTTCTTCTTTTAATATCGAAAGACGAGATAAATAGCCAGGATAGACATTTTTTAAGATATACAAAAAATTGAGTTTCAACATTTTAATTTACTATGTCTATGTTGTCCCTTTTAGAAAACACTGATTCTATAATAATAATGACATTTGTATATGATGATGATGATGATGATGATGATGATGATTTATATAGCGCGTCTATCCATGCTATGTTAGCATGCTCAGTGCGCTCTGGTTCCACGTTTCAGTTGTGAATGTGCTATAAAAACAAAATTATTATATCGCTGCTAACAAATATAATGCAAGCTCAGAGCGCATTTAACAACTAAGAACACGGATACAATCTATAGGCCAAGAGATACAAAACTAAATGATGATTTGAAAACTTTACAAACATGGAACAAATAAAAAAACTAAAACAAAATAACCGACCTAACATTTAAGTAAGACAGTAAGTCTCTAAAGCATGTTAACTGAGATAAATATTGAAATAATGAGTTTTTAAGTTCTTTTTGAAGGTATCGATGGATCTTGTTTGCCTGAGTTGAATGGGAAGTAGTTTCCACACCTTCGGACCGGATATTGAGAAGGCTCTAAAACCAACGGTCTTCAGAGAGAAACGGGGCACTTCCAGAAGCGAGGAGTCGGCAGAACGAAGTGTTCTTTGCGGAATATATGGTTTAATTAGTTCCTTTCGATAGGACGGCATCTCATTGTTATAAAGGCACTGATGGCAAAGTAGCGCCACTTTATATTCAATTCTGGCTTTTACAGGGAGCCAATGTAGCCAATGCAGGAGAACTGTCACAGAATCTCGCCTTGGCTTACGCATGACCAGGCGGGCGGCACTGTTTTGAACACACTGTTATTTGGTGACCTTATCGTCAGGTATCCCGATTAGCAGAGCATTGCAGTAATCGAGGCGCTATAGTATAAAGGCAGCGGCAAGTTTCTTTGTAGAGTCAAGTGACAAATAGGGTCGTATCTGACCAAGTCTACGCAGCTGTAAATAAAGGCATCTGCATAGATTTCTAATGTGGGCATCGAAAGTCAACTGAGAATCGAGGATGACACCCAGGTGTTTTACGTTGTCTGCAAAGGGGATATGGCAGTTCAATACCACCAATGATTTTAAACCCTCAATTTTGGCGATTTTACTCTGAGTAATGCTGCCCTTGTCAGATTCGTTCCGCCCGTGTACAATCGTTCAGTCACCCACTCACGGATCGTTATCCGGTCACTCTCAAATAAGTGCAGCTCCTAGAGAGGGTGTGCCAAGGACTCTTTCTTGGCTATAATGAGTTCGCTATTACGTTTCCAGAGACACATGAATGACTCTGTATCCACTGGTTGGTGGCCTTCACTTCGCACCTAGAGATTAAATCTGAAAAAGCCGATAGCTTACGAGAGATTCGCTCAGGCCATGTCCTGAGGCTGTTGATGGCCCGTGGCATTGAAAGCGCATCATTGACAACGGCTATATCGCCTATCACTTCCGTACCATCTACAAATCTTTCACCGATTGCCTCGATGGTATGTCTGATGGCCCCCATTTCTGTATCGTAGCTGCTGAATGCACCACACGGCCCGAACAACTATTTTCTTCAGGTATCCTCCCTTAGATACAGCACAACACAGCACGCTTCTCAACATCTTTCCTGGCACTGCCATCAGTAAACGCCTTGATGCACGCGTGATATGATGCACAGCAGGGGTCGGCAACCTTTTGCTAACAGTGTGCCAAACTAGGATTGGTAAATCATTCAGCGTGCCAACAGTCTAAAAGTCAACCTGCTCTATTATATATATTATAGTAGTTTTTATATGACAATTAATTTAACTCCTTATCAAGACCAAGGCCAAAAGCAAAGGAGATTTATAGAGAAAATCGTTAAAGCGCCGTATATTTAATACAAAATTAACGATTTTGTGATTATCATCGTTTTTATTTGCATTTACATTAATACAATAATTTATTACTAAACTTTTCACATTCAATTGAAATTAATGTCTAAACATTAACATTTGTAAATGTAGATGAGGATCTAACACATACAAATAAATAATATATTTAGATCTGGGTTTAACTGGGAAAGTACTTTAATGTGATTATAACTTTCAGCATGAAGGTGTTAGCAATGTTAAACGGAATAGATAAATTGTAATCATACAAACTGGGTAGTTAATAAAATGTTTGAAAATATACATATACATTCTTCAGTCATATAATACTTTAAATTAGATATTTTCACATTTTTTTTTTACAGTTTAATCATTTCAAAGTTATAAATTTATTGTTTTATAAAAGAAAAAAAAAACAAATTAGAAATATTCGCTCAAATAAAACGGGCTACTTTCCTCCCTTTAATTAAATAACTTGTCCACTATTGATTCAATGGTGATACCAAACAAGTTATGTTTTGTAACATAACAAATATTACTGACTAATTATTATTTCTTTATATAAATCCAATATTACGGTATTCATTACAAGATTTAATTATTAGAGGATTTAAATAGTTTACGTTAAACAGTTGTAAATAAACATTACCTGCATTAATTGTCCGTCCATTTAGGCCTAAGGAGTTTGTATTTTAAACATTAATAATTACCGAAATGACATAATATAGTGCTATTTAAATAAGTCTCTTAAATTTATTAAATTAACTATCTATCTTAAAATATATGCCTTAATATAGGGATGTACATGTAGTTAAATGTTTTGAAATTTCATGGCAAGATATGTCCAGTTTCAATGCAAATCCATTCCAGTGGTCTTTGTAAATGCAAGTTCAACTCACTTAAATGTGTTGCTGTGTTATTCAGAAACATCGGCTTCAACAGCCAGTTTTCCTCATTCAGAACCGAAAAATATTAATATATTTTATCAATAAAAAAACACCTCTTGTGGGTGTATCGCATGCCATTGAAAATCGCTCTGCGTGACAAGTTTGCCGATCCCTTGTGTACAGTTTCGAGAGCGGTAACAAGCTTTTATGAGGAGCTACTGTGTTTTCGGACTGCGGGATCAATCAAGCGCATTCGTACCTCCGGTAGATAGGAGAAATATGTGGATGAGGCTCCACTATCGTCCATATGGTCATGAAGTCCATTGAGATTTCGATCTCTCTGTTCAAGCTGATCACGTGAGTAGATCATAAGTGATCAGAGCCTAAGTGATTCCATAGAGATCTGCCATCTACCCTCCCAGGAATCTAACTTCTTCCTGAGATGCAAGCTTTTCTTCAACCGCTTATGCATCTCAAATGCAGTCGTAACGGCGGTGAGTAAACCATCCATTGTTTATCCATTTCCCTAATATGTTCACAATTTAAAAAAAATATACATTATTGCACTGAAATGACTCCCAGTATCCTCTTTTGAGAAATACTAGTTCATGTGAATTTATTGGGCATTGCATAATTTGTGAAGCCGGCTGGCCTAGCGGTTAGCTCACCAGACTGTCAACCAAAAAACCACTTGACACGTCGCGGGTTCGATCCCCGCCACCGGCAGATCCCTGTCGCCCTACAGGAGTTTCGGGACTAGATGACGTTAATATTGAGTTGTTATCACATGCGCTTAACCGGCAGCAGTGAAACCTCTCACAGATTAATAGTCTTCTAGAGCGCACTGAGCATGCTAAAATAGCATGGATAGAAGCGCTATATAAATTACCATTACCATTACCATAATTGTGTCAATGATTGCATGAAGTCTTACTGTGTGTCCCATTTGTTCTCTATATGAGATTGTATCAGATTTTCTGTGAAAGCAGTCTCCTATTCCTGAACAGTCCAGACAGCCGGAGCTGGGGTGTTGTTATTAGCTCCTAGGTTCATAAAGCGGTTTTTTGTCGTGACGTCGTTTTAAAGAAAACCATGCATTCCTTTTTCACACATTTGATGAGTCTTGCACGAACTTCAACTTCTTTCTTTTTTTCTTTTTGCCCCATCCAGACAATTGGGACCATTTATTATTGGTAGTATTATCCTTTATTAATTTTTGTCTCTAGCTTATGTAGCTATTTTAATATTAAGACAGCAGAATAGTCAGTTCAAGAACTTTTGTGATTATATGTTAAGAATCCAACAATTTAGCCAGCCAGTCTATGAAATGTAGTTCTCACCTTTCTGTCAGTGTCGCGATCAGAGATATTATGCCACCTCTGGATCAACCATAGACAGAGCTATGAGAGACAGAGCTTGTAAGCTAGAAAAAAGGCACCTGCTCAATAGAGAGTAGAACTTGATTGGTGAAACGTGGCATGTTTTCCACTTTGCTCTCAAGATGGTCCCAGTCTCCTCCCAGAAGTCCAGCTATTTCGCGTGGCATTCGGTCGCACCAGAATGAATCTGTTGAAAAACGGAGACCGGAACCCTGAAATATATACATATACGTGAAGGTGCAAACACATTTAGGTTGGAGTGTCCGTATTTCAGAAGTATTCAGGAGTATTATAGATCCGGCAGCACTTGACACATCCGGTCTGTAACTACATATAAAAGCAAAGAGGCTTTTTTTGCGCATCACTGTTACTCATCCCCCCTTAGTCTTTTGTCTTGAGTAGTATCCGTTTTCTTTCATGCAAAGACCACACTTTTCAGTCATTTAAAATGTTTCACTCTTTTAAAATTATTAAACTCTGAAATAGTTCACTTTTTATACATTAAAAAGCACTATTTTTGTGATTGAAAGGGTATTTAGTCATACTTGGAAAGAGACCACTTTTTAAATCCGAAAAATGTAATTAATGTACCAGGGATGACTAAATCTCTTGATTTAGGAAAATGGTCACATGACCCACATTGGCCACACCCCCAAAATTGTAGCGATATACATTTTTCGGCCACGGAATTTAATATTTCGGCCGGTGATTCTGTTGAATAAATTTAATATGTAAAGATAAAAGCTGTGTAGAAAATAGTCAGTTTAGATTTAAAGACAGTAAATTCATGTCTCTGATAGTAACATAGTGTAGGCTATGAATCAGAACTTTATAAGACATTTTAGACCCACATAAAGAAAATAAAAAATTAACCAATGTTTACAAAGGTCACAAATATATTATGATCTATAAGTGAAGTAAAATTATGATTCCGGCTATTCAAATAAGGCAATGATCTGGTTATCAAATGAAATAAAAACTAAATTTATTAATTACATTGTAACAAAATAATGCAATAATGTAATTTAAAGAATAAAAGAATAAAACAAGAAATAGTATAAAGTATGATTTTATTATTAATGTAATTTTTTTTCTTGAAAAGGCCCTTTTGTCTCGAAAATGGCTACGCTACTGTATTCTATATATAACATTCGAGAAGGATCTAATGAAGTTATGAGGGAAAGAGGAGCAGTGAAAATGAAAGTTAGAATATGACATGATTTCCTTTTTTATTCTAAGAACGAAATTGATTTTTTGTATTTCCCTTGTTACATTATTTTGTATCGTACTTTGTCGACTGAGTTTTATCTTTGTTCGTTTCAGAGCCATGGACTTTATCAACATCATGACTTATGACTTTCATGGACCATGGGGAAACACGGTTGGGTTCAACAGTCCACTCTACGCTCACCCAAGTGAAACGGGATGGAGTTCTCAACTCAACTTGGTCTGTATGGCTTTATCCACTCTTATTTATTAAAAGCGAAATTTTAAAAAACACTACGACTCAGAGACAAATAAAATGGTCGCGTCAGACTAATTTATATAGCCTTTTGGCGCAGCGTTCACAAGTTCCCTTGATCACGAGTGTGGCCAGAGAAATGGCCCAGCTGCCTTTAATTATCTCCGAACTAAACTAATGTAAGGGACAAACCCTAGCCACCACCAGAATTCTACCTAAGGATCTTCGGTGTGCCAGTCAACCGCGCTGCCGCCCATTTACCATTTTGAAGCAGACAATAAACGTTTTGTTTATGAGACATATTGTCAATCAGCAGTCCTTTCAAACTGGTTTTGAAAGTTTGGGTCAAACGATATGTATTTAGTGTTTTATAATGTAAAAAAACTTTAAGAAATGTATATAAAATAAATAAAACAATTAAAAAATTAAATGTAAAGAATAAACGAACATGTATTTTGGCCTTTATATAGCCTACATATTTTATATTATATAAACATGTATTTTGGTCTATATATAGCCTACATATTATTATATAAACATGTATTTTGGTCTATATATAGCCTACATATTATTAAAAAAAATTCTTCTTGGAGTATGGAAGAAGGCTAGATGGAAAGGTGGGAGGGAGGCAATGCATTTATTGTTTGACAATGGAACTCCATCCATAAGGGTCTAGGGTATCAAGGTAGCCTACTATAAGTACTCACTGCCGTTCTGGGTCGTTTTGGCA
Organism: Anisus vortex; assembly: GCA_949126835.1. Taxonomy (NCBI): domain Eukaryota; kingdom Metazoa; phylum Mollusca; class Gastropoda; family Planorbidae; genus Anisus; species Anisus vortex. Next base: position 23,636,376 of record OX421494.1, read on the forward strand.
TTCAACTATCAACAATAGGCTAACCATGACAATTTTTTAATTTAAAAAATCGACGAAAACCGAGGTAATCAAAAAGTTGGATTGAGTGTGATTTGTCTATGATACTGTTTGGTTGTGCCGATTATATACTTATGGACATTTCACTATTTACCACACTCATAAATTATTTGTGCATAACCAGGACTGGACGGCAAAGTATTACGTGTCTCTGGGAGCGCCAAAAGACAAGTTAAACCTGGGTATGGGAACCTACGGCAGAACTTTCCGACTGAGCAATGCCGGTCAAAGCAACATCGGCGCTCCCAGCTCTGGTGGAGGCTCCCCTGGCCCAATCACTAAAGATGCAGGGTCTCTGGCATACTACGAGGTGACTATATATAACGGATGTGATTTTCAACGTTGCTCTTTTTTTGTTCAAGACATTAGTCGTAACATTTAAATGTATTGATTTTCTTGATATTTGAAATAAAGCTTACACTTGCTAACGTAAATTATCGCAATTATTGTGCCGTTTTTATTGTTTTCCGAAATATTGACCGTAAGATAAAACTATTCAAACTTACTTGATAGATATGTGACATGATCAAAGCCGGGGCCCATCCTCTCTTTGAACAAACCCAAAGGAACCCATACTTCGTACATGGAAACGACTGGATCGGATATGATAACCAGCAAAGTATTAAAGAAAAGGTAAGTCAAGTGTATCAGAAATAAAGAGTTGCATTTGATATTCTGTAAAAAGAATAGACCCTATACACACACACAAGTATACAGACCTTTGACACTTAAAGCTCTGATTAAGCCAGGTCCACGTGGTATAATTTTCTCCGTAGGATTCAGGTCTTCGAAATACCGTACCTTAAATGTTCAATAATAAAATTTTATTTTAGATTTGGCTGCTTTCACCGCCCCCTTTACTGTGCCACGAGATGTAGACGTTTTATAGCACGTCATGTTTCTTGATGAAGCTCTCACCTTTGATAGTGAGCAAAAAAGAAAATGGGGTTGTCTTTCCTTTTTTTTGTAGTAGTAGGCCTAGTTGTTGTTGTTTTTTTGTACTAAATATTATGATAGAATTTGTCCGAGTTGATCGGTGTTTTCTAAATTTGTATCGTGAATTCATTGGTGATCCGTTTACCATTTTAGTAACCAGTAAAATTGTTATCGCCTATACTAGCCTAACCAGTAAAAAATTGTATCGCCTATACTAGCCTAAAAGTAACATATATATATATATACATGTATATAGGCCTATACAAACTCATGTTAACTATATATGCTATATTTTGATTAAATAACAAGCAATTTCTGACTTATAACTTTGGATTTCCATAGTTATGTCTTTGAACATGCTGCATCATTTTTTTAAACTAGCAACCTACGGGATTTTAAAAATTTAATTGTTGTGAGAAATATTTAATTAATAGTATAATCTAGATCTGTTTAATTGAAACTTGATGTGTGAGGAAACTATTTTAAAAGCATAGAACTCAAATTTAAATATAGTAAAATTATTCTGATTTGATTTCGTTATTTATTTCACTCGATTAATGAAATCTGTGTAATTGGTTTGTTTCATATGAAATCTGTGTAATTGGTTTGTTTCATATTCAAATCCACCTTTTTTTTTACATAATCGTCTCTAGGCCTGCTATGCCATCCATAACGGCTTTGGAGGTGTTATGTTCTGGGAGCTGAGCATGGACGATTTCTCTGGACAGACCTGTGGTCAAGGCAGGTACCCTATCATCCATGCGGCCACAAACGTCATCGCCAATCCAGGAAGTTGTTAATAAAAGACTTACCAGCAACCATTGGTAATCAGCTTATAGAGAACGAAATGTGTTGAAAATACATCTATACAAGAAATATACACTTTGAGCTTTCACTTGTATTTTTATCATAATTTTGAAAACTAAAAAAGTGTTGATGAGTTATTGCCCTTTATAGACGCATTCATTGACATCTGATTTAATATTTTCATTTGTAGTAGGTGAGTTCTAAGGTTACTATAATCCCTGCCTTAAATATGGATGGCTCGATTGAGAGACATCTTTCTATGAGAATGAGTTATCACTTAGGACCAACACAAATAGTATTGTAAAGTGCAGGGATACAAAAAAAATCAAGCAACTATCAATATCACATAGCAATTGATAACTACTTGAAGAATTTAAATGTGAAAATCGCATAAATTTAAAAAAAGGAAACTAGTTTTCTTTGACTACTTTTGTGGACGACTCTTGACAAGCTTTAATGAGGCCTGAACTTTTCAAACAGAAGAGATCGTGATCATGATGTCGTTTCCGTAAACAAAAAAACCATGCATTTGCTGGTATTTGACAATTGATTTCAACCTCGACGGCCAGTTCTGGATCAGCAACAAAAAAAATATAGGGTGGGAGTGGGGGAGGAAAAGAGGGGGAAAAGGAGGGGGGGGGGCTTACACATAAAATAAAAGCTGAGAATTGAAATGTTGGTGAGTTTCTGTCTGGCCTAAATATGACACTGTATTCATTGATGCATAATGTCCGTGAGTTTCTGTCTGGCCTAAATATGACACTGTATTCATTGATGCATAATGTCCGTGAGTTTCTGTCTGGCCTAAATATGACACTGTATTCATTGATGCATAATGTCCGTGAGTTTCTGTCTGGCCTAAATATGACACTGTATTCATTGCTGCATAATGTCCGTGAGTTTCTGTCTGGCCTAAATATGACACTGTATTCATTGATGCATAATGTCCGTGAGTTTCTGTCTGGCCTAAATATGACACTGTATTCATTGATGCATAATGTCCGTGAGTTTCTGTCTGGCCTAAATATGACACTGTATTCATTGATGCATAATGTCCGTGAGTTTCTGTCTGGCCTAAATATGACACTGTATTCATTGATGCATAATGTCCGTGAGTTTCTGTCTGGCCTAAATATGACACTGTATTCATTCATGCATAATGTCCGTGAGTTTCTGTCTGGCCTAAATATGACACTGTATTCATTGATGCATAATGTCCGTGAGTTTCTGTCTGGCCTAAATATGACACTGTATTCATTGATGCATAATGTCCGTGAGTTTCTGTCTGGCCTAAATATGACACTGTATTCATTGCTGCATAATGTCCGTGAGTTTCTGTCTGGCCTAAATATGACACTGTATTCATTGATGCATAATGTCCGTGAGTTTCTGTCTGGCCTAAATATGACACTGTATTCATTGATGCATAATGTCCGTGAGTTTCTGTCTGGCCTAAATATGACACTGTATTCATTGATGCATAATGTCCGTGAGTTTCTGTCTGGCCTAAATATGACACTGTATTCATTGATGCATAATGTCCGTGAGTTTCTGTCTGGCCTAAATATGACACTGTATTCATTGATGCATAATGTCCGTGAGTTTCTGTCTGGCCTAAATATGACACTGTATTCATTGATGCATAATGTCCGTGAGTTTCTGTCTGGCCTAAATATGACACTGTATTCATTGATGCATAATGTCCGTGAGTTTCTGTCTGGCCTAAATATGACACTGTATTCATTGATGCATAATGTCCGTGAGTTTCTGTCTGGCCTAAATATGACACTGTATTCATTGCTGCATGATGTCCGTGAGTTTCTGTCTGGCCTAAATATGACACTGTATTCATTGATGCATAATGTCCGTGAGTTTCTGTCTGGCCTAAATATGACACTGTATTCATTGATGCATAATGTCCGTGAGTTTCTGTCTGGCCTAAATATGACACTGTATTCATTGATGCATAATGTCCGTGAGTTTCTGTCTGGCCTAAATATGACACTGTATTCATTGATGCATAATGTCCGTGAGTTTCTGTCTGGCCTAAATATGACACTGTATTCATTGCTGCATAATGTCCGTGAGTTTCTGTCTGGCCTAAATATGACACTGTATTCATTGATGCATAATGTCCGTGAGTTTCTGTCTGGCCTAAATATGACACTGTATTCATTGATGCATAATGTCCGTGAGTTTCTGTCTGGCCTAAATATGACACTGTATTCATTGCTGCATAATGTCCGTGAGTTTCTGTCTGGCCTAAATATGACACTGTATTCATTGATGCATAATGTCCGTGAGTTTCTGTCTGGCCTAAATATGACACTGTATTCATTGATGCATAATGTCCGTGAGTTTCTGTCTGGCCTAAATATGACACTGTATTCATTGATGCATAATGTCCGTGAGTTTCTGTCTGGCCTAAATATGACACTGTATTCATTGATGCATAATGTCCGTGAGTTTCTGTCTGGCCTAAATATGACACTGTATTCATTGATGCATAATGTCCGTGAGTTTCTGTCTGGCCTAAATATGACACTGTATTCATTGATGCATAATGTCCGTGAGTTTCTGTCTGGCCTAAATATGACACTGTATTCATTGATGCATAATGTCCGTGAGTTTCTGTCTGGCCTAAATATGACACTGTATTCATTGATGCATAATGTCCGTGAGTTTCTGTCTGGCCTAAATATGACACTGTATTCATTGATGCATAATGTCCGTGAGTTTCTGTCTGGCCTAAATATGACACTGTATTCATTGATGCATAACAACTCAAAAACAATTTTTTTTACATAGTAAGTTATTAAGGGCGTAATCTTTTTAATTGCATTTCATATTCACTTATTAAATACATGTAGTTGTGAATTTTTTTTATTTAAAAAAATAATAGGAATTTAAAAAGAAACTACCAGTCACTGACATATAAAAACATTGACACTTTCCTTGTTGTGTGGACGTTTTGTTTTTTATTATTTTCATAAAAAGCATAATGTACAACAAGAAGTGGTCTTCTTAGCAGAATCATATAAATGACATTTTCATTCACATTGACAACATGATATTTTGTCACACACAAAATTAATCCAAATCAATCCATTTATTGATCTATTAATTTCATTTAAACTTCAGGTGGTCCACATTCTCAAGTTATCTGTTTATAACATTCCAATGTGAAGAAAATAGTCTATCCGATGTTTTAGACTACAAGGGGGAAAATGAAGAACACAGCTATCTAAACAGCTTTCACTGTGTGTGTCTGAGTGGCTATCTTAACAGCTTTCACTGTGTGTGTGTATGTCTGGGTGGCTATCTTAACAGCTTTCACTGTGTGTGTGTGTCTGGGTGGGGAGCATACGGTTTCTGGAAATTCCCGATTTAAAAAAAAAATATTTTTTCCTTCTATGACTGAATAAGGTTTTACACACATGTTTAATAAATCGAAGGTTACTTTCATTATTTTAGACTATATAGACAAGTAGGCCTACATCCTGGTAGTATAGGTAAACTTTCTTTATGTGAAACTTAACAATATTCTACATGTTCTATTGGTGCATAAAAAGGCAAAACCCACAAAGTCACTGATAAAATCAATGTTAAGAAAAGAAAATATATTTATTTAGTTAAGTTTTTAAAGGAAATAAGAAACCAATAAACTATCTAGCAACTCAAAATGTTATATAAAGATATTTAAGCCTTCTTCCTACATCTATATGTAGTTCAATGTAAAAATAAGCTTTTAAATTTGTGAAATGATTGTTAACTAAAAATGACTAGCAGTTTGAATTCAGATCAACGATTTCATGAGATCTTATTGAGGCAGTGGGTAGAGATGGGGAGGTGATGTACCTCTTATAGTTACACTTAATTGATTAAAAAATATTTTTACTCAAAGCAAATTTAAAATTTTTGTTTTTTTTCATTAAATCATCCAGAAAATACATAATAGAAAATTATCTTGAAATCATCGTCTTACAAAAGGAAGATCTTGGATGACAATTTGTGAATATTTTTCAAGTCAAAGTTTTATTCTTTAAATGGCCAATGCAAAAGTTTAATTTAGAATGCTAATTTATTACAAAACTAAAAAGAATCTGTTGTATTTAAATTAGCTTTAAATAAGTACAAATGTTTCTCAATTATGCCGTTAGATTTAGTTAGTGAGAGGTCATGCTGGCTTAAAAACATTGGCCTGTATTGAGACTCCAATGATACAATTATGCTCTATTAGTTTTTAAACAAGCGGGTACACCTGTAGGCTAGTTCAAATTTTAAGTTTGCAATAAGTGAAAATATTTTCACACACCCGCAGTGATAGGGAAATGTTAAATAAAAAATGTTTAGCTTTTTAAAAAGTTTTGTTGGGTTTGGTAAGGAAAACATCTCTAGCAATTAGATACCATGTATCTAAAAAGTTAAACTGTAAAAATAGCAATGCCTTTCAACTGAACCATTATTGGAACTGGAACAACAAAGTTGCAGTGCAAAAACATCTGAATGGAACATAAAATATTGCCTCAAAGATCTATTCTGATGCATTATAATGCATAGTTATATATTTGTAAATATGTTTGCAATAATTATGGCACCATTTTAAATTATAACAAATTAAATTATAAATTTAGTATAAACTAACTTAAGATCCTTAACTATATAAGCCTCAGTATTCTCGATAGTAATAGTAAAATAGTATAATAGTAAAATGTTTCTTGGCTTCGGTATTTGTTTTTCATAAAAGTTCAATTATGTTCATAGAATCACTCGGTACATAATGTTTTACAACTTTAAATGATTTTAAATCTAATTATTTTTTACATTTATCGCTCACTGTTTTGGTGATAGTAAACTCATTACCATTTTTTTAAGTTGTTGCTTCAAGGGGAAAATATTTTAAACCATCACACAGCCTTAAAAGTTCAGTCCAAGACTAATAATAATTTCCATTGTGTGCATTTGGATTTTTTTTAGATGAGCGTTGGTCTCATACTACATCATGCAACAGTTATTCATTTAGAACAAAGAAACATTTACCAACCCCAATCTGGGTAATTAAATTTGGAAAATGTGTCAATAATCCCAATATCTAAAAAAAGCATAAATCAATTTTCATAGTGATAAAAAGAAATAAAATTTTAACATCACACCAAAACAAAAAAAAAAGAAAAAGAAATTTTTTTTTTTTTTTAAAACTAACAACTTCTGAGACTTGCTATGCAGCTGCCATTTGTATAAATATTTATACATTTTGGTGTTTTATTGGGTGATTACCATAATGATAAGATATCAACTTCGACTATCTTTTTTTAAATGCTTAATGCAATAAACTTGGCAAGTCATAAATTTAAGATGCTATACATCTTACATACAAGAAAAAATTATTTAAATAGCAACAGCCTTCAAGAAGACTAGGATTCCATCTAATTTAAAACTTCAAAATGAATTACCGTAATCGGCTTGCCAACAGTCATTTGAAATTTTTTTTATTCTAAATGCGGAGAAAATTATACACACCCAAATTGCATTGTACAATTTTATTTCTGCAAGAATTATTTAATTCGAAATGGCATATTTGCAGATCAATTTCAAGTAAGGCTGATTTGGTGTAACTTGGTCAACGTATCAGACAATCAGAAAATATTCTCAATTATCTAAACAATTGGCTTGCTAATAGTAATAGGATAAAACACTCAGTAAAAAATATATAATAGAGCTTATACTTTTAAACCAATATAAACCTCAAAACATTTTTAGATCTTATACTGTCTCAATGAGTTTTTGAGTTTCTAGTCAAGGATATAATGGAAAAATGTTTTTAATTTAAAAAAAATAGAATAACATTTATTTTGAAAAGAAAAAAACTGATATCAGTAGTACCAGCCCTGCGATTTGCAAAGAAACAAATAAAAGATTTGCATAATTTTATAATAAGTAAAGTTCTCAAAATTAAAAAAATATAACTGTAATCCTAAAAAAAAAAAAGACAAAAAGAAACAACCAAATCCTCAAAATGGAAATTTTTTGGGTTCACCAATTCTGACTGTGGCTTCAATACTCTCATGACAATTATACATAAATACAGTCACATATTTAGTTCACAAAACCTCAGTCACAAACATCAAAAGAATTGCCACTTGCCCAGGATAGCCTCTTTAATGGCCTCTACATACTGTGCAGGCACCCAGTACACCCAGTAGCGAGAAGCTTCTGTAGGACCAAGTTGGATTCCCTGAAATCATATTAACACATAATGGTTCAAATTTAAGGAAATGGATCAATAGACTAAATAATTCCATTATATTCTTCAATGAGACTATTCAGCTTTGTTGGCTGACACTAAATTACCAGCCAACTTCTGCTCCATTCTTTCAAGAGGTTCAAGAAAAAAGAAAATCTACAATATGCTTCAAAAATCTTTTTTAAACTCTTTAAATGGTTGATTCAAGAAAATGAAATATTGTCTCTGTGATCAGAGACTTATTATTGAAAGTAATCCTACTGTTTCATCAGACCACAACCACAAAAATACATTTCACTTTTATGGAGAGAGATATAAGGGTTTACATCATAACTGGAATGGAAGAACTTAAATACAAACTTAGTATGGTAAATTACAGCAACTTAAAACTCTGTCCTTACCATTATATGATATTCCTCGTGATCTTTTATAGGTTCAGAAACAACAGCTTTTATACTCTGCATGGGAATTTTATCTGTTCTCTCTAAAATATATATGAATATATAAGTTATATCAATAATCTCAATTAGTTTCTAAAATCCAACATTTCATCAACATTCATTTAAGATACTTAAATCATTTTTGTTTACTTCATTACCTCTTATTAAAATCTAAAAGACCAAGACAACTGATTTTTAAAGAAATAATTTAATTAGATGCTGGAAGTTTAATGTTAAAGGACAACCCTACTAATGTATTTATTTATGTATTACGATAAATATGACAATATGGTATTCCATAGTTTTATTTTTTTTGTGGCCTTGAAATGTTCATTTTTTAAATATTCTTGTTTTTTTTCTACACCATGTAATATCTGTTTGACTTCATCAAAAATAAGGATAATTCATTATGATTTGCAAATTTTCATAACATTTAAGTGATAGATTGCACTACTTTCTCATATTTAGATAGCAAACAATGTTCAAAAAGATTTTGCAAAGTTTACAGCCAAATATTTTTTCCTATCTATTTCTAAATCAAAATAGCACTTTTCTTTTAGTAATTAAAATAATTTTGTTTTTTGCTTTAGGTTAAAAATTGAATTATACAAATAATTCTTGAAATGAAATGTTCACCTTTTGTTCCTAACCAAAGCTGATCAGCTTCCATTTTAAAAGTAAGTCTGACTTTCCCACCAGCTTTATTGTACATGCCAGATAAGGGTACAGGAGGGAGTCTTTCTGCATGGTTTTTCACTCCAACAGGCACATCATCAGGTTTACCATATTTATCTAATACCTTTCTGTGTTGCTGTGTTTGGAAATTTAAAAAAAAATAAAAAAATTCACATTTAAAATTGAGCAGGGTTTTTTTTATACTACATTTTTAGCCTCTGCCAGTCTTGGGCAAACCAACCTTTTGTTCTGAAAGCTGTTCTTTAGCTACTTTAGCTGTAGCTTTTTCTTCTGCCTGCAACTCTTTAGTTGTTGGGGCGCTGACAGAGAGAACATCCGTTAATGTGGAACCAACAACCATTAACTTGGCACCTTTCACAACTTTTAATTCTCGCAACGTCATCTCATCTTTTGCTAAACCTGAACGGCAAGGATGAAAAGAGCGAGGGTAAATAACAGTACTTGTTTCTTTTCTTTTTTTGACAATCAAAACACACAAAACAGTTTTAAGCAAGGGAGATGGCAGGTCTTGAGACCACAGCCTGATTTATCACAATCATAGATAAATCTGTAAAATCTTTTTAAAATACACTGTGGCCAAGCGGCAGTGCTTTCAACTGGTGTTCCAAATGTACTGGTTCGAATTCTGGTGAAGACCAGGATTTGTTTCTGGGACTGGAGGGTGTCCTTGAGTCTACCCAGCTCTGATGGGTACTGACTTTAGTTAAGGTAAAGTAAAGACAGTAAAGAAAGTAAAGGCATTGTACTGGCCCAACAATCTCCAATTACGCTGTGGCCACAGAAACTGGTGAACGCTGCTTCACCAGCCCTATTATCAATTTGGTCTGATGGGTATTTTACTTTTAGAAGAATAAATCTACATTTAAGTGATAAAATATATCGAGCAACTCATAAAATTACATAGTAATCTATTACTGCTTTCAAAAACCTTTCAAAAAAGAATAAATAAATAAAATGATTCTATACTGGTTATTTCATGTCTTTTGATAAAGCACAAAACATATTGGTCAAAACAAAGGTCGTTTTTGCTAGCAGCAATTTCAGGACATAAATGACATTATTATTATATGCTTGCATTTATGAAATAATAAGAGAGAAAGAAGGAGATAGAGAAAGAAGGAGATAGAGAAAGAAGGAGATAGAGAAAGAAGGAGATAGAGAAAGAAGGAGATAGAGAAAGAAAAAGAGAGACCTTTAAAAGCAATAAAACCTTTACCGACCTTTGTACATTATTTTTTGTAAAGTTGCTGGAACACCTAAAACAAAAATAAATATAAATATTAAAAATGATATGGTAAGCCACAATTCAATCTGAGCAAACAAATAAATCTATATTTGGCAAACAAAAATTATTTATTGCATTAACTATACTCTATGTATTTAATTAGTACTGTGGCTAACCTGTAAGTTTTTCTACATGAGTTTTTAATTTAGACACTGTGTGATCAAATGGAAGAGATACATCATATTTCTCTTTCTTAAATATCACATAAAAATCAACCTTTTCAACATCTGAGGAACAAACAAAAATATACTGTAAAACATGTAAAAAAATAGACCAAAAATGTATATGCAGACAGTAGACATTTCTGGTAGGAGGTAGCATTTGATCCCTCTTCTAGAATCATTCAGTGGGTCAATGCAAAGGGACGCAGCTTCCAGACTGCTACCAGGTAGCTAGAATACCTAGGGAAACTTGTGCTAGAGCACAAAAGCAGGAAGGCATACTAAACCTGTCTTATGCCTAGTCACAGTGAATGAATGTTGAGGCTATGTACCCGCTTGAGGCGGGTGCATATTCGTTTAGGACATTCAGCGCTATTTGCAGGGGCTTCTCCATTTATGGTGTGGTCCCAGAACACAAAAGGCTACATTGCAGGAATTTAAAAAGGGCCCCACTCAAATGGGTCACTCACATATATATGCTATTTCATAAAGGGGAAGCAGAGGAGGCACAAGGTACCTAAGATACATGCACCCTATATGTGTAGCATTTGGGGCCTGCCTTGGACAGGAGCTACCTGAATCAAAGGGGTGAACAACCTCATTCAGGGGAACTCTTGTGGGTGTTCCTGTAGTTCAACCTATACAGGCACTGTTACCTAGAACCCTAAACTAAAAGACTCTAGAATTATTAAAAAGTAAAGAATGCTCTTACTGCAAACTTCATCATCGTCCTCATCCCCTGCTCCTTGACCAGCTGCTGCTAAAATTGACTGTATTTGTGCTTCTGTACATAAAGAAGCTGGAGCTATGATTTCTGTGTTGTTTTCTTGAACTTCTGTGACTGCTTTCTGTGTCTCCTCACATTTTGGATCAACTGATGAGCCTTCCAGAGGTATATCTATTTTAAGAAAATGTGTACTCAACCAAAACGTGCTTTCTATTTTATATGGACATGACTATTAGAAAAGTTTGAGAGACATCCCAAACAGATCTGAGTGTCCCATCTAGCAAATTTAACATAAAAAGATATTAAAATCATATTTATAAACAGTTCAAGGCCGAAGATTAAAAATGCAAAATGACATACAGCATCACTTTCTAACTTTGAAGAGCTTAGAAGACTTACAGACAAAAACTATTAGGCCTATATAAATAAGGTCTCTTTAAATTCTTCCCAAATGACATTCAAGCACAGAAAGGATTACCTGAGGCTGATACTAACTAGACTACTAGTAATAAAACCAACAACTTAACAGGAAACTTAAACTGAAGGCTAAGATTATCTTGAAAAGGATGTCCATCTCTATAAGTCTATAGGCTATAGGGCACTATATATAGGCAATAGCCTGATAGGCCTACTCTATTTAACATGTGATTGTGAATTACTTCTTTTTTACTTTTTGTTTTAAATTAGAATTAGCCGACTATGCTATGACTATGGCCCATGACAAGGCTAATGATTGATAGTAATGATAGTGATTCAAGTTAGAACGATATTACTAAAAAGGAAACTAGAGTAGGCCTACTAACTACTGTAACTGTAGAGTGTAGTAGTAGAAAGTAAAAAAGTAGTAGTAGCTAGAAGTACTGACTGAGACTGGAGTATATAAGTATATATAATATAATATTACTATTTAATATTATAAAAATATAATTTGAACTTAACAGTATATTAACCGCAATTTTTTTTTATAATCATCAAAAAATGATTTCAGTGGGCATTAGCTAACGAACAAACTTCTTTTAGGCTTTTGGTATAGGTTTATTAGGAATAAAGTGAAAATACTACGGTTTTACCAGAATTCGACGCCATTGTTGTTGATATTATGCTTTACGTGGTTTCCTCACTGAGAAGAGCGAGAAGCTGACAATCCAAAAATGTAAACTAATGTTTTACCACTACAATTTAATATTTAAATTACTTCGAGTGCGTCCCCAACCTCATCCAAACCCAAAGATTAAAAAAAAAAAAGCCTAGATCTACTTTTATAGACTATTCGGATTTTAGGCCTAAATTATTTTTTGTTCGAGAAATATAATTTTTAAATAGGCTAAATAGGTCCTATAAAACCTAAATATAGCTTTTACTTTAGGCTAGCCTACCTACTATATAGTATATAGGCAGGCCTATAATGCCTTTATTATAAATAATTAGGCTATAGATGTAAAATGTAACTAGGCCTATAGGTATAGGTCTAGGTCTACCCTACTTAAGCTGGGGTAAAGTAAAGGTGGCTGAATATTGTGCTGGCCACACAATCCTCTAGTATGCCATGGCCCCCGAAACTGGTGAACGCTGCCTCACTAGCCCTATAGCCTATGGATCAATTTGAACCATGCTATATGGCATGGTAGAGCTAAATTAGCCCAAATGTTTTTCACAAGCTAGGCATATAATCATTGTTTTGACTAGCTGTCTATACTGTTTCAGTGTGTGTTGTATTAATATGATATAAATTAAGCTTATTCCTTGAGGACATTTTGCCTCAACAAATTTTGTCAGAATTATTTAATATTTTGAAATATTTAATTAAACTAATTTGTAAGTTTCACTATTACTATTAATAGTTCAGAATTAGTCTGCTATTTCCCACTCCTTTTTTTTTTCTCAAACCTTAAACTTTTTCCTCTCCCTTGAATGCACAACAAGAGTCGAAGTCTTTCTAAGAGTTAGCCCACCAGTGTACTATAGGGGAACGAAAGGGTGCTGGGTTATTTACTTATTTTGCCAGCTTTAAGGCCCCAAAGTACATGGACTTATCTGAAGAACCAGATGCAACTCTTAAGTTTGTTACTCGAATCAACAGACCAATTTCACTGACACCAAAGCTTAGATTTGTTTTTAAAATATTTTAGTCTAGCTATGCGATGAATGTCTTTTGCAGCTTTAAGATAAAAGGGACATGTAAGTGTAAGCTTCAGGTGGATTATAATGGAACAAAAGACTGATCAGAGGAGAAAAAAGGAATTTATTACATTGAATCTCCAAGTTAATGACTGTGTACAAATTATGTTAGCACTAATATAAATCATATTTAAACACCATTGTTAAAGCAATTTTTCTAATAGACATATAAATGTTTAAAATGTTTAAAAAGATATTCGTGATGATTAAAATATGAGCTAAATGCTGCCATAACTACATTAAATATAGCAAGACAGAAACATGAAGAGGTTACAATGAAAAAGTATTTATTAGGAAAAAAAAAGCATTTCCTTTTTCCATGCAACATGAAATTTGAACATTGAATTTGATTCTTTGAATCCAAATAAAAAAAGGCTTTAAAAAAATAATGTCTTATATATAAACTGAAGAGTGATTTAAATAAATCTAGAAGAATAAAAAAAAGTGTCCAAGTTTAATTGTCACTTATTCATCCTAACCTTTAAGTTCATTCTTTACAATTATTATTCAAATAGACTGAACAAGCTGTATTATTGCAATATTCAACCTAATATTTGATATTTGGTATGATATTTAATTACAACATTAAAAACAATAAAAATGTATTCACTTTAAAATTTTACTAAATGTGGTGGTCATATTAAAGGCTCACAATACAAATAGGCTATTAGAACTATATGTTATATTTGTTTCAAAGCTACTCAAATAATATCATTGTAATTGTAATGATTGGAAAACAAGATCAGCAGTTTCAGTAAAAATGTTCACCTGTTCTATTGTCTATTCAAAAATATATATATAAGGTCTGCACTGATAGATTTATGTAAATTTAATCAGGAAAAAATATGATATTATGATTATAATAATAAAAATAAAAAACAATGTTTTTTTTTTTAATGCCACAACTGCGTAACAATGGAATTGGAAATAATAAAATAAAAGAACAAAAAATGCTTGTCAATGAATGTGTTTCTTGTGGTCAAAATGAAATCTATACAAGCAGGTAAAACATTTCTGTTGGCTGTTCTACTTTTTTCTTCTTCCTAGCCTTTCACTTTCATCTTCATCTGAATCAAAATTGTAGCCTCTTTTTCTAGACTCCTGTCTTGAATTCCGCTGTGTAGTGGCTGCTCTGCTGTGCCTGGAATTGTCCTCTTCATCACTATCATCCAAGATTATAGATTCTTCTTCAGAGTGTCCGCTATGGAATCAAAGCAAATGTCAAACTAATGCAGTTTATATTACTACACAATTATTTCTAGGATGTTAAAACTGTTTTTTTTTTCAAAACTGGTTTTTGGTTGAATAAAACCGACATTATTTTTTTCAAATATTTCCATCAGAACCAAAAGCAAACAAAAAAAAGTGTGTGCTAGTTAAAGTAGTGATTACCTTCCAACCAACAAACCAAAATCCGGTTTTTAAAATCAAAACCGGTTTTTGGTTCCATAACTGAAATCTGGTATTCCAGTTTTTGTTTAACATCCCTAATTATATTTTAAAAAATCACTTTTTTTTAAAGAATATTTTCTAGAACAAAATGTCATAATTTAAACATTGCTCTATAACTTTATGTGTGACCACATGCAAGCTTATCAAATCCTCGCTACAACTAAAGTATAAGGCTGATAAATACATATTGAAATTTAAACCAAAAACTACACATTTGAAAGGCAACACAATTCATCAACTCACTAACAATTCATATCACTTACACAAGAGGCTTTGAGCCTGAGGCATTGAATAAAGATTTTATGGTATTTCGCTCTGCTACTACAGGTGCCTTTGTTCCCCGTGCACCTCTTCCACCTCGAGACCCTCTTCCTCTTTTACTTGTCTTTGAAGAAGTACTGGAATCTGAAGAGTAAAATAAATAGTTCAAACTATAACAGGTGCTGGGAAAAGTTTCAAAAACAAAACAAGAATAACTTCATTCTTTAAATTAAAAACTATGATTAAACTTCCTTTAAAAACCCACTTAGAAACAGCTCTCTTTATAGCAAGTGCAACATTAAAAACCTCATTATAATACAATATTAAAGATAAGAAGACAGTGTTTACCTATGAATTTTGATAAATATTTTCTTTTACGTTTCCTTTTAAATATCAGTACTGATTTAAAAGCAAATTTATAAGTATAAGCAATCATCAAATAATACAATATGCAAAACAATTCTAAAAAAACAACATTCAATATATATATATTTAAATATATGAAAAGTATTAGTACATTTAAAATATGACACTCATTAAAAGTAGACTTACCTAAGTCCTCATCAAAACCTGTACTCTTTCCTCTACCTCTTCCTCTGCCCCTCGTCCCTTTCCCTCTACCTCTAGCCACTTGTGATGTATCATTAGAGTCGGGTTCCATGTCATCATCAGATGCCAAGTTGTCATTTATGGATGTGTTGTTAGGCTGTGACATTCGCTTGGCCTGGGCTTCTTTTAGTGCCGCTTTAAATTCTTCCTCAACTTCTCCAGATTTATTTTTCCTTTGTTCTTTATAGCGAGAGACCTCCTCAACTATTGCATCCTCAGAAGTGTTTCGCTTTTGTAAATAGCTCTAATGATTAGCAAAGAGGGAAGGTTAACCATTAGAATTTGAGCAGCAATAAGTTATCAACAATTGTATTAAAATACTAACTGAATTAATAAAATTAAGTTATCAACAATCCTATAGAAATGTTAACTGAAAATAATAAAAAATCCCTCAAAATGGAGAAGAATGTCTACTTTTTAATTTAAAAAACAATTTCTTTGATATATTTTTTTTACAGGTCTAAATGGAAAGGATTAGATATACTGGTACTAAAAAGTTAGTAAACATTTGACAAAAAATTTAGTATGATGCATTTTCTTATCAGAATAGTTCCAGTATTACATAAACATCTAGAGCGCTAAAATATGATCATCTGCATAAATTACTTTATGTTCAAAATAAATACACTTTCAATACTAAATGAAAATGAGCTCTATGTGAGCTACATCCAACATCTTAAATAAAACACTATGAGATAGACAAGCCACTTTCATTATTTTAAGATTTACCTTCCTTAAGCATTTTTAAACCCCCACTGTTTTAATTTTTTATTAAGTTGTTAAAATTTTATTATTTTGGTCTATGTTCTCTTTTTTGTACAGTATTGTGACTTAGTGCTATACTATATATACTAAATGTATGTTTTTTGTTGCCTAGTGTTAAATGCACCCTGGGCTTACGTTTGTAGGCAGCATTATATAAATAAATATATTATTATCTTGTATAAATCATTTTTCTTTTACCTGTGTCTTCTCAAGTTGATATTTGACCAGTTCACTGATGGCATCTTTTTCATCTTTATCCACATAAACCTTTATAGCTTCACCCATTCCCTTTTCAGTAAGTAATTTCAGTTGATACTAAATACAACAAGAACAAATATTTCAAAATATTTATAGCTTCACCCATTCCCTTTTCAGTAAGTAATTTCAGTTGATACTAAATACAACAAGAACAAATATTTCAAAATATTTATAGCTTCACCCATTCCCTTTTCAGTAAGTAATTTCAGTTGATACTAAATACAACAAGAACAAATATTTCAAAATATTTATAGCTTCACCCATTCCCTTTTCAGTAAGTAATTTCAGTTGATACTAAATACAACAAGATCAAATATTTCAAAATGCATAAACAAAATGTGAAATCAGTGAATTTTTTTTAATGAACATAATATGTTTGCTCAAATTGTAAAGGAATAAACAGAAAAACATCTTTACATTCTTACATCTTCATGATCTTACAATTCTAATTATAACCCTGGTATTGATATAGGCAAAAAAAATATATTCTGACAAATTGTTTACGTGTTTTAACTGTAAAAGTTATACTTAGAATTAGCTGTGTATTAATGCTAGGGATACATTTATTGCAATATTTTCAAGGTTTATATATGACAATGACACAATAATTTAATGTCATTTCAGAAATTATTTTAAAAAATGAAGAATCTTTATGGATGTTTATTTAGTCTTACCCCATCTTCAGAAACAATTTTTGAAACCAGGTCTTCCACACGGGAACTGTCCAGGGACATATTTTTAATTCTTGCTATTGCATCAGGGTCTTTAGAATACAATACAATATAATTAAATTAGAAAACTTGACAAAGTTCAAATGAAGCACTATGTACTAATATACCATGTTCCATCGCCACCCTGTTTGCCAATTTACTAAAGTAACATCTATATAATGTCTGTGGATACTCTGTATAAAGCTGAAGTACCTTGTACCTAATGTTTGTGGATACTCTGTGTAAAGCTGAAGTACCACATACCTAATGTTTGTTGGCAATCTGTGTAAAGCAGAAGTACCATGTACCTAATGTTTGTTGGCAATCTGTGTAAAGCAGAAGTACCATGTACCTAATGTTTGTTGGCAATCTGTGTAAAGAAGAAATACCATGTACCTAATGTTTGTGGATACTCTGTGTAAAGCAGAAGTACCATGTACCTAATGTTTGGGGATATTCTGTGTAAAGCAGAAGTACCATGTACCTAATGTTTGTTGGCAATCTGTGTAAAGCAGAAGTACCATGTAACTAATGTTTGTTGGCAATTTGTGTAAAGCAGAAGTACTGGCTTTCAATTTTACAAGCAAACATGTATTTTAACTCTCTATTTTATAATAAAAATGCCACGCACTAACAAATCCCCAGTTACAAAGACATACTGATGATGACTCAGACATAATAAAAGTGGTCAAGGCATACTTTGACAAACAAGGGAGGTCTATTTGTATGTTTAAAAACTGGTTGGACCTCTTTCTTAAACGCTACAAGGACCGAATCCGAAAAACAATGTGGCTGAAAACATTTTAAAAAGCTCCTTTTTTCTAGACTAGTTATCAGTGATTATTTTGCAGATATAGTAAACACCATATAAAACATGCCCCCTGAAAACATCAATTATAGTTCAGGTGCAAAAATAGATACCACAATTCCAAAGGCACACAGCCTAAAAATATTTTAGAAAAATGTGCATTTTAACTTTACTGTTTCATTTTTAGTTTACCATGCTTTTTTGCTAGTAATAACTAGTAATCTCATTTTTGCAATAAGCTTTAAATAATTGAAAAAATTTAAACATAAGTTTATATTTTTGGACCAAAGTAGCCCCTGGGTAGGGCTAACTTTGACCACCACAAAAAATACTGAAATAAACAGTTCATCTTTACCATAATTGTCTTTGAACTTATATATTCCTGTTTATGTTGTTGTTCCCCCTAGTTAAAGCTATTAACATCATCAAAATGATTAATGATAGTTTGAATTTAGTGTTCTTTGATCTGAACATAAGCCACTTCCAGTGAACGCCATAGTTCAATAACGATTCTCACAAAGAAAGGTAATTAAAATTCAATTAAAATTTTATTGCAATAGCCTCGAGTTTTTAAAGAAATTTTGAGTAAATCTTCTAGCAGAGCATCCACAAACACTCTTATCGGGTATTTTTTATAATGTGTCACTTAAATTTGTAATGTTCATGTCACACAATCAAGAAGAACACAGAGACAAAATTTCTGATTAAAATGAAATACTGTTTACCTTCTTTGAATAATGCTGATCTTTCTTGTCTCTGTCTATGGAAATGTATCACTGTTTTAGGATTGGCTATTTTATCAACAAACTTTTGTCCAATTCTTATTGGGGGAAAAAAAAAATAAGTTAAAAAATTATTAATTATGTTACTGTAACGTCTCAATTACTATGTGACAGTTACGAAGATTCATATTTCAGATTTAATCTTTAGACGGCTTTCAAATTTTAAAGTAAATAATGACACAAAACATTTAAGTCACCTTTGTGAACTGAATGGATCAAATCCACTATAATCAACTCTTAATCTCAAAAGTGGCTGACGAGGCTGCTTAGCGCTCTTTGTATGCTCATCCTCTTTAAAATGACAAAGGTAAGTTGTATTACTTTTAAATTTCTCACAAGAGATATCTAAATGAATATTTTATGTCAACAAGTAATTCATATATAATAAATAAAGTAATCTTATCTTATCTTATATTGGTGATCATACAGAAACTTTGATAAAGTCAGCAAAATGTCTGTTACCTGCTTTTGAGAGCAATTCCTCAATTTTTTCAATACAAAATATTTCTGCTTTTTTTTGTGCATTTACATCAGTGGGTTTGAGATGTTTTCCTAGGACTACATCCTCCATATAAAACTGCCTCACTGATTTCAGAGGAACTGATTGCATGCGAAAATCTTTACCATTGATTTCTAGGATGCCTACATGTTTAGGAACTGATTCTCCTGTGGAAGATTATGTAATGAAAATAAAATTACTATCAACGCAAGTTTTCTAAGTGGTTGTTTATTTTTTAGTGAATAATAGTAGCAATTCAATTACATTAACAAGAAACACCTATTATGTTGAAAAATGGAATAATAGAAAACATAGTTTGCATAAATACTTAACCATTAGCTCACCAGATCTTTGACAAAAACCCAGGGAAATGAGCCCATTATAGCCTGATGAAAGATTCTATAAATATCTTCTTAAATATAAATTAACTTTATCTTTGCACACCTTTTTTTAGACATTTCATTTAAACCTCAACAAATTATGCCGCCATTATTGTTGGCTCATTCACTAATATAATATTTCCTTGTTATAATATCCCCTTTTATTACTTTTTTATCATTCTTTTGTTTTTATAGATATAAATATTATAGTTATCTAAATTAAGCCAACTTTGGCCCATTGCAAATACACCTTTGTATTTGAAAAACCCTAAAGGTTAGCTAGTGTATCGTTGAGGTACTAGAGGTGCAGTTGTGTGCTTTGGCTACAACTACCGGTAACTGATATATAGATCAATACCTCTATTCAGGCATCAGGGGCGAAGCCGAGGCGGGGGGGGGGGGGTGTTAGGGAAATTAAAAAAAAAATCTTTTTACTAAATTCGCAAAAAAATTGATAAATGTTTGTCATGCAAAAGTTCAGCCCCCCCCCCCCCCCCCCCCCTGGAAAAAATTTCTGGCTTTGCCCCTGTCTGCCATTCTTTATATAAACAGTCCACTCTACAAACTAATAAGCTGTTGGTATAAATCAAAATTGTTAAATATGAAAAGGAAAAGACTGCAATGGATTACAAAAAGGAAATTGTCAGTATTTTTTACCTTCACTTAAGGAAGTTGCTATGCTGCTTCCAGGTTGACAAACATAAAATTTCTGTGTGATGTTGAACTCAACTTTCTCCTGGCTGACATTCAGGCGACATTCATGCTCATGACCCCAGATGACAAGGTCAAGAAAATCTTCCAGGAACTGCTCTGGGACATAGCTGGTCGCAGAATGTTTGACCCGATTTTGATGCAGAACAAACATGTTAAACCAACTGTCTGGATGTTCTTTTGGCCGAAGCATGGAAACATCCTTACAAAAAGAATAAACTAAAACAATAAAACAAACCCTAACCACAAAGTTGTTTTTTTTAAATCATTTATATGAAGTTCCATTTGCATTTTGTTTTTCAGTTTCTTCAGAAGATTTTAGCGCACAAAAAAAGCGCAGTTAATACAAACAAAATTATGTGAACAATAAAGTGTAGAAACTCCACCCCCTTTCCATTAAAAACTGTGTAATAGAGGAAGGGGAGGGGCGGTGATGCAGCAAGTCCATGTGCCAAGTTTCAGATTTAAAGGATGATAGGAAATGGGTCAATTAACCTTTTGAAGATTTTGCCAGCCAGAAACAAATGAGGAAAGCTTAAGGAAGTTAATATAAAAGACTTTTTTAAAGAGTTTATAAGTTTATACATTGTTTATTACATTAAACATTTTTGTATATTTATAATAGAAGGAAACAGTTTTAAACTTTTCAAATGTTGTAGAAACTAAAAACTAAACTTATATAGTGTTTGCTGAATTCAACCAAATGTTTACCTTTTTTAGAAACATTCTATGTAAACGTTCATCTCTTACTGAGCCGAGACCAAACATGGCAAGTTTAGTCTCTCCTTTTTGAAGAAGCAAAGGCGAGATCTGTATTTTATCCAGGGAAGTTGCCTTACCAAAATAGTTAACAAAACCTGCAGTATGAAGCAGGTCAAGTGAACACAAATTTCCAGGCCCAGTTGGGTCATCATGATTGCCATGGATTGAAAATACCGGGATGGAAATGTTGAAATTAGGTTCTTCATAATTTACAATGGGAAACTTGCAATGTTTAAAGTCAACAGATTGATTACTCAGATATTCAAAATGTACAGGTTTATCTCCCATGCAATATTTTCGAAGCAGTGCCAAACATCCATGAAGAGTAGTTCTTGAAGGTTTGTTATCATGAAATAGGTCCCCCCCATGTAAAATAAAGTCTACATTTTGCTCTTTTGCAATTTGAAGGATTTCTTCAAAAGTATTTAGAGAATCATTTCCTCTTATAGCGTCACTTTCCATAAATCCAAGATGTATGTCAGTTGCAACTAGGATTTTAAAAGTGTTTTGATTAGCAGTATCCTCAGAAGCCATTGTGACAGCACTTGTAAAAGATATAGGCCTAAAGTTACAACTGTTTCCGTGTCTGCATTTCAACTAGAAAAAAAATAAAATAAATAGAATTTGCTTAAACAATGTATATAGGCCTAGGGTGAAAATCACTGATCTATAAAAAGAATGGATTAGCTACGGAAGTAACATCCTTGAAGAAATTTCCGCCCTTTTATTTCCACTATCACTGATCAATATATATAATTAACGTGAGTTTGTTTATTTATTTAGATGTGTGTTTGGTCTCTTTAATCTCCTAAGCTGTTTGAATAATCGGGTTAAAACTTAAATGTTTAAATTGGAAACGACCTCCAAAATTTTTTATTATTTTATCAACAATATTGCTTAATTCGTTAATTTATTTTTTAATATATATTTAGACCTATTACTAATCACCGTATATTAAGGTTATAAAAAGGGTGCCATTCCCGAACGATGTCCCTTTAAAATGCTTTCAAATTTAGTGTGTTTTTCAGGACCGGGTTTTCCAGTACTGCGAAATATTGCTGTCTACTTTTTTTATTATTAACTTTTTTTATTGTTTCGTATTTGTTTTCTTTTTTTCTTTTGATAGTATTATTGTTAGTTGTATACAATTAATAAGAAGTCAGAAGCTTAAAAGCAACAATTCATATGCATATTGTGTAAAATGGCAGCATTCTACATTAAGGCAATATGTATCAATGATCTATTTATAGATCAGTGGCGCAGTAAGTTTTTAGACACAATCTTGTTTATATCGATAAGTGCGGTGGAAATTTTTAGATTTCCCTGTCTTCACTTTGCACAAACCAATTTATTAAGAAGGTGCAATCCATTCTTTTTAATGATCAGTGATGCAAATAAATATTTTATTTTTAAATACAATTCAATTGACTCCAAGAGACTAAAGTTAAAGAGTTTAGGAGTTTAGCAACAATTTAACAAATTCAATAACTATAACTTAACTACTTAATTCAACTAATCAAATCAACTTTGACTTTATTCGTTATTAATAATTTCTTTATATAGATAAATATATATATATACTATATTATATACATAGCTGACATAGACATAGGCAGTGCCCTCACATAGGGGAGGGCAGAGGGGGGCATATGCCCGGGGGCGACACTTCTAGGGGGGCGGCAAATGTAGTCTAAATATAGCAAATATAGTAGCCTACTAAACAAGCAGTTACAGCATGCAAGGGGGTGGCGCTGAAACTTTTGCCCTGGGGCGCTACATAAGCTTGTAAAGGCTCTGGGCATAGATCATAGCATAGGCCATGAATCATGGCATGATTATAATGATACTACTGACTACTGTTACATACTTTACATACTTACTTTACATAGGATAGGCCTAGGCCCCTAGGCCTAACTAAGTCCTAACAAAGTCATTATATTTAACTAAAATATAAATAGACTCTAGATCTAGACTCTATATGATTTTTAATGAATTTTTTAAAACATGAAATAGAATTAGAGAAACATTATCATTAAACTAAACTGAAAATAAACTTTAAAAAATATCTAAATTTGTGAAGAAGAAAAAAAAAGTGTTCTAAAATTACAAATTCAAATGCAATCTGCCGTGATTATATTCATAAATAATAGTGGTCGGCCTGTCGTTTTTCTCAAGCAGGCCTACTTTAGCTTAAAAGCAATCGGTACAAACCAAAAACACACAATCCAGAAAAGTTACCTTTCATCGCATTTTTTGCTGTATTTAATAAAAAAACAAATACAAGTAAAGGAGTCTAAGGGAGAAAATCTCGTCTTTTAACCTACTTTCACTTTCTACTTTTTGGGGGATTTTGTCTCATATGATATCTTCTCTTTAAAATAACATCTTTTACACTTATACCTAGACTAGTTAACTTTGTAGGCCCTATGCATTTTTTAAAATCCTTTAAAAAAAATATTATTTTACTTTTATCTACCTTTGAATTCTTCTTCAGGAGAATTTTCTGTATAAATAAAGGGTTTCTTTACTACCGTTACTGTTTTTAATTTGTAGCACATTACCAGTTAGGTTTTGTGATTTGAATAGCGTTTATTTCCGATTGTACTTTTGTAACCCTACAGGGGCCATTTCCTAATTTTTATTTTATCTCCATAGTGATTATTCAAACAATATGTCAGACACCATTGACACCAGAGCTTTACTTATTTATTTCATTTGGAAGCAGATTTTCGTTATCAGATCAGACGCATTCTAACGAACTTTCTTATTTTTAAATAAACAATTGGTGAAATTGCAAGCTACAGAAAAAGAAGTTGTAATTGTGTTATTCTATCGAGCGCAATATTAAACTTAATTTTAAGTCTTTTGACTTTTGTAAAATGGAGACTCAGACCGAGTAGTGAGTAGCCTATCAGTCTCAAAATAATCATAATAATATTAATAAGCAACTATAGTCGATTTTAAGACACAAAACTTAAATATGGGTGACAAAGGAGGTAAATCTGACATGGAAAGAGTGGGGTTGTTCAAGGAAATGGACTATGTTACAGTTGGAGATCCTTACAAAACACCAGGGCAGGGTAAGTATACTAAGTAGAGTAGGCGTAGGCCTATACTAGAGTTAACTAGAATATACCTATTTTAACTAGGCTATATTCTATATGGATTGGAGTAGGCTATTGATTATGGTAATTATTTAAACTTTACACTAAAATTCTAAGACTGCTTTTTTTTTTCTTTTGGCTCTTTTTCATATGATTTTGATAAACGACGGAACGTCCTTAAACATTTAGGGATTTAGGCTATAATTTATTAAAAGAAATTCAAGCTGAAAATATTAAGTTAGGGAAAAAAATATACAGGCCTGGGTCATACATGGTCATAGGCATAAACATTTAAATTGATGATTAGTTTGGTTAAGGATTTACTTTAGTCATATATATTGTGTCATTGTCAATATAGTATAGTCTATAACTGTAGGCCTATATTTCTTAAAATCAACGTTATTTATAGACCTTATAGTCTTTAGAACTTAACCTAAAAAACTTAACTTAAAAGGCTAGGTGTCAGTCAAAGATATAATTTATTAACAAAGCCGGCTGGTCCAGCGGTTAGTTCACGGACTGTCAACCACAAACCAACGGACAGGTCGCGGGTTCTATCCCTGCCACCGATGGATCCCTGTCGCCCTGCAGGAGTTTTGGGCCTAGTGGACGTAATAATCTTCTATCTAGAAGGAACGTCTGTAGACTTATAAGATATAAGATATCATACTTTAAAATTTTCCAGGACAACTAGGAATTGTCTTCAACCATTTAATAATCTAAACCTTCTATAGTATCAATGTATATGGCATAAAGTAACCACAAAGAATAGAAAGAAATGCATTTCATTCTCTCTGCGCCTTCTTTTTTTCATTGGGATAACATAGAGTGCTGAATATGCAGCAAGTTCTGCCATTGTTATATATAGCTATGAGAAAACATGAACAAATTAGAACAAATTCAAAAAGAGCTGCAAGGTTCAATACTAGTGAATATTCACAAATGACAAGAGTAACACCAATAGTGAAATTGCTAAACCTAGAAACACTAGAGGAAAGAAGGACAAAGAGTAAAGTAGTAATAATACATTAAAACATTAAACTCTAATTTAGAAATACAACTCAAGATCAACCTGTTGCAATGCTCAGATAAACATAAAGACAAAAAAATGTTTCTTATCCCTTATGCAAGAACAAATGCATATAAGTACTCTTTCTTCCAGAGTGGCATCAGGGCATGGAATGGGTTGCCTATGAATAAACCAGGAAAACCAATAATTTAACATCATTTAAAACACGAATAAAAATGCAAAAGTATACTCAGACCTCAGATAAGCATAGGATGCAATAATCTTCTTTATAGAAGTAGCGTCTGTAATAGATGAGATAAGATATCTTAAAATTGTTTTAGCCATAATTATGGTAATTGACCATGCTTTCTAAAGTTGAGACAAATCTAAACATAACATTATAGAATGGACAGAACATAACATTATAGAATATACAGACTCCAAAGTATGTGTCAACTTTTGGTGACTCTCTGGTAGTTTTCCATATGGGAGGTGACATCCCATTCCTTTTTAGATGTATATTTTCATTTGTATGCTTGAGCTCTTGTTAGATCTCATAGAGCTAAGTACAAAATCTGACTTCTAAAGTGCTTGAGATTGTAGGAGATGTGATTTGATCTCAATCTGTCTTGCTGACAGACTAGAATTATTTACTTAGACACAGAAATGAATAATTTGTTGAACATTACTTCAAAATGTATTCAATATGTTACTATAGGAGTTTTTAATGAGCCTGCAAACAAAGGCAAACAGATGCTTCCCGGAGGAAGTAAAGAAAAATCTGCAAAACAAGATGGATATTTCTCAGACTTTGGACGTGTATATGAAGGTGAAGCATATTCTGATCCAGTAAAATTGAGAAGGCAGCATAGACTTGCAGAAAACAAAAAAAATTTGTCCAAATCATTTCTTCCTACTAATGGTTATAAAACAATGTAAGTCTTTCAAATCAAATTAGTGTTTGAAATATTTGTTTGTATTAATTATGTTCATTATGATTTTTTGAGGTAAATTATGTAGCTCAGTATAATAAAAAAGATTAATTTATCAGGAATGGGCTTGGAACATACTATGGCACATTAGGTGGATCCCTTCCAGCATTCAGCGCAATATCATCAGGAACAGGTAGCAAGAGAGAGCCTTTAAAAAATGTGTTAACTAATCCAGGCAAAAAAGGAACAGGTTATGGGTAAGTAACATGATTACTAAATACCACTATTTATAAGGCATTTTTTTTCCATTGATTTAAAGTCAATAATGAATTTGTAAATTGTTTGGTATCAGATCTCATTTGCAGCCATCAGATATTTTCATAATATTCTGAACCTGTTTTATTAATCTTTTTATTTATGTATAGCTAAATAGAAAAAAAAAAGAAAAAAAAATGTGCAATGGAAGTCTCAAGAGGTCTAAAGCCTTTGACCTTTCCTAAATGATCAATAGAAATACCTTGTCAAATTTTCAGATATCTATCTGTTACTCTGGGAAAATATCCAAATAGCTTACCAGACCCATACAATAGTGACAAAGAGAAATATATGGTTTGTGAACAAATAGAGTTTGATGTGCTTTTTATTTTATCTGCCTTTTTTAAAATAAGTAAATGGCACCATAACTATTGATTTGAACACCATTTTAATAATTTTATAGTTTTCTTATCTACCTTTTTTTGTTATGTGAAAAGGCATCCAATAAATTGCACAAAACTTGTTTCTTGCTATTTTCTTTACTTAAAACACAGATATTGTAACCCAAGTCCTTTTAGTTTTCTTTTTCCTGTCAATTCATCTTTAAGAAATATATCTTCTGATAGATTTGTTCATGTACACAATTTAGAATTGATTTTTAAAAATCCATTTACCAGCTGGTCATGCAACTAGTAGCCTACTCTGAATTGACCACATGATTATTCAGGCTCTTGCCAACATCCAATCCCTGCCACCCCGCAGGAGGTTTGGGAAAAGGATAATAATCTTCTCACTAGAAGTAGAAGGAACATCTTATAAGACAAGACACTATTGATTTATACATAGCCTATGCATTAAAGAATATAACCCTTTTCTTTTCTAAAAAGCTCCAATTTTTTCATCATATACCACAACCTTTCCACACTCAATACATTTGATTTCCTTATGGCTCAATAAAATTTAATATATTTCTTAGAATTTCTATATTGGAGTTTTTTTCACGATTTTATTTTGCTCACTGCTTTTAATAAAACTATAATGTCTAATGCTTGGTGTGTTTATGTTAGTGAGTGTGTGTGTATACTTTTTCCCATTGTAAGAAGCCATTGATTTTTTTATTTGCTTTTGTGTGAAGCTATGCAAATCTTTGTTTGAACCCATACCCGCCACATAGTGAGGATGATTATAACAAAGGGATTCAAATGTATAAGGTTGGTGCTTCACATAAAGTGTTAATATTAGGCTGCAGGAGTTTTGGACGTAGTGGACGTAATAATCTTCTATTTAGAAGGAACGTCTGTAAAACTTATAAGGATATAAGGAAAGAATAATCTTTAAACTGTACATAATTAGGCTTGCAACAAAAATGTTGTCGGGTCTACTAATGTTTTATATTATAATCATTATTAGCTTATAGGCTTTTATAAACAATTACTTTCAGAAATTGTCAATGTAACTCATTCAATTTTAATTAAATACTTTTTTTTGAAATAGTATAATTCTATAGGCATATTTAGTGGTATAACTAGGTAAAATGGATTGCCTGAGATGAATGTTTAACAGTTAGTTTAAATTATTAATAAGCTTTAAAATGTGCACTCAGAGGTTGAGAAATTGTCATTTTGGTGCCTAACCAAAATTTGGAACCAGGGGCAGCACTAGAGGCTACTCGACAAATCTAATAAAAGAGATAAATGTTTGCATAATATGAAAAAAAAACAGCTTATTAACTTAATAAGATAACAAAATATGCATAAAAAATATTTGAATTAATTGGATATTAATGTATAATTAGTATATGAATTGATTGGATATATTAAAAGTAAAAAATTATTTAATTTTCAATGTGACTAATCAAAATTTTGTCAAATAGTGTTTAACTCCCTTTTGATTTTCTCAATATTTCAATATAAAGTAGTTATATCTATAACTTGCAAATATTTAAATTGTTCAAAAACATTTGTTTATTTTAATAATGTTAGAGTTTTCAGATTATTTTATTTTTCACATACAAATTCTTTTCATTATTAATTTTATTAAACCATTATAGTGAAAAAAAAGATACATTTCTTTATTCACAGCATTATATTTCTAAAAGTATGATAATTTGAAATATTATAGATATGCTTACTTTTTATTACATGTGGTTCTCATTTTCAGCAAGAACTTCAAAAACACAAAGCTGCACTAAAATCAGGTGCTTTTAGACTAAATATGCATCCAGCAGAGTATTTCAATGGGAATCCATTCAGATCTGAAGGTGCAGTTCCTCCACCTAGGAAATGGGCAGGAGACCTACCTGCAAAGCCCATTACTACACCATTCCGTCCAAGTAATCCTGGGAAGCGTGTAAGCATAAAGCCTTTTCATCTACATCTACATAATGTCAGAAGGTTGGTAGGCCTACTGGTCATGCAAGAATTGTATTTTCTGCTTTCATCTACATCTACATAATGTCAGAATGTTGGTAGGCCTACTGGTCATGCAAGAATTGTATTTTTCTGCTTTCATCTACATCTACATAATGTCAGAATGTTGGTAGGCCTACTGGTCATGCAAGAATTGTATTTTTCTGCTTTCATCTACATCATAGTTTCTCAACCTTTTTCGGCTCACCGCCCCCTTTTAAATTTTTTTTCTGCTCGCCGCCCCCCCCCCCCCTTTTCAGCCCATCTGGACTATAGTTTCAGCAATTTTTTTAGGCGGACTAGACTGATTAATTATCTTTAAAAAAACTGAAAAGGAAACATATTGTAAGAATTAATAGATAAAAAAATTGCCTTAACAAAAGGTTTAAATAAATCAATGCGAATCGTTTGCCTGGTGTGTTGCTAGCAATTTGTCTATTTTTGTATCAATTTTGGTTGCGAAAGCCTTAGGTCTAATAA
Source organism: Anisus vortex (assembly GCA_949126835.1). NCBI lineage: Eukaryota > Metazoa > Mollusca > Gastropoda > Planorbidae > Anisus > Anisus vortex. Next base: position 23,666,092 of record OX421494.1, read on the forward strand.
TCAGTAATATTTGTTATATTACAAAACAGAACATGTTCGGCATCATTATTGAATCAAATGTGGAAACATTTTTTGTTAAAGGGAGATAATTAGCCCGTTTTATTTGAGCTAATATTTCTGTTTTTTTTTCTTTTATAAAAAAATAAACGGCTTACAATTTATAACTTTGAAATGATCAAACTGTAAAAAGTATTTGAAAATTATATAAATATTATATGACTAAAGAATTTATATGTATATTTTCAAACATTACAATAACTACCCAGTTTGTATGATTACTTTTTATCTATACCGCTTTACCATAGTCATCATCCTTCTCGGTTAAACTGAGATCAAAATATCATTATTATTAGCAGATGTTAGGGCAACAGTGATCTGTCAGTAGGGTTGACAGTCCGGTGAACCAACCACAGGACCGGCCGGCCGCACGCTATATTTGCCAAATACAGACCCCTTCTTCATCGAAAAGTCAATGCGATTCCTATTGCTTATTAATATAATAATATGTAGGCATAATGTTGGGGGATATCACATATTTAGCGGCACTTGCGCTTACATCACATTTCATCCTCCGAAAACTAATCGATTCATATAGCTGAGGTGTTAAAATATATCAGGTACGTTTGTACCGCCCACTTGCCCTTCACCGCCCCCCAATCGCCCCCGGGAATGTCATCGCCCCCCTAAAGCCTCTCACCGCCCCCCGGGGGGCGATATCGCCCCCGTTGAGAACCTATGATCTACATCATGTCAGAATGTTGGTAGGCCTACTGGTCATGCAAGAATTGTATTTTTCTGCTTTGAAAGAAGTTTCCCATGTCACACATTATCTCTAATCTACTAAATAAGTTTATTTGAACTCATCTTTAAGGGTCCTCAGACATTTTCCCAGTTAATGTTAGCTCTTCATATTTCCGATTAACTAATGCTTTTGTTATAAAAATCGCTAAATTGAATCCAATCTTTTTACAGATTACCTAGTACATTAATATTTGTATTTTTTTCAGACTGCTGGAATGAAGGCAGGCACATTTGATCCTTACCCATCCCATTCTGAAGATCCATATGGCATCAAATATAAAAGACCTGTCAATGTGGTCAATAAATTTGGGAAGACTTTTGTACCTCCTCCTGGACCTAAATCTACACCATGTAACTCAATTATCAACCAGAATATTATAAGGTATTTCACACAATAACAAATATGTTTAAATTACAGAGTCTGAATAATCTTAAAGAAATACTTTGTACTTTGCATGATTATAACCTTGTAAAACATAGGTAGAAAAATACATCAAAGCATTTCATGTTTAAATGCACCCAAGTTGGTGTTTATATGACACCAAAGCCAGAGTTTCTGGTCCAACTCTTGGATTAAATTAGAGAAACAGGTTATGCAATCTAGCAATTCTGGTTATAACTGTTAGTGCATACAAATTTTATCATTTTATTTATTGAAAAATAAAGTCTGTCATTATGAGGCTTATGTCTATGATACGTTTGAATTTAAGCCTTTCCATTTTAAAAATCATACTCTGGAAATATTTTAGAAATAGAAATGTCATAGAATTAAGATAAAAAACTAGAAATTAAAATATGAATTTTTCTAGTAATAAAATGTGGGATGCAAAAGTACTTACTATCTACCGTATATTGTAATTTTACCCTGAAAAAAAATAAATAAATATTCAATTTGCTTGTTTATGTACTAAATACATGTAATTTTTTTTACTTCTGAACAATCTAGATCTGTCAACAGCAGTAACTACAGGTCCATCACTGTACTATGAGATGTCTGACAAGAATCTGCTAAGGTGTCTGCTGTAGATTTCCCATCCGTTTACAATATGACCATCTTTGTAAAATTTCAATTGTACTTGTACATACTATATTTATTGGGTAACTGAAAAAAATTGACTGATTTCCAAAACATCGACAAAACACGATTATTAATGAGAACATATCATACTTGTATAAAACATCAATCCATTAAGTTGCATAGCTCTACATTTGAACATTAAAATTACTGTGAAACCTTAATATATATTTTCTGATTTATAGTTCAATATTTGGAGCTTTAGGTTTATTTTATCATTTTGGGATTTTTCAATATATTAACATGGAAGGTTTTGTTTACATTTTAATTATTAATGTTTAGTTTTGAAGTTATTCTTTGTATTCCATATATTTGCATTCGTTTGTAAATTTACTATTGAAGGTTGGTTGTATAGATTTATGTATGAAAATTATACTTGTCCTGTTTATTTGTAAGCTTATGTCTTGATGTGATATTGTGTCTATTTCTTGCTTTAACAAAAATGTATATAACAACATTGAAATCTCTGCCTTGTCTCTGTTGATGGAGACAGTAATAATAACACTTTTTTTTTCACACTAGATTAACAATATGCTTTACAGTAACTTACTGTAAGTCCTTTTCTTCATTTACAAAATAGGCCTACATTATTTTTAAGCAATTAATTTTCATTGAATTTCTGTATTAGAAATCAACTTTTAGATACCATTTTTTAAATTTAAAAAAAAAAATTAATTTTTCCATTTTTTTTAATTCTGACTTTTTGTTTTCACTCTTAAAACTGAGGAAAAAAATATCATAGCAATGAAGAAAACTGTACAAATTTTCAATATTGTTAAAATAACTAAATTGCTCAATTATCAAATCTTTCATATCTGAAAGTTAACTAAATATTGCTATTAACCTTATTATTATAAAATTATGCAAGCCTTAATTTGTTAAATGACAAGCTATAATGTAAAAATTCAGGATAACACATGTTGATTCATTCCTATTTATAATTCCTATTTATAATTCCTTATATAAATTTGGATACATTTTTCTACTCAACCTTTACTGTGTGCAAAGAAAACAAGACATTTTGTACATTTGAAAATTTTCTGTTTATGTCCAAAGCATTATTTAACACCAGTATTCAAAGGGAATTACTTTTTCTCAGCATGTTTTTTAAGGAGCTTTCTTTATATGCAAATACACAATTAAAACTTGCACATCTTCAATTTGTGTCCTCAAATTATTTTTGCTGCATAGCATAATGAAGGCATGTTAATTGGTTTACAGTACAGTTACTGTCATGCGAATATAAAACTATTATAAAATTAGTGTGCTATAATATTCACTATTCTATTTGGATATTTTATAACTTTGAATATATCCCTATAATTAGAGCATCTAAAAGCCTGTTGGATAATAAATAATTAGATTCAATATATATTGTACAGAATTTTTCTTTTTTTAAATATATATGAATAAAATGTGTACACATAATGTATAAAAACCTTTGCAAAATGAACCAAATAACCTAAACATGTTTTGCGCAAGTATAAAACATACTTTGATTCTAAAAAAAAATAATTTTTAGAATAATTTTTACCTCAACAAGATAGGCATGAAAGTACTATACGAATAAAGATAAAGCTTAATTAATCTTACTATCCTACATTAAAACCCTCTGTGAGTGAACTTTATTGCTTATTTAAATTGTTTTTATACAAATTTAAATTAGCTGTAATTACATTAATTGTTTGTTTTTTTTTCTCTTTATGAAAGACTACAGTGTACATTTATTCATACAAAGACAAAATAGAATCAAATATTGACTACCACAACAGTTATAATCAGTTTTAAAAGCACAACATCATGAACATATATCCTTTTTTTTATTATCTGTTTGAAACAATCATATGAAATAATACAATTATTTCAATAAGAAATAGTTACTTGGTTTATTTACAAAGATTGTAAAGCTTCTAGATGTATTTAGCACTATTATTTGTACAGGACAACATTAGTTAAGTTATATAAATTAAGTATTTACAGTATTTTAAAGTGAACATAAAAGTGATCTGAACAAAGACTTGACGCATCACTTCCTTACACGCTTTGTGTTGACAATAGCAAAAAAAATATATATACATTTGCCCTGACAAAACAAAGATTTGCTTAAACATAAAATGCATTATGTTGCTTACACAAAAATATTTCTCACTTATTATTGAAAAGTGTCATGATGAAAGTCAAATGCACACGCAGAATTTATTTAGCAAAATGCATTAAAATTGTTATCATGGTCCAATTTCACTTTGCCAAAACAGGTTTTGAAAAAAAAAAAAGCTTAATTATATAAAAAGATGTATGACAGGCGTAGTCAAAAGTAAAGCAAACAGCCAAAACAAAACATGTAAAAAAAATATTAATAATAAAAGTATTTTTCACCAACACCTTTCAAAATTCAACCTAAATCATGTACAAAAGTGAAAAGTTTCTTTCAAACATAATGAAGAATGTTTGCTAATAAAATTTAATTCAAGACTAAAGTTTCCAACTATTGGGTGTCTATTGATGAAAACATGAATGCTGTGCCACTCTCTCTTAATCATCTGAGGCCTTGGCCTGTTATTTATAAAATTCAGGTTGGTGTGAAAATGAATACGCTTGATATTAATGTGACTTGAACAAACATTAATAACGCCTCAATAAACATACATTTTCCTTTAAATTCTCACTAGCTTATAGGTACACTATTCCCACTATTTTTTTCTCTCCAAGAAATGCTTTCAAAGATATCACAAGTAAATCTGAAACAACAACTCCTCTAACTGCACATCAACTGGATCAATCGGCATCTAGATCTTCCTCATTATCATCCCCAAGATCATCATCATCTTCATCATCTTCCACCTTTAGAGAGAAAAAGAAAAGAAATAAAAATAAAACAATAAAGCAGAAAAGAGACTTGCAAAGAAAAATGTGTTAATATACTACCTCGTGAGCCTACAAGTGGATAGTTTTTATATATATTATTATGTAGAGTATATTATCAAATTTTTAAAGTTTTAAAATAATTACAATTTTGTTAAAGTTTTAACAACTAATCCTCAAGATTTTTTATAAATCAAAAAGATATAATCCTTTATTTTGTGTGTGCTAAAAACAAAAAGTAAAGTACCCGTCAGACTAAACTGATCATAGGACAGATGAAGCAGCGTTCACCAGTTTCTGTGGCCACAGCATACCAAGGGATGTATGGCAAGCACAATGCCCAGCTGCCTTTACTTCCCCCCCAACTAATGTCAGGTACTTATCAGAGCTAGGTAGACTCAGGGACACCACTCCTAGCCTTCACCAGGATTTAGCCTTCACCAGGATTCAAACCCAGGACCTTCAATATGCCAGCTACGCCCCCCCCCCACTTTTTTATTTGCTAATAGTTCAATGAAAATGTTTAGAATTTCAACTTTTATGTGAAACTCCTTAACTTTCAGTCATCTTTTTTATAAGATAGCATTGAAAAATGTTAAAAGGTCTTCTTTGGGGGGGGGGGGGGGGGGGGGTGAACAAAATTCAAAATTATAAAATACTACCAAGTTACATTGTGATAAAACATTTTTCATCTATAATACTTACACTGTCTTTGTTTAGTTAGTATGCAAACAAAATAAAAAATAAAAATTTACCTCTTGGCCAAGTTCTTTTAGTTTAGATTTATATTTATCAATCTTTGCATCTTGGTCAGCCAAAAGCACTAGCAGGTCATCCTGTTCTTTTTTTAATGTATCCATTTCTTCTTTAATCATTTCTTTTTCATTCCCCACTTCTGCTTTCTCATCTCCTAAAGTCTGAAAATAGGATTTCAAATAGTATCATATGCATGCATATTAGTGAAATTCTAGCCAAAATTGTATTAAAAAAATTGTTTCAAAATTTTGCTCAGATATTCTAATAAATTATAATAATATATAAACAAAATTTACGATCCTTTATACATAAAACAACTTTTACTAACACTTATGAAAAACACAAAAAAAAAAAATTACCCTAATGGTATTTGCCAATTTCAAATTTTCTTCATTTGACTTTATAAGTCTTTCTTGCAATTGGTTTTTTTCATCGGTTAGTTGTTTTAACTTTTCTTCATATGACTGAAGTCTAGACTCTACTTCAGCTGATGGGTGGACACTGGAAGAAGCTTCATTTTGTTCAGATAATTTCTGTGATAGAGGCAGGTAAAACATAACTTGTTAATGGTTAGATTAGCATTATTTTCTAAATATTTTATTCATGTTTGATTAAGTTATGTTAAGAAAATATGTGACATTGATTTATTTTGATAATAAGAGCTTTAGGTGAAAACACTGTACATTTCTTTATTGATATATTTTCCTAATGTAATGAGATTGCCATGATTCTTAAGACCAAGAGTAGATGGTCTACCCTTCAATTGACACCCCACCCCCAGCCCTAATAACTTCAGAAAATGTCTACTCTCATGGTCTCTACCATTCCTTTGATAAGCCTGTGAGTTCATGGGATTGGAACAAGGTGAAGTTATTGGAACAAGGTGAAGTTATACTAGCTGGGTGGTACAACTTTGACAAAGAATGTGTTTTATTACTGAATCCTGCAGCCACAGTACACAAACATTTGAGTGGTGCCAATGTTTTTTAAAAGAATATACAATACTATCTGTTGTGATTGAATGGACCGCTTGCTTTAGTATTTCTGCTATATGATGACTCGAAACACTGATTTTTGGAATTTCCGATTCGTTGTTTCCTTTGCACTTCCGTTTTATTGAATCGCTTTGATTTTCTCAATGAAAAATTAAAATAAAAATCAAAAGTTTTATAAAGCGGAAACATTTAAAAAACAACGAGGAAACGTAGAAGTCATTCAAGACAGCCTTATTGGTTGCGCACGGAAAAAAAGTTGATATAAGCTCTAAAGACAAAAACTAGTCTGTTTTTTTTTTTTATATACTGCTTGGCTAAACAAATAAATCCTCACTTGTTTCAATGTTTCATTCACTCTGTCTAGTTCCAAATGTAAACGGTTGATTTCATCATCTTTATGAGAAAGTTCACTTTGTAGTCTGGCGATAGTGACATTTAAAACTGTAGCCCCATCTGGGTTATTCTCTTTGTTCTCATCACCCAACTCCTAAGACAAGAATCAATTGACACAGTTTAATAAGTTAGTATAGTTGAATGCTAAAAGATACCAAACCACAAAGCTTCAAATTTTGTTGTTTTTCTTCTACTTGACAATAGTTTAAACTTCTAATTAATTGAATGAGCAATGTTGGTTCAAGTATACTGTTTTACGTGTTAATCTTGCTACGATTTTATTTTCTTTCATTAGCAAAGATTATTTATTCTTCAGTAAATAAAGAAAATCAAGACACACAATTAAATAGAGACATCCCACAGGCAAATCACTTTCACATCAGACACATAAATATTTATTTAAATATTGATTTGGGCCCAACTATGTACCAATATTTACTATTCAAAATATACATATAATGGCAGGTTTGTATGCTTGGACAATTCACTTACATTAGATAAATGAGAAGTGTGTAATTGTAATCTGAGGCTCTCTACTTCTCTCCTCAGGCTCTCAACTTCTTCTGTAGATACTGGCACTGCTGGTGAGGGGGAAACTTGGCTACCTGAAAAGCACAAATAGTATGAATTTTATTTTCAAACAAAGCAACATCATCATTATCTACAGCAGAAAACTTAGTAAATATAATGATGTGAGTAAAAAAAAATTAAAAATGAAGTGTGAATAAAACACAAACAACTAAAAGTACACTTCCTCTCCCTTTTGACCTTCATTTATTCCTTAGGCATAAAGAAACAAAGTTCATGTAGTTTTTAGCCAAAGTTTAAAGGAAATGTAACAGCCGCAACTAATGTTAAAGTCTCTGAGTTTGTGTTACAATTGAAAACCGTCCACACTCGTGTAGAAAAAATTCTGGATTAAAACCTTTCGGACCGCAATTCAATGCTCTTCCTCTAGACTATTGCAAGTCATTCACAGCACTGATGCATGATGGATCATACATTTTGCACAAACTAAAAACAAAACATACAAAAATGTTTCAGTACCTTTCTGAGCTTTCAGTAATGCATTCTGATCTTTAAATTGTTGCACCTGCCGCTGAAGTTCAACTATTGTTTTGTCCGAACTGATAGCATGCGACTGAAGCTCCTCAACTCTCTGTCTCAAGAGCACAACTTGATCTTCCTGCTCTTTGAGTAAATTTTTATATTGCTCTATACTTGGCCCGCCTCCTTTTCTTCCATTTATGCTGCTCCCTGAGCCTGAAACTGCTTTCAGTACTTCATCTGAACACAAAAAGTACAAGGTGATAATACACATAAATTTTTCATTCAGAACTAGACTAGCCCTTGTGATCTTTTAAACTAGATGGATTTTTCAAAAACACACACAAAAAAAGTCAAGCTAAAAACCTACTTTCTAAACTTTTAAACAATCTGGTGAATTCATAGTCAAATACAATCTCACTGGGATGCTTGTGATACAAATGGGGCTTCTTGGCTGCTCTTGTGTAATTTTCATTTTGTGCAACTTGTGTGAGTTTATCAGTGAAAGATTCAAGGCCTATACGGTTCTGCATTATCTGCTTTAAAGCAGTCCTGAAAATCAATAAACATATTTAGGGGCATCTTGTAACGATTGAATCTTTAGAGTAACTTCATCTCTGTTTTCAGAATTATTTTCTATTTTTTAGACAGAATTAGCAGTTTGTGGTGTATTTGTTCTGTACTAGCATACTTTAAACCTAGATAAGATAACTTTTTTTTGCTTTGCATTGAATTTAATAAGAACAGATGATCAATGATCACATGTACATATTTCCATAATATAAGCCAATTATTTTAGTTAATTTTTTTAAAACTCACAAAACACATTTTCCATATCTTTGCAAATAACAACAAATGTTTTTGAAGTTTGGGGATAAAATTACTATTCTTAAGAACCAGGATAGCCATTAACAAAAAAAAAGGCCATTAAAACCATGGGGGCCTGACATATTAGAAATTGTTTCTACCAACCAGAAAAAAAAATAATTTAAAAATTAAAATTCTCCTCAATGCAGACAGATTAACAGAAGAACAGCAAAATACCTAATGATTAAAAGTAAACACGTTAGGATATATCTGAGTAAACAATGAAAGGCTGGTTATATGAACTTACTTAGAAAAGGCTTCACTAGTGTCATCATTATAAAGCATGCATATTCCTAACAAAAATGCACACAACCCTTGAATAATAGCCTCTTGTTCATCCCCTTCACTTGCTGATACTTGAGAAATCAACTAAAGAAACCTTAGTTAAGAAAACAGAACTTAAACTTTCTCTTCTAAGAACTAAAATACCAATTTAAACAAATCAACAATAAATTAAAAAAAACAAAAAAACAAGAGCAGTCAAACACAATAAAGGATACATAGGGCACATTGGCTGTGTGATTTAAAAAGTGTGAAACGGCAATGGGACAGTCAGCCAACCAACCACTTAATATCATCAGCAAGCCAATTCTAGTTTGAAGTTTTCCTCCCTGTAAAATAATAGAGCCAAAATATTTGCACAAGATGTAAAGATTTAGTCTGTAAACAAAATTTAACCAAATATATGCACAGTGAACTAACTTAAGTTACTTCTAAACTCTATTACACAGACCTCACAAATTAAAACAGTATGTTTTGTTTTTTTTGTCACTAAAATCATACCTGTGACAGCATGTTGCAACACTGCTGAAGTAAGGACACTGGAGGGCTGCCTAGACTAGTGGCAAGCTGAACACGTAGCAGCTGCTCTTTCTGAGTAGGATTCTCAACAATGGCATGCAGCAGGGCCACGCTGGCAAACCAATTAGACAAAGGGTCGGCACTAAATAAACCTCCACATAAAAGCTGGCCTGCAGTTATTGAATTCGCTGTTGATAAAGAAACATTTCTTTCACAAACACTAAACACTTTAAAGATCATTAAAATACCATAATTTTCCCGCTGTAACAGAAATTCAAATTGCATAGCTAAACTCTGATTCCTAACTAGAGAGTTAAAAACATTTTTATCAACAAACAAGCCCAACAAATTTGATAGAGTTTTTTTTTTTTTGGACTCAAAACATTTTTTTAACTGAATTGGAAAGCTTTATTAATGCAGCTCAAAAAGTTAAATAGTTACACCTACTTTTACACAGGGCTGAATTTGTATGTTTATAGCTCTACTGACTTATGCCCATGAAAACAAATTGTTTGATACTGAATATGCTAAAATTAATATTGTCATTCAAACAAATTAGGATCAAGCAGGCACACTTCACAGCAAAATGTAGGGAATGTATTAAGTAATATACCCTTCATGGACAGAGATAAATGATTAAGCTTTAATAAAGCTGTTTTAAGTTTCCAAATGTTATTATAAAGTTTTGTGCTCACCATCAGCAGATGTTGGTAAAAGTGTCTGAATAATCTGGGACTGGCCTACTTCATTTTTATACAAGAAAGACTGGAAACAATAGAGAACTGCACAGCGCAAGACAAATGGTTGTTTTTCATTGACCATTGACATTAACAAAACCACAATGGCAGGTCTGCAAATAAGATGCAATTAATTTAATAGTGCTATAATATAAGAACATAAGTTAGAATCTTTGAAATAAAATAAAAATGTAGACCTAATAAAGAGAAAATACAGTTAACAAATTAAGTAAAGTATCCATTATACACCATGTTGGTCCATGGGACAAGTGAAGCAACATTCACAACTTTCTGTGAACATAGCATAATATAGGATTGTGAGGCCAGCTAACTCTACTTTTCCACAACTAATGCCAGGCACCCCCCTGAACTGTGTGAAAACCTTTCAAACCCGAGAATCATACCTTGGACTTTTGGCACTGCAATCTTATTGCACTAGACCATAACAGACCAAGCGGTCACCTGATTTAGCAAACAAATTAATTCTCAAACTTATTATTTAATTATTTTTCTAGCAGGCAAAGTATTTTGCCAGTTAAAAAACCCTTCAAAAAAAATGTACACAAAATAAAAATCTGTCAATGCCAAAATATATATACAAATTATTTCTTTAAAGGATGCAAGCTCTATTGATAATACCAAAGAATTATAATCAGATGGTGTATTACCTTGGTGGATTAGAAGGAGCTAAAACTGAAGCAAAATATTCTTGATTCATTTGACTGCCTCTTATAACTTCAGATACTGTATTGATTGTCTAAAATACACACACACAAAACAAATACATTTTTAAAGCAGCTCTGACTAAAAAAAAATAACTTGAAGCATTCATTATAAATATTATTTCATTACAAAAAAAAGAAATAGCTTATTTTGTCATAAACAATTAAACAGCAGAGAAATGACAATTGAAAGACAATGTAACAACAGTTGGGAAAGAGAGACAAAGACCAGTAAAAAACAGAAAGAGAAAGCACTTTTAGTTTAGGAATATTTTTCTTATATGTTGTCATTGTCCCCCGTATATGTCGCACCCTTGACTTTTAGGGAGCTACACTGCCTTTTAACCCCTAAAAAATTCAGACCCTTTTAACATAATAGTTACTAAATATATACCCTAATTTGGAAACTTTCCTTTAAAAATAGTTTCAATCATAACGTGCATAGCGCAAACATAATCAACAAATAAAGGCAGCGTTTCAATTATTTGAATTAATACAGCCATTAGTCATATAGAAAATTTTTTTGTAAGGCATATGTTTCTTCATCTAAGTCCCTATTCAATTTCCTATCCCTATAGTCACACTATGGTGGATCAACACAAATAAAAAGTCTTTTGAAGTGCACTCTTTAGCCTGGATGGTGCCGGTATGGATAGATGCAGGTACAAGTGCCCTAATTATCATTAACATTGTTTTCAATGATTTCATTTGCAGCAGAGCAAAAAAAATTTATAAGTGAGTGCTGGCTCTTTAACTTTGCGACCGACAATAAGTTGTTTTTTTCCCTTACATGCAACTAATGAAAAATGAAACTGACTATTGACATTTCACGCATTATTTCTATATAGATTTTTGGAAATGTCCTGAAATTGGTCGTCTGGTAGTTGTGAAAACCTTGCTTAGACATGATGCAATTTTCTCGGAATGCTAAACACTGTCTAAAGGCCCATTCCTTAGGTCCGAAATAAAATGCATCTTAAGCTACAAGGTCATACCTATATTTTAGACCTAGATAGGCTTTTACACAATTACAATCCTTTCCATATTGTAATTAGCATTCAATAGGCCTACAAAAAATGCCGCCTTGCCTTAAACTTATGCTATGTTTCGGTCTGAAAGTTCAAAGAAAATGTTGGGGTTTGAGAAGCCTAAAATAATTGTCCATTTCAATTATATAAAGATAGTATATTTACACCTACAAAAGTTTTTTAAATGTAAAATGTAGGCCTAAGCAATAGCCTAGTAATTCTACATCATAACAACCACCGATACAGGTGATATTTGCAACTTAATGACAGAGTAGAGATGTGTTTTGAACTTTTCAAAAAACAGTGTCGGGTGTCCTTTGATCAAAATTTTGAGTAAAAAAATGTGCCTTATACGCAAGTATATACTGTAAATATATGGCTATTAGCATCTGTGTGTATGACCTGAACATTATGTGAGATGAAAACAATAACCTACTTCTGTCAGAACATCCGCAGGGACACCACTTGCCATTAAAATAGAACAAAGGTCTTGCAGCAACCCTAGACACAAAAACAACAAATGTAGTTACTCAATTTTAAGATAGTATCAGAGTTGAGATTTCTCATCTCTAGGAATGCATAAATTATTATTTAGTTTCATGTACAATCATTCCTATGTTTAAAGATATATGCCTGTAAAAAGAACAAACAATACATACCACATTGATTCATGACCTTCTGGCAAGCAACTGTCTGATTTTGTGGATTGTTAGGTGAAACAAGTGTACGAACAAGCTGAAGTATAAAAAAAAAGTAAATTTAATTGGTAAAACAATTGCTAGAATGTAAATAGTAAATCTATATATGAAAACAAGTTAAAGCAGTGGTTTCAAAGCTTGTTACACTCACTGTGCCTTATTTGAAGTTTTCCAATAGCACCTAGATGTCACATTTTACCAGATTATACATTGTTAAAATGAAATAGATATAAAAATTTTGTGGCACTCTGTAAAGACGTAGCGATTACATACACATTTTGGGAACAAATGAACCAAAGACCTTAAAATAAATTAAGTCAATTTATGTGTTTTAAAAGCATTTTCTTTATTATTATTTTAAATAGCTATCGTTTTATTTCCTGGTGTAATATTTCTCTTACCTGAAGTAAAAGATGCATATTAGTGACTTTCTGGGCAGACCAGCCAACCTGCTTTGAATGGGGATCATCTTGAATTTGGAAGAAAGGCTTCAATTTTTGAATGTAACTTCCTTCCTTGAAAAAATTCTGATTTGAGGCGTTGTTTCTCAGTAGATTTTGTAACAAGAGTAAGCAGTCCTCAACCACTATACCTAAACCGAATGAAAATAATTTAAGTTTATCAGTCAATTTCTCAAATTCATTTTTAACATAGTACCAAATATTGTAAAACAAAGCCTACAAACCTCCATCAGTTGCACCTTCATCTCGTATGATGTCTATGATTCTCTCAAATGCATTCTCAAAGGCAACTATCTTTTGAATATTTGCATGGCCTCTTGTTAGTTGATTCAGTAATAACAGTGCCTGCAAAAAATCAGAAACTTAAAATCAGCTCTGAATTAATTTTTTTTAAACCACAAGGTTACCTCCATTATTATGTAATATGGATGCCAAGTCATTAAGCTGTATACTTACATCATTGCGGATTATCTCGCGACTGTCAGACAACAAATCCATAAGCCTCGACACACCCATGGGAACAACAAGTATGATCTCTTGAAGCTCCTTTTGTCTGTTTGTCAAAAGAACAGTCAGCAGTTTTACTGTTGGCCACCTCACATGAAAATCATATTCCTGTTAGGGAAAAATATGACCAAAATGAAAACTATATCCATTGAATAAACTTATTAAGAATTTTTAAACAAGATAGCTTCACTTACTTCTAAAAATGTCAATAACAGTGACACATTTTCAGAATGCTTGATAAATATTTCTGTGAACTGTCCGCCCAGGTCATTGCCTACAACATTATTTACATCATCTAAGAAAACATGAAAGGTTAAAATTTATATTTATTCATAAAAAGGAAATTTTTTAAAAAGTGGATGTATGCATTTTTAAATTTATAGCTTTTAAGTATATTAAGAAAACAAATTTCATACATATTTTTTACAAAATTACCTTCATCTGTAGGTTCGTTGGACATGACATTGTAGAATGTGTCTAAAGTATAACCAATTATTTCAGCATCAGTCCTTAAAAAAAATAAAAAATAAATTAAAGATGAGGGGGATGAGGGTAATTACAAATTGATATCAATGTCTTAAATCAAATCTTAAAATCATCAATTACTACCTGTCTTGTTCCAAAACTTTCAAAAGAATATCCATTGCTTGAGTACCAACTTCAAGTCTAAATTTCTACAAATAAAGAAAAATTGTTTAGAATGTTGTCATAGATTTCATATTCACGAAGAATTATACTTTTAAAAATATATTATTTTATGCATGCAAAATGTATTTGACAATATTATTTTTCATCTATCTAAAACCTACTTTAGATAGGGCTTTCAATGCCCTAACAGCATCTCTGCGATCATCTAATAAAGTTGATGATGACACACGCTCACACAAACGTTCCACCTGGAAGACATATATATATAAACAAAACACCAATATATATATACCAAATATATAAAAGGAAGTAAACTTGTTTTGTTTTTTTTTGCCTAAAGATTGAATTATTTTACCCACTTAATTAATCATATATTTCTAAATAAACAAAATTTACAAATTTTTTTTGTATAAATATATTTGAAGTGATTTCATTCCTGGTCATTTTTATATATTCATTTTTTTAAGGTCCTATGCCTATATATTTAAGGTATATATATATATTACTTGGTAGGGCCTACACTCTACACTTTTAAATGAAACTTTTAAATCATTACAAAAGAACATGATTTGAGAATTTCAAACACAGCACACACTAATTTGTCCTTCCTAAAATGTAACTGCATCCAAAACTTTAAAAATCAATGGAGGGAATGAGCTAGACTAGTAGCTGAGCTAACTAATGCCTAATAAACTTGTATAAGCTTTGCATACAAATAATGTCAAATACAAGCAGGTAGACTGGCAGATGCTGGACCGGTGACATTTTCATTTGCTGATTAGATTAAGGCTAGCGTTATTCACACGGTTTTAACGTGTGGATAACGCCGAAAAATATACACACGGTTCCTCTGCGCATGCGCAATGATCCGCACGGTCTAAACGTGTGGATAACGCCGAAAAATATCCACACGGTTCCTCGGCGCATGCGCAACGGTCCGCACGGTTTTAGACGTGAGAATAAAGCCGATCAATATTCGCACGGTTATGACCGTGATAATAATGCAGGGCATTATCCGCACGTCGTTTTTGGCCGTGCGGATAATTTCTAGCGTTATTCCCCACAACCAGAAATGTGTGCTGTATACTTAAATTCACTCAAAATAATGCATTTTTAAAATTTAGCCTTTATTTCAGGAATTAAAAACTGATAATTAATTAAACTTAGGCATAATTCATAATGGACGCAAATTACAGTGCGGAATGAATCGTAAATGTGTGAAAGCCTGTCTTAGACTTAGATCTCTAATGTAGGCCTACACACTTCTAGACTTGTAGTAATAACTAGTAGCATTAAGATGCGTTTTATTTAGGACATATACCGCGCCATGTCTAAGCAATGTTTCCAAAACTACGATCAGCCGATCGACTTATTTCATGAAATGTCTGTAGGCCTATTGACCAGTTGTTTTAAATAAATTTTTGATTAGATTATGTTCGAAACGTACGTACTCGGGAGTATGTGCAGTCACGACTAACATTAACCTACAACGGGCGCGCTTTTTTCCAATGTCACGTGACCAGCCGCTATAATACGCATGCGCAGAGGAACCGTGCGAATATTGATCGGCGTTATTCTCACGTCTAAAACCGTGCGGATCATTGCGCATGCGCCGAGAAAACCGTGTGTATATTTTTCGGCGTTATCCACACGTTAAAAGCGTGTGAATAACCACTATGTAATATGTTAGATTAAAGATAAGAATAATAAGTCAACATAATATGTAGGCCCTATTATGTGGGGAAAATACGGCATACTCTTACTTCTTAAGTCTTACTTCTTAGTAATCTTAGGACTTCTATTACATTTCAATTTTAAGTCCTACTTAAAGTGTAGAGTGAAGTGACTCAGTGGAGCCAGTTTAGACTTTAGACTAAGTTTAGACCATCAGACTAGCCTGAGCCTGATTGATGAATGAGTGTTGTAGTTAGTGGTAGTAGACTTAGTAGTAGTAATATATAATATATAAGGTATACAGTAGGCCTTTACCTATACTATGCTTACAAGGCTATAGGCCTACGTTGTGACAGTTGCCCTGTGACACTGTCACAGTCACTGTGATCTGAGTTTACTGTTTTGTTGTCGACATTGACAACAAATGGGAGAGCTATAAGAAAATTGTTTATATACAATATCATGTAAAATCAAGATAAACTTACAGTGTCTGCACCGCTTGTGGTCTGCACATCTTGTGGTGCACCAAGCACTTTTCGAAAATAATCCATACCCCTTTTTAATAAATTATATTATTGGACGACAGATAAAAATATTTGCTTTTTCTGTTGTAGTCGTGTCGTCGGAAATTCCGGTAGATGTACAAAACGCATGCGCAGGCGACGTGGCCAGTAAACCAAACCAACAAGCTAACTTTGTCAACACATTAACCAATTTATAGTTACTGAACATATTATAGAGATCAGTGACTTTATAGCTTTTGACGGATTAAAATCTAAAACCGTGACCGTGTCTATTACTGTAGATGTAGGCCTACTGTATTATACTGTATTGTACTATGAATATAATTTTAATCCATATATTATGCACACAAAAAAAGTCCGATTTTAATACCCCCTTCCCGCTGTAGGCCTACGCCGTACATTTTTTTTTTACATTTTGACTGATCGTTTCATACATAGGGCCTACGTACAATTTAGATTTTCTACCCCCCCCCCCCCCCGGGCCCCTCTCAAATCCAGGTTTTATTATATTTTATATATTAATTTTTAAGCATTATTAGTTACAATTAGGTCATTTGTTTTTCTAGGTTTATGTATATATAGATTTTTAATATCGTGCTTGCCCATGTTGAAGTGTAAGCTGCTTAATTAAGCCTATTACAGAAATTGCTAGCCTACATTCAATTTTTTCTGTTGCCTGACTTGAACGCACTGCAAGAAAACAATAGGCCTAATATGTAGACTAGGCTAAGCCAAAGAGAAAATTATAGGTGGTACTAATTTTAAGAAATGGAAATATAAATCAATCAGACATAGGCTGACATGGCTATTTTTGTAATGATTTTAGTCATGTAGACTTTGAATGAATGTTTGGTCTGAATCGAATGTTTATTACAGGCCACAGTTGTATTTATAAGTTTACAGACGTTCCTTCTAGATAGAAATAGAAGATTATTACGTCCACTAGGCCCAAAACTCTAAGAGCGACAGGGATCCGTCGGTGGCAGGAATAGAACCCGCGACGTGTCATAGTTGGTTTTTGGTTGACAGTCCGGTGAACTAACCACTGGACCAGCATTTATAACCTATTATTGCATACACAATTAAATGGGAACGTGCGCTGCTTCTGATAAATTCTTCACTATAATATTAACAGCGTTTTCTCAACTGCTCACTCCATCTAGTTTCCACATTCCTTTTGATACTTTGACCAGTCACATGAATGGAGCAGACGTCCCAGAGAAGTGTCTATGTAGACAGGAACACAGAAAAGAGATAGAGGCCTAATACTTATTCTGTGGACAGGAACGAGTATAACCTAAGCTAAAAACAATTAATAGAGAGAGATTAAACTAAGAAAGAAGCTGCATATTGTGTGCACAGGGCCGTATTTAGGATTGCATAGGACCCTGCTGTTCCCAAATGTATGTGGGGGCGCCTCGTGGCCTCGCCTCTGCCTTCCGACATTGCTGTGTTAGCCCGTGTACAGTACATGTTGCTGATGCTGAATGATAACCAGTAACTCACTATATGTCTGACACTTGACTGCTAATTTGGCGAGAAAAGTATAATTTCACTTCCTTTAATTTCAGTTGCTCGTTAGAACACTCATACATGAACATTCATGTAGGCCTACAGTGTGTCAGTTAACAATCAAATGCGATTTCTCATTCACAGTATTTGTTGCAGTAGGCTATTTGCTAGTTCAGTTCAGTCTTTGTCTGTTTCTGACAGTTAGGCTACATGCCCGCTATTCTTCTTCTTCGTAATACTGTGGAGACCCCGTAGAACCGAGGAAAAAGTCCACAATTTAAATACACATAAAATAACATAGCAAACATAACATAGCAAACAACAGATATATACAGATAAAAGAGTGTCACTTTAGGTTTTTGGACCAGCACTTAGGCCTAAGTGACGATTTGAAGGCCGGAACTGTAGGGGCAGTGATGGAGGCCTGGTCCAGGGTGTTCCACAGCCTAATGGCTGACGGAAAAAAAAATGTTTGTAGACGTCGGTGCGTGCATGTGGGATATGCAGCTTGAGCTGATGGCCTCGGGTAGAGCGGGACACTTTCTGGATTTTACTTGTTTGGGTCGAAAGGTCCACGTGGTAGTTGATGATTTTATAAATCATGGACACTTTGTCAATTGCTCTTCGTTGTTGTAGTGAATCTAGGTGGAGTTTCGCTACTAAGGCAGAGGCGCTTGATTTGTTGCTGTAGTCCTCTAGTATTCGACGTGCTGCGCGTCGTTGGGTCATCTCCAGTTTGTCAATCAGGTTTTGCTGGTGGGGGTCTCAAACTGGCGAGGCGTATTCTAGGATGGGGCGAGCTAAGCTTTTATAACAGTGGATCTGAATTTTCGTGGAACACCCCTTTAGGTTTCTTTGGATGAAGGCACAGACTCTGTTAGACTTGGCAACAATGGATTGAACGTGTATGCCTCAGTGGAGATTTTCTGTGATGTTCAAACCCAAGTACCGGTATTTGGCTTCTGACACCCTTGCAAGAGATTAGCCATTTAAAGTATAGCTAATGGGTATCCTAGTTCTTTTTCTGGAAACAGAGAGGAGGAGGCATTTATCGACGTTGAACTCCATTTGCCATTTCGATTCCCAGGCCTCTAGCTTTAAGTCCTTATATTATCTCATGCGCTCTGGTCTGATTCTTAATTAACATTTAAAGACCAGATGAAGAGGTTTTTCTCAAAAGAACGAGATTTGGAATATCCTCATACGGAGGTGACGTTTGAGAAGGGAAATAAATAAACAAAAAGAATGCCAAACAATTTGCGAACAGGGCCTTATTTAAAAAGCTAGTAGTAGCCTACATTGTTTGGAGCGGGTGTGAGTAGAAAAAGTGAACTCACTTTTGCTTTGCAACTATTCTTGAATTCGTTACAATTCAATTTAGTAAAGCCTGTAAACATTTCTTTATATTTCTAAACTTAAAAAAAGAATACGGTCTCCCGTCCCCCCACCTCCTCAATTCATAATCAACTTCGCGATTTCAGATGCTGAATACACTATTTAATATCAAATGAAATGTTAACTCAATTTTGATAAAAAGCTATTCACTTGGCCTTTAACTTGTTCCTTTTGAATATATAAATAAGCTTATTAGCATATAGCTATGGAGCTAAAGCTGCGGTAATGGCTGCCACAATAAAATATGAATTATTATTTTCGATAGCGGCCGAGACATGCATTATTGCCTATTCCTTTTAGCCATATTAGTGGTTCAACGATGTAGTTTAGATATTGAGTTTAGATGAACATTTTAGCACACAAGTCACCTTAAAATTTAAAACTATAATATGCTTGATCCACGACCACGTTATGTACATTTAATGATACATGTTTAGCCAAACTGGTAATTTATTTATTGGAATCAATTATTTAAAAAGTAGGCCTATAAAAGTTCTAAGAAATTAAAAATGTTCAAAAAATTAAATTATATTTTATTATTTTTTTTTAAAGTATAAAAAAATGTTGTTTTTTTAGCCCTTGAAATATAAAAAAAAAATGTGAAATAAAACCGTTGCAATATTTTAAGCTTACATCTAGGCTACTAGTCTTCTATTAATATAACATTGACTCATCATGCTTGGCGAACAGCAAATTCTTCAATGATGTCAGTAAAGTCCAATTCACGCAAGATGTCTGATTCAATCATGAGAAGACTTAGGGCAGACAGCTTCTCATAGGTCATGAGTCATGGTTGTTCTCAGCCTTTTTTTCATCAACTTCAATGTTGCGCTTCTGCAACAGTAGCCTACTATTCTAATTTTTCACTAGAGCCTATATATGCATTGTTGACCATAAGTAGGCTACCAGATACATCCTTAGTGCAACGTCAATGTTCGGAAACGTATCGAAAATAAATTTGTAAATTAACTGTTAATTTCCAATAATCTGTCATCTGACAAAGTCAAAGTTGTTTGTGGGTCCGGAGATGGCCGATGAGGCCAATTCTTGCCTGAAAGTGTTGGCCGCAATGGCAGCACGGATGTAGGCCTATGTCTTGAATCATCTATCTATATATATATCTGTTAATATATATACTCACGCAATATTATATAATAAATTATTGAGACTAGAGAGAGAGATCATCGCCCCCTTTTATTATCACCCCCCCCCCCCCCAAGTGAGAACTACGGCTTTGCGTAGGCGCTTTAAGATAAATTATAATAAGTAGTTACATCATAGTATCCGTAAAACTCCTTGAGATCGCCGAGACAACTTGGAGAGATATTTAAATATCTAGGTCATGATTTAGATAACCTAAAAATTTTTACAACGTACCACTAACGTCACAGAGTTAGCTAAACATTCCCCCATGTTATCTATAGTCTAGTTCACTAACACTTAAAAAAAAAATAGCATATGAACCAGCTCTACTAGCAAACCTATTATGAGCTTTTAAAAAAAAATATTTTGATCTTTATCAACAGCTTGTCAACAATCTATGCCCACGACTCTATAATTTATTTTAGCGTCACCATAACCTTTTTGTTTCAGATTAATCTACAATCTAATTAGACCTCATTACACGTTAATTGGTTTCTATTGTTTTTACAGCTAATTGTTTAACGTTGGAACAAAGATTAATGCAGTAGGCCTACTCAATTGCATCCCAGCTATACAATAGAGCCTACAAAAAATGGTGGAAGAGTTGATAATCGCTTTCTATTGATGGCCTTTTGACGCTAGATTGCGCATGCCTAGAAGACCTAGGCTACTTCCGCTTTGTATTCGCCGTCGCTTTTTTTTATTCTTTTATTTATTTATTTAATTTGTTTACCACGGAAGCTACACATTTATAATAAAGAACCATGTGTATGAAAGTCGTGACGCCACGTTCTCGTCATTGATACCTAATAGGACAGCATATAATTATATTCTGGAACAAGTTTAAACATATCTGTACCCATGAACTTCTAGGCGGGCGAAGTGTGTAAAGACTCCGACCAGTGGGCCAATGCATGGGACAGCGGTCGCCGTATGCCTCTAACCCCATCTCTGTGGGTGTCGGAGTAAGGAGTGGTATCCCGCGCCAAGGGGTCGGGAGTGAGAACTGCTTGTCCTGTGGTGGTGGTACCCGAGAACATTGAAGCTCTGTTGCCCCGGGGCATGGGGCGTGGTGTTACGTCAGAAAGGGTAAACAGTCATTGTCCTTAAATATTTGGGTTCAATGGTGGCATTTGGGGGGATACGTCCGCCTTAGAGCCTTCTCCACATAAAAATATAGGCACTTCCATCAGTAAATGCCTTCGCGCACGCCGAATAGGAGTGTATCTTTGTGTTTTTTTTTTTTTTGTTTTTTTTTTCTTTTTGGGAGGGAGGGGGGGTAGCAAGCCTCTCAGTCGGGCTGCTGCTATGTTTTCTGACAGCGGAATCGACCGTACGTACGGTAGATAGGGGGTAAATTTGCGGAGTAGGCTCCACTCCCGTTCGTATGGGCTTGCGGTCCCTATGGGGTTCAATCGATCTTCTCGGACTAACAGCGTGATGCCTAAAGGACTGCATTGAGAACTGCCATCTACCCTCCCAGGAGTCCACCAACTGCCTGAAAGGCGAACTTACCTCGGCTAAACCACTCGAATGCGGCAGCGATAATTTACGGCTTGTTTTTGTACAGAGTCAGCGCCTTTAATAAAGTTTTAAAGCCATAATGCTCACCAAATTATCAAATTCATTCGTACGAGTCTATTGCCAACAAACATGTCCGAAATAGTGAAGATAAAATTAGAATTAAAAGCTTTAGGTGAATCGCTAGGTTTAGCCGGCCGGGAATTGATAAATTTCATGAATGAAAAAATAGATAAAATACGGGAAATTGAGCGGGAAAAAAATAGAATAGAATTGGCCCGGATAGACAAAGAAAAACATGTAGCCCAAATAGCAATTGAACAGGCAAAGATCGATGCCCAAAACGAACAGGCAAAGATCAATGCCCAAAACGAACAGGCAAAGACCAATGCCCAAAACGAACAGGCAAAGATCAATGCCCAAAACGAACAGGCAAAGACCAATGCCCAAAACCAACAGGCAAAGACCAATGCCCAAAACGAACAGGCAAAGATCAATGCCCAAAACGAACAGGCAAAGATCAATGCCCAAAACGAACAGGCAAAGATCAATGCCCAAAACGAACAGGCAAAGATCAATGCCCAAAACGAACAGGCAAAGATCAATGCCCAAAACGAACAGGCAAAGATTGAGGCCAAAAAAGCCATTAGAATAAAAGAGATAGAGATGCAGATGGAGAGAGATAGAATGTCAAGGGCAGAGTCATCTCCCCTATCTCAATCCTATACCCCTGGTACTCCGTCCCCTGGGGCCCAACCTCATAACCCCCCCCCCCCCCTTTCTACTTCCCATTGGACGTTTACGACGATCGGATTGAAAGTGTGGAGGTCTTTTTAAGCCGCTTCAAGACATTGGCCCACACTTATCAGTTTATCAACGAGTGGTGCCTGAAACTGTCTCGCGCGCTGAGGGGGAAAGCCTACGAGACATATGCCAAGATTCCGGCAGACAGCAGCGGGGACTACCAGACCCTTAAAAACGCTCTGCTAAACGCATATGATCTCAATGCAAAAGCGTATGAAAAGAAGTTCAGACAAGCGAAGGTAGAAATTGGCGAGACATTTCATCGGCTAGCCGAAAGGCTGGAAAATGTATTTTACTAAGTGGCTGACACTGGCCCACGGTGAGGAAACTTACGATAGCCTAAAGGAGCTGATAATGGTCGAGCAACTTAGGAAATGTATGAGTGGGGATTTAAAGGTGTTCATTGATGAACATGGGGCGAGCGCGCTGGTAGATACTATTAGAATAGCAGATCGCTATATAGAGGCGCACAGTTTTCTTAATTCGTTTGTCATTGGAGTGATTGTGAGGAGAAGATACTGACTCTGCTTGATAGATAGTACGCAAATAAAAATATCGAGCGTTATCACGGAGAATTGCCTGGTCTAAAACATTGCCATCGACCTCTAGACCAACGAACCACGTGAGGTAGGGAACTCAACGTGTGAGCAATACAGTCACGAGAGCATCGTACCGGCCACACTATCCCGACTCATCACACTATCTATCTCTCTGCTGTCTATCGATCTCTCTATCTATTTATCTATGTATCTTTCTATCTCGCTACCCCTCTATATCTCTGTCTCTCTGTTTCTCTATTTATCTATCTATATATCTATGTATCTATCTATCTCTCTTTCTCTCTCTCTATCAATGTATCTATGTATCTTTCTCTGCTTTTTTGTGTTGAACAATTTACAATATTCAGGAGAAGGTCGATCAATACGTACCCCCACCTTCTGTATCCAAAAATGTTTATTTAATTAGATGAAATACGGGAATCTATCTATATTGACAAGAAGATCTACACACGTGGCCTAACTCCAAAAAATGTATAATTAATTAGATGAAAATGCGGGATTCACGGGAGATAATTATACATTCCGACACATTCACTGTAGATCAATAAGTAGTGACCTTTTTTGTCCTTTTGCTACTTACACCAAAAAATTAAAATGAAATTGACAACTTTAGCCAAACCTACGGATACCTGAATAATTTTCTCACACACACAGACCTAACTATACATACAATACAGACACACAAACACATACACACACATATGCACATACACACACACACACATACAGAGGCAACAATCAATAATTCACTGTACTGATATGTGGGGACGTAACCAAATTAAAACTATCCATGCATGAGGTTAACACGTGTATTTAATTTTTTTATTTTTTTTACGATCATTTTTATCTCATCTTATACATTACAGAGGCTCCTTCTATAAAGAAGATTATTGCATCCTACGTTCATTCGTGGTCCGAGGCCAGTTTTGCATTTTTATTAATTTTTTGAATGATGTTAAGTTACTGGGGTTTTTTTTTGGTTTGTTCGGGCAACCCATTTCATGCCCGAATGCCTTTCGGGAAGAAAGAGTACTTTTATGCATTTGTTCTCGCATAAGGGATAAGGAAAGTGTTTTTGTCTTTAGGTATATCTGAGTTCAATGTGCTTCTGATGGCGTCCTTTTTAACTTTCTGTAAAACAGAAGTCAAAGTCTCAGTATTAGTAGTAGCAATCGTGTAATTAGTTGTTTTAATTTTTGTAAAATTTATATTAATCTTGTCTTAAGTTAATGGATTTTCAGGTCGATTTGCAGCTCGTTGTTTTCAACTAAAGAAATACCACATAGTAGATACGCTTCTACTATGGTTAACAACATATATTGATACACATCGGTCGAGCTTGATGAGTAGTCATAATAACTGCTCTCCAGTTCCATGCGCAAATATTAGTTAATAATTATATTATTTTATTTTTAAATTCATAAAAAAATATCATACTACAAAAAATTAATACTGCAAATGGGATAAAAACTCAAGAGAGAAAAGTGTTTAGTCGGAGTCGTTTGCGTTCATATGCAACACAGATGGCCTTCCGACTTGTCTCATTTGCCAAGAAAAAATTGCACATACAGTAGAAGTCCATTAGTCCGGCATCCAACAGTCCGGAATGCCCAATAGTCCGGCATCGCTCCGGAAAATTGTAAAAATTTTGGTTTTCTCCAAAAGTGTGTCTTTAAAGCAAATAAAAACGCTCGAGAGCTATTCGGAAGTTTTTTGGGGTAGTTCGGGATCATCCGGAAGCGCTCGGTATTGTTCGGAAACAATTAGCGGCCGGCTAGTCTCAGCTGTCACAACAAATACAGGTGCAGTGCAGCACAGTTAATCAATCACGAAGCCATTATCAACAGTGTAGTAAACTCTCAGCCTACTCAAAATCTTGAAGAAAGTGACTCAGATGCCGAAACGGAAGAAAAGGAAAAAATCAGCTGAGCAGAAGCTGCAAAATCACTAAATAAGTTTATCTCTTTTGCTGAGGCTAGGGGACGTCCATTAATTACGTCAACAAAATAGGGGGGAGGTGGGGTCTGAAAGAGTTTGACAATTGTTGACATGGGGGAGGGGGGGAGGTCAAGAAAAGTTGACGTCAACAATGTTACCTTCTATGAAGTAAATAATGATACAAATTTAGTACTAAATTCTACATAATTTGTCCTTTTCAACTTACATAGATAAAATTAACAACATAGTCTTAAGTTAATACAAATATAACAATTATGGAAACTACATTTGATATGTCCTTTTTGTGTCCATCTTGCTATTTTGTAGATCTATGTACGGGTGGAAACTAATGCAATAGTTAGCAAGGCAAAGTGACCGACCAATTGTAGAAAACCTCACCTTCGCTGTCTAGCGTAGGGTTGCCAGACACATGGGTGTCAAAAGAAGGACACCGAGAGACAAAAAGGAGGACATTGTGTTTCAATTGCATAGTTTCGCATTCAGCCCGCAATCAGTAGGCCTATAATTTTATTACAAGAGCTGCCACTAAGTTTAAATGTGTATTGGTAAACTGAGCAAGAATTTAAACAGTTTTGTTAAACATAACATATAAATTCACTGTAGGCTGAAAGGCAGCTTGCATTTATTTGGGCAACTTTAAAGCTCATGCACGAGTCTTCTAAAAAACGGATAATTATTTTCTTGTACAAATGATCACCTGTTTATTAATTATTAATATATTCTTAACATATTAATACTAAAACTTTAAAAATTTATTTGTCCTTATGCCTACAAAACATGAAATATTACAAAAGCTGGACATTTTAAAGGCATTGTGCTTTGTCTGCCTGACAACAACCCTAGTCTAGCGAGATATGGTGGCTGGAATAACAAAGGAACACAAACACACCATACAAACTGTCTGCAGAGAACGTTCAGAAAAACAGTTTTTTTTTTGCGCTCAGTACATCTAAATTAAGCTAGCTAAATCTGGCGTTCGTTATATATAAGCCATGTAAGCAATGGCTGGGATTGACAATAGAACTAAAAACAATAATAGGCCCTCGCCGAGACTATAACTAATATCTTATCTTATACATTACAGACGCTCCTTCTATAAAGAAGATTATTGCGTCCTACGCTCATCGGTGGTCCGAGTCTAGTCTTGCATTTTTATTAATGTTTTAAATGATGTTAGGTTATTGGTTTTCCTGGTTTGTTCAGGCAACCCATTCCATGCCCGAATGCCACTCGGGAAGAAAGAGTACTTATATGCATTTGTTCTCGCATAAGGGACAAGGAAGGTGTTTTTGTCTTTATGTTTATCTGAGCTTTGCAACAGATTGTTATTGGGTTGTATTTCTAAATTAGAGTTTAATGCTTTATGTATTATTACTACTTTACTCTTTGCCCTTCTGTCTTCTAGTGTTTCTAGGTTTAGTGATTTGACTAAGGGTGTTACTCTTGTCAATTGGGAATATTCACTAGTTATAAACCTTGCAGCTCTTTTTTGAATTTGTTCTAATTTTTTAATGTTTTCTTTAGTTGATGGGTCCCATACAGATCCTGCATATTCTAGTATAGGCCTAACTAATGTGAGATAGCATTTTAGTTTTATATTCTTATTACATTTGTAAAAGTTCCTTTTTATGAATCCTAATGTTTTGTTTGATTTTTTAATTACTTCATCAATGTGAGGGTTCCAAGATAACTTATCATTTATTATTACTCCTAGATACTTAGTATTGCTAGTTTGAGTTAATTCTTTACCATGAATGAAGTAGTTTGTTATTATTTGTTTCTTTTTCTTGGATACCCTTATTAGTTGGCATTTTTCTGGGTGAAAAGACATACTCCAGTTTGATTCCCATTTTTGTAGTTCATCTAGGTCTTTTTGTAAAAGTTCACTATCTTTTCCTGTCTTTATTATTCTATAAATTATGCAATCATCGGCAAATAATCTTACTTTTGTGCCTGTGTTGATGCAATTTGGCAGATCATTAATGTAAATTAGAAATAGTAGGGGCCCTAGAACAGTTCCTTGTGGAACTCCTGAGTTTACTGTTATTGGTGATGACTTAGAGCCATTTATTATCACTGTTTGTTCTCTGCCTATAAGAAAGTCCTGAATCCACTGATGTAAGGGACCAGAGATGCCAAAGTATTTAAGTTTTTTAAGAAGACTAGAATGATGAACTTTATCAAATGCTTTTGAAAAATCTAGTAATATAGCATCAATTTGGTTGTTATTATCTAATCCCTTAGACAAGTCATCTATTAAGCCTATCAATTGAGTCTCACATGATCTATTTTTCCTGAAGCCATGTTGGTGTGGGCACAGTGCATTTAGTTTGTCTAGATGATTTACTATACTACTATATATTATATGTTCAAGTAATTTACATGTTATGCTTGTTAGAGAAACAGGTCTATAATTTCCGGGGTCAGATTTATCTCCTTTTTTGAAAAGGGGGGTTACATTGGCTAATTTCCAATCTTTGGGCACTTTGCCCTGGTTTAGAGAGGCCTGAAAAAGTATTTTAAAGATTGGAGATATTTCATTAGTTAGTTCTTTAAGCAGTCTTGCTGGTATTTCATCTGGACCAGAAGCTTTGTTTACTTTTAAGTTGGTTAGGAGTTGTTTAATGCCTTTTTCATCTACATTTATATTTCCTATCTCTTCTAGTTTGTTTAAATTTATGAATATTTCTTTGTCACCTGGATTTGAAAAAGATGATGCAAAGTGTGTGTTTAGGATATTAGCTTTAGTTTCATTATCATTATAAGTTTCGTTGTTTTGGCCTTTTAGTGGAGCTATGCCTGTAGTGTCCATTTTTCTTGATTTAATGTAGGACCATAAGTTTTTATTATTATCTTTAGAAATTACATTGTTTACATATTCATTCTGCAGCTGTCTGCTTAGTTTCTGAGTTAAATGTTTAATTTTTAGGTATTTTTTATGTAGTCTAATTGAATTAGTTGCCTTAAACTTTTTGAATAGATTTTCTTTTTGTTTACACAGTTTCTTTAGTTTAGTGTTAAACCAACATTTGTTAATTTTATTTGATGTTTGTTTTGTTGGCACAGAGTCAGCCATTATTGCTTTTAAGTTGGTTTTTATAAATTGCCAAATATCTTCAACTGGACTATCTATATTGTATTTAGTAAGAAAATTGGTTTGGAATTTTATTGCTGCTTGATGTAGTTCTGTTGTGTTACATTTATTCCAGAGATAAATTATTCTTTTAGGTTTCTTGCTAATTTGGATGCAAAGCATTGAATGAAATGAATTTTGTGAATCCAACATGGTTATTTTTTAAATATTTCCTTCAGAAAAAAAAATCCTTGCCCCACCCCATGAAGTACAAAATACTTGGCCTACCTTATTGTCTTTTAACATCCCTAATTCTGATATATAAACTAATATATTTTTGCTCACTACGTTATAATAGGTGAAACATTAAAATTAGGTCGATTAGGCTACATATTTAGTAATTTTTACGTTTCATTTCTAATTTTCTGGAAAAATTTACTGAGATAAAAATGTATTAGTATCAGTGGCGTCGCCAGGATTGGAAGGAGGGCGGGGGGCAAATAGTGCAAGGAAGGGGGACAGGGAAGGCAACTACCGTGTGTTGATAATCTGTGGCAAATGTGCGTAATTTTGTAGGTACATTTGAAAAATAGTTTAAATTTAATTAGTGTTTGCATGGTATTCAAGAGGTTGATTTCTTTGAATATAATATGATTTTGTACACTTTACCATAAAATTCTTTAGAACTAAAAAAAAATCTGGGCTAATTGATTAAAACTGATAATAGCTTTCAATGGTGATAATCAAATTTGCGATTATCGTTGACCATGATATTAAAAAGTATATGAAGAGGATGACGATGTTAATCCAGGATGCTTAGTAGATGCGTACGCAATTCAGTGGTACTGCCACCGCTCCCGCTTATCTGTTGGGAACATAGTTTACAACGAGCCATCGTTAAAGACGTTTTTTTCAAAATTTTCCGACACAAAGGATTGTAACTGTAATTTAACATTTGGTTTGATGTTGTTTTTATCGCAAGCCATAGTTGGTATTTGGAAAAATGAAACACAATATCTAAGACTAAATAGTGTTAGCAAGGTAGAATTGTTTTGTGTGAATCCAACATTAGGCCTATTTATTAAAATATTTCCTTCAAAACAAAAAAAAAGGCTTTGCTACTTGAAATAATGATTAGGCCTACCTCCCAACCAAGAAACCGAAATCTGGTTTTGGAAATCAAAACCGGTTTTCGGTTTCAAAACCAGAATTAGGTATTCCGGTTTTCGGTTAACATCCCTAGTTAAAATAGTAAGCTAATTTACAACTGGTGCACAATTTCCCCCTAAAATATTTGACAATTAACATTGTAACAAAAGTGAAATGTAGAATTAGACATGATTAAATATGTATATGAAAAGAACAATAGTAAACATATGAGAATTATAGTCAATTAGAAATCTTTTTAATAAGTTTTAAAATGTATTACAATAAAATTAATTATAGTATAGACCTTTCCGTTGTAAATCTATTTTAAACATAAAAGCAAGCGTCTAAAATTGTGTTACTTGTTTTGAGGGGGGGGGGGGTAACCAATTGTTGACGTAATTATATAGGGGGGGTCTCTGAAAGTTTGACAGTTGTTGACAAGAGGGAGGGGGGGGGGAGGTAAAAATCGCCTAAAAATTGTTGACGTAATTAATGGACGTCCCCCTAGTACTATGTACAGTGCTTCAGAAATTATTGATTTCCATATTATTAGAAATAAATTTTATACTAAACGCCAAAAGTCAAGAAAACAAAAAGACATTCGTGACTTTTTTAAAGCTAAGTGAAATATGTTTTGCAGTACGTGTACATACATTATATGAAATGTAAAATAATTTTTGTTGTATTTGCATACTGTATTTGTAGTTTAATTATTAACCTAGTTTTTCTTAAAATTACGATTTATGTATGTATGTAGTTAAAAAAACAAAGTACATTTGTTTTACGGCAAAGCCTACACTAAAAAGAAGGGGCACCGCCCGATAGACCGGAATTTTCGATAGTCCGGCACCGAGCCGGTCTAGAACGTGCCGGATTATCGGACTTTGTATGCTAAGTAACTGGGCGCAATCTTCACATAATATAAATCTGGCAAGCTTTGCAATATCACTACAAATTGCAAAAGAGGGAAACCATTTACAGATGGTGAGTATGTCAAAGACTGTTTCTTACATGGAGCTGAAGAGCTGTTTCGTGATTTTAAAAAACAAAACAGAAATCATGAAGATTATCAAAAATTTGCCATTACCAGCTAAAATAGTACAAGATAGAACTGCTAAAATGTCTTCAAATGTAACACATATGCAAGTAGAAGGCATTCAACTGGCTTCTGCTTCATCACTTGCTATGGATGCGTTTCGCGACATAAAAGACACGCACACGTTACCCTTTTCATCAGGTAGGCCTATATGTCGTCCCAAAGTCCAAAAGAAGAACTGCTGGGGTTGCTGCCGCTCTCAGGGAAAACTCGTGGAGAAGATATAGCAAATGCTGTGCAAAAATGCCTGGGAGACTATGAAATCGATATAAATAAAATCGTTTCCATAGCAACTGATGGAGTCAGAAGTATTACAGGAATACATTAAGGCGTAACACCCATTCTTCGGCACACACACACACACAAAAAACACGAAATTTTAACGTTTCTCTGCATAATAGTTGAGGTCATGAACTTGATAGTTAGTTAAGATCATTAACAGCATTTCGCAAAAGCCCTCTTCCATCGCCAGTGTAAGGAATTTCTTCAAGAAATAGAAAGCCAGTATTCTGACCTACTTCTGCACAAAAGAATGACGATGGCTTTCCAGGGATAACGTATTGAAAAGTTTTACTTCTTGGTGGAGTGAAATAAAAACATTATTCAATGAAAAAGGTATTGTCCATCCCGATGCATGGCTATAAACAAAATGAAAGATGGGTTCGCTGAGAGATTTGAGCAAATCAAAACAAACGCAAGTACTCTGGCGTTCATAATAAATCCTCTCAACACAAATACAAATGAGATCAACATTGAGCCGTTTGGAATTGATGCTGGTTCGCTTCAAATGCAATTGCTGGATTTGAAAAACAAACACTTGTGGAGTGGCAAGTTCACAGAACTCAAGAGCAAGTTAGAAGCATGCACGTCACGCTGCACAACTGGACAGCTCTAAAAGAAATGTTGCGAGTTGAGGCACTCATATTTGACGCATGGAATAGTCTTTCAGAATGCTACAGTGAGGTGAAGAGTTGGCATTTGGAGTGCTGACGATCTTCGGGTCAACATGTTCGAGCGAGCGAATGAATATAATAAAAAGTAAAGCAAGAAGCCAACTAATTGAACTAACAAAAATCTAGAGGCGTGCTGGAAACTGAAAACAACAAGTTATGAGACAGATTTAACCAAATTTTCACAAGGCATGCAAGGCCAATGCTGCCATTGATGTAACTATTGTAACTATCTATTAATCAATAATGACAGTTATATTATTTGATTACTAATTTTAGCAGAGCTAGCTAAAATAGGCCTACTTTAATATGTTTTGTGCGAAATATGTGTATGTATTTATATGAATAAATATTATTTCATATTAAAAGCTATTTATTTTAAATAAAAAATCAAATGTATATACCCAATCCTAATCAAATACCGTAATACTGAAACAAAAATGTAAGTGGCTCTTTAAAAACTGGGAAATTTTGTAAATTGTAACTTTTGTCTCTTCCGTCTCAAAAGGTTGCCGACCCCTGGTATAGATCTAAATAAAAAGGCCCACAACTCCGACTCCTTTGCATAAATGCAGGATTTAGAGCAAAACCAACATTGTCGATAAAAAATGTGCAGCGAAACACATTAGGGACCGTCCATAAATGATGTCCCATGATTTTGATTAGCCTAAAAACAGTGAGTAGATATAATATTGGCGTTTCTTTTCTTGGCGAGAGTCACAAACCCTTTTAATGAGCCTACCATTGATGGAGCACCGTCCGTACTAATTCCCATGATATTTAGAATTGTTAGAAATAGGAGAAATAGAATCAAAGACATCTTGTCCTGTCGAACGTTCGGTAAGCTCAAGACAGCATAGAAATTGATTCACTATTTCGTTTTCATGAATGAAACGAACGAACCCTAGTATATGAGCTTTTCCACTTATGTCAGTGGACTCGTCAATTTGCAGAGCAAAATGCCGTTTGGAAAGCTTATCGGCAACTGTTTTCTCGATATCATCCGACATATTTTTAATTCTATTTTTTTATTGTATCATTTGAACGAGTAATTTTCATTATTTCCTTTGTTGCTTCATGGCCAAACATAATTATAACCATTTCACAACATGCAAGTATAATTAAAAAAACTACAACATTTTAAATATTTTCTCTTTTTTTTTCTTTGACTAAAGTTTTCAATCAATCATTTAAAAATGTTAAACATGAGATACCGGTATATAAAAGCGCTATATATCAAATGAAAGCCCGGGATCCCTACTTTAAAATGGTGGTTAAATCATGCTTCTGAGTTGATTACCGACCGAGCGGCGAACGATCGCGTAACACGAGGGAGAACGGAAATTTACTGACCCGTTTTGAAAGCCGCTGCCAAAACGACCCCCCCCCCCCCCCGCCCCCGCTATTTAAACACAGAAAACATTTTTTTAAATACAATAAATGAGTTTAAAAGTTAAATATTTTGTTAGATAAAGGCTTCAACTTTAATCACATATAAATTTTATTTATGTAGCATTAGTAGGCCTACAAATGAGTCAAAACTTCGTTACAAAAACAGTAAAAATAGGCAAACGGGCAGATTTTTCCCCGTTTTGGACTACCTATTATAAGCATTTGTTCAGCTCAATCAGATAGAGTAAGTGAGTGAACATTAAATTTTGAGTTTCATAATTTCGCGGAGCACTTTCAACTACCTCGCGGAGCACCAGTGCTCCGCGGAGCACCGGTTAAGAACCACTGGCCTAATGTATGCATTTCCCTCCCTTCCCCATCGTCACAAAAAGTAGGGCATAAGCTTAAGTCAATATGACATTTAAAAAAAATCTCTACACCAAGCTACCAACAAACAAACAAAACAAGAAAACCGTAAAAACGAAGTTTTTATTATACTCCCTTTATTTGCAAACTAAGTTTACCATCAGGTAATGAAATAATTTAGAAGAAATATTTTTGTTTAGTCTTCTTAGGTAGGGCCTATTGGATATTATTGGCTCACTACAAAACTAAAATTTCGAATCGGTAATGTCGGCAAATACATATCTAATTATAACGATTGCGCATTTTTTTTTAAATGTGTGAAGCATATTTTTTTTTTCTACCTTTGCGCCGAAAAACTATAAAAAGTTGCACTGGCATATCTCTTATACTTTCCTTTTAAGAAATGAATATTGTCATAAGTGTAGTATTATTAAGTTGTTTGAACTGAAAATTTGATAGAATGTATTGTTAGTCGGGGCAAGTCTGCTGTCCAAATTTCAGCTCGATCGGACCACGGAAAATGGTCGAAAAATCGAAGCCAATTTTTGCACCACGATTGCAGACATTGCAACTTAAAATAAAGGGAGTAACAAGAAAACCGTAAAAACGAAGTTTTTATTATACTGCCTTTATTTGCAAACTAAGTTTACCATCATGTAATTAAATAATTGATTGACTACTGCAAATGAAACGTACAGAATAAATATCTGTGTTGCAAATCTAAAAAATATCTCCATACTCCGTATGAATTGTTCTAAAAATAACCTTAGCGCATAATTTTTTTTTCTAGCTTTGCGCCGAAAAAAGTATAAAAAGTTACACAGGCATTTTTAACGCGAAATCAAAATATTTCTTATACTTTCCTTTTAAGAAATGAATATTGTCATAAGTGTAGTATTATTAAGTCGTTTTAACTGAAAATTTGATAGGATGTATTGTTAGGCGCCCCAAATCTGCTGTCCAAATTTCAGCTCGATTGGACCACGGGAAGTGGTCGAAAAATCGAAGCCAATTTTTGCACCACGATTGACGATTGCAGACATTGCAACTTAAAATAAAGGGAGTAACAAGAAAACCATAACAAGAAAACCATAAAAACACAGTTTTTATCATACTCCCTTTATTTGCAAACTAAAGGCTAAGCCACACTATACTCAAGAATCACGTTTTGACTAGAATCATTTTTCACCGAATCACTAGAATCTTGTTTCGGTGCGAATCAAAATACTATGATTCACAATCAGCCATGCCACACGTAAAAGCACATTCAGAGAGAATCATGAATCACGGAAAGTGTTGAGAGTGACTATTCTTGACGCGCCAATTCTTTTTCTAACTTTTTGAGAATGGACATTTATCATTTTGATGAACAACATGCCATGATTGCGCCTATCTTCAGGTTGGTTCTTTTATCTTTCATTCATTTTTTTTTTCTTACTGAAAACCAGAAGTGATATAATTTAATTTTTAAACCAAGTTGTTTATAAGTTCAAATTAAAACCCAGTGCCCATCACCTCCTTTCTGCACTGATATGATTGGAATAAATGAATGATTATAACCCATTTTTATTTAAGGAGACAGCTATCAATCTATGCATTTCCTGTATAGAATTAGAAGATCTACAATTGGAGAAATTATCCCAGAGATGTGTTGTCTTATCACAATTGTTCTTAATCATGGTGGTAGGTTTCCTTCAGATATTAACTAGATAATTATACTAAATACCATCAATAAGCACTATGAATACAATGTGGATGAAAGTGGAAGAAGAATTTGTTGTTGGTTTGCTTTTATTTAATATATATACAACTGCACTCAGTTGCATTGTTATATACAAAATATTTGTGTTCATTAAATCTGGTTTCAGCAATATGAATGCTAAGCATAAATCCTAGAAACTTTTCAGTCTATCAAAGAAAAACATATATAAAACTAAAAGAAAAGAAAAATAACAATACTACAAAGTACAATAGAGCAACAGTATACAAACATTTATTTCATTTTTAATTTTTTTAACCAACAAGTTGACAACTCAATGAAGATAAAAAAGTATTTACATCAAGTTTACTTATTTATTAAAAACAATGATTACACATTGTCACAGCTACTTCTGGTGTAATGGATACACCGATTGAGATGAGATGACTGCCTTGTGTAAATATAACAGACACATTATAACCAATATATCAGACACTAAATAACCAATATAATAGACATTAAACTAAATAAATAATAGCACAGACACAATATGAACAATAGAAAAGACTCAATAGAATTAATAGAATAGGTACAATTGTTTCAGTATTATTATTAATTCTGAAGGCGTGTAAGATAGTGTAATTTTAACATAAAGAATATGAGTACACAGAAATTGTCCATGATACTATAAAATCTTCATAGAATATATCTTCCATAAGCCCTGCATATATTCATCATCACTAGAACATTATATTCCGCTACTTTAACAACTATTCTAAGTCGACTCTTTTATAAATAATTGAATAAAACTTAAGTTAACACATTAGTTCATTATACATTATTAGGAAAAAGCAACCTTTCATCTCAAAAATCCAAAACATACTGATCTTTCATTCTAGAAATATCTACCTTGTCAACTCTTGTTCACTCATACAATAATCAGACTTTTTTTGCTTTATTAGATTAAATACTTTAATAATATTTAATTAGGTAAAAACTTCACTCATTCATAAAACTCTTAACATGTTTCAGTGAATAATAAAAAGAACTGTAGCAACAATATGAACAATAGAATCAACTCAATATAAACGAGTTTGTCTTTCAAAACAAAACGTCAAATGATGGTAACTACCAACTAGACCATAACACCTTTTACTCGGTTAAGTCTTCTCTGAGGAATTTATGACAAACTTCCTCAAGCTCCAATTGAGCTATATGCAGTGCTTTTCAATTTGGATCAAATTCAAAGTTGAGCCCACATTTTTCGCCCAAATGGAGGTTGGATCCTCTTGCTTTAAACGCCTATCTTCAATAAATTGAAAGAGGGAAGCATGCAGGGGATCTCCTGTCGGTTTTCTCTTGAATGGTCTGGAAGGAGTTGCTGTTTGTG
This sequence comes from Anisus vortex, assembly GCA_949126835.1. NCBI lineage: Eukaryota > Metazoa > Mollusca > Gastropoda > Planorbidae > Anisus > Anisus vortex. The sequence goes on from OX421494.1 coordinate 23,702,697, forward strand.
GTAAGGAAATTGTTTCTGCTGGCTGGCTTGGCTCATGACTGTCAAATGAAGAAGTGCTTTGCTGAGACATGGCAGTGTCAGCATCTTCTGCATTACTGATTGTAGCAGGTGCCTGCAACAGACAATACATACACATTGTATATAAACAATAAAAAAAAACTTAATCAGTAATATTAAGGCTCTTTGCAGAGGCCTGCTATAGACAATACATTATGTATTATTATGAGTGAAAACAGCATATTAAATTGTAATACTATTCTGTTTTAGCTTCCCAAAACTGCTGTTGAATGGAAAAATGTAGCTGATGACTACAACACAAAATGGCAGTTTCCACACTTTAAACTTTTCCATTGGCAACAACAGCACTAATATGCCAGAGAATTGAGGACAGAACTGAAGGAGTACTTCTGAAACGAAGGGCAAGTGCCTTTTCAGTGGCAACATTTATATGGGAGGCAAGCACAGCCATGAGATCATAAGAGTGTTTATTGAGCATATAACAATCTGGTTCAAATGTTTGCTAGTTCTTTGCTACAATGACCAACTGAGTTATATTTTTGTGAAAATTTTTATTAGTTTATTTTTTTTAATTTACCAAATTTGAAGTAGTTTCTGTGCTGATGTTGACCAATCCTCGCAGAAAACTCATGGCATTAAAATATGGCCACTTGCTTGCCCGAACATCCGTAGTACCAGATCCACTCTGTTTATAGCTGCGAGTAATGCGAAGCTCTCTGGTGTAGTTATTTCTCAGAGAATGCATTTTTTTTCTTATATTTCCATCTGAAACAAATTTAAAAAGTTGAAATGTATACATGTGTTTTTTGCTTTTATTTCATTTTATGTTTATTGTAATTTTTCTTTATTAAGTAGATCATTTTTTTTTTTTGTTGTTTTTTTTTGTTTTCCCAGAATAATAAAGGCATAATGATATAATCTGTCTGTACTTATCTGACCTACAATTGAAATATTTTTCATCAATAATTTTTATAGTCATTCTCCTGGACTGTCCTACCTTAAAAAAACTATAGGCCCTAAATAAAATAATATATGTTGTCCAAGACCAATACAGTCACAGTAGTGGACCATTCATATTCAAGACAAAGTACTTTAGTACAGTAAAACCATGTGAAAAATAAATATCAAATGTACATCTATATTTAGCTATAAATTGGCATATATTCTACTAAAATAAATTAAGTGGGACTCGGTGCTGAAATACTCATCATAAGCAGCTTTAGGCTACTCATTATTTACTTTTTATTATTTACTGCATAGTTACTCATAATAGTTCACTAATTGTGTAGACCAGTGAGAGTACTTAAAACATAAAGCATGGTACAGGCATATACTGGTCCAACAATATATTACAAATTATTATTTACGACTGAAGCAATAGCAAAATATTAGTGGATGACGATACTTGTCACGCTCTACTACTTCTCTAGGACTAGGACGTGTAGGCCTATTATTAGTAGCCTATTTTAGTACATCTAGCTAGGCAGTAGGCTACATCATCATGATCATATTCATAACACTATAATATTATTATTATACACTAGTAATAGTAATAATAATTATTATGGCTATGTTACAGCCTACACTACAGTGACTACACGTTTACATTTACAGTACAGCGAATAAAAAACGAAAAGCTAGGCCTACTTACCGGTGCACTCGATCCCAGTCTGTTCAGTGACATTTATTCTAACACTAATTGACTAGACAGCTTTCTTCATGATGCCATTTCGATAGCTAGATAATTTAATATTCAAATACATTCATGTCTTTCGTAGATCTCAATAAAAATAATTGTTTTCTCTGTAAGTTGCTCAGAGCGCCTATCGATTTAGAAGCAGCCATTTTTGTTGTCTTTTTTTAACTAGGTTAATTATCACATGATATTTTAGCGCTTCCCATTGGCTGACACAGCTTCAATCAAGAATCGTGACTCAAAATTTTAGAACATGTTCTAAATCTGTGAATCATCGACAATCACTACTGAAACTGACTTGATTCGCGCTATGCCACATTAGAAACGGAGAGAATCATCGTGATTTTTGAATTGAATGACAGCCAATCACTGATTTTGCTTGTAGTGTGGCTTAGCCTTAAGTTTACCATCATGTAATTAAATAATTGATTGACTACTGCAAATGAAACGTACAGAAAAAATATCTGTGTTGCAAATCTCAAAAATATCTCCTTACTCCGTATGAATTGTTCTAAAAATAATCTGAGCGCATAATTTTTTTTTTCTAGCTTTGCGCCGAAAAAAGTATAAAAAGTTACACAGGCATTTTTAACGCGAAATTAAAATATTTCTTATACTTTCCTTTTAAGAAATGAATATTGTCATAAGTGTAGTATTATTAAGTCGTTTTAACTGAAAATTTGATAGGATGTATTGTTAGGCGCCACAAATCTGCTGTCCAAATTTCAGCTTGATCGGACCACGGGAAGTGGTCGAAAAATCGATGCCAATTTTTGCACCATGCATTGACGATTGACGATTGCAGACATTGCAACTTAAAATAAAGGGAGTAAAAACGAAGTTTTCATTATACTCCCTTTATTTGCAAACTAAGTTTACCATCATGTAATTAAACAATTGATTGACTACTGGAAATGAAACCCCAAAGAAAAATATCTGTGTTGCAAATCTAAAAAATATCTCCTTACTCAGTATGAATTGTTCTAAAAATAATCTTAGCGCATAATTTTTTTTTCTAGCTTTGCGCCGAAAAACTATAAAAAGTTACACAGGCATTTTTAACGCGAAATCAAAATATTTCTTATACTTTCCTTTTAAGAAATGAATATTGTCATAAGTGTAGTATTATTAAGTCGTTTTAACTGAAAATTTGATAGGGTGTATTGTTAGGCGCCCCAAATCTGCTGTCCAAATTTCAGCTCGATTGGACCACGGGAAGTGGTCGAAAAATCGAAGCCAATTTTCGCACCACGATTGACGATTGCAGACATTGCAACTTAAAATAAAGGGAGTAACAAGAAAACCATAACAAGAAAACCATAAAAACACAGTTTTTATCATACTCCCTTTATTTGCAAACTAAGTTTACCATCATGTAATTAAACAATTGATTGACTACTGGAAATGAAACCCCAAAGAAAAATATCTGTGTTGCAAATCTCAAAAATATCTCCTTACTCAGTATGAATTGTTCTAAAAATAATCTTAGCGCATAATTTTTTTTTCTAGCTTTGCGCCGAAAAACTATAAAAAGTTACACAGGCATTTTTAACGCGAAATCAAAATATTTCTTATACTTTCCTTTTAAGAAATGAATATTGTCATAAGTGTAGTATTATTAAGTCGTTTTAACTGAAAATTTGATAGGATGTATTGTTAGGCGCCCCAAATCTGCTGTCCAAATTTCAGCTCGATTGGACCACGGGAAGTGGTCGAAAAATCGAAGCCAATTTTCGCACCACGATTGACGATTGCAGACATTGCAACTTAAAATAAAGGGAGTAACAAGAAAACCATAACAAGAAAACCATAAAAACACAGTTTTTATCATACTCCCTTTATTTGCAAACTAAGTTTACCATCATGTAATTAAATAATTGATTGACTACTGCAAATGAAACGTACAGAAAAAATATCTGTGTTGCAAATCTCAAAAATATCTTCTTACTCCGTATGAATTGTTCTAAAAATAATCTGAGCGCATAATTTTTTTTTTTTCTAGCTTTGCGCCGAAAAAAGTATAAAAAGTTACACAGGCATTTTTAACGCGAAATTAAAATATTTCTTATACTTTCCTTTTAAGAAATGAATATTGTCATAAGTGTAGTATTATTAAGTCGTTTTAACTGAAAATTTGATAGGATGTATTGTTAGGCGCCACAAATCTGCTGTCCAAATTTCAGCTTGATCGGACCACGGGAAGTGGTCGAAAAATCGATGCCAATTTTTGCACCATGCATTGACGATTGACGATTGCAGACATTGCAACTTAAAATAAAGGGAGTAAAAACGAAGTTTTCATTATACTCCCTTTATTTGCAAACTAAGTTTACCATCATGTAATTAAACAATTGATTGACTACTGGAAATGAAACCCCAAAGAAAAATATTGTTATGGCCCTCTTTAGGTTTGACTATTATTACGACTCGTTAAATCGGATTCAATGAATATAGTTGTATCTTTATTAGAAGTCTCTAGATTCTGCTAATCTGTAGCCCAAGCTAGGGGTTCCTTGACTGACAGGTCTATGCAGTAATGTAGTTATATTCGTGATAATTATCTTCAACACCTTTCTCAACAACGATAGATCAAACAACTCCAGTTGTTGAATAAACAATTTTATTTAAATTGTAGACTCAATATAAACGATCAATAAACTTTATCAACTGATGGCAACATAAGTATCAATAAAATGGCATTATATGTACATGTATGAATATAGCGACTTCACTCTACAAACGTTTAAACTGAACTAACTTTAAGGAGGTCGGGGCTTTACAAAGAAAACGATCATCGAAGATTCTACAGGGTCTTAATACGCATTTTAACCTCTTTCTCTATAATTACTACGATCCAGAATTATCCCCCAATTTCCACGGGATTTGAACGAATTATTTTATTTAAACTGCCCTCAGGGCATAAAGGTCAAACCTTGGTCGCTTTGGACTCTGATACGCACTTGTTAAGAGGTCAATGCCTTACTACGTCATTCATTTATGACCGATATTCGTAACATCCCCCCCCCTTCTAAAGCTTTATAATTATTTCCTTTACATTTTAACCATACGAAAAATGTTAATTTTAAGGAATAATTATAAAAGAAAATATTCCGGGAAAAACAATACAGTTCAATTGGCGATCCCAATAATTCAATCGAACTGATAACAATAACATAATAATATATGCAATATAAATTCATCTTATCAAATGGCTTAACTATAGTCATTCAATCATTCCATTTTTAATTCAAAACAATGGACAATTAAATTGTTTATCTAAATCTTGTATACAAGAAAAATACATAATCATTCTTAATAGATATAATATAATACAAGTTAATAATTTCTATTACATTGAACATTCCACTGTAATAAAAACTCTCTCGTCCATTTAATTTATAAACTAATATCTTTTACATTTGTAATCAAACAACAAAAGAAAAAATCACTTAATGTCTATGCAGACACGACTTATTTTTTTCATAAGGAGAAAAAAAAAACCCAACGTTCTGATAGAACACATGCTAGGCCTAACTCAATTACAAAACAAAAAAAATACTAGCCCTGACCTAATTTCACTTTACAACAAAAAATATTATTGCTTCGACAGTATTTTTTTACATGCTGTAGGCCGACTAACACTTTAGACAAAACTGTCTGTGTCGAAACAAAAGATTTCTAGGTCAGTATTCTTTTTTCTTTCTCTCTCTATTCCTTGCGATCACTCTCTCATTCCCTAAATGTTTACATGGCTATGCAAATTTTTACCTCATCACCGCTTAGGTCAAAATCTCTACGCGACCAAAAGGTGATCATATTAAATGAGCATTCTTTAACATCTATCATCTCAAAATCAAATTCATTTATTTTATTTTGAGAACATTAAACATAGTCTGTTCACGAATTAAAATAGTTTATAGCAAAAATCATTAAAAATATCTCAATCTTTCATTTTACCATGACCTTTCGACGTCATTATTTTCTTTTTTAAAAGAGTTCACATCGTAGCAGGTTAAATTGAAACATTCAGACAATCATGGATTTACTTAAACAAATTTGGTTAATTTACTTAATTAACTATCAATTAAAACAAGTTATATTATCTTCATACAATCTTAGTACTACACAGTAAGTACTTATTTTCTTTAGATTACATTAAATACAATATTATTGAAGTAGAAAAGTTAAGCATAGGCTACTATTAATTTTTTTTTCATAGCGAAATCAATGTAACAATTTATGTACAAAACAAACTGCTGGTTTGGCTGGTGTGGTAAAACATTTCATTTCCAATCTTTTCAGTGGTGTACATTGCTCTTTTCCATTTTCCATAAAGGTTTTATTCCTTATTCATAGATTCTCCTGTTACTTTCACAGTGTTCAGGTCTACCCAATCTTTTGATTTTCAGTACAATTCATTCAATCTATTTTAACTCATACAGAAAAAAAATAGATTAGTTTTACAATCTTGACATGAAATCCTTAATTAATAATACATTTGTTGAACATTGGTATGTCAACATTATAAATTTTCAACCATGAAATTCTCAACCATTCTGGTTTACAGTGTCAAGTCAGTGGCACATCCTAAATTTTTACAACCTAAGGATTACAAAGTTTTATTAGTTTCTACTTTTGGTCTGCTTTTCATGTAACAGTATCCTAAAAGTGAAAAATCATATATAATACATTTCTTGGAATTCTTGTTAGTCATAGTTCTGTCTTGCAGCAACTATTTTTACCCTTCATTATCATACATTCAATGATAATAGAACAAATGAATAAATTCACATAGAAGAAATTTGCATCTTGACTCAGTGCAATATTTCCACAACAGTACATGATAAAATAAATCCATAGTACAATCATAAAACATTTCTCAATACTTTAGTGATAGAAAATTCTCTTTTCTTAAAATCATTTACATCTTTATCAATCAGATTATCCTCTCTGCCAAATGTTTCAATTATCATTTCCAGAGATTCTCAAACATATCTTATAATCAGTCCACATTTATAATGTCCTCTGATTTAGAAACCAATTCTGCGGATAAAACTGATCTTTTTCTCTTATAGCAATTATTTTAAATGCTCAACCTAACCAGTTTGTTTAGAAATATCACACTATAATGATATTTACTCTAACAATACTTTTACTCAGTCCTTTTTCATCACAAGTAAGGGATTTAGTTTTAAAATAGTAAGTTTGGTAACTAACTATCAGTGAATTTGTCATTCAATTCATCCTGTACTCCAGGCATAAATTTTACAAATAAGAGTAACAATGTTAACAACATCAAGCTTATTCCAATTGTTTTCAGAAGGTAAGGCTTCATCATTTTCAAATGATATAATATTTTTGCCTTTCTTTCATCACACAACAATGGCATCTGCATGTGAGCAGTGTACAATTTTTTCCTAACAAAAACAGTTAAGTCAGACAAAAAATTTATGTACTTATCTAGGTACTTGATCAGCCCAAGGAGATCCAATTCGGTCTGCCATTCCTCTTGAAGTAGTTTGAGTGGTCCTTGGACAGTGGGTCCAAAGATTGGTCCATAGGCTCCTCGACTTTCCGGATGGGATTCAGTTGACCTCTCCTGCTCCAGGCATAAGTTCTTTAGGACAGGATTGAAGAGTTCCGGGGCGAAGTTGGTCCTTTGATCTGTCGGTATGGATTGTGGTAACCCATAGCTTTTGGTAGTTTCGGTCCAGCTCTCCGCACTCGTTTCTTCAGTGATGCTCCTCCAATCTTCATCTGTACCGGCAACTGCAGGTTTGCATTGTTGTTTGAACATGCTGTGGTCTATATGTTCATAGACATCAGTAGTAGGATTTTCTTTCTCGTCGACAGCTTTCTCATGCAACTGTAGCAACTCTGGGTCTACTTTCTGCTCAGCAATCAATTCATTTTGTGATGACTTCTTTGATTGTTCATTTCCTTTCGGACAATCTTCAATCATGGAGAAAATAGTAGTATCAAGTTCCACTCCTTCTTCCACTTTCTTCTCTCGTGGGAGAATTTCTTCTTTATTTTTCTTTTCTTGTGAGATAGTTTCTTCTTTCTTTTTCTGTGGTGTCATACCATTTATGACATCACCTACAGGATAAAGTTCTTTTTCTTTTCCTGTCTCCACAATAGGACTAGGGTCTGGATTTTCCTTCACAATCAGTTCAGGTCTCACCCTCCCTTTCGCCAAATCATTTGCTAGTATAACAGATATGCCCTCAACAGGAAGTTTTGATATTACTCCAACTGTCACATATCCTGTCACCAAGTCAGATGTGAGGTATATCCTATGTAGAGGTATTTCTTCTTTCCATTCAAAACCTCTCAATAGGACAGTCTGTCCTGTCAATGTATTATCATTCAATGGTAATACATCTTTAAGCAGCAGTGTTAATGATGCTCCTGTGTCTCGTAATATTCTTACGGACTTCAGTGGTCCTTCCTTTTGTAAGGCCACACAACCTTCACTAATGAACGGTTGAAAACTGCACAGGGTCTCTGTGTCAATTTTATTCTTCCCTTGACCATGACTTTCGGGTGTTGTTTCATCTTTCGATGACTTCAGACTCTTGTTCGAGTCAAAAATACTTTGGTCTACTTTTTCGTCTCTGTGGACTTGGACAATTAATCCAATAGTAGCCATTCTGTATTTATAATCAGGATATTTATCCTCATTATCTTCAGTTGTAGATTTCTCTACCTTCTGACTTTTGCTCTCAGGCAAATCCACCCTCAGTGTTTCTGGTTTAGAAGAATCTTTCTTCGAATTCAGTTCGTTTGTATTTTCGCTTTCTTGTACCTTTTGTTTTGGTTTATGGCTAGTGCACATTACCACTTTGTTAGGTCTTTTGTCGCTTCGTATACTCCAACAGTCTTCGATGCTATGTCCTGTTCTTTTACAAAAAGTACATCGGACGTTTTTGTTGACAGGTTTCTTATTCACATCATTTTGTTTCACAAAATGCTCTTTTTCACGATGTTTTTGTGTGTTTTCTGCTTGCCGTTGTGGCCTATTAACATTCTTTTCACCAGCTGTCCTATGACACAGTGCATACTGTTCAGCTAAATCAGCAGCCTTATGTGGGTCAGTGATATCACGCTCGGATAAATACATTCTTATATCCGGCCTCACTTTGTTAATAAAATCCTCTAACAGAATGATATCTTTCATTTCTTTTAATGTGGAGATATTTCTGGATTTTATCCACTGATCCATTAACTTTTCTTCTGCTCTAAGGAAGTCTAAGTGTGTTTGGTAAGGGGACATTGTGTACTGACGGAACCTTTTCCGATAACTTTCCGGTATTTGGTTATAGGCTTTAAGTACAGTGTCTTTAATGATTTCATAATCATTTAAATTCTCCTCTTTTAATAATAGAACACAATCTCTTGCCCTTCCCTGAGTAAAAGCTGTTCTGACTAATATTCCCCATTTATCTTCTGGGAACTTAAAATCTCTGCAAGAAATTTCAAAGGTCTGGAAGAAATTAGCTATTTCACTTTCTTTATCAATGTAGGTAGGGACTAGCTTTTTCCATCTGGCCATCTCTACATCATTATGAGATTCTTTTTTAGTAGCTCCTATCTTTGCTAGTTCTATTCTTTCCTGACTTTCTCTTTGACTTTTCTTATCTCTTTCCTGACTTTCTATTTCTAGACGTCTTTGTTCCATCTCAAGCCGTTTTTCTTCCATTTCAAGCCGTTTCATTTCTAGTTGAAATCGGAACTGTTCAGACATCTGACCTTCAACTTGATATCCCTCCGCGCTTGATTCTACTTTCAACTTTCCACTCGCAATCAACACATCTTTTATCTGCTGTGTCAACACAGTCCTCGATGGTGTAGTTTCAGTAACTTCTATCTTTAAGATCTCAGCGATCTCTTTTAACTTCTTTATTGATAAAGTTTTCAGAACTTCTTCTTCTGGATTTTCAATAAATTCCATTCTTTAGTTAAGAGATTTATAAAGTGGTAAATTTTTCCAACTTACGTTTTTCCAATCGGAAGAATAATTTCAGCGTTCTTAGGCTTGTTCAGTAGGTCACGGCTCCAACACACAACACAACACAACTTGAATATATGCTTCACTATACAACTATATCGGACGCAAGCCCGCAAACTGTTATGGCCCTCTTTAGGTTTGACTATTATTACGACTCGTTAAATCGGATTCAATGAATATAGTTGTATCTTTATTAGAAGTCTCTAGATTCTGCTAATCTGTAGCCCAAGCTAGGGGTTCCTTGACTGACAGGTCTATGCAGTAATGTAGTTATATTCGTGATAATTATCTTCAACACCTTTCTCAACAACGATAGATCAAACAACTCCAGTTGTTGAATAAACAATTTTATTTAAATTGTAGACTCAATATAAACGATCAATAAACTTTATCAACTGATGGCAACATAAGTATCAATAAAATGGCATTATATGTACATGTATGAATATAGCGACTTCACTCTACAAACGTTTAAACTGAACTAACTTTAAGGAGGTCGGGGCTTTACAAAGAAAACGATCATCGAAGATTCTACAGGGTCTTAATACGCATTTTAACCTCTTTCTCTATAATTACTACGATCCAGAATTATCCCCCAATTTCCACGGGATTTGAACGAATTATTTTATTTAAACTGCCCTCAGGGCATAAAGGTCAAACCTTGGTCGCTTTGGACTCTGATACGCACTTGTTAAGAGGTCAATGCCTTACTACGTCATTCATTTATGACCGATATTCGTAACAATATCTGTGTTGCAAATCTCAAAAATATCTCCTTACTCAGTATGAATTGTTCTAAAAATAATCTTAGCGCATAATTTTTTTTTCTAGCTTTGCGCCGAAAAACTATAAAAAGTTGCACGGGCATTTTTAACGCGAAATTAAAATATTTCTTATACTTTCCTTTTAAGAAATGAATATTGTCATAAGTGTAGTATTATTAAGTCGTTTTAACTGAAAATTTGATAGGATGTATTGTTAGGCGCCACAAATCTGCTGTCCAAATTTCAGCTCGATCGGACCACGGGAAGTGGTCGAAAAATCGAAGCCAATTTTTGCACCACGATTGACGGACGATTGCAGACATTGCAACTTAAAATAAAGGGAGTAACAAGAAAACCATAAAAACGAAGTTTTCATTATACTCCCTTTATTTGCAAACTAAGTTTACCATCATGTAATTAAACAATTGATTGACTACTGGAAATGAAACCCCAAAGAAAAATATCTGTGTTGCAAATCTCAAAAATATTTCGTTACTCCGTATGATTTGTTCTAAAAATAATCGTAGCGCATAATTACGTTTTTTTCTAGCTTTGCGCCGAAAAAGTATAAAAAGTTTCACAGGCATTTTTAACGCGAAATCAAAATATTTATTATACTTTCCTTTTAAGAAATGAATATTTGCACCACGATTGACGGACGATTGCAGACATTGCAACTTAAAATAAAGGGAGTAATAAAGACACAATATTTCCGATTTCAAAACTAGTGTGTTCTTAATCACTTTTATTGTCATTGACGTAAATTTAATGTAGGCCCTATTTAAAATGACAAAACACTCTGAGATTGTAGGGAAAGAAATGTAAGTCTAATGTGTTTGAAAATATAGTATTTATTTAGCAGATTCTTCTAGAGTCAGAACGATACATTTAAAATCTGTCAATTCCAATGACGCAAACAAGCAACCAATGCGTCTCTAGGCTTCGTCTAGTTTAGATGATGCACACACACAAGCAAAGATCAGTGGATTCGTTAAGTGGCTTAACTAGCCTTGGGAGCGGACAATTTAAATCGGCTTTTCAGAAGGCTAAGCTTAATCCATTGCGGTACCAGATGTGTACAAAACACATATTTTGCATGCTAACTTTTGTTTTTTCGCAACTGAATTTAGGTTAGATACGTTTCTTCAACCGACTTAGATACGTCAACTAACACGTTCATAATTCATTATATCTCACCCTCTCTGTCTCTCTTTCTATCGCCCTCTATCTATCGTTCTCTCTCTATCCAACACACCCTCTTTAACAATCTCTTCTCCCATTCTCTCTCTCTCTTCCCATGGGTACAGAAATGTAGACACCTGTAATATCTGGGTTTAAAAAAATAAAAATTAACTGCTTTTCATTGTATCCGAGGTCTTCAAATGACCTTACAGCACTCATTCACCAGGCCCTCGTGCACCAGAAAGAGTAAAGTGACGTCACATTATAATGGTCTTATAACTTAAAAGGGGTTCGAGTAAAAGGTAAAAGTGATTGAAGTCACGTTGTTTTCATTCTCATTATTATAAACGTGGTTTTGAGTTAAAAACGTGTAAACCCTAACAAAAATGACTATTACAACAAACATACAAAACGTGACTTGGCGCTACCACTTACCTCTCTCTTACCTTTCCCCTCTTTTCTTGTACTTACTTAAGCCTGAGTTATATAGTTCTTGCTGTAACCATAGACTATGATATACATTGACCGCTTGCTTAAGTACTTCTGCTATATGATGAATTGAAACACTGATTTTCGGAATTCCTGATTCTAAATAAAGTAATTGCTATACAGGAAATAAAGCTACGGCTATGCTAGTTCCGTTTTATTTAATCGCTATGATTTTCTCAATGAAAAATTAAAATCGAAAGTTGTACAGAGCGGAAACATTTATAGATCAGTGTTGTGTGCGCACGGAAAAAGAACATAGATCTATGCTCTAAAAAAAAGAGCAGGCGGTCCATCTTATTATTGTCAATGATTATAGGATTAATAGGCCTACAAGTATTCATTTAAAGTCGAAAAAAATGCGATTTAATAAAACGGAACTTGTATGACAATTACTTTATTTAGAATCGGGAATTGCAAAAAAAGAAGATAATAGAATAAAAAACTAATGCAAGCGGTCCATGTATATTATAGTCTATGCTGTAACTAAGTCTAAAAAAAAATAAAAAAAAAAAAAAACGTTTACAATATTTTTAATAAAAAAATCATAGGCCTACAGCCTCATTTAATACACGAGATAGTTGAAGATGATTATTGTAATTAAATGGCAGCCACCAAGACGTTAACATCTAAGTTATTTAAATCATTTATCAAAAATGTCGGCTACTTAACTTATGTTACACAAGCTAAATTCCCCGGCGTTGCCCGGGGGAAAATTAAATAGGTCTGTATAAGCTACAGCTAAAAATTACAATGAACAGAAAGCTAGATTCGATAGATCTAGACTTCCAGATAAAAAAAAGTATAAACTACCATGAAGGGGACGTCCATTAATTACGTCAACAAAATAGGGGGAGGGGGGGTCTGAAAAAGTTTGACAATTGTTGACATGGGGGAAGGGGGGAGTTTAAGAAAAGTTGACGTCAACAATGTTACTTTTTATGAAGTAAATAATGAAACAAATTTAGTACTAAATTCTACATTTGTCCTGTTAAATTTATATAGATAACATTAACAACATAGTTTTACGTTAATACAAATAAGAGACTTATATCAATTATAAAAATCTACATTTGATATGTCCTTTTTGTGTCCATCAAGCTAGTTTGTAGATCTATGTATGGGTGGAAACTAATGCAATTGTTAGCAAGGGAAAGTGACCGACCAATTGTAGAAAACCTCACATTCGCTGCCTAGCGTAGGGTTGCAAGACACATGGGTGTCAAAAGGAGGACACCGAGAGACAAAAAGGAGGACATTGTGTTTCAATTGCATAGTTTCACATTTAGCCCGCAACCAGTATGATATTATTACAAGAGCTGCCACTAAGTTTAAATGTGTATTGGTAAACTGAGCAAGAAACAGTTTTGTTAAAAATAACATATAAATTCACTGTAGGCTGAAAGGTAGCTTGCATTTGGTTGGGCAACTTTAAAGCTCATGCACGAGTCTTCTAAAAAAACGGATAATTATTTTCTTGTACAAGTGATCACCTGTTTATTAATTATATTCCTAACATGTTAGTACTAATTTTAAAATTTTATTTGTCCTTATGCCTACATAACAAAACATATTACAAAAGCTGGACATTTTAAAGGTATTGTGCTTTGCCTGTGGGACGGAGGACAAGAGTCTAAATAGGACTTGTTTTGAGGGGGGGGGGGGGTAACCAATTGTTGACGTAATTATGGAGGGGGGGTCTCTGAAAGTTTGACAGTTGTTGACAAGGGGGAGGGGGGGGGAGGTAAAAATCGCCTAAAAATTGTTGACGTAATTAATGGACGTCCCCGAAGGGAAAACTTAAATATTTTTTTTAAATATATAATCATTATTTATTTCCTGAAAACATTTAAATCTAATAAAGTAATTCAAAAAATATTTGTAGGCTAACGGGTTAAAATACAGCATGTGTTTTTATTTGAACAAAACGTTAGGCAGTTAGGGCTATCCCTGTGGATAAGAATCGAACAATCGTCTGCCGCGTGAGTCTCAAATATAATTGTTAGATTTTACGTACCGAAAACATTTATTAGGAAAGCTTTAAGTCCTAAATTCTTTATCAATGATATACAAAAAAGTAATAGTAATGGAAAACGCGAACCACTACGCAAGGGAAACCACATGTCAATGAGGGATCACAAAAGTAAGATAATTATGAGACAATAAGGTCACGTGACTTTACATACATCAATTTGATTGGTTAAACACACACACACAGTCTACTTTATATAAATAAGATAGATAACACATTATAGGCTATAAACATTATAAAAGGAGAATTTTTTTAAATAACAATTGCGTGTGTGTAGGCCTATTTCATATTTGATCTGTAGGCCTATTTATTGTTAGAATGGCATGTGGTATGATTATCAACAGGTTAAAATGAAATTAAAAATAGTTAATTTTATTACTTACTAGTCTATATCAATAGGTCTATATTTCACATTATAATTAATAGTATGATTTTTTTAAATTGTATTACCCAACATTCTACATCAAATGTATGACATATAGGGCCTACGTGCAAAGTATCAATATTTAATTAAAAGCAGTATTTTAATAGGGGCCTAAAAATTAGGCCATATTATAGGCTTAACTCAAATAACGATCATATCAAAGAATTTTTTTTTTACATTTTTCTCAATAAAAAGATAGTGTGGTGAAAAGGTCAGTAGAAAGTCTAGTTGTTGCCCTGACTGTGTGATTGTGGTTCCGGCTCAGTACAGTGCTGGTTTATGCGTACCCGGTGGTCCGTACCTGTTGTGAGATATAGGCTAGTGAGAAAATACTTTGACCTAATAGTTGAAAATAAAAGATTTCAAAAGTAAAAAAAAAAAAAAATGACAAGGGGAGACAAGAAGTGTGTAAGACGTACCTATGACAAAATACAACGATTTGGTGAAATTATTTTGTATTTAGCTACCAAGTACAAACAAGGTTGTAAATAATAAAGGCGTAGACTTTTATGGACCCGTAATCTGGCTAACATTCTGATGAAGCACACGCGTAGTCTATATATATATATATATATATATATTTTAATGTTGCGATAATGAAGAACGTCAATGGGATTTGTCCCCCATAAATTAGGTCACATTGAAATGTGCAGATTTGGCATCCCAAGTCTTTTGTGGAATGCAAGTTGGGGTGGGTGGAGGGATGAGGGAAGGTAAAGAACGAGGAATGGATCCTAAAGTTTGAGGCCTTTTTCTTATTCTTTTTGGCTGGTAGGGCGTGCTCTTATACTAGATGTCTACAGCTACATAAGATTTAGCTATGTTGGAAGTGGACTCGGGTGGGACGGATGGGAGGCGGGCTAATAATGATGGTGGGCTGGAGTGAGAGGGGTTAAGGTTCAATTTGTTATGTCCAAATACTTAGCACACAAGTTCGTTATATTTTAATACCTTATTACGTGCATATTTTATTTTATGACTTAGCTTTAGGTCTGAAGTGTTTAAGTTTAGAACTAAAGGTAAATTCCCTTAGACGTCTAGCTCGGTAGGCTAATAGACCTAATAGGCATATAATGTACCCTAATTAGGCCTGCGTCTTAATTGTCTTAGGCATAAGCAGTAGGCCTATTATATTGTTTAGCCTACCGAAAAGGAAAGAAAGGGGCTTATCAAAGCTATAAAGTATAAAGTTAAACAAAATAACAGGGGGAGTGTGGGTGGTGGCTCAATTCCCCACTAGTTCCCCTCGCGCATGCGGACATCCACATTTAAATCGTAAATTTGTAAATGACTTATAAAGATCCGCATTGAAGAACACACAAATAAAATAATTGGCTATAGGCCCTATGTTTAAAGTTTTGATACGATAACTTCTAACGATGACTAGAGCGTTTGAAAACTATAATAACGAACAAAAATAAGTAGGCTAATTCTTATCGCTGTTAAATTTGATGACCTGATCAAATAAAAGATAAATTTAACATCTAATAGGCCCTATTATATAGCCTATGTATTATAAATAATCTAAATGATCGTACCTCTTCAATGCCAAGGACGCTACCCACATCCACGTATTAACGATACAGCTGCACTGTTGGTCTACTTTTTTTTTTTTTTTTTTTTTTTTTTTTTGCAGCTTATAACTCACATCACGCTAAATTAAATTAGGCCTTAGTCAGCTGTTTAATTTTGTGAAGACCTTTGATAATGCCAATAATGAAGTGACACGAGGAAAGATGATTTCTAGTGGATAGAACAAGTCACGTGGATCAAGTCGTACAGTCGTCAGCCAACGCCAATAAAGGCAAATTCGTTTTCAAAATATTTGGGGGAGGATGGGGAGGTATTCCGCTAAACAATTGATATATGTTCATCATGACATTAGAATTCTATTTGCTAAATTTCTGTCTGTGTGATTCACAATGGTGGTCACGTGGCCAGTGGGCCTAGGCCTACATATATGACATCCTAATTGATATAATATGTCCTTCCCCTAATAATGCAAGCAAGTGCCGACCAATGTACGGGTATTAAATTCGTATTCGCTGAGAGATTTGAGCAATTCAAAAACAAACGCAAGTACTTTGGCGTTCATAGTAAATCCACTCAACACAAATACAAATGAGATCAACATTGAGCCCTTTGGAATTGATGCTGGTTCGCTTTAAATGCAATTGCTGGATTTGAAAACCAAACCCTTGTGGAGTGGCAAGTTAATTAACAGAACTCAAGAGCCAGTTAGAAGTGTTGGAGGTCCAGAAAACATGCACTGCATGCACAACTGGACAGCTCTAAAAGAAATGCCGCGAGTTGAGGCACTCATATTTGACGCATGGAATAGTCTTCCAGAATATTACAGTGAGGTGAAAAAGTTAGCATTTTGAGTGCTGACCATCTTCTGGTCAATATATTCGTGCAAGCAAGCGTTCTTTTGCATACGGTAATAAAAAGTAAAGTAAGAAGCCAACTAACAAACAAAAAAATAATCTAGAGGCGTGCTTGAAACTGAAAACAACAAGTTATGAGCCAGATGTAACCAAACTTTCAAAAGGCATGCAAGGCCAATGCTCCCATTGATGTAATTATTGTAACTATCTATTAATCAATAATTTTAGTTATATTATTTGATTACTAATTCTATTATTCTAGCAGAGCTAGCTAAAATACTTTAATATGTTTTGTGCGAAACATTTGTATGTTTTTATATGAATTAATATTATTTCATATTTAAAGCTATTTATTTTAAATCAAAAATTAAATTTATATAGGAATCAAATCCTAATAAAATACCATAATATTGAAAAAAAACTTTTGTGGCTCTTTAGAAACTGGGAAATTTTGTAAATTGTAACTTTTGGCTTTTCCGTCTCAAAAGTTTGCCGACCCCTGATCTATACCAATCAGACCTGAACTAATCTATACCAATCAGATCTGAACTAATCTATAAAATTCAGACCTGAACTAATCTATACCATTCAGACCTGATCTAATCTATAGGCCTACCATTCAGACCTGAACTAATCTATACCATTCAGGCCTGATCTAATCTATACCATTCAGACCTGAACTAATCTATACCATTCAGACCTGAACTAATCTATACCATTCAGACCTGATCTAATCCATACCATTCAGACCTGATCTAATCTATACCATTTAGACTTGAACTAATCTATACCATTCAGACCTGATCTAATCTAAACGAATCATACAACAAAACAGTTATTTATGCTAGCAAGTGTTCTAATGGGCACATAAAGCGGATCCGGATAAATGCTACAACTACAACAAAAACTAAAACAACACTAACAGGTAGGCTACCTACAAAAAAATAAATAATAAACTAAACAACACTATTCAAATTCTATCAAACTATGTTGATGAAACACAAAAATGTTATAGGCCTACAGGAAATCCCAATTTAAAACTAACAATTTAACAAGTAGGCCTATAAGGTGTGACAGAAAAGCTATAGATATGTCAATGTGTAAGTTGCCTGTTAATGCTTCATTTATTTGATTTGTCCTATGTCTGTATAGGTTTAAATCATCAGTTATCTTTATATTTCTTAGCCTAGAGATTATATCCGCGTTCTTAGTTGTACTCGGTATTATAAATGCGCTCTGAGCTTACATTATGTTTGTTTGCAGAGCTATAGGCTACCGATAGGGCCAACATATACCTATAATTATTATTATCTCTGTCATGTAGCCTACAAAATGGAACGCAAACTAGGGCCTACTGAAGAGACGAGTTAATTAAAAATAGACCAAATATGATATAGTCTACTATATTTCTACATTCATGCCGATATAAAAAAAAAACACACCTTTATTTATATTATAGGAGCTACTAAACCCTCATTGATTTCTCCGCCATATTAGGCAGTCGCGACAACATTCTACGCGAAGATCAAGTCTAATGTTTGTCAGAGAATTTCTCGACACTAACATTTGGCTTCATTTTAATTTTAGTTAGCTTTGGACTTTGGACACAGAATAAAAATATAATCTATGCTCTAGTTTGGGAGTCTTTTTAATGTTAAACGTTAGGCTACCGGTACATTTTTTGTTGTTGTGTATTCTATTTCATTCAGTCAAGCTTTACGAATTGCATTATTTTACACAAGGTTCACTGGGTTCAGAGCGTACCGTGGTTTAATTAGATGTTTTTGTTGGTAAATTATAGTAAATAGATCTACAGGTTTTAGAAAATGGAAGTCGAAACTATGTTCACGCATTATGTCTAGTATTATTAACTCATTGTTGCAGTGTCGACACACGATTTTTTTAAATAATCTCCTTTGCATATATAGTCTATCCCTTATTATTCACACATACAATGACCCCCCTCCTCCTTCGCAGTTGAGTTAGTTCTCTTAATAGGCCTACACCTAGCTTACTTATTCAAACTTATTGTCAGCTCAAACTTTTCAAACTACAGGAGGACCAGGTATATTTCTGCCGCTACGCTTGGGTGCCTTAGCCTACTATAGCCCTTGTATTTTATTTTTAGTTATATCCACACACACATATGGGGAAATGTCTAGTCTAGTAGTAGCCTACAAACTCCTAAAGTACCGGGTATTAGTATAAGCCTGGCGGCCGTCCAAATGAGAATAAATAGAAAACAAAATGCCCATCTCTAAAAAGGGTACCGGTATATACACTTTATACAAGTACAATAAAAATAGTTTCCTGTGGGCTAAGCTTAGATTTTAATTTTAAAATAAAATGGAGACCAGGGTTGCAATTGTATTTGTGAGGAAATTGATCAAATTAAAGGTTACCAAAAGTGGACACCTGTAGCAATTTTTTATGGGTGGAGGCTCGTGGGTTAATTAACCCAATCGCTAAAAGTAAAGTTATATTCAATGATAATAAATGTATCAGCATTGTTGCATAAAAGATATATATATAGCAGTAAGAAGCAAAATTTGTTGATTGGAGAATTACATTGTAAAACTTTTTATGAAATAAAAAAATCTACCAAAAACTATTAAATAATTTCACTACCGTAACTGACTTGAAGTTGAAGGTAAAGCTAATTTATAACTTATGGAACATGTGTACATTTGATCAGTCAGGTCACATAACCTCATGTTTTTCTAAATAAACCTGTTCTGTGACTGAGTTTTTTTTAAAGTGAGAGAGTTATTTCCCTTTGTTAAATATGTAAAGCGTTTAATAAGGTCATGGTCAAAATGAAAATAATCATCAAACAATTATACTATTATTATTATAAATATAGTGTATTGATTAAGTCTGACTATTTTGTTTATAAATTATATATTGTACAATAAGGACATCTGCAAAATTAAATTCATTTTGCAAATGCAGACTTACTCATAATATTTGATGCAGTTGATTTAAGGCAGACATTTCTTTATTTACTATTTGAAGTTGTATTTTTCTAATACTAATATTAATAATACCGGTATAGACTTTGGTACTTTTCAACATTATTTTGTTTCATAAAGATAAGATGCAGTGTAGTTTTTATTCATTATAGTCCACATGCTAAAGTGTGTTTTTGTTCTTTTAAAGTGAAATACCGGTAGTTTGAAATGACTAGCATGCAAAAAAAGTTTTAAAAACTATTATCCTATTTATTAACACTCAAATATTGATATGTATTATTTAACCTTTTATGTACCGGTAGCCAGTATGTTACTTGCTTGAAAAACAATAATGGCAACCAAAACATTTAAAAGGCTTTGACACTATAATTATAATAAATGCAGTTATTTTTATAACTACTGTTGAAACAATTACAGTGATTATATTTGAATGAATAAGAATAATATCTGTCTATATTTTAAATTAACACAAAGTTAATTTTCATTCTTGAACACTAAACATTTAAACAAAACAAAATAGCTAAACAAATGGATTTATACTTAAACTTTATTTCTGCTCGGGCTTTTCTAAATTATCTTTACCCGAGGTTGATCAATAACATTCAAAATCACACAAACACAAATGTATATTCAAATAAATGTCAAATTCTAGTTAAAAGGGGAGAAAAATAATATTGAGGTGAAACAATAACTGCAATAGAAAAAATAATCAGTATCATAACTGCAGTATCACATTTCTACACAATGTCATACCAATTGTAGAGTAGACTTGTAGCTGTAATATTGGGTTTAAAATTTTTTAAAGTACCTTTTGTAAAAAAAAAAAAAATTCACAACAATTCAAAACCGTAATGTTAACTAAACTCCTTAACAGTCTTGAGATTTAAATTAGAAAAAAATAATTATAAACTGAGATACCTACCATACCGGCCATATGTATCAAAAGTTATTTATCAATATCGGTACAAATCATGTAAAAAAACAAACAGAAATAAAGAAATGAAATACATGTTGAAATGAAAGAAAAAAAAGGGCACAGGTCATGAGATGAAAAAAAATGAATGAAGAGGATTTCTGTAAACACACTACATTGCAAAATATGGAATGGAGATTTAAAGAAAAAATGTTCTAAAAGCTAGACTTTTTTTCTAAATCTAAATTCAAATACACAGTGAGTATTGAAAATACTAAAGGAATCTGAGGTCTTATATAACATGACAGTGAAATGAATAAAATAGTGTACATTAAAATATACTTGTATCACGCATGCTAACAAAGTGCTTTAACACTGGGGCTATATTAGAAAACATTGCCTTGCTTCATCAATTTAATGTTTTTTGAATGGTACAAAAAGGTCTTACAAGAGGTAAAAACAAAACAACATACCCTGATCACTTTCAGGTAAATATTCTTAATATCCAAGTGCACATCGTAATGGATAAACTTGCAAAAGGGATACACAAATAAAAAGCAACTGGCTATAAAGAGCGCAACAAGTGAAATATTTAATACTATTTCAACGACAGAACTTGTGTATCACAACAGCAGTATCAGGTTAATAAATTAAACCCATCAAAAGATGATTGAGAACAACCTCTATAAGTTGTATTTCTTTGCAATAAAAATAAAGAATTCGCAAGTGGGATGAGTTTGATG
Source organism: Anisus vortex (assembly GCA_949126835.1). NCBI lineage: Eukaryota > Metazoa > Mollusca > Gastropoda > Planorbidae > Anisus > Anisus vortex. The sequence goes on from OX421494.1 coordinate 23,724,325, forward strand.
GACAATGTAAACATTCCTAATGTAGGCTACAAATTAAAAAAGCTGATATGCTTGTGAGTTGTAACATGGCATTGTACTTTTATTTAATAGAAACAAAAAATATATAAACATTGCCAGTTCAAATAATGAGAACATTAAGTCAACAAAGCAATGTGTGATATTCCTTTATAGGTTACCTATAGGCCATAGGACCCTATCAAGTCAATTTTTTTTTGTCTGTGTGCGTCAAATTTTACCAACATAAAAACTTAACACTTTACAGCAAAGTTAAAACTATGCAATCTTTATATACACTTAGGTGTAGTATATATACTGTAACTGTAAGGACATATTATAGAACTGGATTTTCAAATTGTAAGAAAATAAATCAAACAACAGTAAATCATGACAAAACTATAGGGTCTGAAAACTGTTTCCATGTGATAAAGAAACAAACAAAACAAATTTTATTGACCACAAAACATCATTTGAATCATTTCTTAGCAATAGTCAGCAATATCTTTATGAAGTTTTTGTCAATAACTGCAATACAACAAATTACCAGATATGTAAATTATTAGCTTTGATGACCTTATTTTTAAAACACATTATTAGCCTATTGTATTTTAAATAAATTCTTTGGTATAATAATAATTCAATATTTAGGTTGAAGTCTTTTTTAAATGAATATTATAAATGGGAAGCACTAAAATTAAAAACTAAAAAAAAAAATGAAAACCTAAAAAAACATTTAAACAAATTATTTTGATTTTAATTTTATAGACTTAGGTAATTTTTACAGATAACAAATATACAAAAGAGAATGTTGTTTTTCATAATAATATAAAAGTAAAAGCTTCAAAAGCTGCTAAGGCAGGCAGGCTAACAGGTTTGAGAACCAATGTGAGTATTTGTACTCTATTCCCCTCTTCCAATTTAAAAAACTTGAGACTTGGGGGCAGAGTAATTGAATTTCTATAAGAATCTTATTATATAAGATGGATACCAATACTAATGCATGATAAAAGATTTTGGTGAACATTTGTTTTTCCAAATTTCTGATCAAAGCCACTGAAGAAGATATTGGATATAATAATTAAAAAAAAATAACAATAAGATGTATTAAAATATGAATAGGCCTTACAAATTATGACTACACGTAGGTTAGTAGGACATTAGAACTGTCATATAAATAACTTTAAACAAGTAATTGATAAAATTATAGAAAATTATAATTCTCAATAAGAAATATATGTAGGCTACCATGTATAGATAGGCCTAATTAGTTGATTTCTGTTTAGACCTATGTTGAAAAGGTGCACAAAATGATTCTATAATGGCCTGAATGTTAATGTCGAACTTGAAAATGTTCCCAACACAAATGCCACAATATATCCAATGCCAATATATCATAATAAATGTTATTGTTTTCTAAATTAAACACTCTTTGTCTTTTGTTAGTTTTCCAACCAGAACTCACAACTGTGTTAGCGGTACCTAAAATAATGGCCCGAATGTTAATGTCGAACTTGAAAATGTTCCCAACATGAATGCCACAATATATCCAATGCCAATATATAATAATAAATGTTATTGTTTTCTAAATTAAACACTCTTTGTCTTTTGTTAGTTTTCCAACCAGAACTCACAACTGTGTTACCTAAAAACAATCTTTGTCTTTTGTTATTTTCCATAAAGAACTCAGAACTGTCTAGGCCTATATTTTTTCAATGTCTATAATAAACATCCATTAATCTCCCTTTAGTCGACGAGCTGACTTTGAAACATAAGTTGTATAGAAAAACTGTGCAAATAATACAAAATAAGTAAAGTACATTGCTGAAGAGTATAGCAGATTTTCATAACTCTGTTGGCAAAATTCACCCCTGCCTTTGATTCTATAAATCCAAATGTTTATTAGGACACCAATAATCATCTGTGTTAGCTGTAATGATGTTATAATCATATTTACATATTTAGGGAATCGAAACTGTAATGCACGGAGTGCATAGTATGAATACATCATTGAGTGCACTGTATAGTTCATCACCATGAACCATCTACCAGGAGCTGTGTGATCAGTGTAGCTGTACCAAACGTAAATCAAAACTGTAATATGGTGATACCAGTGTAGAAATATAAGAGGCTGTTTTCTCAAAACAATGAAAATTGTGTCTCCAAGTTCATATACTTTAGAAACGGTGAACAAGAACGACCAAAAGCTGGTGACCCCTTTAAAATAAGTTGGAACACACACCGAATATTGCAATCCGTGATTTGAAATAACAGAAATCATTTCTGGCCATGTTCTCACTGCACCAACAATACTAAAAAGAGCTAGAACTCCACTCCATAACACAAGACAGGAGCGAAGATCATACTTAGGGCGATGTTTCATCAAGAATTGTCCTCCAAATACGACAATGATATATATTGCCGAGTACACAAAACTGTCCGTCCATCGTTCGAGCATGTAATCCAAAAACTTTCTCTCGTGCCATTCTTTTTCAAATTGAAACACAATGCTGTAATTGTGATCTCCGGGTTCCATGATCTGACCCACGTGCGTATACAAACACTATGCGATAAATGTGCACGTTAAATAAATGAGTGTAGTACTGATTACCAGCAGACACAAGGCTGACATGAGTTAATCACGGAAGTGTCGACGCTAAAATAATGTCGGTATGGTGATGTTAGTAAACCCATTGGTCGTTCCGATGAACTGAGAGAGCCTAGCCAATAACATTTGTCGTTACAAACTGGTTTAGAAGAGCGACCTAGACAACGGGCGTGGAGTAAAATTTGCCAAGTTGGATAACCTTTAACTAAACGGCAAATATTTATGATCAAAAGAATTTATATTTAATCCGAATAAAATAAAAATGTAAAAAAAAAATAATTTGATAAAAAAAATTACAATAAATATAACACTAACTTTCCAAGCTTTCTTTAAAATAAAATTGCGCGTATGTTTGTAACATTATTTTTTATGATTAATGTTGTTTTATACAATCAATACCCTAATAAGACATTTATTACTTGTAATACTAGACTCTACTAGTAATTTATCAGCAGCGACTAATATCTCAATGAAATGCTTTCAATCTTAAAAGATCTTTAGATCAGTCTGTCTAACATAATTGCGTTAAACAATGTACAAATGTCAAGATACTTATTCATTTCGAAAATTAAGAAAAAAACGTTTAAGTAGCCTACTTATTATGCACCTGGCACATTGTATATCATTAATGATTGATTTAACGTTATGTTCTAAAACAAAAGTTAAGCTATGCAAAGAAAAATGCAAATTATATTAATATATTAAATGACTTTAACATTATTTTATTGTCGCAACATATTTTCAAAGTAAAACAGTATTTATTTAATCATTTTTTCGACAACTTCCAGAACCTTCTTTTTTTTTATAAACAAGGGCAACTTACTCTAATAATCTTTGTATATAAATGTAACTACTAAAATATCTCCATACTCTATACTATAGGCCTACTAATACTATATAGATATATAGGCTACTTCTATATGTGTTTAAGCAATATATTTTCTAAAAGAAATTGAGTAATTTAATTAACAGTAATGATTGTTAAAGATGATCAGAGATTAGGTAATGTTCTTATTATATTAAGCGAAGCATGCTAGTTGTATGTGACCGAAATGAATGAAACTTAAACTTAATGATATGATAATGGATGAGTGATGAGTATCACTATCCCACTATCATTCATCAGATGAGTAATGATGTAATGTCATTACTACTAATGAACTGTAAATAATAATGAATTATAATTGCCCGGCCCATTTAATTTAGGCTAACGTTTATTTAGTCCTAATAAGCCCAATTCATTAGGATTATTTCCGATTCTAAAGCCTTAGATTGAATTAGAATAGGGCCTACTTAGATCTAGACTTTGACTTTTATTAGAGTTATTTATTTATTATAATTATATAACTATTTACTAAATTAATTTACCTGCCATCCATAGTTTTAGCCTAGTCCACACTTCCATGCCATAGTGCCCATAGTCTACCCATTACTCTTTACTTTTACTCTTTGTCCAAGGCTAAGCTTAACAGAACAGTCAGCTAGTCTGAGCTAGACTAGTAAAACAGTTAGAGTAACACTAACCTTGATTATATTATTAGCCTCCTACTAGTTTTACTAAATGTGTTAAGTTAAAGGCACCACTACTACTGTACTACTGTTAATGTTATAATCTTCTTTACTTAAGATGCATGACAATGTTTTTTTAAAGCCATTGTCTATGCATCCGGCGATTGGACAAGTTGGCTGGTAGGCCTAGATATTATTTCGGCAGGCATATCATGTGACCACCGTACGACAAGCGCTAGAGATATTTTTCCGGCAGACCTAAGTCTATCATGTAGGCCTACATGCTAAATTCCCCGGCCTTGCCCAGGGAAAAAAATTACATTACCATAACCCTTTTTTTTAAAAAAAAAAGCTAAGAATATCCATGGCTGGGAATCGAACACCCGTCTCGAGCCGCATGCGTCAAAAATATAATATTTTATATTTTACTTGCTGAAAACATTTTAGGAAAATTTAAATCCTGAAATTCTTTACAAACTTTAAAAAAAAAATTATGGAAATAAAAAAAGGTAGAAAAAGAAATCAAAAGGTAGAAAAAGAAAAAAAAAAGTAGAAAAAGAAAAAAAAATATCAGTGAGGAATTGAACCCAGTGCGCCCACCTGGCAGAGAACACACACTACAAAAGATTTAGGTCTGCCGTAAAAATATCTGTCCCGCTGGAACAATATCTCCCAGCGTACTGGGCCGGATGCCTAGACACTTCATTTTTTTAAACAGTATGATACATGGTGCATTCTTATTTACTTATTTAGTCTTTGGATAGAAAAAAACAATTAAAAAAATAATGGTGCTGGTAGAAGAGATACAATTCAGAAAGTTTTAAGGCTTGACAAAATTGATGATAAAAATAATATGCAATATTTAGGCAGTACTTACAGACTTTAAGAGATGACCTGGCAGATTTTACAAAGGATATCAAAAGTACCCATATTTTGAAAAAAGTAATGTTCAGATAGTATTATATGTCCTTTTAAAGCCTGAAAGCCCAGCACTCCAAATATGAATGTTATAAAGTCAACTGACTTTCCAATATTTTATAATTAAGGCAGGTTTAACAAAATGGCCACCAAATGGGCCTGAACGTTTAGTATTCTACGGACTCAATTTCCTGATTTTTTTTATACATTTAAAAACCCTTACCAAGAATAAAAAACAATGAAGTATGTGATTTGCGATACACATATGTTATTGATATATATATATTTTTCCCACTTCGGTTGTGCATTACAAATGCAGTTGTATGACAAAAACGAGTGAAAAAAAATATTTTTTAAAAATCCAATTGTTTCTGTTTTTTTTTAATTCCTGGTAAGTGATTTTCAAATGTATACAAAAAGTAACTTTCGGGTGTATTTAAATAAAAAAAAACAATTAAAAAATTTAATTAAAAATACAATACTAATACTCTAGGGACATATACACATACAAGCAAAAAAAAACCTTTGTAAAGAAAAAATAATTTTACAATGAACAATAAACCCCGTACCATTTGGAGGCGATTTTGTGAAACCTGCAACATACCTGCTAGTTGATTATAATCAATAAAATTAAAATTTAAAATATATAAATTAAAATTTTTATGAAAAAAAAAAAGAAATTTTCAGTTTTAGAAAACAATTTCACAAAGTTTTTACATCATTTTAAATGGATATTGTTATTGTATACAAATTATCATTTTATTTAATTGTTAATAAGTTATATAAGTTACCCTTTTTATTAAATGTTACATACCAATTTACATGAAATAATTAATATAAATCAAACTCAAAGAAAACTTTCAATAAAAACAAAAATAAAAAAAATTGAAATTTTAAAACTCTGGCTTAAATATTTCAAAACTCTGATTTATTTTGAAAGTTAATTTTTATTTTAACCAATTTTTTTATCCATAGTAATGTAGGCCTATTATCTAAAATGTAAGATTTTTAATTTACAGGAAAATAAAAGAAGAACGTTAAAACAAATAAATTAGATTTTTTTTTACATCAAGATTTTTATCAACCTTGCTAAAAAAATAATCAATTGAATCGACTTAAACAAAAGGCAGTTTTCTTTTTATTATTTCATTACATATTTTTTTCTGATTACAGTGAGTCCAGTGCTTGTATTATACATCTTGTTGCTTATGCTTAAAGTAATTGCCAATGCAGAAGCAACTGAAAAACAGTTGGGCGACCAGTGTTTATCAGAAGAGTGTAATGAAGACAGTTCAGTTCTAGACTCCAAATGGATCGCTGAGGAAAAAAGGGATGAGAATGTTGATGTGGAAGCATATGAAATGACAAAACAGGAAACTCAAGAAGTTTATGGCGAAGCCTTTTCTATCGGTGTTAGAGAAGGAGATCTGGTTGCCTTAGATGACAACAGTGATGTTGCAAATTTATCTATAACAGTTGAAGCCACAGAAGAATTAATCGAGCACTCTGATATTAAAGAGACTCTTGTCAATGTGGCCAATCTAGAAGTAATTGGTTATGAGGCTTCTAAAGCCAATGAGCTACCGGTTGTAGATGACAACAAGGAACAGGAAGTGGATGAAGAAGATGAGCAAGAGTTAGAGCAAACTCCCCCGCGCCGAAGGTACTTTCCTTTGTTATATACTTTTAGGACTCTTTTGAATTCCTTTTTGTCTGACTTTGGAGAAGATTCTGGTAATCAAGAAGGATCATTCAATGCAACTGATGCAACTAATGGAAGCTTAGCTGTAGCTGAAGATCTCATCAAAGACTTGAACACTACAGTCAATGGAACAGATGCAAGTAAAAAAACAAGATTTCAATGTGCAACCAAAAATATAACATCAAATACTCTGGGAAAGGTAACGTAAATTCTTAAATTAATTTTCTTATAAAACCCTTAAAGTGGTTCATTTTTTATCTTGGAAATAAATACAGGATTCATATGGGTTGGACAATTTTGTTTAAAGTTGAAAAAAATTAAAATGTATTTTCAAATTTGGGAGAAGTAAATGTACTTAGGGAAGTTTGTGAATTTTTGTATTGTATAATGGACAACGCACAGAAATAAAGTCTTTAACTCATTTCAAGATTTTTTTGTAACAGAAGTAATCCAAGACCTGTATTTATGAGTTCTATGAGTGCTAAAAAATTCACCAGTGCAAACTTCTCATTAACGTTAAGCCAATCAACTCATACCAGAATATTATATAGAATAGAATCTATATTGGCTTCTGAATTTTTATAAAGTTTGGGAATTTTGACATTAGGGTAAAAACCCTGAAATATATCATTTATATTTTGCCTAAATTACACCATCTATGTAATATATGATGTATTTGTTATTCTTTCATAGGTAAAAATTGTAAATAGCACAGAGCTGCTTGAAATTTTAAATTTTAGTAAGAACCTGAAAGTGTCCACATGTGTGCTGGTTATGTTCTATGCACCTTGGTGTCACTTCTGTGCCCTCACTGCCCCTCACTACAATGCTCTGGCTAGAGCATTTCCTCAGCTTGATGTTTTGGCAGTTGATACTTCTCATTTTAGTTAGTAAGTACAAACATTTCTTTTTATCTTAAGTAATCTTTTTTCTTTACAGGGTTTTATTGAGAATGATTTTTTTTTTCACTCTTACTTTGGTTTAGGGAGTTGTTATTAAATTAAACATTACATTTCCATCTTCCCATCTTAATCTGTTTTCTTAATATGTTTTTAAGCTTTACTTGTTGGGTATACACAAATTCCCAATCTTATCAGGATTTAAATACAGATCCCAGTTTGACATTCTTGTCTTGAATGCACCAGTTTCCTGTATTGTATACTGCAAGTCGCTGTTTCCTTATCAGTTTCAAGCTTTTGTCAAGCCATAGAAAAAACAAACAATAGTTGACTTGTGAACAAATGAATCTTTATTATCACAGGGCCCTGAGGAATTTTGACATGTTGGTTTTAATAACCATTCTCAGTATTTTTTTGAGGTAGAAAAAAAAAATTAATATTTTAAGATTTACCGGTACTATGCTGACATTTCCTCTTTTACAAACCAAGTCATTTAATGAAACATTTAACTTATTTAAAAACTCCATATTTGCTTTTAGCATTATTTAGAATGTGACTAATCAGTCAGCTCAATGAGGGCAGTTTTTTTTTTTATAGCATTAGGTGTAGTTCTGTTAATTTGAATTGTATAATTTCAGTTTGAATGCTAGATTCGGTACTGTAGCTGTACCCAATGTCATGCTATTCCATCTAAGATCAGCAGTAAGATTTAATCACACAACTCGAGTTCTTGAGAACTTCAGCCAGTTTGTCACCAACAATACAGGTATGATAATTTCTCTCTGTAATATATTGAATACTATTTTAGTGAATAGCTACAGATTTAAAAAAACACATGAAGTGAAAGTTAAAATCAAATACATATTGAAAAAAATGAAATAATTTATGTAAGGAGACCAGGGCAAGGAGGAAGTAACATAAACCCTCACTTTATTGTTCAAAAAGTATTTAGAATATTCATTTCTAGTAAAAAGGTTTGAAAAAAGAATCCAATATTGACTTTACTACTCCTTATAATACCCATGTTCTACTTTCTCCATAAACTATAAACCTTTTATTCAATCACTTATTTAAATGGTGTAAACTTTCAGATTACTATTTTTGCTGCTTTAGAACTACCGGGTAGTTTAAATTAAATTTTGATGTGTTAAATCAGTGCCTAAACACAATTATTACACAATAAAAATAATAATATTTGAGACTTATAGAGGTCTTAACATTTTGTAATATTTATATATTTTTTTAATGTACACATCTTTTTTTTTATATTCATTCCTCAGGCTTACTTCCTGATAAAAATGTAAAACTAGAGCCAACCGACTTTGTTGGGCCATTGCCCAGTGTAGTAGTCCGTGGGAGAGACTGGCTTCTCTGGTTGTCTTGGATTTTTGTTATTATGTGTTCAGTGTATAGTTTTGTGAGAAGTCATTATGGGCAGGGCTGTATCACTCGGCTCAGGGTCTTGTGGCAGGAGCATCAACATATTGAATAAAGAGTGGATTCTTTCAAGAAACAATGTTAAAAAATGTGTGCTAAAATTCAGCTAAAGTCAAGGTTATAACTGCAATTCTTGACTCAATAAGTTTGAATCATGAAAAGTTTGGATAGTTCTAGAAGTTTTAGGGAATGTTAATGTAGAATGTTGAATTACAGATCCTAAGATCTTCAATGTTTTCTTGAGCCTGAACAAGTTATCCCTGGATCACACCCCAAGTCTGCACAGCTCAAGATACTAGTTGCAATAAGTTGGTGGAAGTAATGGCTGCTAATTAGTGGAAGTGATAACCAAGACATTGTTAACATATGTGTTTTTTTTTTCAAATTTATTTCTTAAGTTACCAATGCTTTTTCTGGAAAGGAGGTAACCTACTTTGGGATGAATGAACCGGAGGACTTCCTTAAGGATGAATGGATGGGAGGAAGTTTTGAATCCAGGTCATCATTGTGACAAAAAATACCAGCCACAGGACCAGATTTTAGCTTGCAAGCTTCCCATTATTATTTATCAAGGATTTAAGAAACTTACTAGCAATAGAGAATAGACAGGAAAAACACAATGTAACATATTGGGGTTGATTTTTTGTTTAGATTTCAATAAAAACTCAGTTGTCTGGTGTGATTTTGAAAATATTTCTGCTAATGCCCTTTTCTTACTGATTTTCATTCATTAAAAATCTGACAGAGAATTACATCTTGATTTAATAACTTACTGGGCAAAAATAAGAAACTTGTATGTTATTCTAATTTAATCCTATCATAATTGTTCTCAAAATATTGTGTACAGTATCTCCAACTGTAACTATTTATAAAAAGACAATAAATATATTGCTTTGATATTAGGAATCAGGCTTCTGGATAAAAAATTCTAGTAACTTTTTCTCTCTTCAAAATGCATAGTGAAACTATGTGTATATATGTCATTTGAGTATTATTTTGAACAACTTATGTTGTGATTTACCTTCATGGTTGTTGAAAGAGACAGTTGTGTTCTTTTTAAAAACTGTAAATAGTGTAAAAGGTAAATGTCATATTTGTACAAGTGTGTTATTTATTCTCAACAATGTCTTAATTCACAGTGCTCCCAATATCTATTTCTGTTTTTATGTCACTCTTAATCTATTTCTTATTATTACCCAATTCCTAAATTGCCTCCATGTTTTATGTTCATCCATGACTTTTATGAGAGATGTAGAGAATGTGAAAGCAACAGGATATGATTTGAATCAAGCCCAGGTTCATTCTTCAGTTTTCATCACTTCTCTATAATTCAGAAGTCTACCCAACATTATTTTTTGGAACAAGGGTTGCAGGGCATTGCACTGACTACATCATCCCTCTCTTTTGTAGTGACATTAGTGAAGTATTTTTTCCAGACATTGAGATTGGTAAATAACTTCTTTCAAAACTTTTGTTTTATATCCCGGATTACATTCCCTAGGTTCTGTTTGACTAACATTTCTAATGAGATCTTTTACATTTGTATGTGAAGGAATTATTCTTTTAATTATAGTTCATTGAAAATTGGTTTTATCACTTTTCTGATTTTCTAATAAAAATGATCCTTTTTTTTTTTATTAGTTATTTCTTTTTGTTATATTGCTATATTAGCTAAATAAAAACTTATCTTTTTGTGGCATGAATTCATGAATCATTTATTTCTTGAACTCTCTTGAAACATGTGTCTAGAATGTTTACATTCAACTAGACAAAAGTAATGAAAATGTAAGCCAAAGTGCTGCACACTGTTTTAAAATATAATTTATCTATTACTAAAATGTCTGTTAATTTTATGAAATGTTATATTTGACACAATGAAGACTTCTGTGATTGGTTGTAACTGAAATGGGTATGGGTTAAGTTCCTTTGTGCATTAATTGGCCATAAGGGCAGCAAACAAAATAAAGATTTGTTAAGTGGCTAACTAATACTTGCAGATTATTTTCAGCTTTGAATAAAATAATTGTAGCCCAGAATGAAAGCAAGAAATCTAATTGGCAACACTTTATGATCATGGATAAGTTTTACAGATCGGTTGTTATGAGTGCAGTTTATTCGTTGCTTGGCTTTTTTACCAATAATTGTTCATGTCGGAACAAAAAAAAAAGTGCTTCAAGTATCAATGAAATAAACCATAGATTGATTTAATTAAAACTTGTAAGTCAAACAAAATTAACTAATGCTATAATTTAAAAAGAGACCAATTGACAGCCAGAGTTATCTCTTCAAAATGCAGAAAATACAATTGTCAAATGTGGGCATATTGTATTTTATAAGTGCAAAAAAAACATTTTTCTTTATAAACTTTCTCTTGGCCTAAATCACACAAAACTAAAATGTGTAGCATTTAAAATTAAAGTTATATTTTAAATAAATTAAACCAAAAAAGATTTATGAACAAATTTTTTTATTATTTACTATTAGTATTATTTACAACAATTCCAATGTCTTCTGCAAGTGCAACTAATAAATCTGGCAATATACTGTCTATAATGTTCATTCCTTCTTTAGTAGCTTTCAAACCTCTGAAAAATAGGCAAGCAACAAAAATAAATAATTTTAACTTCACTAGTTAATTAATTAAAAATAATATTTATTTATATCTTCAAGGTATGTATTAAAATTTTATTTGATTTTACAACAGTTAATTATAAGTAATGTTATTGTATTGAAACATTTGATTTATAAGAAAACCAACAATTCAACATCCCTTAAAAACCCAATCAAAATGCAAGACTTGAACAGTGGATAAGCCTAACATACAAAAGGTTTTATAGAAAGAGCTTCTGTAACATGTCAGTAAGATTTCACCATGTCCTAAAACTTAAAAAAAAAATGTTGAAACCTTAGATAAACCATGTTTGCCTTTCCAAAACAATAATGAAAAAAAAGTGAATTGTTAACTCTAACCAGCATATGGGTCTAAAAACTTAGTCCTTCAACAACATGTAAAACTAATCATAGTACTATAACAATACCTGTCTTTTATTTTAACATAAACAAATGGATGCTATAAGACTCTTGGTAATAGGTTTACCTTTCATCATAAGTAAGAAGTCCACTCTGAATATAAAATACAATTTTAGGACGATGTAGTAGATCTCTGATACCTTTGTCTGGACTGACTTTGGACCAGGCCTGAAGAGAAATATTGTTTTGTTTATAAAGGGAACACATTTCACATATTACTATAATTAAAGGGAATGAAACCATTCAGTCCTGCATCAGTAATGATATATGTAACAATGATATTGTAAATTCAAAGCTTACAAGATTAGAAACTCCATATTTAGTTCGAAGACCCACAGCCAACAGCTCTTCTAATCTGAAACAAGATTTATTCACTTATTTACAAAATTTACTGGCTGCATTCTTGATTTAGTACTTTTACAAAACAAGACATTTGAATACAAATTTTACTATACTAAATTTGCATTGAATAAATTTGTTTTATTCTGAGTTTCAATTTGGATTTTAGAGAACTAGAAAGACAAAGAAAAACTGCTATTAAGAGAATTAGCGCCAAATGTTACCAGCCTTTATTCATTTTGACACCTAGAAATGAAAGACTTATAAACATTTTGTGTCACCCTGCAGGAAATTTACAATTTTTCTTAAGCTGTTTCAAAACTTACTGATTCTGACAAGTCAGTGGTGTACGTTTTCTGGTAGCATGATGAAAATGTTCCACTTCCCACATCCAGTTTTCAGGTTCCAGTGTCTGAATTCTGGCTTCTCGCTGATTCATATCCTTTGGTGTAAATCTTCCATGTGCCCCTAAATCCAGCATCCAAGATAAGTAGATTATATCTTCTATACATGTTCATTATTTACAGTTTACTAAATCCAGCATCCAAGATAAGTAGATTATATCTTCTATACATGTTCATTATTTACAGTTTACTAAATCCAGCATCCAAGATAAGTAGATTATATCTTCTATACATGTTCATTATTTACAGTTTACTAAATCCAGCATCCAAGATAAGTAGATTATATCTTCTATACATGTTCATTATTTACAGTTTATTATTGATATATTAGTTAGATAGGTAAATTGATAAATATAAAAAAATGTATCAGTTTCTTTTCTAATTTGTTATTTTAAAGAAGATTTAAAAACATTTGATCAATTCAATATACCTGGCCCAACACCTATATAATCTTGACCCGTCCAGTACGATATATTGTGATGGCTGTAACAATGCTGCAATGCAAATAGATCAGATTCATTTTTTCAATAAAATATTTAATATAGCTAATGAACATGTATAATAATTAATATAATCATTCATTGGTTTTGAAAAACATTTGATTAAAATTGTACTTCCATGTAGAAAAGAATGTTTTTAAGTTTTTAGCTATTCTTTATTAATTTCTTCTGATTTTTTTAGTACTAACCTTTCTTGCAAAATTAGAAACTTCATAGCGTTCAAATTCATTAGCTTCAAATAGCTGTTAAAAAAAGAGAAAAGTTTTAAACAAAAAATAGGCATTTACAATCAGAGGCGCTTAATTATTTTATCATAATGTATCCTTGAAAATTCACAGATATTTTAGAAAATTAGCAATTTCTTTGATAATTGGTGGCAAGGATAAAAAAAGTGATTGAAAAAAGAACAGTAAAATGTTATGACATTAACGTAATTCCCTTACATTGACAGCTTGTAAATACATGTCTTCTGTAACCTCAGAATCTGGCATTTTCTTATTAAAAAAAAAAACATAACAGAATTATGTGACACTTCAAAATCAAAATGGCCACAAAACTACTAGACTTTAACTATTATACTAGATATTAAAACTTATCTAAAACTGGCTAATAATTTACAAAATTTCAAAAAAGGCAGAAAAACTGTTTTTTGTTAATACTTTTACCCTGATCAAAACCAAAAAAGTGTATTAATTAAAAATTGAAATTTTTTTTTACCAGTTTTTTGTCTTGAATAAGTTTGAACAGCTGTGTTCCCCTCTCTAGAGTTAACTGATACAATGAGATGTGATTATCACACACTTGGAGAATCTGTTGTGGTTGATGTAATGAAATAAAAATTAAGGTGACAGGATAATTGTATGTACAGACAATTGGAGAAGTCTAATTCACCAGAGTGGAATAGATATACGAACAATGAAAGTAAAACAAATTGTACAAAAATCAAGCAGCTATGGAGCTGAGAAATTTAAAAGAATTCAACTTGATAGACTTACTTGATGAAGTTCTAATAACCACATTTCCAAGGTTTGACCTGGCCAGCCATAAATTAAATCAAGAGAAACATGGCCTGGAAATAAACTCTTTGCCATTTCTAAACATCTATGAAATCAAAGATAAATTGGTTTTACATAAACACACTAAATACAATACATACATTAAAATATATTTAAACAATTTAATCTGAAACAATTTTTAGCAAATATTTCATAAAAGTTTTTAACCCATAACATTACAATCTCTGTTGCATTAAATTCACAGTAAATTGTTGTTTTTTTTTAACCTGATTAGGCAATTATTAAAATAAAATCCTTTTTCCAACCCGTTGGGCCAAATGTAAAATTATAAATATGTTTTACCCAAAAATTGCATTTATAATCCTTAATAAACTACAAACTATCAACAAAAACACATTTAAGTGCATTGTTCAAATAAGATCCAAATAAGTTAAAATGATTCATGATGAACAACTTATCTTGCTGTGGTGACAGAAACTGCATGTTTCCACTTTAAGGAGCACAGCATTTCATATGTATTTTTTTTCTAACTATTGTATGTTACATAGTTAACAATTTGAGATGGCCATTTTATAGCTCTCTGATTTGTATCCAGGTGAAACACCAGGATTTTACCCCTGAAGTCCAGGTTGTACATGAGTCTACCCAGCTCTGATATGTATGTGACATTGGTTGGGGAAAGTTGAGGTGTCAGGGCGACACAATCTCCTTGTATGTTATGGTCTTGGAAATTAGTGAATGCTGCTTAACTAGCCATAGGGACCTGCATGGCCTGAAAGGAAAACTTACTTTTAGGCAATGAGTGCCTTCTGCTTTCACTGCTTGGAAAAAAATTGACATTTACTATTACTGTTATTAAAACAGTGAATGGCTATTGCAATCTAATGCTCTGCCCCCTATACTACTGTGCCTTATAATATATCCTTTTTTTTTTAGAAATTTAAACATCTGGTAACTCTTAATGGACTTACAGTGTAAGCTTTTGCAAAACTGTAACGGAGGGAATATAGCTTTAAACAAACACAGCTACTGTGGTAAGTAGTATTTACTTTAGACTTTCCTCTGCTGAATGATCTCGGCCAAGAACACAAAGACCATGTTCATTTAATGTCTGCATGCCGATGGAGACCCTGTTAACCCCGGCATCTTTGAACTCTCTGAAAAACAATATATGTCTGTATTGGGTGGCTTATTCAACAAATTATGTAAATTTTGAATGAAGAAAATAAATAGTAAAGTACCCGTCAGACCAAACTGATCATGGGGCCGGTGAAGCAGCGTTTACCAGTTTTAGTGACCACGGCATACTAGGGGATGTGTGGCCAGCACAATGCCTAGTACTTCAACAAATGTCAGGTACCCATCATAGCTGGGTATACTCAAGAATACCCTAGAGTCGAGGTAAAAAATCCTAGCCTTCACCAGGATTCGAACACAAGACCTTTGGTACGCAAGACGAACATGCAGCTGCTCGACCACCCTGCCCCAAAAGAAGAAAATAAATAAACAAATCTAATTTGTGTGGTTACTTTCTATAATAGGAATATGTAGCCAGAACAATGCTTAACTACATTTTTTTATACAAGATCATACCAAGATACCAGCTATTTTTCAAAGGTCTATTCTTAGTGTGTTTTAAGACCAGATTTTGACCAGCAACATACAGTTAGATCAAATTAAATCAATGCGACCCAATGATTTAGCACTTGATACTTGAAGTATTTGAGAATTACCAATTACCGTATATGATTATAAAAACTTAGGTTTATTTACTTTATTTTTTACCAGGGCATTTTTGGTAATTAAGAAAAAATTGTAAACTTAAAGCTTGTCAGAACACTGTCTCTGAATTGTAATGTTATTGCTGAAGTTTCTGATAAGACAAAACTATTATTGACATATATTTAACCAATTTTTCCCCAAAAAGTATTCAAAATTTTTTGTTGTCCATATTTTAGAAAAATTAATCATTCCACTGTACTGATGGTCTTAACAGCTACAAATATGGCAAAATATGCACAGGTATGTAAGATGGCAAACTTAGAAGAAATTCCTGTCAGATTTCTACAGGATTTGAACTAGGGATGTTGAACGAAATTTGATTTTCAAACCGGTTTGATTTTCAAAACCGGATTTCGCTTTGTTGGTTGGAAGGTAATCATTACTTCAACTAGTACACGCTTTTTTTGGTTCTAATGGAAATATTATAAATAAATAATGTTGTATTTGCACAAAACAATTCTTGAAATAAGATAAGATTAAATATACATTCTTCTGATTGGTGCTACGCGAAACCTTTCAATACATTATTTTACAAGTCTAAGTCCACGGTGTGTTGTTTGTAACTATTCCTTTTGAAACTGTCATTTCTCTCATATTCACTTCGACGATAAATTATATTTGTCTAAGTTTTTAGAAAAACAATTTCTATTTGGCTATGTCGCATCTGCGTACGAAGCATCCTGGATTAACATTGTCATCCTCTTCATATGCTTCTTAATATTATGGTTAATGAGAATTGGAAATTTGATTATCTCTATTGAAAGCTATTATTGGTTTTAATCAATTAGCCCAGATTTATTTTAGTTCTAAAGAATTTTATGGTAAATTGTACAAAATCATATTGTATTCATACATATCAACCCCTTAAATGCCATGCAAATACAAATTAAGTTGGAACTATTTTTCAAATATACCCACAAAACTACGCACAATTGGTTTTTCCGGCCTGTGACTTAATAATAATAAAAATAATAATAATAACGGTGCTTATATAGCGCATATCCCGTTGGTGACAGTTCTATGCGCAGACGACAGTTACAGAATACAGACAGACAACGAAATATGTAGTAATACGCTAATTCTGCTGACGAAATAGGTGAGTCTTCAACCGGCTCCTGAAGGTGTCATAGCTAGGGCTCTGGCGAAGCTGTAGTGGGACTTGTAGCATTGCGCGGGGGGAAGGGAGGAATGGAGTTCCCTTAAATTTTAAAGCTATCTTATCAAACCAGTTAATACTGCATTCCTGTTTTTGATAAGTAGGATTTTTTTTTAACAGGTTTTCTGACTCATAGTTGTGAGCATCTATGTAAAAAGTAAGAATGAAATGGATATTGTGGAAAGGGAGATCAGTTGTGACCTAGAGGAAATATCAAGGTGGGATGTGTTAGGTAAGTCCCAGATATTGATATATACATTTATAATGGTAATACAGTATGAAAAAACAAAACTATCTCTACAATTAACACTGTGACACATCCATTAAGCACCTTTAAAGTGTGTGTTATTAAAAAAAAAGCTGTTTCAGTAATAAGAAAAACTAATAAAGTGTTAAATAAATTCCTCACTTTAAATTGTTCATTTCAACACTTGTAGGATTCACTTCCATACTTATTTCTGTCAGTGAAGGGAGATTAATCTGTTTGTTAATTGAGTCTAACAAACATTTTATTGTCTCTGGTTGGGCTAAGCTTGGAGTCCCTGAAAACAAAATTTAAAAAAAAAAGAAGACCAAACGCATAGTGAGTAGAAGATTTAGGTGTAAATACCTACATATATTATATTATATCAGGGGTCGGTAACCTACGGCACGCATGCCAGACTTGGCAAGCAGAGTGAATTTCAATGGTACACGAAAGATTCCCAAAAGGCAATTCAAGTCTCTTCTATAAAAAATTGAGTGCTAAAGAAGAATGACTATAAGGCTGTTGGCACGCTGAATGAATTAGAAATCCCACTTTTATCAAAAGATTGCTGATCCCTGTATTATATCATTAAGTAGTTTTTTTATTCTGTGTCCCAGAGTAATAAAAGAAAATATTTTAAACTCACCACCACCAAAAAATATTGATGTGATTTTCTGAACCCCTGATAACTGGACAAGTGTTTGGGTTTCTTTAATAAGACATTGTTTCATTCGTTCATGATCAACCGACTTTCTGCAAATTATAAAAAAATATGGTTTTGCATTGATTAATATAAGGATCTAACAATTATAAAAAAAAAAACCAGGAACTTCTAGTGAGCTCAATTATGTCTTTAGGTATAATACAGAGATTAAAAGAAGAAGGATAACAATGCTACTACTCAGTGACAAATTAAAAGAAGGGAAAGGCTAGCTGAGTATACTCAAGGACACCCTCGAGTACAGGTCAAAAAAATCCTAGCTTTCAGCAGGATTCAAGCACAGGACCTTCGGTAAGCCAGTCGAATGCGCTGCTGCTTGGCTACCTGCCCCATAAAAAGAAAATAATTTAACAAATCTAATTTGTGTGGTTACTTTTTTATATCTCATAAAAAAAGAAAATCAGCCAGAGTATATGAAACAGGAGAAAGCAGCATTAAAAGATGTCATTCAAAAGATACGTTTGAAAAATAAAGAGATGATGACCTCTCGCTGTAATTGTGTTGACAGAATTTCTTAGTTCCCAAGGTTCAGTGAGATTAGAAATGCATTAGACTTAAAGGTTAATTAGAACATTAGTCATAACAAGTGTCAAGTGATGATAGCAGTCATTAAACAAATATTAAGCAATCTGCTGAATGCTATAGTCTACATGTTTTAAATAAGCACAGAAACATTCATTCTTTAATGACAAGCTAAAACAAAAATTAATAAGTTAATAATAATAATTAAATTGAAGGCATTGTTTACAGTTCATGTCATATACAACATGTATATTGAACATTTTATGCTAATGATATTTGTGTTAAACAAAAACACATTTTTGCAAGTTAATGTCATTCATCTTTACCCAATAGATTATAGCATAGGTTCTCAACCTTTTTTTTGGCTCACCGACTTCTTTTTACACATTCTTTTTGTTCACCGCCCCCTTTTTCCAAAATGAATGATTCAAATTTGTTTCATGAAATACTTTTTGCCAACTACATTTGTTTTTAATGATCTTAAAGTAAGCAGAAAAGAAAAAAAAATGTTTTATAGTAAAAAAGAGTAATAATAATAATGAAGTGAAGCTTATGTCAGGTGTGTCTTTGGTTCAATTTTTGTTAGCAATGACCTGGGTTTCCACGCTCCACTATTTGCAGCTTGCTTCCCTTTATTGACAACAGCATGGTAACAGAACTAAATCTCTGGTTTCATCAATTAACTAATCACCCCCTTACAGCCTTTCTAAAAAACACTCTATATATTAATAGATGAAGGGTAAGCAAATATGGGCTTTGAATGACTTTTGCATCACAATTACACAGTAGGCATATAAGTTAGTAGTGGAACAAACAGCCGACTAATTCTTTGTCTCATAACCGACAAAGCTAACAATTACCATTATTATAATTAAGGACATTTGAATTTTTTTGTAATTTAAATAGCAGGGGGTTCACATATTTTCAAGTATGTTTGTACCACCCACTTGGCCTTCACCGCTCCCTCCCCCCTACCACCCCCGGAAATGCCAGCGCCCCCTGGGGGGGCATATCTATGGATTATAGTGTCAATTTTGTTCTCAATTACTCAAATGTAGTCATGTTTTATTCAATATGCCTTGAAGCTATCAATTTTTACTCAACACACATTGAAGTAATCAGTGCAAACATTTCTCTGCAGACACTAAGCACACATCTAATTGACCAAGGGAAATAACCAGTAAATCAATGTCTGTAAAAATGTCCCCACATTAAATTTAAGTACAAATTTAACTTCACTTGTCTGACACTAAAAGTAGAAAATAATTTATTTTTGAAAATTATTGAACACATATATTTTATATTATGTTTTTCAATTGATTTTCTAGTTTGTAAAAAAAAAGTCTAATCATTTCTAGTTTAAGTAGGATAGTTACATGCTACATCATTAAAATAATTCAGGTTTTTGTGAAAAGTTTGTGTACAATTCCTTCCTAATCTGTGAGGTGAAGTCAGGGTTCAAATTGGTCACCAATGGGGTTCAAATTCAGTGTGTTTGATTCAGCTCCCACCTCTAATTTTAAAGATATAATCAACTGTAGAAATATGCAACTTCTAAGCTTGAAAAACTTCAAGATTTGTTACGACGATTAAGAGATGTGGGGGTCAAAGGCATAATGTTACGATTAATTATTAATAGAAAATGACCAGAACTTACTGGGGTAATGAAAATATACACAATTTAACACTTTTCTTTGTTGGAACAATGTACTATTGATTTGATGAAATTACATGTTTTTTTATAAATGTACTGCCTGTTAATACTGTTATGTTATATATTATGCCATTAATAATTCTACTATAAAAAAAATTAAACTTTAAAAAACCAACCCCATAAACACATATATTGTGCAATACTAACTAGATAAAAACAAAATTTCAACATCTGTTACAAAATAATAAGGATATTTAAAACTTACTCAATATACTTGTTGAAATTACAATAAGTGCATCGTCTTTTACAATAAGGCCACTGTTGGAATAGAGGAAAGATGAAAATGAAAAGCATTTTTAGAAAAAGGAAATAGATCTATGTAATGTAAAGTTCATAGCACTTATGCTAAAGAAGAAGGCAACTTTATAACAATAGTTTTGCCCCCCCTCCCCCCAAAAAAAGAAATTATAATAAAATTTCTTCCTAATCAGAGATGTAATCAGGGGTAAGTTTCAGAATTATATGAGATGACATTCCTAAACAGTGAAAACATATTTGACACATTGGCATTTAAATTGATGAATAGAGGGTTAGTATTATAACAAAGAGATGGGAAAAATATTCACCTACTTATTTTGTTTTATTTATGTTACATAACATAATAATGTAAATGTATTTTTTTTTTCAGAACATGTTGACTCATGTTGAATCAGCTTTAACCAGTTTCCATGATCATAGATTGCAAGAGGACTATGTGGCAAGCATAATGGTCAGCCACCTTATTTTCCCCAGCTAATGTAAGGTACCCATCAGACCTTGGTAGACTCGAGGGACACCATCCAGACTTTAGAAAAACACTGACATTTAGCCTGGATGAAACCTAAGCCCTTCAGAATGACAATCTGGATGCACTGGCAGATTATAGCCACAATATAAATACTATAATATACTTACATGAACATAGAGTGCTGCTGTTGAATAAGATTTGTGAAGCATAGTAAAGGTAGTGTCGTTAAAGATTAATACAACACACTTGAACATTCCCTGGAAATATACCGGTAATATATAAATGTAAGTAAAAATGAAAACAATATATAAATATATATTTAGATTGAGAATTACCGGTACATGATATAAATAAACAATGAGCATTATATTAATCTATTATTTTTTCATCTGGTTCTGCCACACAATCAGATCCTCAGGACTTGCGAATACTCTGCCAAGGAATAGAGGCAGACAATAGAAACAATAGGAATACAATTTACCAGATCTGGCAAACAATGCTGATGGGCAAGGCCTTACAAAGACATAGTAAACACAACATCAGAGTTACTTTCCAGGATGAATAATCCCAGCTCTCATTACAATGGGAGTTTTGAGTCTAATGTAGTCTGGAGCTGGGGGGGAGAGGCTACAATTTTGAAGTGGATATTCTATTTTCAATATGTAAATGGCATTTTCCATACTGTATTCTATCAAGATTTAATATATGGTTAAAAGCAATGCTTTTTTTTAATGCACTTAAATGTAACATATGGCTCTGCATGGATTATGTGAATTATGTGGCACTGAAGTGATACTCAATTTTTTTTACTTTGTCTATTTTACAACAATTCTTCAAGGTGCATAATGCTAGAAGTAACAATGTAAGTAAGGAAAGTTATTGATTTTTTTTAATACAGAAGGTTTACTAAGAAAAATGATGTTATAATATGGAAATCAGCAAGAGAAACCAGCTTGTTCTGACAAAACTCCATCTTGGGGAACAGCAGCATTGGAAACTGAGCATATGGTGGCTGGCGATAGATGTCAATGTTAGTTGTGCAAAAGGTAAACTTGGAAATGAGAATTTCTTAAGTTTGCAGCTAAATCAGGTAAAGTTGCACTTCACAGTGAGATGTAATCATGGAGAATGTCAAAAGAAGTTCTGACGATCTTGAATTCTTGTAAATGAGAATGAACACCAGTGATAAACAAAGAGAATTCATTTTGCGAGGCTGACAGCACACTAATTCACTAATCCATTCCTCGGTGTAAACAAGTGCATCAAGTGCAAGGCCGAGGATATGGACCCAGTCGACCAGCTCTATCACCAACAGAAAAAGCTTTTATTTGAGTGCCAGCACAAGGACATGCATGTCCATGAAGAGCATGTCATGACCTTGCAGCTTCTAGTTAAGTTCATTTAGATGAGAACTGATATAAATGAGGAAACCAACAGAGCCAGATCTTGTCAGAAAACTGACCGAAAATGTTCTCTTGGTAATGGGTGATGACAAACTTGAAGACTTTACTTGGGAAATGCAACCAAGGCAGGCGCACCACCAGTAGTTACATGGACAAGCCTTAATGGGTTAAAATCACTCAAATCAGGGCATTGTGGATATATTGGCCAGCTGTTATTCCTGTCATCAGGATGAGCCCTTATATAATATATTACCTCTAGGTCTTACAAGATGCAAGCAAAAAATAATTCACATTTATTGTCTAAGCAATGGGTAATAGGTGAAGAGTTTGTACTGTACTGATACCTTTGTGAAATTGATGACTGAATGTCATATTGCCATTCTATTTTCTATGTTTCTTTACTGTATAATTCTGTATCAGTCTGTTACAACATGCAACATTGTTTCCCAATTGATAAAAAATGTAACGATTTTACTGATATGGAAACACTATAAAATTTACGATTTTAACAATGGATTCAATCGCCGTTTACGAGTCCAATAATGAAATCTTTGCACACAAACTTTCCTCAACTTTAACACTTGACATAGAGCATGATTTTCATGTTATTGTTTGCATCAAATAATCTCTTTCTGGGAGATCTCCCTGGAGTACCACTGAAAATCGTTCTACGTTCCAAGTTTGGCACATGTGCCTTAGGTTGCCAACATCTGCTATAATCTTTAATAATAGGCCTATACTTTTAAACTTCTATAGTATAGTAGTATAGTCTTAGAGTCTCTAGTGTATAGCTATAATTGCTATTATAAATATAACAATTTTAAATAATAAATAATAGACAACTGTCAGTTACACCTGCCTGGCCGAGACAGAGTAAAAGTAGCCTCAGTAGAGTGTAGAACTCTAGTAGAGTAGCACTGTAAACTGATAGCAGTGTTATAAGTGTAACTAATACTAATAAAAAGTAATAAGTTAGTAATAAGTCAGGCTAAGAGTAAGTGCTAAGTCCTAAGTCAGGCTAAGTCCTAACATAAGTGTTTAAAATGTAAGTGAAGCTGAAGGCGAAGGGTGTAAAGAGTGTAGAGTTAGAGTCTAGTAGAGACAGTAGGTAGACTAGTTACGACTAGATCTAGTACTAGTATAGTCATAGTAGTAGTAGTGACTGAGTAGGCCTAGTAGTAGTAGTTAGAGTAGTAGTCTCTTCTCTAACTCTAGTAATCTAGTAGGCTACCTTCAGTAGTAGTAGTAGTCGTCGTAGTAGTAGTAGTAGTATTATTAGTAGTAGTAGTACTAACTACTAGTAGGCCTACTAATAATAGTAGAAAGAGTAAGTTTAAGTAGAGTAGAAAACTAGAATGTTACTCTGACTCTAGACTAGAATCTCAGAGACTGTCAGAGAGAGTTCTGAGTAGGGCCCTATTACTAACTAATAGTAATAGTAATATTACTAATAACTAATAGATTAGTATTAGTAATATTACTTATATTTATTTAACTGAACTTAACATAAAATAACGGATAACGGCATTTTAACGGTAGGCCCCTAATTGCCATACATGAAACTAAAAATACCACTTTCAACTTTCAGCATGAATATGAATTGAAATAGTCAAAAGTTCCAAATAATTAGTTAGGCCTACCTGCAAAGGACAAAATTAAAAGCCAAGCAGATCTCTCGCTAAATAAACATTTAAAAATTTTTACTTTCGCTTTTAATTCACTGAGCTATATATAATTTAAATTCATGCTCAAATATAATCTTTTTAAGCAAATGATTACACAAAAGATTGAAAACTCGTACAACGAGATTCGTTAATCATCGTTGAATGTTTACATCATGGCGACGATCATACCGACGGATCACTCCGGCGATGACAGTAACATCCCAGAGGAAGATAAATTGTTTGTTCATGATACATTTAAGGACGCAGATGAAGTGAGAAGTCTAATTAAAAATGTTATCAATATATGGGAGGATGTAACAGCCATGGAAAGGGCAGAGGAGAGGTTCAGAAGTAAGGGACAACTTTTTTTTTTAAGTTAAAGTTTAATAAATTAATTAGGCCTACTAGACTATATTTTAGTAGGCTATATTATTAGTAGCCTAAATTATAGTAAATTAGGCCTAGTTAGCCTAGGAATTAGGTTATTTTAGTAGGGCCCCTACTATTTCTAATTTACATTAATGATCTGCCAAATTGCATCAACACAGGCACAAAAGTAAGATTATTTGCAGATGATTGCATAATTTATAGAATAATAAAGACAGGAAAAGATAGTGAACTTTTACAAAAAGACCTAGATTAGATGAACTACAAAAATGGGAATCAAACTGGAGTATGTCTTTTCACCCAGAAAAATGCCAACTAATAAGGGTATCCAAGAAAAAGAAACAAATAATAACAAACTAGGCCTACTTCATTCATGGTAAAGAACTAACTCAAACTAGCAATACTAAGTATCTAGGAGTAATAATAAATGATAAGTTATCTTGGAACCCTCACATTGATGAAGTAATTAAAAAATCAAACAAAACATTAGGATTCATAAAAAGGAACTTTTACAAATGTAATAAGAATATAAAACTAAAATGCTATCTCACATTAGTTAGGCCTATACTAGAATATGCAGGATCTGTATGGGACCCATCAACTAAAGAAAACATTAAAAAATTAGAAAAAATTCAAAAAAGAGCTGCAAGGTTTATAACTAGTGAATATTCCCAATTGACAAGAGTAACACCATTAGTCAAATCACTAAACCTAGAAACACTAGAGGACAGAAGGGCAAAGAGTAAAGTAGTAATAATACATAAGGCATTAAACTATAATTTAGAAATACAATCCAATAACAATCTGTTGCAAAGCTCAGATAAACATAAAGACAAAACCACCTTCCTTGTCCCTTATGCGAGAACAAATGCATATAAGTACTCTTTCTTCCCGAGTGGCATTCGGGCATGGAATGGGTTGCCTGAACAAACCAGGAAAACCAATAACCTAACAACATTTAAAACATTAATAAAAATGCAAGACTAGACTCGGACCACGGATGAGCGTAGGACGCAATAATCTTCTTTATAGAAGGAGCGTCTGTAATGTATAAGATAAGATTTATTATAACAAGTTCAAGTTCCTATTAAATAATTAATAATAAGTAGGCCTAGGCCTATCCTATACTATACACTATTCACTATGTCTATAAGTCTATAAGTATAGGCCTAAGTTAAGTAACAAGTTACAATGAGTCAATGACAATGTCAATGCCATTTATTCTCAGACTTGTCATAAACCATCACTAATTAACTAATTAGTAATTACTATATTACCCCTTCAACTTCAACCTACCATTACCAACACACACTTACTATATATATATATAACTATAACAACAAATAAACAGCCCAAAAAGACATGAATGTGTGTTTGGGTTTGACTTCAAGAGATAACTGCTTAGCTAAGACAAAGAAGAAGAACTAAAGTAGCGCTTCAACATCTACTGTCAGTGCATGTCAAAATTGTGTAGTTTACTACTATGGCAGGTTTCACAATAAGGATTTCAGGAGTTCCCATTTTTTATGGTTTTATTTTTTAATAATGTTAAGTTAAGCTATATTAAAGTATTATGTGTCATTTTAAAGCCCAGAAATCCAAATATCAGTCAGCTGATATTCAGAAATTTTATAATTAATAATTTAAAAATCTGGAAAATCCCTCTGTTAGATCATTGCAGAGGCTACAAAATGAGTTATTTATTCTAAACTTGTACAATGGCAAAATAGCATTAAAACACACAATATGGTTGAAATGGATACTTTTATAAAACAAATAAACTCACAAATCGTGTTTTATTATTATTTTTACAATAAAGGGGATTTCGCACTCGGGGGCGTCATAAAGTCTAGAAGCAACAAAGTCCGCGCCATGCTGTAAAAATGATGGCTATCATAGACGTAAACAAAGCGTGTGTGTTAAAATAAAAAAATATGGATTTTTTATGTTTAAACCACAATAGTTTGCGTATATTTAGTTTAAAACTATAAATAATAGTATTTTGTTGCCTTAGATAGTACACAAACAGTTGGAAATCGGAAAATAAATGTGTAAATAGTGTTTTAGAAAATACCTTTCCATTATTGATCATACGTTACAAAAAGCACACGTTACTGACAGAGACGACCAACGAGTAAAAAAATAAAATAAAAATCCTCTTTTTACAAACTCAAAAAGTGCATCAAATGGAATTTGTAAGCTATCCGATCGGATTTACATTCTAAAATTTGCACATTGCACGTGTGCATTTAAATTGACCGTAATCTTGAATCTTGTTATGACAGCACGCGTTACATTTTGCTGACCGAAGCCTTTTTTGTAACAATTGATTTTCATTTATTATTAATAAAATGAATTCTTTGGCTTAATATTTAAAACAAACATTGTTTTTATGAAAAGAAATATTTCTGGTTAAAATTAAAAGAGTTTTATGAAATAACATAGATAAATCTTTTTTTAGATCTAGTTTTAGACTTAGTCTGGGCGGCTGAAAAAAATTTCTGATGTGCCGTAATAATTAAGGCTTTTAAAAACAAGTTTTTTTCAAAAGATAAAAAATTTTTGATCACAAAATGGTGACTTAGGGAAAATTAACATGTTTATGAATGTTAAACATTAAAAAAACTGTATATTTTGGCTTTTTTTATCCTGGTAAGCAGGGGCGAAGCCAGAAATTTTTTCCAGGGGGGGCTAAACAAATATTTACCAAATACCAGGGGGGGCTAAACTTTCGCGTGACAAAGATTTACCAAATTTTTAGCAAATTTAGTGCATATTTTTAAAAAATCAGTTAAAAAAAAAATATTTTTTTAATTCCAGGGGGGGCTTAGCCCCCCTCTGCCCCCCCTGTGGCTTCGCCCCTGCTGGTAAGTGATTTTCAAATGTATAAAAAAAATCGGGAAAGGGTGTCTGTCGATTATGTTACATTCGAGGGTGTTTAAATAATATAAACAACATAATAACATAATTAAAACATATAATACTGATGCAGCTGATACTTTATGGACATAAACACATACAAGTAAAAAAATCATTTTGTATCAACAATTTTTATATACAATAAATCTCCATCATTTGGCGGCCATTTTGTGAAACCTGCCCTATGTAATTTTGCATAAAAGATTTAATGATAATAGCTCCTTTTAAGTTTAATTTGCCTTAAAACCATGTGTTTAATGCAAACCACCAACATTTATATCTCAAATTAAAGATGATATTCACAGCTTTTAATTGTAGTTGGTAATTTTAGGCATAGCTTTTTTCCACTGAGCTAAAATATATGGGGTGCTCAAGCAATTAAATTGTCGGAGAAATTGCAGACTTTTAAATATAGACAAGTGCACTGTATGGCACTGAGCTATGTATATATGTCTAAATAATAAATATTCATTAAAATTAAATTATTTACTCAGTTAACATTTATATGTGGTATTCAAAGCATTATCCAGAAAAATCATCAACCATTTCATCTTTTGTATTCGCCATTAAATTAATGAATCCGGTACTCATTAAAATTAACACAATTTACTCGTAGTATATATATATATATATAAATATAAATGTATGTTCAGTATGTAAGAGTTCATTTTTATCAAATTTCAATGACGCAATTACGAAAAGTTTTTAAATTTTTGGTACTTCCATGTATATATAGCTCAGTTCCTCTTTGTTGTTCTCCATTTTAATTGCTGGAGCACTCAATATATATATACAGGGTTCTCACACAGTCTGGAAAGTCTGGAATTTCCAAAAAACAAATCAAGGCCTGGACAACCTTGAATATTGGCATTTTAGCCTGGAAAATAGCCTGTCAGCCTGGAAATTTATCTAAATCTATATTTATATCTAAATTTATTATAAAAATGAAGGTCAGACAAAAAAAAAACAATTCCATTTTTATACGCCATAAATGCCCACTGACCGAGCCTTAGATTAATACCTCATTCACGCAATATTTAGGTCACTTAGGGGGAGGAGGCATGTGACCATTTTCCAAATAACGTGTTCCAGCAGCCTGGAATTTGGCTCTTATAGCCTTGAAATAGTATGGAAACAGCCTTGAATTTTTTTGAAGAAAAAAAGTGAGAACCCTGATATATAGCTCAGTGGCTTTTTCATTGAAAATTAATCCATTTCAAAATAAGTAAAGTTCAAAGTAATAAAAATAATTTAAAAGCCATAAAGCCCTAGCATTAAAATATTTTCTGCTTAAAACATAAAATACATTTTTAAAAGTTCTTTAGTAGTTTCTAACAGATAAGCTTTTGCATATTAAGTTAGATACTTCTAAAAAAAACAGCCAATCCAATTTTTATAAGAACATTTGCATACTAATTAAGGTTAATTAATACTTTATTAAACCATTTGGGTGAAAATATAAAAACTTTAATCTAAATCAGATAACAGTATTGAACATTTTTTTCAAAGCAAAAACTAAAACACCTCTTCCCTCCTAGTTCACTTAGAAAGACTAATGAGGTGTCACTGGGTAGATCTCATCTAGCTCTATCTAACAGTGTAGGTTTTATAACCACATTATTCATTTGAATTATTTTTTTTTTGAAGTCCCTATAAAACCAAAGTAAACATCAACTATTGCTATACTTTTAGTCTTAGATATATTTCTAGACTCTCAGAATAAGATATCTCTGCCCTACTCTACTTTACTTAACAGAAAACACAATAACATGATACCTATGGGAGTTTGTTTTTAATATGTATTCCTTTTATTCTTATAGGTGGGTACAACTATTACTTTTATGATAGTCTTCTGGAAGACTTTTTTCTTCCCAAAATGGGACACACATAAATAATGGAGACTATAATGTGCATATTCTTCTCATTAACTATTTGTAAAAAAAAATAATTTTGTCCACATTTCTTTAGTTATTATTTATTGCAATATATTTCAGTCATCATTGATGATTATCAAGAACAACCACACTTGATTGATCCTTATTTAGGTAACCTATTTTTTTACTCTTACCTACCGTAGATTTAATTTCTTTAGCATACATTTTAACAAACTATTAGCTTTAATACACAGGGGTCCGTCCTCGGCCCAGTCCTCTTCACTTTGTACACCCAACCCCTTTCCTTCGTCATCGAGCGACACAACCTTAATTATCACTTTTTCGCTGATGACACCCAGCTCCTAAACAGCGCCAAGCCTGAGGACATCGACGAGCTCCTTGCTTCTATCTCCTGTTGTTTCCTGGACATCAAGAACTGGATGACAGAAAACAAGTTGAAGCTCAACAGCGATAAGACCGAAGCCCTACTCGTAGGAACGAGACAGAAGCTTGCTTCCCTCAGCGTGACTGACCTCCAGTTGGGTGACGTTACTGTGCCCTTCTCCCCAACTGTAAAGAGCCTTGGCATGTTTCTGGACTCCACTCTGTCCATGCAACCCCACATCTCCTTCCTGATTAAAACCTGCTTTTTTCACCTGCGACGTATTGCCACTATCCGTCGCTACCTCACTCCGGAAGCTTGTACCAAGCTCGTCATCACTCTCCTCTTCTCTCGTTTGGACTACTGTAACTCTCTTCTGGCCGGCCTTCCTGCCGCTTCCATTCAAGGACTCCAACGCGTTCAAAACTGCGCTGCCAGACTAGTCCTAAAGAAGAAGAAGTCCGACCACATTTCACCTCTGCTCTACTCTCTGCACTGGCTCCCTATTCAAAATAGGATTTTATATAAACTCGCATCTCTATGCTATAAATGCCTCAATGACTCTGCCCCTGATTATCTAATTTCCTGTCTGGAAATATATACAAAACCACGCCCACTTGGATCGGCTGCTCACAAACTCAATTTGACGATCCCGCGGACAAAACTCGTGACAGCTGGTCAGCGGGCCTTCACCTACTCCGGCCCCTCCGCATGGAACACCCTGCCACTCCAGCTGCGACAAAGCTCGAACTTTAATCTTTTCAAGACCGGACTTAAGACTCACCTGTTTATTATTGACTCCTAGCCCACTTACATTTTTAAACATTTGTCTGTTATTGTTATCATCGTTAATTGTAATTGTAAATGTAATTGTTAAGCGCATAGAACTGATTGCGGGATATGCGCTATATAAGCTTCATTATTATTATTATTATTATTATTAAAATACATCAAGAGTATTCACTGTCTTAATTTGTGCAAAGTATTTTAATATTTTTTTTCTGCTAATATTTAACATCTTTAAAAACAAAAGTATTCATTTTGTTTTTATGCCTTTAATTGCATATTTGATAAATTAGTATTTTAATTCAAGTTTGTATGCTATAATTCAAAATCTTCATATTCATTGAACAGAAGAATTTTTGGTCTCCTTGTTGAATATTGGGAAACAATCAACAACACCTAAACCTGTATCTAAGCAAGTGTTTATGTATTTGTATTATATAACAAAAGTAAGTTAAAATGTCCAAATGTACATCTTAAATACTTTTAGATATCTATTTATAGTACTGTGTCTACTTTTTGATATTGCAAATGTATGACATATATTTTACCAACTAAACAAGTAGATACTTACACACACAAAATGAAGTAAAGGGGCATTATTTCATTATACTTATATTTGCACAGTATTACACCATGACTGTCATCAGAATCATATTTCTATGAATCTTGAAAGTGTACAAATGTATTTATGTCAGCATAAACCATTATCTTAAAGTTTCCTTTTGGTTAATGAAGCAGAGTTCATCAATTTTGTCTGGCATTCATCAGAACAGTAGATTCCCTCTTTCAAAATTGTTTTGGGGGCAGGGGATTTTTCATGTTGACCAGTCAGTCTTAGCACTGGCAATTCACCAGTCTGTCAAAAATCTTTACTGCATTTTAATCAGTTTGATAAATTACACCATGTAAAAAAACAAAATCATAACAAAAAGATTATATAATAAAAAGAAAAATAATAATAAGTTCTGTGTAGCAATATTTTGTATAAGTTCATGTTTGTATTTCCCATAGATGAGAGGTTTCAAGCATGTGGTGAAACTCCTTCCCCATGAAGTGTCAGACATGGAACCATTGCTAACCCTAATTGAGCAACAGGACCCTAATGATCATGAAGTGAGGATTTCTTGTAGTTGAATAGCTCTAAGAAAACATATTTCACATTATTCAGTGCTACAGTCTCAATAATAATAAAATTGATTGGTAATAATGAAATGTATGCTATAATATTTTTTTGTTTAAACAATGTTTAGACTTGGAAGAAAATGTTCTTATCTAATTAACACTTTGCGTATATGGCATTTCATTGATTTAATTAATAATTTTTCAGCTTTGGGCAACACGCTACATGCTTTTAGTATGGCTTTCAATAGTTTGCCTGATACCATTTGACTTGAAAAGATTAGACAGCAATCTTCAGCAAGGGGATGGGAATGTAAAAGTTAAAACAATGGACAGAGTTATGGCCATATGCAAGGTTTGAATACGGTTTTTCAATGTGTATTCAGGTATATACTATAACAATATGACTTTAATGCAATGGCAAGTAAACAAACAAAATTAACATGATGATTTCTGTTCACAATATTTTAAGTTTTTTATGTATTGGTAACAAAAATGGATTTAAAAAGGATAACGTTATATTACTTTCCATGTTTATTTAAAGACATATTTGACTGTGAATGATAAAAGCAGAGATGCTGCTGCTAATCTTATGTCCAAGTTTTTAACTCGTCCAGATGTCAAACAAGCTCTACTCCCCGAGTCTCTTGATTGGATGATGCAGATTTTGAAAACTGCAGACTGTAAGTCTTTCTGTATATTGCAACCCCAATAAATATACTTTCTAAATGTACATTTTCTTTAGTATATTTCATTAATGGTTTAAACATATTTATTTCTCTTAAATAGACACGAAAGTCTTTGACTGTAGTCGACTTTGTGGAATATTGAATACCTTAGCCTTGTTATTTAAACATGGGAAAAGAGAAGATTTACTTCAGTATGGTAAGACTTAATCTGTGATTGTCTCAGTAAGAGTAAGAGTAGGGTCACAGTTACAAAATAGCAATAAAGTATTTGTGATTTTAAATAGACTGGAATGTTAAAAAGATTTTCTTTAATTTTTTTCTTCTTTCTTGTTCATATTTTAGTTACTTTATAATAATGCATTGTAATATCAACTTGTTATACATATCTCTTGTAGTACCTGTGGTGATGAGAGTTACTTTGGATGCCAAGTTGGAAGAATGTGATAGTTGTGTTATTCGTAAAATGATTGGTAAACTGATTCAGAGACTGGGATTAACCTTGCTGAAATTTAGAGTTACTACTTGGCGGTAAGAAATTTAAGGTTTTTGATCTTACTGAACAGAGAAATGAACTTGCACAAAACATTTTGTATTTCATCAACAATTTCATCCATTCTGAAAGGTATCAAAGAGGAAACAGATCATTGGCTGCAAATTTAGGGGAAGGGATTTCCATAGCATCAGGAGGATTAGAAAACTCAACTTTGGCCACAGAGGAAGAAGATGAGGATGCAGATGTACCAGAAGAGATAGAAGAAATTATTGGTTAGTTTGTGCTTTAGTTATTCTTTGACTTGTTTTTATTCACAACGTTTTATACTATTTATAACTTTGTTATGAGTTAAAAGAATGTATATTTGTGATAAAGTTTTCAAATAAATTATTGCTATGTGTGTATAATATTACAATGGGTGCAAGAGTGTAGACTAGGGCTGGCATGCAAACCAATTCAAATTATTGAAAATTGCCAGCCAACCAATTGCAGTCAAGCTAACTGCCTAATTTTTAGTAAATCTCATTGCTGCAAAACATACTTTTTTTTGTACCTTAACAAGCTAAATGATCAACCTTTTCTTTCATTAAAGCTTAAAATGGCAATATAAATTAAAAGAGTTTCAGGAAAGTACCATTTTAAGGTATCAGGACATGCATGATTTTTGTTTTTGAAGTTACCAAAACTGTCCTGTACTAAAGAAATCTTCAAAAAACCTAAGTTTAATGGTAATTTCCAAATACTTCACGCCAATTTCTTTTTAGGTCAATTGACTATACAGAGGAACTACATCGTGGCTTTGCTTTTTTTTTAGTTTTGAAGTTTTATTTTACTAATGGAAAGATTAAAACTCCTTGTTTTCAATAAAAATGTGTTTTTTTTATCAGTCTACTAAAATGAAAGCAAGGAGGGCTTACGGCAATGAGTTATTATTTTATATTGCTTAATATTGGCGCAACGTCACAGCTTCAATTCTAAAATTATTGCTTTACAAATCACTACAAACTTGTAGAACACTGATATGTAGGCCCTATAAAATTGAAGATAAACTATTTAATGAGTTTTATTAGTAGGCCTAATTGGCCAAGCCTGGAATTAAGACATAGAGTAAATTAAAGAAAAGAAAGTATTATAATTTGAATAGGCCTAATGTCATTAGTATAAAATCAGTAAAAAAAAATATTATCTTTTTTTTTTTGTTTTAGATCCTTGTTTATAATTAATTGTATATACAGAATAATCAATGTATAGAAATCACACAAAAACATTTAAAACATTCTAACTTTTCCAAATCACAATATGTAAATACTTGTACTAAAAAAAACAATAAATTTTGGTGTATCTAAAATATAATGAATTTCAGATACATTACATAAACATGCAAACATGAGCACTATGTATATTATTTTTGGCTGAAACTTTGCAGGTCTTTTGGCATTGCCAGCTCTTGCTTGCAGGCAGCTGGGGTCAAGCGCTTGAACCCATCATTGTCTCTTGGTAATCTGAAACAAATGTAGAAATTATGTTCAATGAGAATTTTTTTTTTTTTTTTTATTATCTAGAGCATTTGTTGATTCATGTCAAAGACAAAGAAACTATAGTCAGATGGACAGCAGCTAAAGGGTAACGTTGGATAAAACATTTGCTGGCATTTTTCATTAATAGGACTAATAAAATAAAATATATTAAAAAACTCAATCAATTTTAGAAAAATCATAACCTAAACGTAATATACCTACCTCCTAGGTCTTTGGTGAAGATGTTTAATTTTGTTTCCATTTTACGTTTTCAGGATAGGAAGAGTGACAGGTCAGCTGCCTAAAGAGCTTGCTGATGATGTTGTTGGATCAGTATTGGATTTATTCAGTTTCCAAGAAAGTGATGGTGCATGGCATGGGGGTAAGTTTTTGTGAAGTTTTCAAGAAAGTGATGGTGCATGGCATGGGGTAAGTTTTTGTGAAGTTGTCCAAGCTGCTCATTGGTTCAAAATACATTTGTAAGATATGAAGAAGAAAAATAAATGCAACAAACGTATTTCTTATTAAAATTGTTTTTAAACTACATTTGTTTACATCTTTTTTACATCACTGAGCACATTATAGACAATAATGTAATTATTGTGTTTTGTCTTATGCATTATTGATTGCTGTCTTATGAATAAGAATTAACAAAATTTAGGATAAAAAAAACACTAAAGTTATATATAGTCTTTGATGTAATTTGTTAATGTTTAGTCAGAGTTTAAGTCTACATACAATGTGATAATCTTTTTGCTTAAGTTAAACATTACAAACATTTACTGGATTTTTTCCTAATCTTTCTTAGGATGTTTGGCCTTGGCTGAATTAGGGCGTAGAGGATTACTCTTGCCAGATCGGCTTAAAGATGGTAGGTTTTAATGCAATTCACAACATTGATTTCCACTGGGGATTTCTGGTATAAATCTAGTTAATGATAGAGCTTTCAGATATTGATATATGCTCGTCTGTAATCATTCACAGTTGTTCCTGTGATTATGAAAGCTTTGATGTATGATGAAAAACGAGGAAACTTTTCAGTAGGGGCTCATGTTAGAGACGCAGCTTGCTATGTCTGTTGGGCTTTTGCCAGGGCTTATGAGCCAAAGGACATATTAACTTATGTTGACCAAATAGCAAAGTAAGCACTCATTTCTTAAACTTTTATATCTCTTGTAGTTTAGGATTGTTTCTGCCTGTTTGATAAAATTTTGTTTCAGATTTTTGATAATTGTTTCGGTTTTTGATCAAATTTTGTTTCAGCTATTTGATAATTGTTTCTGTCTTTGATCGAGAGATCAATGTAAGAAGAGCGGCTGCAGCAGCCTACCAAGAGAATGTTGGGAGACAGGTAGGCAGACTTTGAATCAATTTAAAACAACTTTAAGCTATGCTAAAAAATTTTGCTTCACTATTTAAGGCATTTTTAACAGATAATATTTTAGCAAATTATTTTTCCTTGTTTTGTTTTTTTAATTGTCCAATGTTTACTTACACCTATTTTCAAATGCCTGATGATTAACACCTGTTTAAACCAGGGCACATTCCCTCATGGCATTGAGATACTAACAACTGTGGACTATTTTACAGTAGGCAATAGACCAAAATGTTATCTGGAACTAAGGTACTATCCACAATTAGATAACTTAGAGCTTTGAGGGTATTTTAGCAAATTGTATCAAATGTAAGAGCACCACTGACAATAGAGAGCTATATACGACCATGTTTTCAACTCCACAGTGTTTTCATTGCAAACTTTGAACAGTATACCCATGGTGTTTTAGATCACTTGGTGAATGTGAAACTATCTCACTGGGACAGGTAAACTATTTTGATATCATTTTTAACATGGCCTTTGCACACAAGATGTCTTATGCCACTTTTAGAGCTGACGAAACCATGTCTATACTAATCTAATAGAGATGTAATAGAAGACTTTTTGTCATTTTAAAAGGTTTAATTCTGTCTTTTTAACTCTAGCACAATTAGAGAATTGTCTTCAAAAGCACTTCATAACTTGACTGGATGTGCACCTGACTACATGGCCACTAAAGGTCTGTATAAAATGTTCGCTTCTTCTTTCTTTCTCACTGTTTTTCTCTCTGTGTGTCTCTCTCTCTCTCTGAGCTGAAATTATGCATGCACTCTACCTAACGGAGAAACAGGCAGTGTTGTGGAGATATTGGCAGTTTTGTGGGCACTCTACTGCTGAACTCAAAGTGATTCAAAGGTCTCCAAATAATGGAGCATTACCTCTACCATATTACTGCTTGAAGTTCAATCTCAATTTTCATTTTATTTAGACTTGTGAGCTGTAATTTTTTAAAAAGTTAATATTTTGATATTTTGTATTACAATGTTTTTTGTGACAGTTTTACCCCAATTGCTGTTGTGGTCGGCTGGCTTGGACCTGTTTCAACGTCACGGCTCTATCCAGGCAATAGCTGAAATTGTGCATGCACTCTATCTAATTGCTGAATCCAAACACGAGTGAGCTGTTACTTGATATCTTTATATACTATTAAGCATTAATATAACAATGTCAGTAACTTAAAATGGGGCTTAAACATAACAAATTTGCTGAAAATTGCAATAAAATATGATTATGTTTTTTTTAACAGCTATACTCAAATATGATCCAGATTATAGCTAGAACTAATGTTTTATTATGGGTGTACTAGTTTCATGTTAATTTAAAGCTGCAAATATTTTACCCACTCTGTCTACCTCAATTTTAAAAAAAGGTAAATTATTGTTAGGTTTTTTTTTGATCCACAGAAATCATCTGAAAGTTCTTAGTGCAGATGTTATTGATGGAATTCAAGACATATGTAGAAAGGTTTGTATGCAGACTTAGAAACAACATTTTAAACTCCTCCATATGACTTAATAAGCTTTAATATAATTAATTATCAATGTTAAATAATGTCAAATTTTGCCATGTGCATGGCATGGTGATTCTTTCATTTCACCATAATTTCTCTCCAGCTCCACGAGTTAAAAATGTTTAAACGACATGGTGGAGAATTCATGCGAACTTCAGGTAGAGATTTTAATTGCCGTAGATTTTATATTTCTCTGTTCTCTTATTTACAAAATAAAATAAAAAATTGATACAGAAATGAAAAAAGCAAAACAACTTTATTATTCTGCACATACTTTAGAAATAGTTCTAGATTATGGTCTATGTATGTTGACATTGTATTTTATGGCTTTCAGTTTGTTGTTTAATTGAGAAGTGTTCAGTTTCCAAATTGCCATTTCATGATAAACCTGGAATAGGTAAGATATGTCTTGTTGTTTGATAAAATTACCTGTATTTGTATTTTAGAAGTGTTGGTTTGTTAGTTAGCTAGTCACATTTTCAATGTGTTCAACACTTCTAAATGTATTAGAAACTATGTGAAGAAATTCCATTTGCTGTTGGAGTTCAGCAATTACCTGTAGATTCATTTTAGATTTTAATCTTATTTCACTTTCTTTCTTTCTTTGATGTCAAAATGTATTTGTCTGCTATGATGGATAGTGGTTTCTTGAAGAAATCATTACAGATTGTTAAGCTGCCATTAAGAAATTGTCCATATCTTTATTCCTTATCAAGCATTAGAACTGCCAGAAGAGATTCAGCTATCTAGTAAAATATTATTTTATTGATACATATATATGTACCTATAGTATATTAATAAAAAATATATTTCGATTGCACACCTTTTTTTTTTTAATAATTGTGATCCAGTTGAAATGTGGCGGTCTGTTATTGATGAATGTTTGACAAGAATTGAACCTGAAATACAGGTCAGTGATGAGGTATTTTATTTAGTTTTCAAATGTATTCAATGATTAAAGAGAAATAACTCTAAATAATTGTCAGTGTCTGCTTCATGAGTTTTGTAAAAAAATAGATTGGCATAAACTAGCATGAATAGAAACACTATTTTGAATGTCACTTGATGTGCAGGAAGTCATGCAGTAGTTTTCCTTGAATGTAAGAGGAGAGGTGGTTTTCTTAGAAACAAAGTAGAGGAGATGTTTTATTTCTTGTGGAGGGTATAGATTTAGTAAGGATCTTAGAATTTAATTCTTTTAGATGATTAAATATGGAATGTAAGTAAAGTAGCCGGTTGGACTAAATTGATCTATAGGACCAGTGAAGCAGCATTCATAATTTTCCATATCCATGGGATACTAGGGGATAGTGTGGCCAGCACAATGCCTTGCAGTCTTTACTTTACCCCAACAAAAGTCAGGTACCCATCAGAGTAGGTTAGACGCCCTTCCAAATGTGGGAACAAATTAAAATTATAGCCTTCAGCAGGATTCAAACCCATGACTTTTGCTACGCCAGCCTCTGTGCCCCATAAAAATCTAAAAAACCATACTTAAAAAACAAAGAATTCCAATCTTAATTGATTAATTAATCCACATTTTTAAAAAAATGAGTATAACTATTAAGAGGAGAAAAAACGACAAATAAAAAGTACATTAACTATTGTGTTGTTCATACAATGTCATGAACATTTTGCAGGCTGCTGCTATCTCGGCCATTCCTCCATTTTTCACTGAGTATTACACACAAGCAGATGGATCTGTTGTAGCGGAGAAGCAAGGTTCAGTTCAATTTCAATTTTTTTAAATACACACAAACCTTTTTTTTTTGTGCCTTTTTTTTTGTGCTGAAAATAATTAACAAAACAAATTTATTTTCCCAGAATCCATCATTTCACTTTACTTATCTGAACTGAAGTCTTCCAACCAAGCAATTAGGTAAGAGCAAATTAATTATTTCTATTACTAGCATAACTCTATGTTTGAATTAATGAAATATTTCAATACCGATGTCTACCAAAACTTGACTAAGTTCACTTTATGTTGAGTATCCATTGGAGTCAAGTGGGTTTAGGGACTTCACTTTACACAGAAGATAGAAAATTAATATTATCCTGCAGAATCTGAAGTGACAATCCTGAAACTGTGACAGTAGATTAACACTAAGAAATTATGAGGCACAAATAGTATTCATAACTTTAAACCTGAAAAACTAAAACTAAATAGTGAATGTAATGATGATGTAGTTAAAGAAATGTTTTCCTTAAAATCAAACAATCAATGTATGTGTTTTTCCTTCACTAGACAAGGTCACAGTTTAGCAATTGGAGCTCTTCCTAAAGGAATGTTAAAAGGCCAGCTAGTCAGAGTAATCTCAGGCCTTAGAACTGCATCACAGATAGCAGAAAAACAGGAGAATATGGCAGAAGCCAGAAGAGATGCCATCATAGCACTCTCCAAGTAAGGAGTCTTGTTTTTTTTATTTGAACTTAGAAGGAAAATTTGTTTGTGTAAAACAGTCAACAAAACTGTGTTGTTGTTTTTTATTAATTTTTTTGTCAAACACTACTTACAATGGATTCTCTCATGCCTCAAAACTAAAAAAAAAGCCCACTTGATTTGAAGACCCCCAAAGCATTTAAAATTTGTTTGAACAAAACATGATTATTCCACTCAACAAAATTGAAAGGGGAAATTGTATAGCTCTGTGGTAGAAAACTATTAGATCTAACTGATTTTAAAGAAAATCTTTTTAAGAACTAATTGTTTGATTTGAAACAACTTGTACAAAGGTATAAATCCTGTATCACAATTATTGTACACAAACTCCGCTATACACAGGGTTCCCGCGGCCTCCTGAAATTTCAGGATGTCCTGAAATCCTCCTGAAATTGAAAAAAAGGGCAAAAACTCCTGAAAACCTCCTGAAATTTGAAATAATCTCCTGAAA
Organism: Anisus vortex; assembly: GCA_949126835.1. Lineage (NCBI taxonomy): Eukaryota > Metazoa > Mollusca > Gastropoda > Planorbidae > Anisus > Anisus vortex. The sequence goes on from OX421494.1 coordinate 23,764,559, forward strand.
TGTCCTGAAAAATTGAGCTGACCCCTATTTTTTCCTTCTCCAACACGTGTCCCTAATTCAACAGCCCCACCTCCTGCTTGTTCGCTTACGCTTGCTACGCCAAGCCTAGCCCTTCTCGGTAAAGATGGTATACAATAGTATACATACAGCTCTTCCCCCTCTTTTGCTCCCTCTCCCACAGTTTGGTGTCTGCTAGATTTGATAATGATAAGGACTATGGTGCCTATTTTCGCGATCAATGTTTAGAATGCCTGATTACGCTACGCGCGGCGCCTACTAGTCTACTTGGGGTCAGCGAACCAATACATTTTGCAAATTGATTTATTTTTAAATATATTTATATCAAAATACACAAAAATAGGTCTTTTTATTAGTTAAAAAGAAAACGATGACATTTAAGACGCTATCTTATATCATATGCTAAAAATTCCAGTCGGCCTCTTTAGCTAGCCCTACTAGAGGAGTTGTTCGCGATGTAGGCCTACGCCGACATCATTATCAACTTTTTAAAGGTGTAGGCCCTGCATGATTTTACTAATTATTAAATCGTATGGGTAGGCCTACAATGTGTTTTTTTTTATCACTGTGGGAAATGTAGGCAGACGATTTTGGATCTAGGCATAGGCCTAACTGGTGTGGCCCTAGGTCTATCAGTTTATCAGTCTAATCTAGAAGTCTAAGTCATTTTATTCACCAATACATTGATGAAATGCACTCAATGCTGAATATATCTGACTAGAAATAATTACAAACAAAGTTAATGGTAATTAGGTTAGGGCACTTGTATAGCGTGTCATCAAAACCGCGTCATCAAAACCGGCGCCGTTCTGTCTAGAAAGCATAGGCAGGCCTACTTCAAAAGACTTTTTTTTTGGTGTCGACCCACTATAGTGTTAGCCTACTATAGGGATAGGAACTGAGTATGGACAGTGACTTAGATGTAGAAACAGATACATTACTTTCCCTTATGACTAATGGCTGTATTGATCGGTTGTTTTAAATAAGTGAAGCGCTGTGTATGCCTTATATGCATGATTGAAACCATTTTTTAAAGGAAAGTTTTCAAATTAGGGTGAATTTTTAGTAGCTTTTATGTTTAAATGGTATGAATTTTTGAGAAGTTAAAAGGCAGTATGCAACTTATCCTCAGGTGTTGTGTTTTTTTTTTAATACGGTAGTTTAGGGAGATATATGCACCAGTTTAGAATCAGCTACTCCCTCCCCCCTTGCACTATTTGCCCCTCCTTAAAATTACCTGCTGTAAGGTTTTATTTTTGTAGCAGGATTTTAATAGTCTTAATGATCATAATGATTGGAAAGTAATCAAATTGGATTATCTACATGTCCTTTACAATAGCAGTTTTTTTTCTTGTCATAGTGATAGTTTTTTTAACTTGTAAATCTGTAAGCTTTCTATATACTTTTCAGTGTAGGCCCATATAAATATGTTCTCTATACTTGTTAATGTAACACTCTATATGTTACAGATGCCCCTAACAGGACACTATATTTCCATTCTCTACCTCCCCCCCCCTCCTTTTTTATTTTCATAAACCAAATTTCTTTTATTTGTACTTTTTTTTTTAATTATAAGATCTCTAAAGACAGTTAAAGGACTCTATATAATGAACATAGCTTAATAGTACATATTTAGCTTTTACATTGTAATGCCCTTAAAAATATTTAATTTAATTTTATTTGTATCTGAGTCATTGTTTAGTGATATAGTGAATTCGGTTTTGCCGCGCCTCCTGAAATTTTAGATTTTCTCCTGAAAAACTCCTGAAAACCTCCTAAAATTTTGATTTGAGTTTGGTGCAGGAACCCTGTATACATTAAAACAGTGGTTGCTTAATAAAATTTTGAATTACAAGTCCACACTGTATTTTTTGCCATGTTTTTATCATTGACAAGAACAGTATGTCTAACCAATGCAGGCATTTTGTTTACAAAATCATTTTCAAAACAACATAACACTTTCTAAATAAATTCTAGTGTTTTGGGGACTACAATCAATGGAAAGAATAGCCAGGACCGTTTACAGAAGCCATCCCATGATCTCACAGAGTCACTGCAATATGTGCAAATAACATGATTGAAACAATAAGAAGCAATAATTTCAATGTAGTAATGTATCTGGTAGTAGGCCCCTCTTTAATTAAATGTGCTTTTATTTAAAATGATCCTATACTACAGTGTCTGCAAGACAGTTGGAGTCCAGCTCAATGGCAGTGTGGATGAAGTTATCTGTGCAGGCAATGTGAACACAGTTTATTCAGTGTATCTGGAGGCAATGAAAGACTATACACTGGACAGTAGAGGAGACATTGGTGCTTGGTAGGAACAGTTTTATTTTACTTTAGATCACACTGTTCTGTTGTAATGATTATTATAAAATATAAAAACACATGAACAAAATTAATGTTGAAATGTTGAGCTTAAGGCTATTTAGCTATTTAATTCGATCAAATGTATTATTAAAAATTTCAAGGGACATAACACTATATTTTGATATTTGACATCATTTGACAGGGTGAGAGAAGCCTCCATGCAAGCCTTACATGATTTAACTAGTCTTATTGTGAGAGTTGATAGTCAACTACTTTCTCCTGAAATGTAAGTCTCAATGCTGCAGAATGTGAAGATATTAAAACAATTCTCTGATACGTTAATGATTATTTTTGTTTAAGTCAGCTTATATTTTAATAAATATTTATAATAAAATATAAAAGTTACCTACCCTTTATTATATTTGTTTTTACTCATTCATTACAATAAGCCTTAATAGAATATATGTAGAGATTACATGGCAAATAGTGTTTTTTTTTTTTTTAAACTTTAATTTTAATTTTTTTCTTCTGAATTTTTTTATTCCAACAATTGTCTAAATGTTACGCCTTGTTTTTTCAGTATCAAGCAAGTATTTTGTAGTTTAATTCAGCAAGCTGTAGAAAAAATTGACAGAACTCGCAGACTAGCCGGCATTCTCTTTACCAAACTTCTTTATCACAAGTAAGTTTTGGAATGAAGATAAATATTTCAGCCAGATAGTATTGTATCTAAATGTAGTTGTTTATTTTATGTGCGTCATAGACCAAGAGTCTATAATACAGAGGCTCTGCTACCAAGTAATCCCTGTCTGTTGGCTGTTCACTGTATGTTGACATCATAGACCAAGAGTCTATAATACAGAGGCTCTGCTAACAAGTAATCCCTGTCTGTTGGCTGTTCACTGTATGTTGACATCATAGACCAAGAGTCTATAATACAGAGGCTCAGCTACCAAGTAATCTCTATCTGTTCACTGTATATCGATGTATTTTCTTCACAGACCACAGATTCCTTACATACCACAAGAGGAAGAAGTCAAAGCAATTTGTCCAGAGTAAGTTCATGTTAAATTTTGATCTTATCTTGTCATTAACAGATGCTCTATCTATGCAGACAAATTATTGTGTCCTACACTTATCTATGGTTTTATATTTCTGATAAAGATGTTTAATGCTTTCAATTTTTTTATTAAAACAATTGAATACATCAATAAGAATGAAATTTTTATGTACACATAAACACAATTCTTAAACTGTTGTATGAGCTAATAAAATGGGATGCTCTGTGTGCTGTGTGACGGATGGTTGTCTGGGTCAGTAATGTTTAAGCATCTATGTGTCTTTTGTTGCTTTTTTTTATAGTGGGTGAATGACGACAGGATAGACCAGTGTATACAGGGCAATGGGGAGTTGTGTGCAGATATTGCACTGGAAAGGTTGTGCTAGTTTTATGGACTTTGTAATTTTGTGCAGGCGATTCAAGGACTGGTGTCTTTCATTCTTCCATTTCTGTCCATTTATTTCATTAAACTTCATCTATGAAATATAATGTTAGTTGGTGTATATTAACTGTGTTACTAGTGTACTAAATATCAATATAAAGAACTCGCACGTCACAAGCTGTAAGTATGAAAGCTATAGGCAGCGATTTGTTGAATATTTAACTTTCATGCTATTAAAAGTAAAAAGGTAAAATAATATATCTTTGAAAACACTGTGCCATAAATAGCATTTTGGATTCTGTTTATTTTAACTACATTTGCTACATTTATACCATCAATCTGCTTTTTTTAAAACTTGATAATCGGCTAACAAAAGGAGAGAAGCATGCTTGTTAAAGCTTTAAATTTCTGATACTTTGTGAGTTTATATTTATTACAATCTTAAAGTTTGAAACTTGTTAAGAATCACTCAATTCAGCTTAACATGGTCATTACTTTTGTTAATGGGAAATTTAAATTCAAAGTTTTCTCCCCGTTTTCAGCCTATCCAAGAAATAGTCCTTTAAAAAAGGGACATTTAGATTATTTTTTTTAATCAAGCAAGAACTATCCATTGGCTATTAAAACAAAAATAGTGTTAAAGCTGTGTTTTATAATTGTCATTTGGTTTTATTCATGTCTGTGATGATTTCTTGTTTGCCAATGATGATTTCTTGTTTATTAATGATGATTTCTTGTTTGTTAATGATGATTTCTTGTTTGTCAATGATGATTTCTTGTTTGTTAATGATGATTTCTTGTTTGTTAATGATTTCTTGTTTGTTAATGATGATTTCTTGTTTGTTAATGATGATTTCTTGTTTGTTAATGATGATTTCTTGTTTGCCAATGATGATTTCTTGTTTGTTAATGATGATTTCTTGTTTGTCAATGATGATTTCTTGTTTGCCAATGATGATTTCTTGTTTGTTAATGATGATTTCTTGGTGTTGATACTTGATCAGGTTACTAGCCATGGAAACCAACTGGGCTGCTGAGGCTGATACTTACCCAATATTTTCTAAACTGTTGGGACTAGAGACATACACCTACAGTGTCCTGCTTGGTCTTGTCATTAGTGTTGGAGGACTTACAGAATCTTTAGTGAGTTGATCTTATAACACTACACACTGTAACATTATTATAACATTAGTGTTGGCGGACTTAGAGAATCTTTAGTGAGTGGATCTTGTAACAATACACACTGTAACATTATTATAACATTAGTGTTGGCGGACATACAGAATCTTTAGTGAGTGGATCTTGTAACAATATACACTGTAACATTAGTGTTGGGGGACTTACAGAATCTTTAGTGAGTTGATCTTGTAACAATATACACTGTAACATTATTATAACATTAGTGTTGGGGGACTTACAGAATCTTTAGTGAGTTGATCTTGTAACAATATACACTGTAACATTATTATAACATTAGTGTTGGGGGACTTACAGAATCTTTAGTGAGTGGATCTTGTAACAATATACACTGTAACATTAGTGTTGGGGGACTTACAGAATCTTTAGTGAGTTGATTTTGTAATATTGGTTACTTTTATCTTTTTGCCTGGTGATTATCCTCTAGGTGAAATTTTCAAGTGCCTCACTACAAGAGTATATCAAATCTTTATCCCATACTAAAACTAAACTCTTGAATTTTATGGAAGTTTTACTGAAAATATTTCAAGATCACCAAAAAGATGACAGGCAAGTTGAGAATATGTTTATTTGTGCTTGAGAAAAATAACTTTTTTCAATGTTTCATAATGAAGAGACTGTTTATAACTTAAGACACAAACAAATGTTGCTTAAAAATAATATTAACTTTGATAATACTTGAAACTGTCCATAGATATTATTACTTATAAAATTATTAGTTATCACAAGTTATCTCATTTGTTAATACTTGAAACTGCCCATAGATAGTATGTATTACTTATAAAATTATTAGTTATTACAAGTTATCTACTTTTTTATTACTTGAAACTGTTCATATATAGTATTACTTATACAATTATCAGTTATCACAAGTTATCTAAGAAATTTGATTTTTTTATTTGTTCAATTATATATTCATTTTAATCCAGCAATAACTGAATCATAAAAAAAAATGACAATTCAAAGAGTCAAGAACTTAAATATTGTTGTTGTTTGTTTTTTTACTACTAGAGTTTCACTTCCCACTATGAAAACTTTGGATCACATTCTTTCATGGGGGCTTGTTGATTCCATAGCATCAGACAGTCTGTAAGTTCTAATCTTTAAATCCTCTTTGTCATTGTTACATTAATACTGCTAATAATACCATTACACTACAACAAAAATACAACAGCAACAAAAATGCTGTTGACATTCTACTCTCCATTCTACGCACGCCCGCTTCACGACAGTTGCATAAAATCTAGTCGAAATGGTCGGCTTCTTTCAATAAGGGCAAGAACAGAGAGATTTAGCAACTCTTTTGTTCCGCTATCAGTGAGAATCTTTCAAAAGAGTCGTCAGAAAATACAATAACTGACTCCTAAATGATTTTTTTTTCATTTATGATAAATGGTATGATAGTGTGTGTGAATGTCTATTGTGCTTGAGTACAAATGGTTCTTTAATATTGTTTTAAAAATATGCTAAAAAGACTGTATTTATGTAATCAAGTCACATTTCCATTTGTTTGGATAAATAAAGTAATCTTATCTTATCTGAACTTTCATTCTCTGCTCAGGGACTCTATTCCAGACAAAATTATTCAGCTGATCAAGTCAGAACTTCACAAGTCTGGAAACCCTCAGAAACTCATGGCAGGAGCTGATGTGTAGGTTATTGTTTTATTGTTGGATTGCTAATAGTAATTACAAGGTTTTAGCTCATGTTAATTCTTCTTAATGAGCATAAAAAAAGACATGTACAAATTGTTTTTGAAGCAGTCTCTGGGCTCTAGTTTTCTATTTTGTATTTCTGTCTGCCAGATTTTGTGATCTGCTTCAATTTGAAGGAAGTCCCAGGAAAAAAAGTCTGACTCAGCTTATGTTGTTATTGTGCCATAAGTACCCCAGGGTAAGTTTTTTTGTTGAAAATGTACTTTTACATATAAAGTAGATCTGTAATGCACGTCGATAAAATGTGCAGCTTTCTCATCCTTAACCAGGTCACAAAAAGGTAAAGTTCGGAAATCGCAGAACTACATTATTTATAACAGTTATTTTGTTGATTTTAATTATTAACATAAAATACAACTATAAAAATAAGTTTTTTTTTGCAACATTCAAATACATTTCAAGATATGTTATTTTCGTTATTTACAAGTCTACATTTCAGTCATGTTTAAAAAAAGCACTTTATATATATATATATATATTTATATAAACTTTGTTTTGTTAAAACATTTTGTAAAAAATTGTGTGGCTCATACTTGAGATTTTCCCATTAAGATTAATAAGATACATTATAATTATGTTTCAAGCAACACACTTTCTCCAGTTCCCCTGTAAACGTTGTGTGACTCGATAGTTTAGAAACTATGATTGGAAAATGTCTTCGTTAAATGCCTGACCAATGATAAAGAAAAACTAAAACTTTTGTCTCAGGTGAGGAAAACCACTTCCAACAAACTGTATGAGGCTTTGTTGACTTATGATGAAGTTATGCCGCCAGAGAATGCAGGAGATGTGATGGCTGTGTTGAGTGAAACCACATGGTTGGTAGCTCAGTGACGTTTTTGTTTGTTTATATTAATATGGCATTGTGCGATTTCAATTAAGTTTCACTTAAAACTTACTTTTACAATCTGTTACTAAACTTTTAACAGTGTTATTTTTTCTATATATTATTTATATCTGGTGAGATTTAACTAAGCCAATGGAAAATGGCTAATAAAAATCAGATTTTTTTAGAATGTTATAAATGATTTGTTTCATACAATGAATGAATATTTGTAGTTTTAAAGTTAACTGTGCTTCACTAGGGTCAAGGTGTGGTCTAAACTTTAAACTTATTTCAAGAGAATTTGAGATGAGATTATTCTCTCAGGGACCAAGAGAAGAAAGGGTATTTTTCTGGTGAAAGCGCTGCTTTATGTCTCCTAACAGACAGTTGCCAATGGGCAGTTGCAGCCTGCAGACAGTAAGCAATTTGTATCTGAGCAATTGCATCCTGTTCAACATGGGTCAACTCAATTCATTAGTAATAGATGCACATCATCTGTATGCTATTTAAATGAAAACTTATTTGAATGAAACATCTGTATATTGAAACTTTGTTTCAGGGATTCACTGGATATGAATGATATAAGAACCAAAAGGAATACACTGTGTGAGCTGTTGAATATCAAGCCACCAGTTGTTGTAAAGGTAAATACATGAAAATTCAAGTCCATTTTTCAAAGAACTATTTACATGTAAACACACACAAAAATTAACTTTTCACAAGAAATCTTAGCTAAAACTTGCATTTACTTTAAATTATAGCATGTTAAAAAGCTGCCATCTTCTGTGAAGTAATTATGTTTAGTATTTTGACTTATACAGAATGTTATTTTGAAACCATTAAATTATTAATTAATCTTTTTTTCCCTCCCAGAAATGATAACCCAGACCTGAGTGTATAGAATGAAACCCATTGGTTTGATTTTAAGATGAAGACACAAGAAGCCAGCTTTGTGTGTTTTTTTAAATTCTCAATGTGAAGCTTATTGACTGAACCTGCTCAGAACAAACCTCTTATTTATGTTGAATTATTATTTTCCTTAGAGCTTAGAGCAAAGTTCATCCTTTTAAAGCTTGTGTACGGCTTTCAATGTTCTTAAACTAAATCTCCAAGACTTGAGTTCAAACATAAGCAGCCATTTTTTTTTAAATAAAGTATCTAGTAAAGAAAAGTAACAACACCAACACTGTGTTCTGATATTCAGAGATTTACTTTGTTCACTTACACCGTAGAATGGAAATGACATTCTTGCTCATCATTTGTGTTCCGCTTGGATATAAATCTCTCACTGATTGTTGATGTCGGCTTGATCAAAGACTTAATTGATATAGAGGAGGTGATCAACACTTGAAGATAGTTTCAATTATATAACATTGTGTAAATACAACATTTAAGAATAAAAATTTTAAAATTGAATTTTACATTTTTTTGGGTCAGAATTTGAGTTTTTTAAATAACATTTTTGTCAAATTAATGTTTTCTTATTGTTATCTAGTTAATTTACATAAACATAAGATACAAGTTAAGGTTATCTTAAATGTTACAAACGCTCCTTCTATACAGAAGATATTTGAGTCTAGTCTTGCATTAGTATGATTAGTGTTAAGTTTGATGACTAGTTCTTCCATTTCTGTCCCCTGCCTGAATGCCTCTGAAAGAAGGAGATATTTCCGTTTGTGCACATGAAATGTTTTTAATCCCTATTTGTCTTTCTGGCTATGCATTGTATTAGATCATTGTGTTGTATTTCTAAGTAAAAATATACATGGTGTATGTACTTATTCACTTCCTCATTCTTGGAAAGTTTCTAAATTTAGTGAATTTACTCATGGCATTCTAGGTGTTTGTTGTGCTTAAATTGTTTTATGGTATAAATTGAGCATCTTCAAAAAATAGATCAACATTGGGAGGCGAGTTGGGGGAGGGGACAAGAGACGAAATTAAACTTTGAGGTGAAAAATAATGTTCTATTTGTGTGTTTCCTTGTTGAAATTCAATGTTTATTTTTCGCTGATACTTAACATTATTTATGCATGCAGACACACACAGGGAACAAGTTATTGTAAAATATTGAGTTTAGTGCATACTGTCTGTTTATTGTTTTACGGTGAACTGTTTATGAATTATTCATATATCTTATCAGAATCATAAAAAAATAACACTTATAGATGTAATAAATATAGATAATATAATATAGTATTTTTATAATATTGTTATTAGACACCAAGCTAAAAGTATACAGTGCTGCAATACTGCCAACATTGCTGTACGTTAGTGTGTTGAGTAGACATGCAAAACAACTCAATCCCTTTCATGTCGGATGTCTTTGCAAATTACTAAAAATACGAAGGTTTCAGACACAGAAGTCTAGCATTCACACACAGCTTCTGAAATCTCAGGCGCGATTAACTGGACATTAAGTAAGAATGTCGGATTACAAATTGCCGAAGAAGCTTCAATTTGGCGAGCTAGAACACGGCAAAAGAAGAACCGGTGGCCAAAAAAAAAAATAGATTTAAAGATGGTCTGAAAGCAACCTTAAATGAAGTAAACGTGGACCCAGACAGAAGCGAAATGTTATATTTAACTTATACTTATATCGTCCGGGGCATATCTAGATCTATCGACAGAAAGTAACAGAGCCTCCAGGGCTGAACAAAAACGTACAAATAGAAAAATCAAACAAATCTGCAAGGCGCTACCAAACCCCACAGCCGCATCATTTGTGTGCAATACCTGCAAAAAAAACTTTCAGGACCCAAATAGAACTAATAGGCCACCAAAGAAGCACTGGGGGACGTGGCCATCTTCGGAAATGAGGGACGAACAACAAACACAACATAGTTTTTTTTTACAATATGTTTTAAATCATTTTAAATTCACAACATATTTAAACCACATAAACAGCAAGCGAGGTAACTCTATCAATTTAAACTGAAAATTCAAATTTACTAATTTGATACACGATTATTTTTAAAATTACAATAGTATTGGAATAATTTCCAAATATGGCAAGGCTGGGAAGATACGAACATTGAACGGGAGATTCTGTGGCCTAAACACTGTCCTTCTCTTCTGAAACAAAACCAAAATAAGCTAAATTCTGAGTAAAACATTGTACTAATAGTAATAGTCTAAAGAAAAATACTACCGGTGATATAAACACATTGAAAAGAAAATATGTTTTAAAAGTTAAAGCTATTGATGTATGTATGGCAGTTTAAACTGTTATGTTACATACTGTACCGGTAATAAAGTATGTTTGTTTCATATTATACAGTAGGTATCAACATTATCCGCCAGAGTAAACAGATGGAGGCATGCGGTACTTAATGTCTAGATTTTGACCAACAATGAAATGCCTGGCCGTCAAATGTTCAGGGAAATATGATAGTCATTGATAGCAGTAATGAATTTTCACATTGAAAACACTATTGTCATTCATTGCAACAGATGTTGAAAGCTCGTGTATTTATTGGGTCGTTTGGTACACACCCAATGGACACATCATGGGATTGTCAAAGACATAATGGAATCAATAAGGAAAAATTTATAAAAGGAGACTGAAACCACTGAACTATGACTCGGACCACTAGAAAATGACTGGGACCCGTGGAAAATGACAGAAACCCATGAAGTATGACTGGGATCCCTGGACTATGACTGGGACCACTAGAGTGTGATTGAGACCCCTGGACTATGACTAGGACCACTAGAGTGTGATTGGGACCCCTGGACTATGACTAGGACCACTGGAGTATGACTAAAACACCTGTAAAAAGATTAGAACATTGCACTGATAGCCCCTACAACTGGAATTCGGCTCGGAGGTTGAGCGTAGTGCGGCTACCTCCTCGTAGAGATAAAGGGAAAGGGGGTTCCTCGACTTGTTTCGCCCTAAGCCAGGGGTCTGGAACCTATGGCTCGCGAGCCAGATGTGGCTCTATCGATGGCTGCATCTGGCTCGCAGACAAATGTTCGATTATAAAAAAAAAGTTTCTTTAGACTACCTTTGATCTAAAAAAAAATACATATTAATTGAATATCAATATTTCATTCTACAAAATGAGCTAAAGACTACTGCATCAGAAGAATTCAGAGGCATAATTATTGAACTTTTAGTGTTGAAATTACACAAAATGCACACATTTACTTTAATTTTTTGTTTTAAACATAATATATGGCTCTCACAGAATTACTTTTCAAAATATGTGGTGTCCATGGCTCTCTCAGAAAAAAAAGGTTCCCGACTCCTGCCCTAAGCTATCCAGTCGAGATTGTGCTCTTTTTCCCCTTTCTTCTTCACATTGGCGGTATCGTGAATGAAACATGACAAAGTATGTCTCTTAGTGACTAATGTAGGTCTTAGTCTAATCACTAAAAAAATTAAATATACCTTTTAAAACATCTTTAGTAACCTAAGCCGAGTGTCAACCCTTTTGATGGAGGCGTCCACGACTGCTAACATCCTTTAACCCATCATATAAATAAATATTATATTATATGTTTTATGATTATTCAATGTAGATATAGTTGAATGATGTGCATAGGTTAAAGGAGCCCAGCATTTCTAATGTAGCGCCCAAAAGTGATTTGTCAAAATATTGTCAGCGAAAAAAAGAAAGGCTGCAGAGGTCGACAACTATTGAATTAGATCCTACCAGTGGTCCCAAAAAGATGTCAAACAAGACTATGTATAGGCTACAGGCAGGCCTGGATTAACCATTAGGCAAACAAGGCATGTGCCTAGGGCACCAAGTATTTGGGGGGCACCACAAGGCCTTAAGAAAAATGTGTATATTGTAAAAGCTAAGAGCAAAAAATTAACGAATTATTTAGTTTCATTTAAGCAACAGGTGGAACAGGATTTTACTGACACCATCAATCCTTTTGATAAGTCTATTATAGGCAGAGGCGTATTTAGGGATGTTCCATATGTTTCTATGGAACAGGGGCCCCCACACAAAAGGGGCCCCCACATATTCCAAAATAACAATTTTAGTATTTCTTTCGGCAATTAGAACAGGGCTGTTGTAGAAGCGCAACAATGAACAAATACTGTGAATGGGAAATCACATTTGATTGTTAAGTGACACTGGCAGGGTCGAGTCCACAAGGAGCCCCCAAATAAATTTGGCCCTTGGGAACAGGCCCCCACAATCCTTAATACGGCCCTTACTATAGGCTGTTCTGCAAATCCAGACACTGCATTAGTGATTGAAAATGAAATTTGTTGAGACCCATTTCAGTCTGCTGAAGATGATGATAAAGATGAAGATTATAAATATGAAGATGATAAAATAAATCAAGAAGTAGATCCAGGACTGTGGATTGACGTCTCTGCTGATGATGTGGCATACTGGGTTGACTGTGGGCCCACTAACTGTCAACATCATTATGGTCCCTTTGATAAATCTTGCCGTATTTATGCTGGAGTAAAAATAACAAGATATTGTTCTCAAAAACTCTTGCACAAAAGCAAATGGTGAGCAGTACAGGAGAGAAAGATTATTGTATTCACCATCCACGGGATCTGTGTACTGCTATGTTTGTAAACTTTTTGCGTCTAAAGGTTCCACAAGTTTGGCTGATAAAAATGGGTTCAGTGACTGGAAAAATAACATTCAAGATGATAATCATGAACAAGTCTACTCATAAAGACTGCATGTTATATACAAAGCTCGTCGACAAGGCTCGGGACTACTACAAAAGCTAGAATAGCTAATAAATGTTTTGAGGCGAGCAGTAGAGGTTATTTGTAATATAGCTGAGCTTGGTCTGGCTTTTAGAGGGACAAATGAAAAATGTGGATTTTACAAAATGGAAATTATCTAGGGTTGCTGGAGTTGGTCAGTCAGTTTGATCCAACTTTTAGCATCACCCATTGCGAAATATGGAAATTCTGGAAAAGGAAATCCTTTTTATTTATCCAAAACTATCTGTGAAGAACTGATTGAAATTATGTCCCAAAAGGTCCATGAAGTAATTGTAGTGAAGTAAAGGTTTCCGGTTATTTCAGCTTGTCGGTAGACTCAACACTCGATATTTCACATATAGATCAGTTAGCGTTGTTCTTCAATATGTGGTAGATGGAGAGCCCATTGAGCGCTTTTTTTTAATACTTTCTTGGACATGCAAAGTCACACCGGTGAAGATAAGGCTAAGGAAGTGTTGCAGTATTTTCAAATCCTCACTTATGCGCTCCCCCCTCACCAAAAAAAAATAAATTTTGCGACCTACGCAGCCGCCTAGGTTGCCCATATGGATAAGCCGGCACTGTCTGCTGGTGATTGAGGCAGACTTGTTGCGCAAAATTAACTTTGATTATGTACTCAAAAACTTTGCCAGATGTAAATCTAAAAAAAAAGAACTTTAAAATATAAATGTGTGCTCTCTCTAACTATCTCATCTATTAAAAAAGTTACAGTATTTTGTGTTATTAATTTTAATACAGAAATAAATACCTTATGTAGGTTTTATATGAATGATAGTAGTACAAATATATGTGTTAACAACTGTTTTTCTTTGTTAGTTTTTTGCATAATATTGAACATACCAGCGGTCAGTGGAGGATCGGGGGCCCGGTGAAGAAAGGGGCACCCATGTGGGTTTGTGCCTAGGGCACCAAGATGGCTTAATCCGGCCCTGGCTACAGGTTATAACTAAACTATAAAGTAATATTGGCAATCTTATAAGTTTACAGACGTTCCTTCTAGATAGAAGATTATTAGGCTACGTCCACTAGGCCCAAAACTCCTGCAGGGCGGCAGGGATTCGTCGGTGGCAGGGATAGAACCCGCGACCTGTCAGTTGGTTTTTGGTTGACAGTCCGGTGAACTAACCACTGGACCAGTCGGGTTAGATAAACATAAGGACAAAAACACTTTCCTTATCCCTTATGCTACAACAAATGCATGTAAGTAGGCCTACACTTTCTTATAGAGTGGCATCCGGGCATGGAATGGTTGCCTGAACAAACCAGGAAAACCACTAACTTAACATCATTTAATACACTAATAAAAATGCAAGACTGGACTCCGACCACAGATGAGCGTAAGACTACGGTAGGACGCAATAATCTTCTATATAGAAGGAGCGTCTGTAATGTATAGGCCTAAGATGAAGAAGCTAATATTATGTATTAGTATTTTTTAAGGCACATTTAATTATGTTATAGATCTAATTTAAAAAAATTAATTATTTTTACCTCAAAACTAAGAAAGAGTGTCGAGAAATAGTTGCACAACTTTTAATAGACTACTATTGTATAGGCCAGGCGGTGCAACAGACCCGCCAAACTTTTCACTGTGGCCACCATATAGCTTCTAATGACAGGTTTTTTTTTAAATTCATTTTATAAAATAATATTGATCTAGATATATTTACAGTATTTTTTATCCGTCTAGTTAGTCTAGTTGTAGGCTATCTAATTCAAAATGACGCAAAATTTGCACACCTCTAGTATACTCCTAGGCATTACCCATTAGATAATTTAACGTGTTTTCGACTTCATCCTGGTTTAAAAACATTTATGCCTGCATTGTGACTTTACAAAAGGCAAAAAATAACACCAATTAGGCCTAGATATACTTTAAATCCTGAAATAAACAACCAGGACCAAAAAAAAACTATTCGCACAACTCTCAAGTCCAGGTCTGCGTTATTTACTTTGCCAGGTAGGCGGAATGAAAGGGGCTTTAATAACTTTTCTCACCAGCTATATGTCAACACACACACACACATTCGCTCAAGTAAACAAGTCACTGACTGTCTTGATACGGTCTTCATTTCTTGGTGGAAAATTGATAAAAACGGTCATAGTAACACTTACACTGGACTTTATTATACAGTAGGGGACACAAATCAGTGTTGACCGATCACGTGTCTGTCAAGAGCAGGCAATCGTATAAAATATAGTCAATGAATTAATTAAATGTTTTTGCTTTATTAGTGTAACGTTGGAAAACTATTCTTGTTTCGGTAAGTAGGAAAATTGCTTTGTTGTAACAGTAGTATTGGGTCTGAGATTATAGTATGTACCGGAATATACATTATATCCAATGAATGGGTAATTGTGTTTGTATTTTATTTACTAAGTTACTATTTCGCAATAAGTGTGAGAGTGGGGATGGGATGAGTTAATATATTACGTTAAACAATCCATTTGTTATATTTCTACATTTCGTGCTATTGGTGTGCCTCTAAGTTGGATTACATTTTTGTTTCATTTTAATGTGCGATGCAGTCTATACATTATTTAGAGTGACAATACATTGTATTACTTATTAAACACTCCAGAAACAAGTTTTTGTGCGTTTCTTTTTCTTCCTGGATTTGAACGAGAGGCCCTCCAAATGGATATTCAAGACGCCGTCGCTCAAACTTCGTGTCATAGGCCTACTGGTATATTAGTGGCATAAAGTGATGTGTCAATTGGTTTGTTTGAGACAAATGGTGGGAACACTTGTGAACAGCTGGGAACAACTGCGAAAATTGTGTGACATCATGTAAACGTAACACCATCGTATTTATTAGCATGTGCAAACACCGCCCTCAGAAGTTTAGCAGTTGTTATGGACTAAACGTTATTTGCCTTATTTTCTAAAGTATTTCTAAACGTAGCCATCTCGTTAAAGGGGATTCACATGTCTACAATTAAAACAAATTGGGTTTGCCCCATCTGGAACAAATCTAGACGACGCCCCTATCAGATACAGGCTACCCTTTTGCCATGCTAATCTTCGCCCTCTGGCAGACTGTGACAAATGGGAAAGTTTATTGTATTGTAGGTTATCTATTCAGCCTGTTGGTTGGAAAAATTTGTTTCGCGACTTAGTCAACGACACTAGACCATAACAATACAATGGGTCTCAAACTTTGTTTCTTTTTGTCATCTCTCGGTTCTATGTCATATTGTAGCGATATATTTAGCCTGAGGGGATCCTCTCCTGATGCCAGGGCTTTGTCAGGATGTGACTCTGGTAGACGAGAAAAGTTAAAACCTTGCAGAATACTCGATTGGCTATCGTTGTCTGAAAGATGATGGTGATGACCATTTCACTTCGTTACCCATGGACCAAGTGTGGAACCACTAGTACGCTTCTATCAAGAGCACAACGGTGGGCTCTCATTGCACCGTCGAGAGGCTCCGAGCCTCGGTGGGGAGGAAACAAAAGTGCGCTACAATCCCGCCTTAACAAGGCCTGGTGCCTGGATGCCCATACCTAGCCTATAGTATGGGATTTGTGCAACCGGGCGACAGTGCAGCTATACGGGCGAAAAAAAATCACGATAATGATAAGATGGAAATTTCATAGTTGGGAAAAGTAATGTAGTGCATGTGGCTGCGGAGACCATAACGGCGTGCCGGGGGGTGGCTGGCGCCCAGACAGGATCTTGATGATCCCCCTCAACCCCCTTGGTCTACCCCTGAACATCGTTACACCCTTGACGCAAGAGCTCGTTCGGTTGTTGTTGTGTTTTTTTTTGTTTTTTTTGGCAGGTATAGTCTGATGATGACGTCCACTACTGTACCCATGGGCCTTAAAGACTGGCGTAGTGTGTAAACCGCCGATACATTCACATTAAGAATACACCGGCGGGCGAACGCATGGGGGACAGCCCCCGCAGCGGGTCCGAGATCCATTGCACTGCCGAGAGGCCACCGGGTCTCGGTGAGGAGGAAGCAATGGACGCTGCAACTCCGTCTCGAAAACCACTCGGTGCCTGGATGCCTGTGCCTATAGTTTAGGATTTGTGCTACCGGGTGACAGTGAAGGTATACGGGCGAGCCACCACGATAATGATGCTTAGGGGAACCGCAGAGAACGGTCGCTGGCCTGCGGAGACCATTCTCTTTACACGGCACGCCATGGGTGGCTCTTGGGGTGGCTGGAGCTCGGACCTATGCTCAACGCCCTGGACCCAAGAGCCGAAAGGCTCGTCCGGGATTCTTAGAGATTTTTTAATTCGGTGATGACCTTCACCTTTGTACCCATGAGCCTCAAAGTTTTCGAAGTGTGTAAACAGCCGATACGATCGCATTCAGATAACACCGGTGGGCGAACGCATGTGGGACAGGTCCCACAGCGGCTCCGGGTGTCCCACTATCCATTGCACATTGGGTAGGCCTGTGGCCCCGGTGGGGAGGTAGAAAGAACGTTGCAAGCCCGTCTCGAAGAACCTCCCGGTGCCTGGATGCCTGTGCCTATAGTATAGGATTTGTGCTACCGGGTGACAATGCAGATATACGGACGAGCCACCACGATAATTATCCTAAGGGAACCGCAGTGAACAATCGCTGGGCTGTGGAAACCATTTTCTTATCTTATACATTACAGACGCTCTTTCTATAACGAAGATTATTGCGTCCTACGCTCATCCGTGGTCCGAGTCTAGTCTTGCATTTTTATTAATGTTTTAAATGATGTTTAAGTTACTGGTTTTCCTGGTCTGTTCAGGCAATCTATTCCATGCCCGAATGCCATTCGGGAAGAAAGAGTAGGCCTACTTATATGCATTTGTTCTCGCATAAGGGACAAGGAAAGTGTTTTTGTCTTTATGTTTATCTAAGCCTTACAACAGGTTGTTATTGGGTTGTATTTCGAAATTAGAGTTTACTACCTTATGTATTATTACTACTTTACTTTTTGCCTTCTGTCCTCTAGTGTTTCTAGGTTTAGTGATTTGACTAATGGTGTTACTCTTGTTAAATTGGGAATATTCACTAAATATGAACCTTGCAGCTCTTTTTTTAATTTGCTCAAATTTTGTAATGTTTTCTTTAGTTGATGGGTCCCATACAGATGCTGCATATTCTAGTATATGCCTAGTAGGCCAAACTAATGTGAGATAGCATTTTAGTTTTATATTCTTATTACATTTGTAAAAGTTCTTTTTTATGAATCCTAATGTTTTGTTTGATAATTAAATTACCTTCCCAGTTACACGGTACGCTATTGGCGTGTCGTGGGGTGACTGGAGCCCGTACAGAGATTTGGTGTGCCTCTCCAGAGCTCATTCCTAATACGTTACGCCCTCGACTAAAGAGTCCTTCGTGCTCGTCCGGTTTGTAAGAGACATTATAATTCGGTGATGATCTTGACTCTATAAGCCGATTCAAGCACTTTATTTGTGAGTGCCAGAGTGTTTATAGCACAACCGGATTTAAATGCTAAATTATTTCACAAACTGAGTTCTTCATATAATAATAACAACCCGAATTACAATGATAAATTTTATCACACTTGAACAGGGCCGGCTTAAGATGAAAAGAGGCCCTAGGCTATTCCACTTATGAGGCCCTTTCACCTCTAATTTTTAAGTTTGTAAATTACATGAGCGATAATAAAATACATCATTACTGTTATATATATCAATTCATTCATTCATGGAATGGAATTCATTCGTGGAATTCATTCTGTTTGGATCAAAACAACAAATTAAAAAATGTCAAACAAACTATCTACTAGTCAACGATGCCAATATCCAAAAATCAGCTAAAATAAAATATCTTGGGGTATGTTTAGATGCAAATCTAACCCTGAAAGAGCAAATAAAAAAACAAATGTAACTCTGCAATGTGGAATCTGCAAAGGATAAAAAGTATCAGGAATATTCTAACAAGAGGCTTGTGAGACCTTAATCGTAAGCCTGGTAATCTCTCATCTAGACTACGCGAACTGTCTATACATTGGACTGCCAGTGTGTGATTTGAACAAACTACAAAGGGTCCAAAACATGGCTGCAAAAATTGTTCTAAACACTGAAGACAACTCAACAATCTGTCTAAAAAAACTGCACTGGCTACCTATAACACTTAGGATAAAATTCAAAGTTTTGACAATACTCTATAAAAGCCTTCATGGTCAAGCTCCCCAGTACATGCGATCTATGGTTGAGCTGAACACACCGAGGAGGGGACGACTGCGTTCGGACGGAATGCATCTGCGGCTCAAGGTGCCAGGCGTAGAAAGAAAAACATTTGCAGCTCGCTCCTACAGCGTCGTAGCACCTCTGTGGTGGAATGAACTCCCAAACAAAATCAAACAAGCTGACAACATAGACATTTTTAAAACAAGACTAAAAACACACTTTTTCGATTTATTTTAATAACATATGGTAAATGTAAAGCGCATTCGAAGACTTTGTTATGAATAGCGCTATATAAATATGTAATTTGTTTGTTTGTTTGTTTGTTAAATAAAACATGTTGTAATTGGTACTAACCTTTATAAAAAATGTGGCACGGATAATAAATTAAAACAAAGAACTAACCCATAAAAACAAAGTTTTTATTATACTCATTTTCTTTGTAAACTAAGTTTATATTTAATTTATATTTTGATAGATTAAAATAAATATAAGTCTTAGTGATATCTAACCTTATGAATTTTCACACAAAAAAAATTTGCGCATTTTTTTCTCGCTTTGTCCCGCACAAACCATAAAAAGTTGGACCGGCATTTTTAACGTGAAACCAAACCTTAGACCATTTATCTTTGAAGTGCTTGTTAATTTTATTTTTTTTTAATCATAATTATAGTATAATTAAATTTTTTAAACTAAAAATCTGAAAGAATGTATTGTTAGTCGACACAAGTCTGCTGCCCAAGTTTCAGCTCGATTGGACGACGCAAAGTGGTCGAAAAATCGATGCAAAGTTTTACAAGCAATCAACCAGACAGACAGTATGAGTTAATAGAAAGGGAGTAAAAAGTTGAGAACACTTATTTGGACATTTGTTATCAGCCCCATATGTAGTACTTGTAACAATAACTAATCAAACTTAACACAAATCATGAAAATCTTTGACTACGAAAATAAAATACGCAATAAAAATTATCATATTTAATTTTCTATCAATTTAAATTAAATATATTCAATACAATGAAGATTCCAAAAATGGAACTTTATTCAAACAAAATCCAGGTCACAAAAAAGAAAATATCAAATTGTATATCATATTAAATTTTATGTTAATAGTTATTTTATTTAAGAACTGATTCAATCCAAGTATACATTTAAAACGAACTAGTAGATTAGAAGAATTTCTTTCTAAACTTTTTTCCCACAGTTTTCTTCTACAAGTTCATCTAAATCTATATTTCTGAAGGACTCATTTTTGTTGCACAAAATACTCAATGCAGACAACCTTGTCTGGGTCATTGTTCTTCTTAATTGATTTTTTATATTTTTAAGTCTTGAAAATTACCTTTCTCCAGTACAATTAGTTACTATTAAACTGAGAAACAGTCGTAAGATTGATTCCTCATTACTCATTGGGGAAGGCCACTTGAATATTTTCTTTGAATATTATTTGATACAAGTCTGTATGCGACAATGTGGAATATTTTGAAGGCTTATGAGTTTGTCTCACATATGTGTGGAAATGAAATAGTTCTTCAGTAAGATTTTGGTTGACATCTACTGGGTATTATTGCATTAACAGCTCAACACCTCTTTGAAGTTCTACCTTTGATAATGTAAGATCGGCAAGTAAGGAAAATATTTGTACTACATCATCATAAACAGAAGCTCTTCTTCCTAAATTTGATTCGAGTGCATCTAATATAGGAATAAGTGATTTAATCCTAAATTTATCACTTGAAGAGAGTTGGTAAGGCATCACCAGGGTCAGATGAATGTTCGTAATTCTATTGCCTTTTACTTCTTATTATCCTTCTGACAGTTTTATATTCAGTATTTCGCAACGTGGTTTTTGCTTGTTGCTCAAGTGCATCAAAATCTTCCCTAATTTCACGTAAAATATCCAAAATTGACCTGTATCAATCTGTACAACTACTAAGTAAAATATTAGGGCTTTGAATAATTTTATTCACTCTTGAAAAATGTCTCAGTATTCGATTCCAGAAATGGAGCATAAACACGAATTCAAATTCTTCCATATTATTTAAAAGATTGTTGGCCCTCAATCTAGTAGGCCCTATCACCCTTTGTAATTTTATCTGAATGTAAATAATTGAGTGCATCGGTGATATCATTGTAATTTTCTAAAATAGCTTATGTAGCTTTTGAGTGTGCCTCTCACCTAGTGTCTGATATATATTTAGGCACTTTAGAATGATGTTTCAAACTTTAGAACTTTATTTCTCCTTATTTTCGGTCCAGTGTTTTTGTGTTCACTGTTTTTAGAATAGTGTAATTTTATTTTTTTTTTAAAATTTGAATGTAGGCCCTTCTTGATCTTGAGGCCCCTCTTGATCTTGAGGCCCTAGGCTAAAGCCTTGATAGGAAAATCCGGCCCTGCACTTGAAGGATACACAACTGGGCATGATATTTTTCAAGCCTGGAAAAATCAATTGAGAAATATGATTTGCCATGTGTCACGTGCGAAATCAGCTACTGACGTTAGATGATATTTTTAGTAATGTATTATTATATATTTATATTCTTTTGATTCATATCCATCTTGGATCTCACAAGGTTGTATAAGAACTTGTATTGATGTTATTCAATTAGATTTGATGTTTATTTGACTCGTTGCGATGTGAATCTTTTGTGTATAAAGTGATTTAGATAAACTGTACCTTAATATATAGGAAATCCACAATCCTGTTTGAAATTGAACACAATTTTATTCCAACAAGTTGAGATGATAAAATATAACAGTAACACAGAACATATATACCAGTATTATATGATGAAACTTAATCAGTTGATATTCTTCTATATCGTACTAAGTCGTAATCCTATCTTTAAGAAAGTGGTCAAAAACAGTCCTCACACATTAGCGCCCAAACTAGAACTTAACTAACGATATTCAACCCTAGTGCATATGACGTATTTTAATGCTATGACGTAGTGTCTAGACAAATACATGTTTTATTCCTAACACGGAAACATTTCGGGTTTAAGATTATTTCATTTTAACTTTAATTAATAATAACAGAACCAATCTAATTATGGAAATAAACTACTCGTAACACTCGCCCCCCCCCCCCCCCCTTAAGACACAAAGGAATTACAGACAGCGTTAAGTATGGAATTCTTTGTAGAGTACCCATAAAATGAACCGAATTCCCAAACTATTCGTAAGATTTAATTGACTATTGGACAATCTTTTAAAGATTAAAATGAACCATATATTACGTATCCCCTTAATAACAAAGTCGCTATTATGGAATCCCTTATCACATTATCTTAACAATGATTATTAATTAAACATTTATTTATCAATTAATATTTACAATTATGATTATTGTGTGTACAACGTTGACCATAAAACTATTACCACCAATAACCAATTCCCACAGAATTGATATGAATTACCCAAATAAGTGGAACCGATTAATAATTGATAGATAATTCTTTAGAAAATTTAATTTATTTATAACCGATCACTGTATAATTAACTAATGATTTTCAGTTATTATATTATTATTATGATGTCTCAATTATGACATCAAGAATATTTAAAAAAAATGTTATAATCTCAGCTGATTTAGCTTTTACATAGCATAAAATAAGACATCCAAATTATAACATGACGACATAGAAACAAACAATTTGCAAAACACATCAATAATCAATTGAACAAACACAAGTGTGGATGTATTCAAGTTAAATACCGGTGTGTGTGCAATTGATGTATGCAATAGTTACCTTTTACCTTACAACGTATGATTGTTTCTAGTAGAATTTGAAGTTTTGTTCTGTAATGTTTCATATTGTAATATTTCAAAACATAGTTTATTTATTTTCATATTTACAATAATATATATGTTAATCAATACAATGAATGACATAAAAGAAAACATTCATGAGAAACTGGTTTCCTCTTGTTCAATCAGTCTTGTTCTATTGCGTACATCTGCGAATAGATTAATATTAATATGTTCATTAATTTGACCTTTGATAGCGGATTGTTCGCAAGCGGGTAAATGTGCCAATTTTTCATTAAGGGTTTTTAAAACTTTTGTGATTTTTAATTTGCTTTCTGCCACTTCACGCTCAATTTCGGGTGAATTATTCCCGACTTTAATAACAGTGTTTACCGAGGCAACAACTTTTTGTTCTTCTCTGGTAATGTATGGTTTCAACATATTGATATGGCACACTCGTTGCGATTTCCGTCTATCAGGGGTCTTTACAAGATAGTTAACCTCACTAAGCTTAGCCATAACCTCGTAGGGTCCTGTAAACTTGGCACTCAGGGGTTGACCAGACAGTGGCGTCAGCATGATAACTTTATCACCAGGTTGGAAGATACGGGTTCTTGCGTTGACGTCATAATAGACCTTCATCTTGTCTTGTGCCTGCAAAAGATTAGATCTGACAACTTTTAATGCATTCTACAGTCTATTTTTAAAATTTTCCACGTATGTCAGTAGACCAGTGTCTTCGGTGGATGATAACCATGTCTCTTGTAACAGCTTTAGTGGTCCACGAACTGTGTGTCCGAATACCAGTTCAAAGGGACTGAAACCAAGAGATTCTTGTACAGCCTCTCTGGTTGCGAAGAGTGCGAAGGGAATACCACGATCCCAGTCGTCGTTATGCTCGAAACAGAAAGTACGGAGCATATTTTTCAATGTTTGGTGGTATCGTTCCAGTGCGCCTTGACTCTGTGGATGATATGCACTCGATACTTCATGACGAATACCCAGCCGTTCTAAGACTTGGCGAAATAACTTCGATGTGAAATTTGAACCTTGATCTGACTGCACGGTTTTCGGAAGACCATATCGGGTGAAGAATCCGATAAGTGCATCAGATATTTTGTCGGCATTGATGCTACGTAGAGGAATAGCCTCTGGAAATCTCGTTGCCGAACACATTATAGTGAACAGATACTGGTGGCCAGCCTTAGTTTTAGGCAACGGACCGACGCAGTCTATAATGATGTGACTGAAGGGTTCTGAGAATGCTGGTATGGGTCGTAGAGGAGCTACCGGAATGGTCTGATTCGGCTTGCCGACCATCTGGCAGACATGACATGATCTGCAAAACGATGTGACGTCACGACGTAGGCCAGGCCAGAAGAAATATGGAAGAATCCTATCGAAGGTTTTCTGAATCCCTAGGTGACCAGCATACGGTGAATCATGGGCCATATGTAGTATGTCCTTGCGGTAAACATTGGGTACCACGATTTGATGTACTTCGCTGCATGTTTCATCGTCGTTTTCTTTCCCTCTCCATTTCCTCATCAACAACTCGTCCCTCAGGTAATAACCTGCGGCCATTGTTTCTAACTCTCCTTCATTCTTTGCTTCCTCTTTTAGCTTCCCGATCTCTGGATCTTTGCCTTGAGCAAGAATGAGTAGTTGTCTAGGCGACAAATTATTTTGATCAGTATGACTTGAGTGACCACCTAGAACATCCGCCATGAAGGTTGCTTGTAAGTCAATCTCTGGTGTTGGTTCTGGTTTCTTTGTCGATTCATTAGTCATCTGCTGTTTCCCCATAGCTCTGGTGATAACACATACTGAATTTTCAGTATTCCTACACTGAACAGAGTCTTTGGTTTCTTTAAGTACAGGATGTACCTGATTCTTGGCAATGTCACTTCCTAAAAGTAATGAAATGCCTCTGTAGGGAAATTTCTTTACTATCCCAACAATAACAGATCCAGTGAAGTAATTACACTTCAACTGTATACGATGTAACGGTGCGGTAAGTGTTCCAGCCATAGTACTGATTAAGGCATACTGGCCTGTATGAGTCAATTTCGACGTTGGTACAGTATTCTTCAACAGTAGAGATATATCAGCACCGGAGTCACGTAGAATTTTAATCTTCCGTTCTCTAGCTTGATTATCTATAGGTGACACATAGCCCTCGCTAACATCTGATAGCATGCACTCGGGTAGTTCTCTGCCTACTGAGTTTCTTGCTACACTACTGCCTCCATAAGTAAACGTTTTATTTACTGATTGTTCATCTGTCACACTCCCTTTGGAGTTGAAACTAGAATGTTCAATAGCCTCGGTCTTCATTTCAAAGACTTTCTCCGACTTTGAGCAACTTGGACATGCGTGTTTCGCCATCTCCTCATGACTAACATCAAATGTCTTTCTATCAGCTTTAATTCTTTTGTGGGCAGTTTTATTTATGTGAGTTTCAGTTTGTACGGCGATGTGTGATAAAACCACGTTGTTCTTGTTTTTAATGGGTCTTTTCTCTTTATGTAGACTCCAACAATTCTCTTTTATATGTCCATCTTTCTTACAGAATGTACAGGTAATTCTCTTTTGTACAAAACTTGAATTCTCTTGTTTATCGGCTTTTTGTTTACTTTTATCCTCTGTCGATCTTAACTTCCTCTCTGTATTACTGTTTTGAGTCCTCAAACTTGTTCTGTCATTTTGAAAATAATGGCTATGCGGGTGAATAATGACGTATTCATCGGCTTTAACTGCTGCTTGTTCTGCTATTTCAATACCACGATCAGCCAAATGAACTTTTATATCAGTGCGAATCTTCTCAGTAAAATCCTCCATCAGTATGAGATTATATAGTTTTTCATAATCTTTATTCACATTCTTAGAACGTAACCATCGATCAAAATACTTTTTCTCTAATCTCAGGAAGTCAACATGTGAAACTTCTGGTTCCTTCTTGTACTCACGATATAACTTTCGATACTTTTCTGGAGTTAGAACATAACTCAATAGTACTCTGCTCTTTATTAGTTCATAATCATTGCATTCCTCTGGAGTCAAATTCAATACAACATCTAGAGCCTTGCCTTTTGTTAGAGCTGAACGTAAAAGTACTGCTTTCTTATCTTCAGGAAATTTATAATCGATCGAGTTTCTTTCGAAGACCATAAAGAACTCATCAATCTCTATGTTCTCCATGCTTGGGACATGCTTTTTAAACTTATATAGTTCTACATTATTTGTTTCCTGAATCGTATGAGTTGACGAACGAGACTTTGCCAATTCAATCCTTTCATTACTAGCGATTCTTTCTTTTTCCAATTCTTTCTCTTTCAATTGTACTTGAATTTCTAACTTCTTCATTTCTAACTGGAATTTCATTTCTGCACTTAGTTCATTTCCATTCATTTTAAAATCATGGTTATTTATGTCTGTTTTCAGGGTTTCTGATACATTGAAAACCACTGATTCTTCATTATTCATAGTATTTTCTTCAAGCATTCTACCATGTCTTTTCAAACAGTTTTTAATATCTTGAATCAATTTACTCCTTACTGGTGTAACTTCAGTAATGTCTATTCCCAGAGAGTTTGCCATCTCTTTTAACTGGGTTAGTGACATGCTATTTAACTGTTCTGACGTGATAGCAAAAATATTCAATTGCTCCAACGTAAGATTAGCTTCCGCCATGTTTTATATTAATGACGTAAATAGAAGATAAAAAATTTCAACTTTACCTTTTATAAAGTCCTTTGAAATATTTTTACACCACTTAATATTTGTAGAAGATAAATTTTAAAGATGATTGTGTACAAAGCTGAAAACAGTATGTCCGAACACAGACAGTGCCTCCCACGTAGACAGAATTTGAATAAATATTTGTTGTAAATCGTTTTCACTAAAACAGTTGTATATCCTCCATTTCTTATACATACAAACTTTAGATCCAGGACGAGCCCCCAATCTTTTGTCACGTGCGAAATCAGCTACTGACGTTAGATGATATTTTTAGTAATGTATTATTATATATTTATATTCTTTTGATTCATATCCATCTTGGATCTCACAAGGTTGTATAAGAACTTGTATTGATGTTATTCAATTAGATTTGATGTTTATTTGACTCGTTGCGATGTGAATCTTTTGTGTATAAAGTGATTTAGATAAACTGTACCTTAATATATAGGAAATCCACAATCCTGTTTGAAATTGAACACAATTTTATTCCAACAAGTTGAGATGATAAAATATAACAGTAACACAGAACATATATACCAGTATTATATGATGAAACTTAATCAGTTGATATTCTTCTATATCGTACTAAGTCGTAATCCTATCTTTAAGAAAGTGGTCAAAAACAGTCCTCACACATTAGCGCCCAAACTAGAACTAAACTAACGATATTCAACCCTCGTGCATATGACGTATTTTAATACTATGACGTAGTGTCTAGACATATACATGTTTTATTCCTAACACGGAAACATTTCGGGTTTAAGATTATTTCATTTTAACTTTAGTTAATATTAACAGAACCAATCTAATTATGGAAATAAACTACTCGTAACACATGGGATATACATTTGTACCTTTGCCACAGACGGTGCACAGTCAACGTTTTCTTAAAATGTAAATAGTAATGAATTATTGAAAATTCACTAAACAGCCTTAAAACCATAGAAATATACTTTACTAGTAGATCGATTCATTTTTCATCAATATACCATTTGTAGAAGAAGTCTGTAAATGAAATGAATAATGGGTGAAACAACCTTTTACGATCTCGGTCTTTACATTACAAGCAGTTTACGTTCATTGCAGATGTAGATTCTGTTTTTTTTTTTATCATACTGGAGTTTATGGCTAAGTCGTGTAAATGTCGTGGAGCTTCTTTTTGCACTTAGAAGAGAAAATTATTGTTTCATTCCTGATCATGAAATAAATAAGAATATACATATTTTTGCCGCACACTGGAGGATAGTAGGCCTATAGTACCCAATAATAGCAAGAAAGCATACGAGACATTAAGAAATATCACAAAAACACAGTATAAGCCAGCTTCCGTAATCGAGGATAGCAACGGTCAGCTCCTTACTGAAAACACAGCAGTACTTGGACGTTGGACGGTGGACGGAATAGTGCACCGAGCTGTATAATTAGAAAACCGACCCCGACCTGATACCGGCATACTACAGAACAAACAGGAAAGAGAGTTGGACGAATTACCAGTGTTGATGAGCGAGGTCGAAGAAGCAGTACGACGTTTAAAGGGAGACAAGTCTCCTGGGATCGACAACATCCCTGCTGAACTTTTGAAACATGGGGGTGTAGCGGTAAACAAAACATTTACAACAATCTGCCAGAAGATATGAGAAAAGAAAAAATGCCCTAAGGAATAGACTGAGTCACTCATAATATCACTGCCCAAGAAAGGCAATATAAAATAATGCCAGAACAACAGGACAATCAGTCTCATCAGCCACCCTAGCTAGGTAATGCTAAAAGGTATCCTCAATAGACTTAAATCTGTGTCTGAGGAATTACGGGCAGTAGAACAGGCAGTTGCTTGTTGCTTGTTCATAGAAAAACACCTACAACACCAACGCGAATTCCATCATAACTTCATAGACTTCAAGCCTTTGATCGTGTATTGCACAATGGACTTTGGCAAGTGATGAGAAGCTACAACATTAAAGAAGGTCTGGTACAAGCGATCGAAGCACTCTACAATCAGGCTAGCAGTGCAGTTCAACTCAATGGCTCTATAGGGGACTTCTTCAAGATGTCAATTGGAGTCCGTCAAGGTTGCATTCTCTCGCAAGTCTTGTTCAATATCTTCCTAGAAAAAAATCATAAAAGAAACACTCGATGACTACCAACCATCCATCTTTATTAGTGGAACACCCCTATGTAATTGTGAGGATTTAAAATATATATAGTTGTTTTAGTGGGACATAATTTGTATAATCTCTAACCCGGTGTTAATGTATGGAATAAACGAGTGACGTTTTACGATAGAAACAATGACGTAGGAGTTAGATTGAACGTAGCGTAGATTTGGAGATAACGACAGACGACCTAAGAATTTGGTAGTGGCAAGACGTGTTTAGACTAGGCTATATAAACTGTTGTGTATTTGAATTCATCTTGTACATAAATTGCATTAAATATTGAGTTCTCATTTTATTACAAGCCGGCAGTTTGTTCATTGATTATTATTATATAATGTGATCTCCCTGAGAGTTGTATACATAGTAATTACAAAATAACGGTCACATTATTTGGCGCCCAACTTAAATTCGGAAGCTCAAGGTGAATTCGGAAGACCAACGTGGAATATTGAAAATCAACGGAGAATGTTGAAGGAGAATCAAGGTGAATAAATAAGAATAGTGGTCCGAAGGGTACTTTACTTTTACATGGCTAGATAAAATTTTAAGTCATGGTGGCCAAAACACGAAATTACAGTGATGGTGTGTCGGTACAGATTTGAAGGGTATTGTCATTGATTTTTCGGGGAACTTGATTTACATTCTCTTAGTCGGTCACCAGATCTACAAAAAGCCTTAACGTGTGACTCTTGCATGTGTACATGTGTTAAGCTCAGGAGAAGCTTTTCGAAAACTATCCTTTTTTTAAAATATTCTATTTGGTTAAGAAAAAAAGCGTGTAAAGCATGTATTTATGTTAAACAATATTCCAACCCTTTAACCAGGGCCCACTTAATTACCTCTAGAAAATCGTAATTGAGTCTTTTAGTCGTACTTTAGTCTGGACTGAGAAAAATATCAAAAAGATGCAATTAGGATTTCAGTTTAGAATATCAAAAGAGGCACTCACTAGGGGCTTCAGTTTAGAATCATTGTGAGTTCATATAGATGTTGATTGTCTTGGCCTAAATGTTTAACTATTGAAAATGTTTCGTTACACCTCCCCCGAACAGGAAAAAGAAGGTAAAACTATTTCTTTTTGTTGTTTTATTTAGGCCCAGAGATTATTTAACGCAAATGATATATCTACTATGTTGTTTCGATCAGATTCGATCGTCTTTCATTTGTTTAGGTCAGTGCATTGTTAGCTGCCTGCTGGACTCTCTATATTGTAGGACCTATCTATCCCTGTGTTAGCTTCGATTTTATTCATATAGGTGTACGCGCTATCTTAACAATTAAAGTTATTTAGTATTATTTCACGTGAAATTTCTTTAACTTCTTAGAAGTAATCGCCACTTTTTTCTCCACGAAATATTTTTACTTCCTTTCTCTTTAATTATTCTCTTTAATTATATTTTATATGAGCTGTCTGCTTTGCCTAATACTTTTTGCCTGATTGTTATAGGCATATCAATGTTATAGGCATAATAATATTATGTAAAAGGAAATGGAAATACAAGTGAACAAACCAGCAAACATAAGAAGTTAACAAAACAAGTCTTTGTGTAGACACTTGTCTTTCTACTGACATTTAGTTTAAGTTGGTGTTCTTTTATAAATAAAAACAACGTTTTAAATGGTTTCGATGAAACAAGCAAGTACCCCCTCCCCACTTTTCACCGACTTTGAAACAGTATGACAGATTGACACACTTGATTTTGATATTACTTTTGTAATTTATTTGAATTTAGTTTCGTATTTCACTGTTATAGAAAAAAACAACTACTTTGAAATTAAGAAGTGTGATTTGAGCTGGAAACCTTTCTTTTAATAACCCCAACAACTAATGACGGCTCCGAGAGCCGCTTGTGGTTCTTTGTTGTGTAAAGTGCGGCCTTCAGTGACTCATGCGTGGCCATCCTTTACAATACAGTTTTGAAATAGTGTCCTTCCTTTCTCTTTAATTATATTTTTATATGAGCTGCCTGCTTTACCTAATACTTTTTGCCATATTACTATTTTACACATTTATGGGGTTGTATATAAAAAAAAAAAAGTTAAAAAAGTAAAAGCGACTGGGCATTGTGTTGGCCACACATCTCCTAGTATACCGTGGCCACAGAAACTGGTAAACGCTGTTTCACCGGTCCTATGATCAATTTGGTCCGAATGGGTACTTTACTTATTTTAAAAACTTTAACACAGCTTGCCTTAATCCCAGTTTACACAAGCAATTAGCTAATATAAAAAGGAATCCCAATTTATCTTGCTAGATGCTGAGAAATAAAGAGTAGGATGGTGTTGTTGTTTGGAAGGAGAGCGCGTCCTTTCTGGGAATGTCAGTCCTTTTCATGGTTACCATGATTTTGACCTACGACATACAGTAGTACAGTCCCTGATACGCATGTCCCCTTCATACTTATCAACATTGGCAACTCTTCCCCACCCCCTCCCCACCCCAACCCAATGGTGACTATAACAATTTTGTTTCATTGTTTGGCTCTTCTCATTATCTTTCCTAGTACTCGGAGATAATACATTTAGCAAACATTTGCACGAAGAAAATACAACAAACAACAACACTTTAAATGCGTACCAAGGACTCTTGATGCGTACATATAGTTATAGCTATAAATAGGCCTAGTCTAGCCAATGTGTTCAAGCAAAGATTATAATAAGATGGACCGCTTGCTCTATTTTTAGAGCTTATATTATGTTCTTTTTCCGTGCGCACCTAATAATGCTGTCTTAAATTACTGCTACGCTCCTACGTTTGCCTAAATGTTTCCAGCGTATACAACTTTCGATCTTAACCCTTTAGCACTTAACCTAATTTCCTATGCGTAGCGCTGAAATCTTAAGCGAAGGGGCGTAACTCCTCACCAAAACACAATATATGTTAGAAAAAAAATCATAACAAATTAAATAATTGACCAAAATCAATAATAATTTATTCTTAAATAGAAAGATGGATGCTGAACACAAAGAAATGAATAATTTTGACATAGTATGAAGCGATGACACATAAAACGTTAAAATAATGACATTGTTTACATTATTTTTACACATATACCCATACACAGATGGATACAATTTAGACTATTGCAGTATTTATCTGTAAAACCTTTTCATTTAATGAGGAATATAATAACCAATAAATTTAAAATGTTATATGTTTAAGAACAATTTGAGAAAACCATTAATAATAAAACAAAATGTTAGTAATAAAAGTTGTTATTCGACGTATTCTAAGTTGCAAAAAAAACAAAAAAACAAATAACAAAAGATTCAAATGTTCGTTTAATAATTTGAGAAATCTCAAGTACAACACAATACAAGTTAATAAAATACTTAACCAATAAAAATATATACAACAAACATTATAATTACAACCTTTAGACAATAAAAATGAGAAAACCATTTCTCTTATTTCATAGGACTATGTAATAAAACACACTATTAACATGGAGTATGCATCTTCTGTATGGGACAAACCAACTAAAAAAAATACAAATTACATTTAGAACAACTTCAAAAATTGGTTCAAAGCTCATTATATGGCATCCTTCCATCCTCAAGGGACGATGGCGCAGTCTCCTTTTCTTTTGTCCCTCGCCTTACTCCTGGTTCGCTTCTCTTCACTCCTTTCTGTAAGGTGGCTTCTGCGGCTTGAGTGCCCTCGCGCACCTTGGACCACCAGAAGGTGCGTTCCTCAAGCAAGGTCGTCCCACTTTTTGTGGTCAATGTGTGCCAGTAGCAAGTCTTTTTTTTTTACAGACGTCTTTAAAACGTAGGTAAGCGCAACCTCTTTATATTGTTCCTTACTGCCAGATTTGGATATAGCAGGGCTCTTGGGATACGATCCGGACCCATCCTGTGGACATGGCCTATCCATCACATGTACCTCTCACTCAGGATTGAGTTCATACACAGCATGTGTGGAATTTCCTACGCAAGCATCGCAGGTGAAAGCTATTGAGCTGGTAGTTGAGCGGCAGCACGTTCGACTGGAGATCCGAAGGTCCTGGATCTGAATCCTGGTGGCGCCAGGATTTTTTCCCAGGACTTGAGGGTGAGTCTACTCAGCTCTGATGGGTACCTTACACTAGTTGGGGTAAAGTAAAGCCGGCTGGGCGGCATTGTGCTGGCCACAGAAACTGGTAAACGCTGCTTCACTAGCCCTATGATCACTTTGGTCCGAAGGGTACTTTACTACTTTACTTATTTGCTTAGCGTATCTAGCCCAGGTCTCACTTCCATAGAACACGAATGCCTGGTAGACAGAGGTTCATATTACAAGAGAATATTCACAACTAACAAGAGTAACACCAATGTTAAATCACTAAACCTAGAAAGACTAGGTCTAGAGCAAAGAAAATCAAAGTGTAAAATACTAATAATGCATAAGGAATTTTATTCCAACTTGAATTTGAAAATACAACACAATAACAATATGTTATAATGTTCATACAAACATAAAGGCAAAAACCTTTTTTTTATCCCATAAGCAAGAACAAATACATATAAGCAATAATTTTTCCCGTATACACTCAAGAAATGGAATACTTTGCATCATTTAAAACACTACATAATAAAAATGCAAAGGTAAGCTCAAACGATAGATGTTTCATCACTAAAATAAATAATATTTTATAATATTCAAAACACACTACAAGTATAATAATTTCACACAAAATACAATTCTTAGCTCTGCCTCTCGCTACTGTGTATCGCTGGATGAACAGACTTCCGAGAGTCTATTTGGACACCTTTATATATATCCTCATAAAAAGGATTATGAAATCGAACAAAGTTAGATAGATTTTTTATAAAAAAAACTGGTATCATGGTCATTGTAGTGGAAGGTTATGGGACCATCAGGCCCAGCAAAAGTAAGGCAACGGTTTAAAAACTAACGGCAAGTGTGACGTACACGAAAGGGTCAACCTGCTGTGAGAATAAAAAAAAGAAGGGATTGATAAATAAGTTAAAATGTAACACACGCAAGCACAGCAGTACGGTACTTGGACGTTAGACGGAATACTAAACCGAGCTGTATAATTACAATAACGTTACCGACCCCGATACCAGCATACTACAGAACAAACGTGAAAGAGAGCTGGACGAAATACAATGCTGCTGAGCAGTACGAAGCTTAAAGGGGAACAAGTATCCTACGATTGACAACATTCTTGCTGAACTTTTGAAACATGCAGGTGTAGCGGTAACAAAATCATTTACAGCAATCTGCAAGTATATACGAGAAAAAAGAATGCCCCAAGGAATAGACCCAGTCACTCATAATAACACTGCCCAAAAAAAGGCACTATAAAACAATGCCACAACTACAGGACAAGCAGTCTTATCAGCCATCCTAGCAAGGTAATACTAACAGTTATACCCGAAAGATTTAAACATGTGGTTAAGTATTTACTGGCAGTAGAACATGAAGGTTTCATACCAGGTAGAAGCATAATTGAGTAGATTTGTTACTGTCGATTACTGATAGAAAAACAATTACAACCCCACCGCGGACTCCATCATAAGTTCATGGATTTCAAGAAAGCCTTTGATCATGTATAGCACGAGGGACTATGGCAAGTAATGAGACGGTACAACATTGAAGAAGGCCTGGTACAGGCAATCGAAACTCGAAACACTCTACAATCAGGCGAGCAGTGCAGTTCAACTCAATGTTTGTGTAGTTGACTTATTCAAGATGTCAAGATTGAGTCTGGCAAGGTTGCATTTTATTACCAATCTTGTTCAATATCTGCATAGAAAAAAAACATGCAAAAACCACTCGATGATTATCATACATCCATCTCCATTGGTGGAAGACCCCTTTGCAACCTAAGATTTGAAGGTGATATTGACCTGTTGGTTGGGAGCAGCAAAGAACTACAAGAGCTAAAATGCAAGTTTGCAGATAGAGCAAAGGGCATACGGAATGAAAATCAGATAAGAATAAAGCAAATAATGATCAAAACCACAGATGCCATAAGTGCAAACATTACAATGATCCAACAACCAATAGAAGAAGTAAAGAATTTCAAAAATCTAGGAACAATGCTGTCCTTAGACGTAAGCTGTGAGACAGAAATTCGATCCATGATTGGGTAAGCAATGACTATAGAAAACAGAATCTGACCCTGCAAAAACATTAGTCTCCAAAGAAAACTTAGTCTTTACATAGCACTTGTGAAAACCGTTGTTCTGTATGGATTTGACAACTGGACACTGTTAGCAGCCACTGAAAACAAGTTCCAGGAATTCGAAAATAAATGCATGAGAAAAATCATTCGAATCTCCTACCTAGAACACAGGACTAATGAGTATGTCTGGGACATAATATCCCTAATTGCGGGATCTCAAGAAACCACTATAACAACAATCAAACGGCGCACATTGACATTGTTCAGTCATGTGTTGCGGCATAAAAACCTGACAAAAAACTATCCTCCAAGGCACCGTAGAAGGTCAGAGGCCGTGAGAGGAAATGCTGGTTCGACAATATAAAAGATTTGACATGGCTGCAGATGACTGAACTATTGACGGCCGCTCAAGATAGGCAAAAATATAACAGCTGATTCGCTCTCCTTAACAGCAACAACGGGCAAGGGTTTGATGATGATGACACACACATAACAATATATTAAAGACAGACAAACTGCAGATTTAAAAATTCAAATTCTTGACTAAACATATTTTTTTAATTGATCATTAAATTTTGGCAAAGCAAAGTCCTTTACACAACCTTATAACAAAATCCTTTTTCTTAGAACAATAGTGGCAGGAATGTATTCTTGCATGCATCCTATTTGCTGGTGCTCATTCAGATTGATAGTTGCAGAACCATGATATTGTCCTTAATGACAGCAAGATCAAGGCCGGTGGCCAGGAACATGAGCATTTAGAAAAAGGCGGACTTTGATACCATCAAGAAATTCACAGTAGCATTCAGTGACGCTTTCACAAGTCACACATACCTACCTGAGTATCCAAGACCACTTAACCACAATGACAAGTAAACAGGTCCCAAAGATCCATCAACAACCACGTGCCCTGGATAAACAACAAGCTCATGAAGATCTCGAGACGCAAGTAACGAGCTTGGCGGAAAGCAAAAACTTCCAACAAAGCTTCATACTGGGAGCGCTTCAAAAACATCAAGAAAGAAAGCCAAATGAACTAATCGACAGAGCTACCAGAACTAT
Organism: Anisus vortex; assembly: GCA_949126835.1. Classification (NCBI taxonomy): domain Eukaryota; kingdom Metazoa; phylum Mollusca; class Gastropoda; family Planorbidae; genus Anisus; species Anisus vortex. Next base: position 23,800,788 of record OX421494.1, read on the forward strand.
GTTAGCAAGATCGATGAAGCAGATTCAAACAAAAACCTATGGTGACTTATAAAAAAACAAGCGAAGTGATTCGATGTGCATATAACCCTTAATGAGGAATGGACTGACGTTCAGCGACAGTAAGGCTAAAGCTTATATCCTAAATAATCTTGTCTGCATCGCATTTACCAGAGAAGATCTAAGCGCCTTACCCAAGCTGGATGAAAGCCCCATCCAGATATGCCTGATATAATCATCATTAGTAATGGAGTACAGAAGCTGTAATCAAATATTTACCCCCCCCCCCAAAAAAAAAAAAAAAAAAAAAAAAAAAAAAAAAAAAAAAAAAAAAACACAGCGGGTCCAGACAATATTCGATACCGTCTTCTCAAGGAATTGGCCTCATTGACTCTTCTCTTCAAACCACTGGCAACATTTCTACAATCTAGAAACACGCCCTCGCGCAGCCATTCTTTAAGACAGGGGATATAAACTAGCCAGCCAACTACATGTCAATCTCACTGACTTGTGTGTGCTGCAAGCTCATCGAACACATCCTCACGTCGGAGATCACTAGCCACCTGGATAGGAACAACATCATTACTGCGTCACGTCGGAGATCACTAGCCACCTGGATAGGAACAACATCATTACTGCGTCACGTCGGAGATCACTAGCCACCTGGATAGGAACAACATCATTACTGCGTCACGTCGGAGATCACTAGCCACCTGGATAGGAACAACATCATTACTGCGTCACGTCGGAGATCACTAGCCACCTGGATAGGAACAACATCATTACTGCGTCACGTCGGAGATCACTAGCCACCTGGATAGGAACAACATCATTACTGGCGCCCAACACGGGTTCACAAAAAAGAGATCCTACGAGTCCAGCTAATCCTCACATTTGATGATCTAGCAGCGGTAATCGACAAGGCTAGCCAAACTGACATCATCCTACCGGGCTTTTCCAAGGTCTTTGATAAAGTCCCTCACCAGCGGCTCCTCCTAAAGCTAGATTGATACGGCATTAGAGGTAAAACCAAGTGATGGGTTGAAAATTTCCTCTTTGATCAAACTAAAGAAGTCGTCTTAGAAGGTGAGATTTCCTGTATTGGGCCAGTCACATCTGGTGATCCTCAAGGCTCAGTATATGGGCCCACACTGTTCTTGATATTCATCAATGACTTGGGCTACGGGATCCACGCCAAGTTATGACTCTTTGAAGATGATACCATCCTATATTCTCAGTTCACAATTCCTAATGAAACGATCCATCTACAGAACGACGTAAAGAAGTTGGCGTTTTGGAAATCTAAATGGCGAAATGCGTTCAACGTTGATATGTGCTACCTCCTCTCTATTAAAAAAAAGAAGACCACGAATCCCACTAACTGCACCTTAAACGATCACACTCTTGAGAGGTTACTTGAAGCCAAGTATCTAGGAGTGCATATCACAGAAAACCTCCACCGAGGCACACATGTCAAATATATTGTTGTCAAAGCTAACAAAGCCTGAGCCTTCGCTCACAGGAACCTCAAGGTATGCTACTCAAGGATCCAGCCCTATTGCTGTAAGTGTTTAGCTCGACCCATCCTGGATTACGCAGCGACGATGTGGGATCTCCACCAACAAGACCTGATATCCACATTGGAGATAACACAACGACGCGCAGCACGTCGCACCCTGCAGGACGACATCCTCAAAACAGCCACTACAGTACCGCAGAGTGTTAGACAAATGCACCCTGATGTACATGATCATAAATGGTCACGTGCACATGTTCACACAGTCAGGTCTTATCAAGTGTCCCTCTCTACCAGAGGTCATCAGCTCAAACTGCCCGTCCCACACGCACCTACCGGTGTTCATAAATATTATTTTATTCCATCGGCTATTAAACTGTGAAACACATTGTACCAAGCCTCCACCACTGCCCCCTCTGTGCCGGCTTTTAAATCTTCACTACAAAAATTTGACCAAAGACTTGGATAGCTATAAGTTGTAGATACACAAACTGGAATTCCGGTGCATTAATAGCAAATCATAAAAAAATTGTGAACTGATTTGTTTGGGGTCTAACGGGGTATCCACCAGGGGCGAAGCCAGAAAATTTTTCTGGAGGGGGGGGGGGAGGTAAATTTCGAGAGACAAACCTTTTTATTTTTTTGCGAATTTAGTAAATATTTTGTTAAAAAGCTGTTGAAAAAATATTTTTTAAAGCCCCCCCCTCAGCCCCCCTTCCATGTGGCTTCGCCCCTGGTATCCTCAGGATATCAATAGATCATTACTTAGGTCTATATCGCTTTCTGAATCATTTTCCTCTCTTAAATTAATGTCCAAAGGAACATTACTGGGCCCAGGCACACCCATATAATAAAAAATCAATAAAACATTTCATCGTTTGGTCAAGAAAATGTCTGTAACTAAACAATTAATAAAAAATCTTCTGCTTGACCAATTTTTATCAAAAAAAATATGTAAATAAACCTTATTTTATCCTGTCACGTAATCAACATCTCCTAGGCTACGATATTTCAGTTATCAGCAGTAAAAAACGGAAATAAACAATGGATGTGAAGAAAGCATTTCCGGCGGCTTTCGGCCGCTCTAGGTGTTAGCGATAGAAGCGTCTTTCGGCGGCTCTAGGCATTAAAGCCTTAATTTCAGTTTTTCATTGAGAAAATCATTGCGATTGAATAAAACGGAAATGTACAGTGCAAAAGTGAATCCGGAAGTCCGAAAAGAAGTCATTCGAGTCATCAAATAACAGAAACATTAAAGCAAGCGGTCCATCTTATTCTAGTCTTTGGTCCAAGGCTCAAGGAATGGTAGCAACCGGCTTACTGATGTGTAGGTTTCTGGTTAGTCTGTGGCTTGACCTGAGTGAGGTAAACAATGGTTGTGCCCAAGGTCGTAGTCCAAACAAAGGACGTAGTTTTCTGTACCGGTACCAATAAATTGTTTTTTTGTGTATACAAACGGACACTTAGACCTATCAAGCTGGATGTATTCCGAAGCAGTCCTACACCAATGTTTCGCTGCATTTACATACATATATATATAGAGAGAGACAAAGAGAGAGAGAGAGACATAGAGACAGAGAGAGAGAAGAAGAAGAAGAAGTAGAAGAAAAAGAAGAATTTTATATATAGCGCTGCCACAATATATATTTGTTCATCTGTGTGTTTAGTGTTGGTAGGTATGTAGCTCTTTATAATACAAACCCCTGTAATGCGAATGTTACTAACCTAATGCTTGCCCGCCCCTGTTATATGCCTTTTTAAAATATATTATTTCCTAACAGATAGTTTAAAACTACTGGAACCCAAAATGAAAACATACAAGTCGGGTAGATCCAATCGTCTGCTAATTGCGCTCACTGTTGTATTCGTTATTGTGGTTGTAATCGTTGGAGCAGTTGTTTGGAAAGTAACAAAAGACTCATATGAACGTCAGTCATACTCGGCACAGGACCTGCAGACAACAACGCCAGTTTTCACAATCACGACTGAAAAAGTGACCTATTCCCCCGAGGTAACTTCACTCCTAAGTAAAATACTTCTGTTGATGAAAAAATTTTAAGAAACAATGAAGACATTGGGCTTGATGATATTTTTCTCTTACAAATGTAACTTCACCAAAAGACTAAAAATTTAAGAAACACTATTTAGATCCATTAAAAGATAGCTTATTTATGTCTATTTTCTGTCACAGATTTTTAACGTGAAGAAAACATCTTGAAAACAAATTTCTAACAGCACACAATACTTTTATATATAGACAAGCTACATTGCCCGGCGTTGCCCGGGTGAAAAAAAAAGGACTGTCTGGGGTGCAGATAACAAATTTATAAACTACACTTACTGAATACTTTTAGGAAAGTAAATAAATATTGTAATAGGGTAAAAAAAATAGTCAAATATTTTTATTTAACAAAATCTATATTGCCTATAGATTTACAATGTCTTTTGTTTTTAAAAGTTTGAAAAATTAATTGTCGAAAAAAAAAGTATAGTCTAACTGGAGGATCGAACCCTGGTCGCCCGTATAGCAGTCCACTACGTTTACCACTGAGCTATCGAAGACACATGTCCGATGTGAAAAATTATTAGACGGTATATGGGGCTAGGCCTAGATAGGTCAGTGACACACGTGTTTTCAAATTGACCAATGGGGATCCTCGCGGGGCTTAACACTGTCTTTTTATATATATAGATTAATATATTGGCCCAAAATGGCTAAATTTTAATATTCTGCAAAAATTTAAATCCTGGTGTAATGTTTAACCGAAAAATTATGGCAAATATGCTGTTATGGTTTCAAGTATGGATGTTAATCAGTGGCGTATTTTGGCATGTTCCACATGTTCCAATGGAACAGGGGCCTTCACACAAAAGGGGCCCTCACACATCCTAAATAGACATTTTTTTTTGTTACATCCCTATTCTTTCATTGAAAATATAAAATAAAATTTATTTATTACCCTAAAATTTTGAGCGCCAGGGACAGTCCAACCAAGCTAAGCGCAACATTAAATGTATGATTATACAGAATGTAACATGAATTAACAGCACTTTTTTTTTGGTATTTGAAAGGCAGAGCGAGGCCACAATGGGCCCCCACATAAATTTGGTAACAGAGTCCCCACAATACTAAATACGTCCAAGATGTTAATATCAATTAGCGAATAAAATACTCAGAAAGATAGCATATAGGCCTATAGATTCTTCCCGATAAAAAAAAATTATTCTTGAACTAATCATGAGAAGCAACAATATCATTAAAAAACGTGTCAAAGTATAGGCCTAGACTCTGGTTATTAGGAACTATAAATTTGTAACAAAATTTAAAAAAACTGTCCCCCAAAAAATCTTTGACACATATCATATAGGCTACCTATCTTTTCAGGAACTGCGTCTAAAACCATGGCTCGCGCTAAGGATGCCACGCGATGTTCTGCCAATCCATTACGACATTACAATGTATCCAGATTTCTATGACAACGGAGGAACGTTTTATGGCAATGAAACCATAGAAGTAAGTAGAAATGAATTTGATGAAACCACTGATTTGATCAGTGAAGCAAACACATGCCAGGAATGTCATAATAAGCCAAGAAAAGCTTTGTCGGAGAAAACTATTTCGTTTCTAAAATAAAATGTGATTAGGCAGAAGAAAACTAATCAAAACAAGATCTAAATAAATATAATTAAAAACATTTTATATTTTAGGCTATTTTTTAGTTATATTATATTTGGTTGTAGCTTATTATAGGCCTATTACGCTAGTGGTCTATTTTATTATATTTTATTATGAAGGCAATTATTTGAATTTGAAACAGAGTCTTGTCTTGCATTATGAATTGATTGTATCCTGCATACGTACTTATAATTTTTTGTTTCCACATAATTATAGCTACAGGTAACCAGGTCCACACAATTCATTCTCCTCCACGTCCACACCAACTACATGAACGTGACCGCAGCACAGGTAACGGACAACTTGACCGGAGATGACCTGCCAATAGCCAGAACTTTTTATTATCTCCCCAATGAGTTCTTCGTTATTGAAACCAGACAACCAATGCATGATTCTGTGTTAGTGAGACTCCAGTTTGAAGGCAGCCTAACCAAGGCAATAGTTGGGATATACAAGAGTACATACACCAATACAGAGACGAAACAAAGAAGGTGTCTCTTTTTCTGTGTTGTTATTATACCTGAGCATTACAAACAGCTAACTCTATTAAGTTAACTTATATTTACCTATATTATGTTATCAGATGGTCTCCTTTTTTTCCCAAGCCCATTCTCTCCCCTCCCACATCTCTCTCTCACACACACACACTCTATGCCCCCCTCCCACCCCTACTAGAACAGACACATCAGCAAACAGTCAAATATTAGCATTTGAGAACGTGCAAATACAAGTTTTTGGAACCACATACTTTGTGTATAACACGACTGGCCTTAAACATGTAGTTGTTTTCGAGAGAAGACTAAAGACTTCCTGTTATTTGATCCGTTAAGAGTATCGCAAGAACTGCGATTCTTCTTCTTCGCCATTATCAACTTTCAGTGTAGAATACGCAATTAACAATAATTTTCTTTCCATGTCTTCCCGTCTCTGGCTATCTTATCTAACTCTTTCCAGCTCTTCCCGGTCAGCTGCACAAGAATTGCGATACCAATACCGATATATAAATAGGTAGATAAATAATAAATGTTCTACCTGCTCATCCAAAAGTATATAAAGCTTTTTTTTAAAGGGATACAATCAATATTAATTATGTTTAGCCTGGCGTATATTTCCAATACAATAGGAGAGAGTGGGGACAACTGGGCATAGAAGTTTCAAATTTCATAAAAATGAATATTCTACAAATTTAATACTAAACAAGATGACACGAATGTCTGTTAGATCAGTTGGAAAAAACTTCACACATGCGTGGCATTAATAAAAAACGAAAAAAGTTATTAAAGTATTAGTGAGGTGTATAAAAATGGGGATATGAAGTCAAAGAGTAAGGATAATTTGACCATCAGTTGGGGAGAGCTGGAATATATCCATCCCCATTTCCTTTACAACTTTGCATCTCCTATAAAGGCTACCCGTTTTCAGTTGTTTCTTTTTACGTAGAATAAAAATCTTCCGTCACTAAAACTACAATTTGATAAACATGTATAATAACAATTTTTAATGCGTCTTGTTTAAACACGCGACAATATTATGCCATAAGACTCCCATTTGTTATGTTGTTTTCAACATTGGTGACCTACCTCTTCAAACAGCTAAACGTTATCTGAAGTGCTTATGGCAGTGTTAACAAAAAAAACACTTTAGGGGACGTCCATAAATGACGTCACGCGATTTGTTTTTTGTTTTTTTAAGCCCACCTCCCGCAATGATCACAAGTCGTCACAAAAGGCAGACCCGGCCCTTTCCATTCTATCCAAAATAGCCTAAAGAAGCCTTTGTTTAAACATGCTTTTAAAGGTTAGATATGCTGAAATTTAAATCAAAACAAGAAGTAGGCCTACCAGTAATGCGTTTAACTCACATAGGCCTAACAATTCTTTTCATATTTAACATTAATTTTGATTTCAAATTCATTGGCACCCTTTATTCTCGAGAATCGCAAAATTTCTTGAGCCTCTTATATTTTTTTTAGGTACTGTTAAAAAACACAACTTTGATGCTATCAATAGCAAGATGTCTGGTAAAATTGTATGTCTGACTTTAGTTTCTGGTAAATTTCGTAGTCTGACTGTTGTGGCTTTAGTTTCTGGTAAATTTCGTAGTCTGACTGTAGTGACTTTAGTTTCTGGTAAATTTCGTAGTCTGGCTGTAGTGACTTTAGTTTCTGGTAAATTTCGTAGTCTGGCTGTAGTGTCTTTGGTTTCTGGTAAATTTCGTAGTCTGGCTGTAGTGTCTTTGGTTTCTGGTAAATTTCGTAGTCTGGCTGTAGTGTCTTTTTATTTCGTTTAAACATGGCAAGACGAGAAATAAAATGCTCATATGTTAAAACACATAGGTCTATCACACTAATCCCCAATCTGTTATATCTAAATTTGTCGACAGACAGCTGGCTTCCTCCAAGTTTGAGCCCACATTTGCACGCCAGGCTTTCCCCTGCTTTGATGAGCCGAATATCAAAGCCGAATACACGATTAGTATCGTGCACAGGCCTGAGTATATCGCGTTGTCTAACATGCCACTCGACGGGCAGGTAAGTGACGGATATAAATGAAAGTAGGTCAACAGGTGTGTGCGTATGTGGACTTTAAATTGACCTTATATCATAATTATAATGACTTTTTTTTTATAAATAAAAAGTAATATAATCCCGGTATTTAAAAGTAAGATGTCTATTTTTTTAAATATTAATTCATTAAATAAATACTACAACCAATACATTGACAAACATGCTTGAAATTCATTAAATATGCGAAATTACCCCCCCCCCCCCCCTCACACCAAACCCATACGGTTATGTAAAGTTCTGTTCATACCTGAGCTGAAACAAAAGCCCGCCATTAGAGCATGGTGGAACTCACGTCAATATCTAGCACTGTTTTGGGGTCAGATTTCCTGAAAATGCCTACGCAATTAAACAAGCCACTTTTAACCAATCAATAAAAAAATAAGGATATAGGAGGGCCTTAAATATATTCAGTGGGGCAGTCCCCAAAGATATAATTCAACGTTTTAACAAACGCTTATAGGAGACGTAAAGTATAATAGGCCTACAGGCCTATATAGTTGGCCAAAAAATGAAAGGGAGACAAGCATTTTACAGGAGTGAATACTAGTTATCTAACTTTCCAACTAAAGAGATGGCAATGTTGAATAAAGGCCTAATTTTAAAATATTCAATGCATTTGTTAGCTTTGTGTGTGTGTGTGTGTAAGTTTGTATGTACGTTAGATTTAGCAAAACCGCGGCCGTTTTATTCTTTAGGCTAATATTCCATTTACAATACATTTACTGGCGCATTACATTAATGAAAAGGGCTAATCTATCTCCGTTACCTTCGTATAATTAATATACGATACAATATCAACTGTTGAAATTAACTTGATTTTTCAGCCGAAGCCATCTTCCCACGATGTCAATCTTTTAGTTTCCAAATTTAAGCGCTCTGTTAAAATGAGCACTTATTTGGTTTGTTTCACTGTGTGTGACTTCAACTACACTGAAACGGTATCTAATTCTGGAATAAAAGTAGGTGAATATTAGAGTAGCATTATATTTATTAGATCTATAATTTTACAGACATCCTCAACTCTGAAATGAACCGATATAGTCTTATATATATATTATATTACGGGTAGCCTTACATCCTTTTGTTAGGCCTATATAAGCCTGTGTATATAGGCTATATATATTATATAATATATATTTAAGTTATATTAATACTTGTATTTAACAAAAATTGAAAGGTCAATACTAGATAACGCTGAGGTTGAAGAGAAGACCATTGTTCAGATTTGTTTACACAGTCTTACTCCTTAAAAATGCTTTTGTAAATCGTATCCTATTTAATTTAACATAGTTTATAAAATGACAAGAAGAATCTCATATGTACTTAAACTTAGCCCTTTCAGGCTCAATGTTACAGAGATTTTCTTTAGAATTGGTCTCTAAAAAAAACGTTATTAAAAACAGACATGCACTTCTTTAAAGCAATCAGAACTAAAAATTGAACATTTATTTTAATTTACCCCTAAAATACATCAAGGTAATAATAAGGTTGTTTTATTTTTGCTGGGATTGCTATAGATTCGAGTTTATTCTACACCAGATAAAGTTTCACAAACAACCTATGCACTACAGATGGCCAAACATACTTTGGAAACTTATGAAGTGTTATTTAACATGAGTTACCCTTTACCGAAACAAGGCAAGTTATTCCCCTTTTGTGTTTGCTAATGATTTAATGCAACCAATATTGTATTGTTGTCAGTGAAAAACTTATGTTGGTTTTGTATACTATACATAGACCATATATATATATTAAATTGTTACTTTTTCGAATTTATTAAATCATCCTTTTTGTTTTTACATTTCTTGAATCTAGTTTCAACTCTTTGTATAGTCAAAAAAAATTTTTTTTCCAACTAAAAAGATCTCATTGCGATTCCTGACTTTGTGTCTGGTGCCATGGAACACTGGGGCCTTATTTCATTCAGAGAAAGCAGATTATTGTATAATCCCAATTCATCTTCAATAGCTGATAGGAGAAATGTGGCCACGGTTGTTGCACATGAAATGGCTCATCAGGTGTGATAAGTTTATATTTATATCCAAACTTACATTATTTACAAGAACTACATGTAATACTATTACTAATAGATTTATGTTTAATAAGGGAGCTGTATTGGGAAAAGCAAGGTGTAGTAAAACTCCATTTATTTCAACTCCATTCATTTCAAATTATCTGGGTCATTATCAGTTGGCAGTAAAATTTCTAACAATATTTTAGGATTGGGCAATACAATGTGTACACTGTTGAATTTTCTTTGATTGTGTTACATTAAAAAATTATTTAAATCAGAGATCTGAGTTTCTGCAAACAAGAAATTCAATAATTGTAAAAATATATTTAATTTCAAATTACATTTACATTGACACGAACAAATTGTGTCTATCTTTAGTGGTTTGGTAACATTGTGACTATGGACTGGTGGAATGACCTATGGCTAAATGAAGGTTTTGCCAGTTTTATGGAATACCTCGGTGTAGATGAGTTAGAGAAAGAATGGGATATTGTAAGATATTTTGTCTTTTTCATTGTTTTTTTTTTAGTTACATTATTACAATCTAGATTTTATTAATAAAATTGAAATTTAAAAGGAGCACAAAAAAAAAGAGTTTTATCTTATTATCTAAGGTTCTGTATTGAGTTTAAGCAAAGGGTGTCTTTGTTTTTTTTTAGTTAGACAGAGTCTTGGATTTGGATCTATTCCTTGTTATGAAAGAAGACAGTCAAACTTCATCTCATCCAATCATTGTAGAAGTACACTCTCCAAATGAAATCACTTCAGTTTTTGATGCGATCTCTTACTCAAAGGTGACACCTGCAAAACAAAACCAATTATTTTGTGAAGATTATATTAAAACAACATTATTAGTTTTATATTAATATCATTTTTTTTAAATATGGTAGTTAACATCCCTTCCTACAAATAAAATAACTTTCTATATATGAAACATCTTTTCTCAATAAAAATATAGACTATGTCAGGTTTGTTTTATTCCAGGAATAAATTACCTTGAAAGATTTGTGAATAAAATAAAATTTCCCTTATAAATCGTAATAAATCACTACCAGCTTATGATTTATTGTGCTAAATATTTAATTACATAAATATAAACACATTTTTTTTTTTGTTTTATGTATTTGAACAATAAACAACATATTTTTTCATAATTAAATAATTAAATCCCTTATTCTAGTGGAACTGACTTTAAAAGTCTAAAATAAAGTTTTGACTATGGTTATTAATAAATGTATCTTTTGAAACCAAAAATAAATAAATACTGGGGATTCTTTTCATGACTATTATTAAGAAATTAAAATTATTTACAAATAAAATGTTTCATATTTTAAAAGGTTTATGAAAATTGAGTAATTTAAAAATATTTTTTGAAGGGCTCTTCTGTCATTAGAATGTTGGAAGCATTGATAGGAAAAAAACAGTTTTTTGAAGGTGTATCAGTAAGTAATTTTTTTTTACAAATACTAAATATGTGCTAGAATGAAGGTCTCTAATTATATTAACTATTTTAGTCAATAATGAAAGGCTATATATAAATAATATATATAATCTTAGATTTCACTTCAATTTCTTTAGTTATATTTAAAAAAATTCCAATGGGGAAATGCAAGAACAGATGACTTATGGGAGTCTCTTTCTAATGTAAGTTTTTACATTTATTATTGAATAGTTCGTTTATTTTCAATGACATAATTATTCAGGATTTCTGCGAGTTTTTAAAACCATTAAATATGCTTTGTATTTGATATAATGATGATAGAAAAATGTGACTTTTAATTTCTTTATTTTTTAAAGGTATCTATAATATTTGGTGTTATATTATAGTATAATCTTATCATTCTGTACAAAAACAAAGAAAATTGCATGCTCATTTACATTTAACATTTATAATTATGGCACACAATTGTTTTTAGGTAAGTAGCACATTTGATGTAAAACATATAATGGACACATGGACAATACAAGATGGCTTCCCCTACATCAACATCACTTTAAAGCAGGAGAACTCTGGAAGAACAATTATTGTGTCTGCAACTCAGAGAAGATTTCTTATAAATGCAGAAACAGATGTAGATGAAAATAATTCCCCATTGAAGTAAGCAGTATTGCTAGAGATGATTAAGAAATTATATTTTGCTTTACTATCATGAGAAGAAAAAAAAATTTCGAAGATCGGACAATTACAAGTTTACAAATTGCTATTTGGGTAATAAACCAAGGACAGAGGTGTTTCTTTGGTCTATATGAGCCTAGAAATAATTAGGCTGTTCTTTACAAATAATTCAATGTTCTTCCAAGATTAAAAATTTAGCTTAATTTTAGATTAATATGGTAGATATACAGTAGCCTGCTATTTTGGCAGTGTAGTGCAATTGGTAGGCAAGAGGCCTAATCTGACTAGCATGTCCCTAATACATAATAAATGAAATTCAATACAAAACCTCAACATTTAACAACATTCTATTGTGTGCGTTGATTTTTGTTTTACATAGATCAGTGTTGTTTTCAACAGCTTGTCATACTTTACCAATTTTAATTTTGAAAAAGGATGTTTTAAATGTTTCTTTCTAGATATAAGTGGTTTGTTTCCTTGGATTACCTTTCCTCAGGAGGTGTGTCTGGGAAAGAAACAATGGACATGAAGAATAGTAAGTGGTCAATTTATTTCATTAATCAGTGTAGGATGAAGTGAACAATTCCATTACAATTTATCAGGTTGATTAATATATAAAAGACAATTATAGAAAAAAAGTTTATCATATTAAATGAAAATATTGTGCAGATGATTTAAAAATACATGACATTTCATAAGTTATATAGAATAATTATAGTGAATTTTTTCAAATCCAAACAAATTATTGGTTATAAAGCTTAACATTTTGTACACTTGAATTTTCATTGAGAAAACTAATATTTATTTTTGTTAACAAAATTGTATATTGCATTTTATATAAAGTAAATAATTGTGAAATTCTTACTCCCAAAAACTGCAGTTGAATTCTCAAAGGATTTTAATCTGACTAGTGCCAACAGTTGGATAAAGTTTAATCATGCACAGATGGGTTACTACATTGTTCTCTATCAAAATGAAATGTGGCTTAGCTTTTCAAGATATCTGCAAGTGACGCCAGTTAATGTTAGTGTAATGTTGTCTCGATTTATGTGTTGTCCAAATGTATAGTAGATTTGAACTCATAATATTAATTTAGAATGTAGCTGACATATATAGAAAAGGTTAGTATGATAGACAAATGTATATATAGTCATTAATATTATCATTATTGTCTGTCTTTTATGAAATAACAGGTTTACCATGACTTATAAGGAAGGGGAGTAAGTCTGTTTTAATAAAATAATTTCATGAGGAATTTCTTTAGAACTCTTTAAAATCATACTTTCTTCCATAATAGTTTGGAATATAATTAGAAACTTTATTGAAGCTTATCTATTAAAAATCTATGTAACTATTTAATTAAAAAAATAAAAGAAATAGTTGCTGAAGTTTCTTATATAAATTTTTGCATTTATTATGCCTTGAAAGCAATTGTTATGGTATTAGCTTAAGTAAATATAGGTTTCAAAGTTCCTCTCCTGTTTGCTATTTCAGTCTGCAATCTTTTTTGTCATTAAAAATCTACAATCAATTGCTTTGTCTAGAGTCTAGATGAATTAAGTTGTAGAAAAGTATAATAGCGCAAAACTATGAGGTCAGATAACCACCTTTAAATTTACAGATTTTAATTGGTTTAAGAATAATAACAATATCTTTGCAAACTTAATAAAAGGACCAATCATGATAAATAAAAAGAGTCGTATTGGATTCTTATGTCATTTTAATGAACTGTTAATTAAAGCACAGGGGAGATAACTTATTCTTGCAGCATTTCCATTGTTTCTCTCATCCATTGTTTTTCTCTTTATAATATGGAAAATAGCATTTGACATTTAAAAACTATTTGGGAGACTTGTGCACTATTCTGCAAGACTGTGACTGTGAACTGTTGCTTTTTTTTTTTGTATCAATGTATTTTTTGTATCAATGTAATTGTACATACCGGTAGTGAGCTTTTGTCTCTTTAAACTCTTCTTAGTGTTTGTCTGCTTAAATAAAACTGAAATTATTGCTTTTAGAGCATTGTTTTCAAGTCTGGATATTCCTTTAATTAGGGTTTCATTGTATTAGTACTAGGGCCTGAGTAGAAAAATGTTCACAGTGTGTAAAATCTAAGTTTTTGGATGAAATATTTGCCAAATTTGAGTACAAATTGAGTAGTAGCTGCCACTCCAGAGCTTTGATATAATATGCAAAGGTTATTCTCTTGATAATCTCCCTTTAACCCCCCCTCCCATGTGACCCTCTATATGCACACTTATAACAATAGTGGTAGTTAGAACGTTGGCAGAACTGATTTAAGTCTGAATCATGTAATAAAAAGCTAGAGGTTTACTAAATTTTTCTTATTATTTATAATTATTAAATCATTATTAGCTTTCAAATATGTTTTCTAGAATTGGACGCTGAAAACTGCTGATCGTGCTGGCCTGATAAATGATGCATTTCTTTTAGCTGAGTCTGGTATATTATCTTATGAAATCGCTTTGGAAATGTTGAGTTACTTTTCTAAAGAGTTGGAATATTTGCCTTGGGCTACTGCTAATAGAAGAGCCTTTGTCTATATTGATAAAATGTTAAGTTTAGATCCTGACTATGGACTATGGAAGGTAAGTTGTATTCGTTTTTTTAAATACTATAATTATACTATTTATACTCAAACATATTTAAGTACTTTTAAATTTAATATAATTCTTGGAAACGCTTAGAAAAAAAATAATGGTATATTTTCTTGTTAACAATTGTTTACAGAAATAGCATATATGTCGGCAATTAAATATTATACTTTTTTAATAAGAAAATTATTTTCCAAATGCAATAACCTTAATTTATATTTTGACAGTATTATCAAATTGTGTTTCTCTTCTTCAGAAATTCCTTTCTGCTAAAGTTACACCAATAATTGACAGACTTGGATTTGAAGATGCTGGCACAAGTAATGAAAGGTATTACTAAAGTTACAATCTTTCTTTAAACAAATTCTCAGAAACTTTGGTAGTCTACAGTTTAAAAAAATACTAAGACAGATATCAGATTTGTGACAAAAGATTATTTTATTTTAAATGCTCCTTTTGTTTAAAATTAAGAATGTATCTTGTATAAAAAGTGTGTAAAATATTTTCTTTTACTTGTAGCCTATTTATTTAAGTTTTTAATTTTTCTCTTTGCTTTTATTTCATCGATCTTAACAGCTATCTAAATTCCAGTTCTGAAAAATATTATCTTACCTGCTATTCATAGGTTATTATTAAATAAATGTATATACGGTACAGAAAAAAATATTTGTTTACTTTGTAGAGAACTCAGAAACTTACTTATGGAAAAAGGATGCATTGTACAGATTGATAATGTTGTCAATAATGTCACACAAATGTTTAAGAATTGGTTAACTCTCAATGATAAGTAAGTTATTAACACATTTTAATCTTCTAAAGTTACTGTATATAGATTATATAGACAATAAGTGATGGAGAAATCAAATAGAGATAAATACATTTTAAGATCTGGATATGTAGAAGTTCTAAAAAAAAATTTTTTTTGCAGACCATCTGTTAACATTAAAACAGTAATTTATCGATATGGAATGAAGTATAAAGGCTCTGATAATGACTGGGAACAGGTTTGGGAGATGTATCTCACTGAACCATCACCACAAGAGAAAGAAGTACTGGCAGTTTCACTGAGCAGTGTCCAACGGCCTTATTTAATTTCAAAGTATGACTTTTAGTTTTACACACTAACTTACCATAAAACTTTTAAAGACTCATTCTCATTTAGTAGACAATGACTTATCATATAACTCTCACTAACCTTTTATTAAAGACTCATATTAATTTTTATGAACTTCTAATATACAAATAATTATAATTGCCAGTTTCTCTGTCTGGGTCATAGACCACAAACAAATGCTCTCAAAGCATTTTGGTGGGCCAATATTTAAATCTTCACCTAATGTTGTACCAATATTGGACCAAATAGTGTGCTTTTAGGTCTCCAGTTGGGTCCTATCATGCTGGTGAGTGCTTCCAGTATCTCTGGGTCATTTTTGGTCTGCCTCTTTTTCTCTTGCCTTGCGGGTTACATGAGAGGGCTTGTGTTGTGATGCTGGCTTACCAGTAAAAAATATATTCTAAACATTGCTCTTCCCTCTTCCTAATTTTGGAATGCCTCTTTCTCTTTTATCATACCGGTATATATTTTTTCAGGCATCTTAGTGGCTGTAGGAGATATTCTTATTTTTCCATTTGCATTTTTGGGGGTGCAAATTTATTTATATATATTGTATATTTTTTAATGCCACAAACAAAAATAGGTAGGATAAAGCAGGAAGGAATAAGATTTCAATTTGTGACCCCAATATAAAGAGTCGGCTATAAATTTTAATTTTTCTTGCCTAGACTAAACATTTATTTACATAACGGGTAACCAATAGAATTTTTTGTGATATGTTTTATCATCTGGCTGTTTTAGCCGACTGGCTAAAATTGAGACATCTTGAATAAGTTAACTTTGTATTTTTAATTGGATTGAGTGAGTGAGAGTATAATATACATATTTTCAAAAATATATCATGTTTCTCACAGGCTGCTTGATAATATGAAAAACCAAAATGGTATCATGACGCAAGATTTTTTTACTCTAGTCAGTTTGATAAGTAGCAATGCAGCTGCTAACAGTTTGATCTGGGATTGGACAAGAGAAAATTATCAAAATTTTACAAAAAGGTTTGTCTATTACTGTTGTAGTCTTTCTTTGTGTATCTTTGCTTTGATATCTATGTTAAAAGGACCGCAAAAATATTATTCTTACCAGAAATGGTTTTATGATAGTTTCCAAGTCCATGCAAGGAAAGCTATGAAAGGAAGATAACTCTGTGTTCATTCAAAAATGTTATTTCTAAATAAATGTCTGTAAATATGTATTTAATATAAAGTATAATTGGATCGACATTTTGTTGTAAGCACATCCTTTTCTATCACCAAATACAGTTTCCTTCTGATATCCATTATATTAAAATAATTTTACCTTTTTTTAAATTCCATGTTGCTTGATTAATAATTTTTAATGATGTTTACTTATCTCACTTTATTTGTGTTTCCCCTCTTTTGATGTTTCCTAAACATTACATTAGTTCTACTTTAAAAATATATGGGTTGCAGGCATTTTGCTTACAATATTAAGGGCAAATTAAAAGTCTACAAAAAAAAGTTATTTACAATTACAAAAATGTACTAAAATTATTTTTTAAATCCATAGGTTTACAATAAGTGATAGAAACTTTGGCAGAATGGTTTATTCTGTTGTTGGCAACTACAACACAGAGACTAAACTTAAGGAGGTGAGAGTACTTGTTCATTATTTAAGCGGGAATGGAACTTGAAACTAATTATTCACTAAATAAAATGTAATTATTATTACATTTTAGAGCTTAGTAGACTATAGTTCTATTATATGTTTGTTTTTATATAGTTTGGTATAATTTAAATTTATAATACAGTTATACATGTTTTGGGGAGAACGGTGGTCAAGCAGGCAGCTAGTTCGGCTGGTGTATTGAAGGTGCTGGGTTTGAATCCTGGTGAAAGCTAGAATTTGTACCCGGATCTGGAGGGCGTCTCTGAGATTATCCAGCTCTGATGGGTACCAGACTTTAGTTGGGGTAAAGTAAAGGTGGTTGGGCATTGTGCTGGCCACACAATCTCCTCGTACGCCATGGTTAGAGAAATGCTGCATCACCGGCCCCATGGATTAATCTAATTTGACGGGATACATTTTTCATATATCTTTTACTTTAGATAACAAGAAAAGAGTTATGTAAAGCACATTTCATGACCAACTGTTATGATTAGTGCTATATAAAATATGTAATTTGTATGATTGAAACTTTTCAAAATTTAAATGATGGTAGGCCTAAAGTTTAATATGTCATTATTCATCACAATCATCTTTAGTAAAATACTATATTTTTTAACTTTAGGTGAAAGATCTGTTTGCTCAGTTTCCTGACGCTGGTGCAGGGGAGAGATCACGTAGAATGGCAATAGAAACAATAGAGAAAAATATCTCATGGATGAAAACTCACAAGACAACCATTGTTAACTGGCTGAAAACTCACGCACCCAATTAGATGCCCATAATTTATTTTACCAGAAAACCATTGTAACTGGCTTCTCACTCAGGCAACTAACTAATTACTAATAAACTTAATTTTTGTACATTTGAAATGTGAAATAGACTAAAATGTTTATAATAACTATGAAAAAAAACTAAAAGCTCCAGCATGTTATCTAACTCATTCCATACTGCAAGAGAACAAATGTGCTGTTTGAAAACCTGGTTTAGGGACCATAAATCACATTCTTACTTTTTTCTTACAGATCTTTCATTTCTATGTAACTTTCTTCTGGAAAAATTGCATTGTCATGAGAATGGATTGAATTTGATAGAAATTATATAAAATGAGTGAGGAATGAGTTAAATACGTCTGTCTTGATCAATGCTGGGCTTAAAGAAACATTTGTTTAAATTTTAAAATACTTTTCTTCTTTACTAAAGTTTTGTCAATGAGATCTCAACATGAGTAAGCCCCTATAGAATATTTCAATTCTTCTTTTAGTATACCTAGTATTTAAAATAATGGATTTAAAATATAACATAAATTAAAAGGAATAAATGAGGGTAAGAAGGAGTAGGATTTTTTAATTTATTTTTTTTACTATAAAGTATACAGCAATACTAACTATTAGTTCCCCCCCCCCCCCTCTCAATTTCCCTTTTTCCTGGAATTTCGTGAAAATTCCTACTTCCAAGAAAATTTCATTTGCCACCTATACAAAGACTATTATTAGGGGGGAGATGGATTATGCCTTAATTATGTCCTAATTGGCTTAAACTCGGCTTGTAGAGGGAAGAAAGCTGTGTGACTATATGCTGGAGTACAAATGCTAAAAAAATGATTTTATTTTACTTCAATTTGGTAAATGTCAATAAGTTTATAACCAAAACATATTTATGTAAGTTTTGTACATATTTTCTTTTCAACATAATGATTAATGTTTTTAAAATTTTTTCCATTCTTATATAATCAGAGTATAAAAATATATAGGTATTTAGATAATATATTATACATATATAGGCCTATTTATGTGTGTGTGTGTGGTTGGTGCATGTTGTTGTGTAGATTTTGCGTTTAGTTAAAAACATAGAACTAAGAGTGTTTAATGATTTAAAAAAAAAAAATGAATGGTTTTATCATTTTTAAGAATGCAATTTTTTATTAAATTAAACAGGTGACCATTGGTGTAGGCCTATCCGGTATCTTTTTATACATTATTTTGTACAGTTTCTTGTTATCACTCGTCTTTGTGTTTAAGTAGCCTATATATTATAATTATATATTTTTGTATATATATAAGTTACATAAGTTACAGATAAAAATTGTAGGCTATAAACTACAATGAACAGAAAGCTATAAATCTATAAATTAAAAAATATTTTTTTCTGAAGGCTTTATGGAAAGTAATTTAAAAACAAATATTGTAATAGGATAAAAAATAGGCGTCTTTTTATTTTAAAAACATCTAAATTGCCCGGTGTTGCTCATAGATTTACAATCTCTTTTTTTAAAGTAATATTAATTGAAAAAAAACCTTTTAGAAAAAGGTATAGATTAACTGGAGAATTGAGCCCGGGTCGCCTGCATGGCAGACCGATACGTTATCTACTTAGCTAGTGAAGACACGACATGTCCGAAGTGAAATTGCAAAAGTATAATATGAGACAATAAGGTCACATGTCTTTAAATGAACTAATATGATTGGTTAAACACACAGTCTACTTTATATATATATATATATTATGAAAATTCTGTTGATTCCACATTCAAGAGCTTAGGGAAAGTAATTGTATAAGGCTCCAAAGATTTAAACATCAGAGAGCAAAGTTGTTGGTGATGGGTAGTTAGAATTGGTGGTATATGGAATACCGACTATGGGCCAACTCATCTGTCAGCAATCATTTACCCAGATTAACTATAATAATGTAAATGCTACAATACCTAAAAATGTGTAAAAAAAAGATAATAATAAAGAAAACTAAACCTATATATAACTTTCTTGCTAATTATTGATCTTTCTAAAAAGAAAATAAAAAAAACAAAATATATTTTCTTATTCTAATTTCTAATAACACACATCAAACAAAGTAGGCCCTAATATTATGTAGGCCTATTACAAAAGGAGTTTTGTATATAAGTACGTGTTTGAACTGCTTCCCATTTTTCACAAAAATGTCTATGTTAGGCCATATATTGACCATAATGATTAATGGTTATAATATAATCTAACCCCGCATTTTAGTCATTTTTTTTTTAATTGTCACCAAACATTCATGGAAACAAAAAAAAAATTTTCAGTAAAGAACTCATCAAGATCTTGTGGATATGCCTACATCTCAACCTCATTCGCTACCATAGGGTTTTCCACATTTAGACATGACCCCAGTTGACCACTCAACTTTTTGGTTAGGGGGGTGTCTTAAAATTAACTAAAAGTGCTATTACTTATTTGATATTTTATCCATGAATTATACATTAAAATAAATGGCAATAATAGCACAACATTAATGTCTGTGTTTTAAGTAGAAATAAATTAAGTTTTAGTAGCAAGGTCAGATTATGTAATACTGTGGAAACACAATACAAGTAAACAATAACTGAAAAACTTAAACTCACTAGCACTTTATTTGTTTATTAAATATAATATCTACACACAAACATATTATTATTAAAATATATCTTATTCTAGATGTACAGAAGAAAGAATTTTTGAGAAATATTAAATAGTTTTTTTTTAATAGTTTTTGTTTACGGTCTATGTAGATAACAAAAATATTTTTTTTCTCCATTATTTATGACGACTCGTAGATATAACAGCACAAATCAAACAAATCTTCATTTTGTTGATGAAATACAAATGTCTTGAGTTCACTATTTGTTTATCACACAGTTTTTAAATAAATAAGGTCTAATTTGGCTTGTTTTTGTGTAGTTGACGGACTGGTCCCAGGTCGTTGATCAACTGGGGGTAACGCCCCCCCGCCCCATTTTTATCACAACTTGACTCATTGTTTGTATCTATCTATAATCAGTGATACTCGTCATATAGCCTTTCAAAAACTGTGTAGGCCCCTAATCATCATGTAAGTTAACATTTATTTATTTACTTCAATGTCTTCATCTAGAGTTTTATTATTTGTTCATCTAACTAAGCCTCAAACATCTAAAGCCTTCTTCACCCGAACTCTGTAGGTGGTGACTCTTTTCTCAATACATTTACTTACAAATACAATAAAACTATTATTCAGAGTAACTAGTGACTAAAACCACTTAAAATAGTGAGCTATTTATATAAAGAATGGAAGTAAATAGAAAATAAGCGTTTAAAAACTTGTATTTGAAAAAGAAATGGAAAAAATATATAGAGCTAACTGTACTGGCCTTTCCCACAGGCCGCTGGGCTAAACGTGGAAACTTATCGGCCTTTCCCACAGGCCGCTGGTAGCAAAATATGCGATGGCATTAAAGACTGATTCATCAGTTAACAAAGATTTATCTCCTTATTGTAGGCCTAATAGGCCTATTAGGCAAACTGCGAGAGACAAATTATGATTAAATCATTGGATTTGTCTATGGCTAATATGCGGACTATAATAAGTAGCCTAGCGTAGACGCTAAGGGGAGTGAACTTTTAAAACAAAAATAAAAAAAATGAATTTTTTAAATTCTGAACTCTCAAAATGTGACCTAAAAAACAAAAACAGACAATATATATTTTGTGTATAAGTCGAATCATTACAATAGTAGGCTATATAGATCTATAGTCTCTAAACCAGCATGCTAGATCAAGTAAAAGTCCTGCGTATAACAGTAGCCTACTACGTAGCTATGTCAGCGTCTGATATCATCAAGAAAATACCATTGAGTAGGTCTAGGCCTGATATAGTAGGCCTACTGAGAAGAGACGACTTCATGAAATGGCAGGTGATGTAGAGTGTATAGGCCTCGGCCTACATAGAGTGTGCCATGATTATCTAACAACATTCCTATTTTCTTTAGGCCTACACCTTGATGAGTCCAAGCTATTGAATTAAAAAGTATTTTATACTGGATGACCCTATAAACATGCCCGTATGACAGCCATTTGGAAAAAACCGCATTGAGATTAGGTCCATTAGGGCCCCCACAACGCGTAAATGGACTCGATTGGGTTTTGCCCTTATCTTGCCATAATGGTTTTAGCCCGCGATTCCCTGCATGGAATCCGAATCGGCTCGCTTTGGGGTTTTTGATTACGGGTGACTTTTACAATGTCCGAATAGAAACCTAATGTCGGTAAGCCCAATTCAATGCTCTTGAGATGACATACTTCACTAGACTGTGTGAATTTAAATGTTAAGTGGCCATGTGGTTTGGACACTGAGATGAACACGTTGAAGCGTTAAAAATATACCAGTTTTATTACCTTTGGTCAGTAGATCTAAGAGGATAGTACGCTTCTTTCATTTTGTAAAGTTACCATCTTTTAATTACAATGAATAGCTCTAGGCTATACACGTTGAAGTAAAAAAAAAAGTGACAAGTTTTATGGCTGACTGGGGCAGAATCTAATAGTAGGCTACCGTAATATAGTTTCTTCTTTCATGTTTTTTTTTAATGTGACCGCATTACTTAATAGCTACTTGCCGTCTTGGTGTCTTTGAATTACATTAGACTAGTACATGTATTGTAACCTACATATATACTATTTAATAATTTTTATAGTGTTTTTTTTTAATTTAAAAATTATAAAAATTTTTTTAGTACAATATAGATCTAGGCCTACGTATAAGTATAGGAGACGGTCTAGAGTCTAGATGTAAAAAAAAAAAAAATAGAGAATTAAAGAATTTAAAGTTGGCTATCTTTTTTTTTTTTGGAGACATTATATTTCATTAACGTGAAATATTTATATATTTTTTAAATTACTCTATTTTAAATATCGGATTTAAAAGAAACGTAGATTTTATAGTTTAATAAGTAGGTAAGCCTATAGTACTATAGTCTATAAAGATATATTCAATGTCGATAGGAAAGTTGATGTTTTTTGTTTTTTTTTATTGCCTGTATTGTCCAATGTTGAACCTTTTTATGATATTTATGCATTCAAATAAATTATTGGACTATTCAAATTCAATGCTTTTTGTGTAAAATTAAATATAATTTAATAATATTAATTAAAGAAAAAAAAAGTGGGATCGTATTGGATTTGAACCCATTACCAACTGGTGCGAAATCAGTTCGTTATGCCGTTCGGCCACTAACTCTTGAGACTGCGAGCATTTATTTAATTTATTAGCCAAGTTAAAGTTAAGAAATTAAAAATTGAACTTTATAATTAACGTTTTAATGAAATAAATTTATTAAAAATAAAACAGGATAGTTTTAAATGTGTGTTTTTTAAAATGATAAATTTAATGATATATTTTTTAATTAAGAAAAGCATTTTATCGAAAACGAAACAACTAGCTGATTAGAAATCCCGCTCAGTCGCGTGCAGCGTGGTGTATTTCAAACCAAGATGTCGCGCCCTATGAAACGGCCTAACTTGCTGATATATATATATTATATCATATATGGACGATATTTATTAGGTGAGTAAATATTATAATATAATTTGCATATATATTTGTTCGGAATTTTAAGTAGTCGAATTTTTAATTATAGTTAGTAGGCTATCTGTTGATATTTTATTGACAATTATTGAATTACAAAATACAGTCATACTCATACAAATAATAGTAATAGGACATGCTTTAAAGACCAAGTGAAGAACTTTTTATCAAAATTGAGTTAACAGTTGATTCAGACAGTAAATAGTATAAAAATCCATTGTTCAAAGTTTGAGATTACAAAAAAAGGTCCTTATATTTTAAAAACGGAGTGATTATACGGCGGATCCGCCGTATAACGCTCAGCGTTATTCGGCGGATTTTTGCGTGAACTCCTGACCTATATTATACATAATTGTTTTTCTGGTCCTATATGCTTAATTACTATTTTTTCGTACTATTTAGAACAAGGTTTGTTGGCCCAATGGTTAGTAGCTTGCGCTGTCAACAGGGGTGACGCAGGTTCAAATCCAGCCAGTTCCCCCAATTTTTTTTTTAGTATTATAAAAAAATACACCGTAATCACTCCGTTCAATTATAGTAAAACGATAAATATTTTTTAGTTAAATTCGTGATTTTTTTGTAAGTAACCATTTGTCATTGTTTATAATTAATTCAAACATAAAGGTTACCCTATTACTATGGCCTATGTCACTTAATCACAATTAGAAATTGATTTTACGGTTAGGCCCGGTTAGGGTTAGGACTTAGCTAGGAATATGATCCTAATTAAAAGCCTATAGAGTCACTATAGACTATAGAATAGAATATAAAGTTTTAAGTCATAAGTATAGCCTAACTCTCACAATTTTTCGTAAATTCGGTATTATACACTTTCGGCTGTTTGAATAACAGTTCCCAAAAATTAGTGCTTCGCGTTGTCGGCAGTGGAAAAGATCCTGTATAATATAGGTCACGAGTTCACGCAAAAATCCGCCGTATAACGCTGGGCGTTATACGGCGGATCCGCCTTATAACGCCTCCCTTTTAAAAATGTAATTTAAAGGGGTCCGAAGTGACGAGATTTGGAAAAATATGATTTGCATTCAGATAAGCGTCATACCGGAAGTGACGTTATAGTGAGACCAGAAAAACGTAAACAAAGAATGGCTCTGTTTAACGCCTACTCTTTTGATCCCCAACGGGATTCAAGTGAAGATAGCGACACCGATGACAGCGGCTTAACAATTTTAACCGAAACAGAAGATGTATTAGAGGAGCAAGAGCAGGATAACCAATGGTAATTATTTACTAATTTAGCGTCGTCTTATAATTATATAATTTACCGTAGATCCTAGCCCAGCCTGTACTGGCTTTAGGTTTAGGCCTACTACTTAGACAACTACTAGTCCTAGTAAGGTGACTACTACTAGTCCTAGTAAAGTTTAGTAAACCTAACCTATAGATAGACTAGGCCTATAGATTGTCTAGTCTAAAGGCGCTTATGCTTATAAACTATATTATTTATTCTATTATTATTATTATCATGTTGCATTACCGTAGGCCGACTCAGTTTACTAGCATTACTATTTTTTAAAGCCTTTATATTATATGATATATAGTAAGTATACACTATAGTCAGTATAGGCATTATAATATGTTACTATTATGTTTAAGACTTTAAAGAGTTAGGCTACAATTTAAATTAGAAGGCCTATATCTATATCCTATTACATGTCTTAGACTACTAGTCCTAGTAAAGTTTAATAATTAGTAAACCTAACATATAGATTGTCTAGTCTAAAGGCGCTTAAATGCTTATAATATAAAAACTATATAATTTATACTATTATTATTATCATGTTGCATTACTGTAGTAGTGTAGACTCAGTTTACTGGC
This sequence comes from Anisus vortex, assembly GCA_949126835.1. Taxonomy (NCBI): domain Eukaryota; kingdom Metazoa; phylum Mollusca; class Gastropoda; family Planorbidae; genus Anisus; species Anisus vortex. Next base: position 23,826,219 of record OX421494.1, read on the forward strand.
ATTGGCAGTGGCATTACTATTTTTTAAAGCATTTATATAGTATATAGATATAGGCCTGTAACTGTAATAGGCATTATAATATGTTACTAGGCTGTCTAGGCCTATTCTGTTTAAGAGTATGAGTTACAATTTAAATTAGTAGACCTACCCTTTTATATTATATAGGCCTAAATAGCATATGATATGAAACACCCTAAGTCTTCAGCCTAAATAGGTTAATTCCATTGTATTTTAAAAATAAATATTACTGCCATAGTCTTACCTTATTAAAATTAAATCCTAATTAGTATATAATAATATTGCACCACTGTTTTAAATTTAATCCAGTAGGTTTTTACTTTCTTTGAAAAGGTGCACCTGTTTAAATTGTGGAATGCCAGTAGCCCAGACAGAACAAAAGTGCTGCCATGATGAAGGGATAATAGTCTAGAAAATGGAAGTGTCCAAAAAAAGGTTGCATTACATGCCACCCTGACTTTGATGCGGCTTACTTGAACTAAGTTGGACATGACAGTTTTAGAAATAGCATTCCTTCAGTATTGTGAAGACTGGCTATCAACCGGATCTGAGGGACATACATACACAGGTATTTAAACTCGAATATAAAGCCAATTGCTTTACAATGTACTAAGTACTAACAATTTGCAGCCTGGATATTTAAAAAAAATTAAAATAACCTGCATAGTCTTAATCTCATTTAATATTTGAAAAAAATAAAATAATATATTATTGTTTTAATTACATATTTAAGTTCAACTGTTATGATACTAAAAAAACAAAACAAGCACAATGACAGGTACTAATTCAAAGTATTGTTAAATATATTTTTATTTTTACAAATCATTAATAATAAGTACAGTAATAAGTATTGTTACATTTTTCAGAAAATATAGATATGTGGCATACAGACAAGACAGAAGAACAAGACTGATACTACCCATCTGTGTGGTTTAAAAAATTTCCAAGCGAAGTGTACACTGGGTTTAAATATCCTCGATGTTTAAGAATGTAAATAAATATAAATTAGTTTCAATCTAGTTTCATTTCATTTCTTATATTTTAAAAATTACAAGCATGCATTGATAACACTACACATTTTCATAAGATAAATGACATTATTAAATACTTCAAAATAATACAGGGCAATGTAAGAGACATTTTCCATGGCCAATTATACATAATATAAAATATGCTTTACGAATAAGTTCGGATAGGAAGTTTTAATTATATTATAAAACTTATTTTTGATTTCAATAATTTAAATACACGACAACAACCAAAAATCATATCATAACTTTAAAGGTATTTATCTAATACAAAAAAACTTGAGGAAGGATAGTAATAAGTTAGCCTACACTTCTGTAAACGTAACAAATAATTTTGTATTTTTAAAATTTCCAAGATCACATCTAGCATTTCCTGCCATAATAATAGGTTCATTTCTTTCTAATTTCTCTTAATTTAGCCATAATTACAATACTCATTTTAGATTTTTCTCAAAATGTCTAATTACTGGTTGAACATACAAATTTGATAGTTTTTAAAATGTGAAGGAATTTTCTAAACTTAAAATCAGTAATAATTTTACGCTTTTGGGCGTAGAACATTCTTGAGGTAAAAATTATGTCTGCGTCTTTGTAGATTTCAAACTGTTCGCAGTTGCTTCTTGTGGTGGTATGTTAATTCAAGTAATTCCACTTTTCTTGCATCGTTTCTTACTTCTTTCCTTTGACAAATTAAGAAGTATGATTATACTGTCATGCAGTGAAATGTGTTTACAATAAATAAATCAGTAAATAAATTTCCAATTGATTTAGATTCAACAGATAATTAACAATATAGCAGTAAATTATTAGCTGTGATTCAAAAGTAGTCATATTTATTAGGTATATTTCTTCTTGCATTTCATCACCCTGTTTTAAGATTAGTAAATTGCATTTTACTCACACAAATAAGGCAAACATAAAATGAATTATGTAGGAAAATTCAAATTCAATACTATTTTGCCTTAGCAAAACTTAATTTAGCAATCCTTTGTCAATAAAAGATATATGCCTACCTTTAACACTAAAGGCCCAGGTATCAATGTATTATTCTTCTCACCATCATTGGCAGGGTTCACACACTCCTCGTCAACTTGAGAATTTTAAATAATATATTTAAAAAAAAATATCTACACCTTCTACACCAAAACTTCAAAATTTGTTAGATATATATAAAAATATATTCACTTTTAAATATCGGTACTATATATTTAACTTTTTTATTTTAAAGTGCATCAGCTTTATTTTTTATAGTTAAAACACCATAACATATCAATAATTTTAACTTAAATGATTTGCAGTTCATGTAACATACCATAATTTCAGGAACATTTTTTGTATAGCAGTAATGTCCTCTAAAGGCAGACTTGAAAACCTATTTCTGTTAAAACCTGAAATTAAAAAACAATTTGATTTAGGCCAAAAAAAAAAGTGCTGGCCTAACTTCTCACTATCATTGCAATGTGAGGTCAGCTGGTCCAGTGGTTAGTTTACTGGACTGTCAACCGACATGTCGTGGGATCTATCCCTGGCGATGACTGATTCCTGTCGCCCTGCAGGAGTTTTGGGCCCAGTGGACGTCACAATCTTCTATCTAGAAGGAACATCTGTATAATTTATAACATTACTAATAATATATTTCTCATTATTATGCCTTCTATTTAGGGGCTCGGAACTCTTCGTAAACAACAAAAAATGAATACATCTCTCTCTCTGTGGCCTCATGGAAGTACATTCAATTTCTAAATGATAAATTTTTAGATCACATAGGCCATTCTACAACCAACTCCAAAGTTTTATTTAAATATTATATATCTAACATTTAAAAAAATGTTCACTAAGTCATAATTACATATATTTTACAATTAGAGTTTGTATTATATAAATCATCATTATTTGTAGTTGATGTTAATACATACCACTTTAGTTTCAGAAGCATTGTATGCAGTATTAATAATAGCTGCAATTGGCCGACTTGAATCTGAGGTTCCGGAAAAATCAATTTCTGATAAAACCTGAAATTAAATATGAGTGTTGTATATAAAAAAGCTTGAATTATTAATACTGTAATTAAAAAATTTAAAACCCCACTACCACCCAGCAGGCACACCAGTAGTCCAGTAGGCCTACCATTCATAGCCATGTTTTTTCACTATTGGCTATTGATATAATTATAAGCTAATGAATAATGTGGTGTAGGCCTAGATACCTACTGGGCAGTAAGACTACAATATTAAACATTGGTTTTAATTTGAAGTTTAGTCTTTAAGTAAATCCTATTGCCTGTTGTAGTAAAGTTAAGTAGCTTAGACTTAGTCTTAGATAGTGTAGGTAGTGGACTCACTATTTCATGTTTGATTTTCTTAGATTCATGTAAGAATGTAGGCCTATGACTATGCTCTAATCACTGTTGCCCTAGGCCTAATCTAATATTTTTATAATAGTCTAATTAAAGAGCTACGTAAGATCTACATGACATACGAAAATAATAGGGGCAGGGGTGTAAAATAGAAGGCTAGTTGATAGTTGATTGATGATAGGGCAGGGGGGCCTATATTAATAGTAGGCCTAATTACTCACTCTAAATGTAATAATAATAAAAATGATGTTTTCAAAACTTACCCTTACATATGCTCCAGGGAGTAATCTCTAGGTCTAACAGATTTAATTTCCTCTTCAGACATTGACAATGATCTCGGAAAAGATGGGCGAGTGGATGTCTCGAAGTCATGGTCATGGTCTATAAAATTATAGGCCTAACTGAACAATAGCCTACTGTCGTAAATGCTTGGTTTAAAATTAGCTCTTTTTGTTTTGATTATCCACTGTTTTCGTAAATTGGGATCCTTGGGAAACTTATTCCTGATGACAAACCAGTGTTTTTGCAACGAAAGCACTACAGTATTGAACACCATTTTCTTACATAAAAACAACACGTGTGGTCTCAGTGTGACGTCACGGAGCTGCGTTGCCAAGAAATTGCACATCTCGAATGGCTACGAGATTTGTTTAGTTCCACCCCCCAAAAAACACACATTAAAGTGCTAATATTAAACTAATTACTTAAAAGTTATGTTTAATATTTTGTATAAATGTTTTTTTTATCATTTGGATACTAAATATACGTATTAAAATAGTTTTCGTGATTGACACGGAAACCTGTTCACTTGGTCTTTAAATTTAAATATGATTTTTACTTTGCGGAAAAAAGTTTACATTTATAATTATAATTATAAATCATTTTAAAATAACCACTACAGTCTAAGGCTAATGCTGAGGCTAAATGGTTGATAAAATTATATAGAGTCTAGGCCTAATATATAAAATACTAATTTAATAATTATATTGATAAATAATGTGATGCTATGACTATTATAATGTAGGCCTAGGCTTTTATTTCTTTGTATTTTAATTAACAGGAATTCCAATTTTTTTTTCAGTCTGAAGATAGAAGCTGTGGAGTAGAGTTGAGTCAAAAGAGTAGTACCATTGAATTTCATTGATTAAATTTATTGATAGGCTACACCTTGACCTATAACTATAACTAACTACTAGACAACATTCATGCAGTCATCCGATATTGATATAGATGATGATTTAATAAACAGGTGAGTAAATACTAGCCTGTTTTATATTTTTTAACCAGATACACGTGTTAATGAAACTTAAACTAAATGAAAGTTAATGAGTTAACAGTTTAGTTAACTTAATTAATGTTAAAGATTAAAAAATAACTTTAATGTAGGCTACAGATTTAAAAAAAAAGTAAGGCTAAATAAAATTTTTGTTTTGTAATTATAATTGCCTAAGCCTATTAAACTTGAATCATTTCAGGAAAATAAATAGTTTATCGTGCTAAATTTCATAGGGAAATAGGGCCTATAGTATAGCCTATACTATACATGTCTATATTATATAGTGGCTATACGCCTAAACTTATAGTAACTTATAGGCTATATATATAATATATATATATTACATGTTCATAATATTGAATTGAACTATCCCCTACTATTTGTTGTTAGTTATGGTTATTATGATTAGACCCTTTACTATAGACTGGCTATTGTTATAGCCTATAGTTTATATTTATAGGATTATAGGGCCTACTTATATGTATATTATAATAGAATAGATTATAGCCATAGCGGCCTGTATGAGTCTAGGTCTAAAGTTTAGTTATACCTATTGACTATTATATTATGTTGTAATATTTGAATGCTTGAAAAATTTTTTTATGGAAAATTTGAGAGTAAAATTTAGTTTGTCGTTAGAAATTATAACTAAAATTTTTGATAAAAGTGTTAGCATAGCTTAGATAAAACTAAAATATTTTTTTTCTTGAATTATGTAACATTGAGAGGGTCTACAATCTGTAGTTATTGAGTATAAACCTTTTTCTACAAATCTTGTCCTGTTATGATGGATTTTTAAAAATAATATTAATATAAATTATATAATTTTGTATTTCTATTTTGATTAAAAGGAATTCATTTTTTTTTTAGTCTGAAGATGGCAGAGCATTGATGATGGTGTAGACTAGTGTAGAGTGTAGACAGAGTCAAGATTGTAGTGCTATTTTATAATCTACTATTACACCCTGTTGGCCTATAACTACTAGACAACAGTCAGCTGATAGAGATGACAGATGCTGATTTACTTAGCGGGTGAGTAAAACATAAAGTTGACATAGGCCTATTTGTTAGTTTTAAAGTCTGAACGATAACTTTTTATACTTGTATATTTATATAGGCTTATATATTATTATGCATAGACTTATTTAACTTAATTTCATGACATTCAATACCGGTAGTTTAAATAGCATTTATAGGAATATAGGTTATATTATTTAATATTTATTAATTTATAGAGGTTATATTATTTAATTTTCTTTTTACTTTTTAGTTCTTCTAATGTCGCATGTTGGAAAATGGTGCACTATTGCTGATGTTAAAGGATATAAAATGACATAACTAATGGGTGAGTAAATACTATGTAAAACTAAATAGGTCTATTTGTTAAGTCTAAATCATAGTTATGTTTGAACTTAACTATTGTAAAAAAAAATAATTTAATAAAACACTAGACCAAGTAAGGGTCAAAAGATAATTTTTTGTCAGTGACTATGTTACAAAACACACTAAAATTCATATATAATGTGATGCTATCCCACAAACCAGTTCAGATGTTGGTAAAACCAATTTTTCAATAAAAAGCAAACTAATGTGAAAGGTTCTAGGTCATTTTTTAGTTTCTTATTGCTTTGTAATGTTATAGCTGTGAAATTTTTAAGCTAATATTATTTTGAGAAATTCATTACTTAAAATGTGTTTTTATGCAGCTTTAGAATAAAATCAAACAAAAGATATAGTTTTTAAGTCAACTTGTCTAAATATTGTTTCAATTTACAACAGCTTGTTTATTGCTTTTTCTAAATTTAATGTCAATCATGTAATATTTTTTCATCTTGGAAATATTAAACATTTAAAAAATGCAATTTTTTTTTCATCGGTACTGTTTTATTATCATTTGTCTCCAAAAGAACTTACCGTTACCTGTAGTTTTGAATAACTTTTGAAGTAATTAATCGATTTTAGAAATGTTTTCACCACTGCATCGATAAATGAATTGACTTTTTAAAAATTAAAAACCTGATCCTTAATATCTTATTTTGCCTACTGGTACTTAGGTACCAATTCTGTGGGGTTGCAGGACTGACTTCTGTTAACATTAGTCTTTAAAAACTGTCTGTTTTCGATATCAAAATCTTTTATTCATATAAACCGGAGACAAATTTAATTATTATCATGTCACAGTCTATGAAAGCCAAAATTGTTCTGTTTATTCTGCAATAGTGAAAACCAGTACCAATATTTAAAAGAAATTGCTTGCCAGCAGTTGTTAATTGGATTTCTGTTTATCCTTGTTAACCTTGTAGTGTTTTTTTTAAAAACTTAAACATGTTATAATTCAAATTTCATTTTAATTTTCAGATTTTGAAGATGATGTATAGCGTGTACTGCCGTGATGGATGGAGATTGATTGTGGGCTATGATTAGTATGTCGTTGGTTAAGGCCTATACAATTTACTGAACATCCAGGCAATTAGTTTTTTGATGAGCAAGTGCTAAGTGTGAAGATTTATGGAAAGCAGTAAACATCAATTAACCAAGCTGCATTTACAAAAAGCCCAAATATCAAGAGGACCCAACAGGCCAGCAAATGACATTTTTATGTGTCTTACGATTTTACGAAATGTGGACTATTGTACAAACACTTTAACCAAGACCACTTATAGTTGTGATTTTGACTTGTACAATTCACAAATAATGCATTCGCTAAGTTGCCTGACAAGTCAGGTCCTTCCACAACCATAGTGTACTTTTTTTTCACAAATCATTTGAGCATGGACAATTCTATGACTGGATTTAATGGAAGGCTGTGTGCATTGGGCAGTATATACATCTAACAAAAGTTCTCTACTTGGATATTAAGATGTGGTATCCACCAGATAGTGCTAATAAAGGATTTCTACAGGATTACATATTGGCCGATGAATAGACCATGATATACTGAGAAACCTTTCACTCGTATCAGAAGATCTGTTTAATTTTTTCTGTGGGAGTAGTGTTGGATTAATATTCATGTATAAATACATGTATTCCTTGTATGCAAATGTACACAGTATTCTAAATGATAAATGGCTCGGCTCATATTTATTAATTATTAAAGTTGTTTTTGAAAATTGTCAATCAATTGGTTAAACTAAGTACTCATTGTCAATTGTGGCATTGGGTAGTGAGTGTTATTTTTGCTAAAATATTTTCACTTTGAAAAATAAAAGCTATCTTTATAATTTAAAGTGAAATATATATGTACTAAACATTTTTCTGAAAAGTTTTTTTTACTTACCTGATCTGATTATAATATAATTAATTTTTTGGTAAACATGCAACTTAATTGCTTACTTATTTCATATTGGTTAACTTCAAGCAATTTATAATCATGTATATATTTTTTTTATAAATGTCTTATATTCTGAAACCATTACTGCAGGCCTATTACTGTGCTTTTTTACAATATCACAAGTTGTGTCAAAGTTGTTTTAATTTTGTTTAATAATAGTAATCATTTTAACGGTAATCAGATAATCATTACATAATATTTTAATGAATGTAGACCCTCTTTTTAATGACCGTATGTGTCGGATTGTCTATAATTATAATATTCAAATGTATATTTTTTAAAAATCTTATTCTTATGTTCCATTACCATTACTGTGCTTTTTACAATATCACAATTTGTTCAAAATGTTATTTATTTTTATGATATGCTTATAGGACAAGTAGGCCTATAATTAAAGATGACAATTCATTGCATTATTTAATGTTTTGGAAAATTTTTATGGACAAAGCTATGAAAAAGACAGTTTACCGACTAAAATAATGTAAGTGTGTGTCTGTGTGTGTAGGCCTATATAATATTAAAAAAAACAATTACAGCCCTAAAATATCTTGTGTTCCATTTAAATCCATTGCTTAGCAATGTTGTTGTTTTTTCTCAAGATATTACAAGTTTTTGTGTCAAAGATTTATTTATTTTAATATATGAATAGTCTAAAAGACATTCATGTATGGTATATCTTTTTATAAGTTTTGAGTCCTATTTTTTTTAATAAATAATGCAATTTTAGTTGTAGTCGTATTGTGTAAAATGTATCTTAATTGTTGTAGGCCTAGCAAAGAGTGTTAAATTAATTAATTATTGGAATACATTTGTATACAATAGTCTATATTTATGAAATTATATATAATATTGGCCTGCCTATTATTCAGGGTTAAATAATATTGTCCAATTAATCTTCCATTTTGCACTAATGCTATTTTTTTTAAACATCACATCATGTAGGCTATTTTATTGTTTTACAAAAAATAAAAAATGTTTCACAAAATTTGTAAAAACTGGTATTTTGAATGTATGGGCCTACCTATATTAAAAAAAACTACTGGGCTTGTATAGGCCTACATATTCTTTTTTGATTGCACAATGTTTACATATAAATGTCTGTTTACATATTGTTATATTTTATCAATATATATTTTTATGTGTAGGCTTGTAGTAATGATATAGGCTGCAGTATGCCTATATTTCTTTTCCCATAAATATATTTTTTTCCCATTACTCTGCTGCCTGGCTATTGTTAAATTAATAAAGTTGTATATCAAGTAAAAATAAAATATTTTAATCTATATTATATCATAATTAGGCATATCTACAGATTTCTGACTATTTTGTAGGCTACTATTACAATAAATTTACCAAAATTATTTTATGTTGTTATTTTCAAAAAGAATGTAATTATCTTGAATACTATACCACTGCCATGTTTTTGCACTTTATTTACTGTCACTGTTTTGCTTTATTGATTGAATATATATACTTTTTATCGTATGTTGCAAAAAATATTTTGAATACAAATATAATAAAAATATAAACGAAATTACTTTCTTTGTTTTGTTTTACTTATATTGACTATATATATTTTTTTTTGTTATTTATATGTATAATTACGAAAAAGTGGGTAAATAAAGGTAAAATCCGAATCCATCCAATGTCGGTTGATAAGGACTAAATATAGGCCTACGGGTCAATTAAGGCACAATGCAGGCAAAAACCGCATAGCGCCGGTAATAAACTACCGCCATTGGCCCGATATGGAAACGAAATGAAAAGCCGGTGAGGAGGGGAAATATCCATTAAGCCCCAATGCAGGCAAAACCTAATCGCGCCCGCATGTCTAATGCCCGCATTGGCCCATAATCGACCCACATATCGGCGCGGGTACAGACGCCATAATGGCAGCCATTTTGGCCTACTAAGGCCTCCTAGCATAGCGATATCGCTTTTCATTGGGGCGCCATGCGGTCAACTGCTGGCAACCTAATAGGTACGGGTTAGGGCAAGGGGGGAAAACTCTAATTGATTCCGAATGGGGCCAATGCCGGCATGTTTAAGGGGGAGTTTTACAGCTGTTTTGTCCAGGGACATGCCGTATGGGGCACGCCGCATGCTAGTGGGATCCCCCCTCTTCCCCGATTATTAACGAGGCGGAATTAGCTCGTGGGCTATATCTGCACTTTCGTCTGGTAGTACCGATATAAGCAATAATGTCTCAAAAAAAAACGAGCCTTCCGGCCAGTGCCGTTGCTAGGGATTTGAGGGCCCGGGGGCTTGGCCTCTTTAGGGGCCCCTGCATTTTCACATTCGACATTATGCTTTTGTGGGCCCCCCTCTAGTAGGGGCCCGGGGGGACTTTCGAATTTGGGGGGCCCCTTCTCTAGCTACGCCACTGCTTCCGGCTCTTATAAGTCCAGGAGCGTAACGATGTAGTGGGGTGGATCAAGGAAGATGGCACACCAAGATCCTGTCCGAGACTAACCACCCCGCGGCACGGCGATAAGGTTCGGTCTCCTCATGCACTACACTACACTTCTCTCCCAACCTGCGGAAATCCATTTGGATCATTAACTTGGAGGCTCGCTTGTATTCCTGCACTGTCGTCCGGTATCACATATTTCAGACTATAGGCATGGAATCCAGACACCGGGAAGGGGGGGGGGGGTATTAAGACTGGCTGTTGCGCACATTGCTTCCTTCCCACCTAGTTTCTCAGCAATGCAATGAGCCTCGGACGCGCAACAGTTGCTGTCCTCCCACTTAATGGGAGCGTATCGGTGGTTACACACTTAAAGCCACCTGTGTATATAATAGGCCTATGTGCAGACTATATAGGTCTGACAAGGTCTGATCATTATTCTCATTAAGACACTTGGCTTAACGAAACGGGTCATTAAGTCTATTCCTTCTTACCCACCTAATTTCGGTGGGCTCTGATTCTCGGATTCGCAACTAGGGTCGTCCCCATATGTTAGACCAGTGGTCGGGAACCTTTTTGTCTAAGAGAACCAGCATGGACGCCACATATTTTGAAAAGTAGTTCTGTGAGAGCCATACATTATGTTTAAAACTAAAAATTTAATGTAAATGAATGTGTGCATTTTGTGTAATACGTAAGGCGAGAGTTACTTCCCTTTAATTACAATGAATGCAGGGTTGCTATTTTTCTGTCCTTTAGGTCAGCGGAGTTTATCTCCTTTACCACTTCTGATGCTGAGCTGCAGTAGACTTTAGCTCCTTTGTAGAATGAAATATTGATATGCAATAAATATGTAGATCAAAGGATTCAAAAGATTTTTTTTTAAATAATCGAACATTTGTCTGCGAGCCGGATGCAGCCATCAATAGAGCCACTTCTGGCTCGCGAGCCATAGGTTCTCGACCCCTGTGTTAGACCATCGGTGTAGGCCTACTCTAATAATTGAGAGCGTGTCGGAGGTTTACACACTAATTTTTGCCAGCTATGAGGCCCATGGGTACAATGGTGAGTCCACTCTACCGTTTTTAAGTCCTGAAAGGACTCAATAGGACAGTGCAGTGATATACGGTCCAAGAGTAAAAAAGCCAAACCACATTGGAGAGATTGCTTGCTCTCTTAGACCGAGTTATCTTAGTAGCGGCAGTGGTCCATGCATCTGGTGCAGACAAGGTATGGGTGAAACATTGTCCGATGCTAGCCCTATGCTGGCACGCCTATCGGAAGGTCGCGTGTTGGGTTTGCTTGCTCTCTTCGTGTTCCCTTTTCCGAATGTACATTCGGCTGGTCCAGCGGTTAGTTCACCGGACTGTCATTAACCAAACACCAACTGACAGGTCGCGGGTTCTAGCCCTGCCACCGACGGATCCCTGTCGCCCTGCAGGAGTTTTGGGCCTAGTGGACGTAATAATCGTCTATCTAGAAGGAACGTCTGTAAACTTATAAGAATCAAATGCTTCACCCCACGGGGCCACGAGTCATACTGAGCTAGGCTGTCTCGTATTCTTGTGATATTGGCTGATACGGCGTGGTCGAGCGGATTTTGTCTGCCCGTCTAAAGCGGACACATCCCATCAAGACCACTTTGAAACCAGCCTTATTTACAGGACAATGGTTATACCCTTCCTGCCGTCGCACCACTGCCCCACCCCGGAGCACCATAGCTAATCAAAATTGAACAAAACTGCTAGCAACGAGTATATCGTGTGCTGATTCGAATCGTACATTATGTGAATCATTCAGTAAATCAGCTCATTAATTGTGACGTCATCAATTTCGGGGTAGAGACGAGAGCACAAAATACATAAAAATGGCGATCCTCTGGATTCTGAGGTGTAAAATGTACACTCTCTGGGCCATTTTATTGTTAATATGTGTTTCTTTTACTTCAGGTTTGTATGCAGTATATTAACATTTTGAAATTATCGTTCTCTTATATTTTTAATGCTCACAACTGTACATTTACTAGATAGTGTTCCTTTTATTTCGTGCTTGTGTGAGTCTTTTCTTAGTTAAAAAGAAATGCTAAGCTAAAGCTAAGCTAAGGCTAAGGTTGATAAACAATAAAACCCATTGTATTCAGATATAGACTAGTCTAGTAGATCTATTTCGTATTGCATACTCGTACACCTTCCAATTGCATCTAGTCATAGTTGTAGCTGGAATTCGCGATTCTTTGCAGCTTTCTTGGGGATCGTGTTATCGAGTTTTCACGATTATAAATTATATTATAATAATAGTTAAAAGTAGCTTTAACTTGTAGGCCCTACTTTTCATTTTCTGACGGAGTTTTTTTTAGACAATATACATCAATCATAATACTCGTTCATTCATAATCATTTTATAATACATGTTCATGTTTTAAAACAAAAATGTTAAAATCTTTTTTTTTTAAATTAAATATTACATGCTAAGGGAAGGGTTAGGACTAGGATATAAATAAAAATAAAAATGAATAAACACTGAACCTAAATAAAATAAATATAGATCTAGATCTAGTCTATAATTATATGTTTTGTTCTGCAATTCTTTGCGTAAATAATAAAAAATAAAAATAGTAGACTAGACCAAAAAAAAAAACACTGAAATTTTTCTAGCCAAAAAAAAAAAGGACAAAAATTGCTAGTCTAAGTACAGTTACAAACTATAAAAAGGAATGTTGGTAATCCTTTCAATTTTAATTTAAAAAAACCTAGTTAAATAGGTAAATAGGCTATGATACTTTAACATTCATTAGCCTATCAGGCACTAATTAGGAGTGGTTAAATGTTTTGAGACAATCAATAATTTTTGTTATATAAAATTAGGCACATGTCATGTGTCAAATTAAAGAGAGCAAAATATAGATTTTTAATATAACATTATATTAACGGAGTGATTATTCGCACAGTTCTTCATATAACGCTAAGCGTTATATGAAGATTTCTAGCTGCAGATAACGCTCGGCGTTATTCGAAGATTCGCACAGGTCTTCATATTCTACTGGCGCATGCGCATAATCGTATGTCTTTCCCTATTGCCTTATATACCGTTTATTGTAAAGTTTGATTAATATTTCGTGGCCTAATGGCTAGTGCTGTCGGCTGGCAACCACGGTGTCACAAGTTGTAGCCATTATTCCACTTTTTTTTTTTTTAAATTTTTTAAATTTATTTTTTTATTTAATATTTTTCAATTTGAGTACAAGGGGATACGTAAATACGGTAAATACATGAATATTTTGTAAGTAACCATTAGTCATTGTCAGCCAGAAAATACAAAAGCTGACTCCTAAGCCTAAATGATAGCCTACTTTTTCTTACGATAAATGGTATGATAGGCTAAGTGATGGTAATAAATGTCTATTTCAATTGTGCTTGAGTACAAATGGTTATTTTATATTGTTTTAAGTGTGCTGAAAGACATAAATTATGAAATCAAGTAAATTTCCATTTATTTGGATCAATAAAGTAATCTTATCTAATACCACGGATGAGCGTAGGACACAATAATCTTCTCCATAGAAGGAGCGCCTGTAATGTATAAGATAAGGTAATTAATTCAAACAAAATGGTTAGGCCTATTTAGCCTAGATGTTAATATTAGTAGGCTATTGTTAGGGTCAATACTTCAAGGCAAATTCAAATAGTGTTAGGCCTTGTTAGGGCTTTATTTTTATCAATAAATACCTCCTTCTAGCTAGGAATGTGATCTTAGAACATGTGTCCTCCCTAGCTGAGTTGATAACGTATCGGACTGCCCTGCCGTCGACCCGGGTTTTATTCTCCATTTAGACTATACCTTTTTTTTCAAATTTTTTTAAATTTCAATTAATATTACTTTAAAAAAAAAAAGATTGTAAATCCATCGACAACACCGGGCAATTTAGCTTTTTGATAAATAAAAAGACTTGCCTATTTTTAACCCAATTGCAATATTTATTTTAAATGACTTTCCTAAATGTCTTCAGTAAAAAAAAATGAATTTTTAAATTATTAGATCTACAGCTTTCTGTTCATTGAAGTTTATAAATTTGTTTATCTGTAGCTTATACAGGTCTGTTTTATTTTCTCCCGGACAATGCTGGGGAATTTAGCTTGTTTATAATTAAGTAAAAATGAACTTCACCACAAACTTACATTTAAAATTATAGCCATTAAATTTAAATATTCACACGCAAGCTAATTTTATAAAAAAATAGGCCTAAACTAAATGAAGTAGCAGTCAGAGGAATATTACATTTGAATTAAAAATTCAAATCGAGACTGTGATAATTTAAAAACATGTAGATGCAAATTTTAAAATGTTAATGTAATAGCTTAGTTTTGTTCTCTTTGATGTGTTTGCGAGCTTGTAAAATTAGCTGTTTCCATTTTTTTACTTGTATTTTTAAGTATAAAGAATTGAAGTAAATAGATGTGTAGAACTATAAAAGATATCAACTGTTCATTGTTACAGACGTTTATGCACTGCAATGTTTCTGTTATCCTTGTTACAACTCTGACACAAATGGCACCTGTGAAGCACCTCCAGGTGGTTCTTGCTATGCTTCTAAATCCTTAGAACACCATTTTACGGAGCATGAAGATTTGGAACACTGGGCTTGGGGCTGTTTGCCACCTGATGGTGGCACTTTATTACAGGTGAGTTTAATTTTAGTGTTGTTGTTTTTATAATTCTTTTAGGCTGACTTTTGTTTCTACATCAAACATTAATATACACTTTAACTTGCTTACAGTTTTTCTATGATATTTGATAATTCATGACTGTTGAACTAAGAATGAAATTTGTTCCGTCTTTTATATAGTGTCAGCCTTCAGTGGTGCAAGAGAGATATGTTACAAAATGTTGTGATGACAAAGATAGATGCAATGAAAACTTGAACCTTACATTTCTAGAAACTGAGCCACCACCCACATCTGATATAGGTAGAGTAATATCACACAATCATTTTGTTATGAAGAATAATAGCAATAATCTTTGATTACCCCGAAGAAAATATTTTTTACAATTAAATGTGCATTACATGAGATTTTTATTAAGACATCAAATATTAAAATAAAAATTAAAAAAAAATGCTACTTACATGAAGTACAAAATAGAGAATAATTTTGTATGGTTGAATCAAGAACAAACCTTCACAATAAGATTATGATTTTGGTTTTGTTCTTTTCAGCAACAACTAGTCCTAGAAGACCAGATCATGTCACTCAGATAGCTCTGTTGGTGACCCTTCCTATTTGTCTTATGATTCTTGTCGTTTCTATTGCATATTTCTACTTCAAGTAAGTAAACAACTTTTACAGGGATACATACTTTTACTTTTTACCTTGAGAACAAAAAAAAAGTAATTTTTTTATGTTAACTCTACAATCAGCCCTTTGGTCCTCAACTTACCATCAGCTTATATTTTATTGTATTGGTTTGCAGTTGTTGGGTGAATAAATGGAATTAATATTATATTATATAAATGTTTATTAAAAAAATACTTTACTTTTATTAAAAAAAATTAGTAATAGCCTACTAGTAAAAAAGTGGTTATTTGTCTAAATTATATAAAATTTAGTGCTTTTTTTTTATTCATGACTAGTAGCACATTCAAATTAGGTGAAAGTATCACAGACATAATAAAATATTTGTTGTTTAATTGGTTTTCAGTGACTACTGGATTTTTAAAATAGGTACTGTTAGCCAACATCATTTGGCACAAAATGACCTCAGAGTGTCATTAATTTCCATACAGTATCAGTTGCATTTTAAAAAGTTGATAATAAATTCAAATTAAGTGAAAGTATCACAGACAAGATAAAGTATTAGTTGTTTAATTGGTCTTCAGTGACTGCTGGATTTTTTAAATAGGTATTGATAGCCAAGATCATTTGAGCACAAACTGACTTCAGAATGTCATTAATTTTGTAACAATCAAAACAATGATCTAGCTCGTTATCTACTTTGATAGTGGAAATAAACACAGTCTTAATATATAACTCCGTTTAATCAAGTATAAGCAAAACAAACTCATGGAAAAATACCAATGGCTTGCGCCAAGTAAAGACATCCAGAAACGTATATAAACAAACTCAAAACCGTCATTTTTATGCACTTCTGTTTTTAGATTGGCGTCACACGCAACAAGATTAAAATACAAAATAAACTAACCATGGCGCGTACATGATAATTTCCATACAGTTTCAGTTACATTTTCTTAAAGTTAATAATAAATATTTTAAATTCTATGTATTTAAAATTTCATATGTTGGCTAGTTGATTTGTGCAATATTGTGAACCCTAGTTGTTAATTTTTCATCATTATGATGCAATTAATATTTATATATTCCAGTTTTTGAGGGTTAGATAATGTGAGGTTACTAGATAATGGACAAGCAAGAAATTGTTTCTAAAACTTACATTTTGTTTAACATATTTCTTAAGGCACAGAAGGCAAGGGTTGAAAAGTAATCATCTCCACATTGACCCTGAACAAGAAGACTTCATCCCTCCTGGTCATTCCTTACACAAATTGATAGATGAAAGTTCCGGAAGTGGTTCAGGACTGCCACTCATTGTAAGTTGTCTTACAATATCTCTGCACCACTTTGAGGAAAACTGGAAAGATGGGTTGCCTTCTACATGACTATTAAATATTCTGTAGATCTCAATAAAAAAATGTTGAACAATTCTCAACTCATTCTCTAATTAACCTTGTATCCCTTATCTGACCAATAATCGTTATACAATTTTTAGAAATGGCCCAACCCTGAATATTATTTTTTACAGCTTTGTGTATTATTTAAACCCAATGTGTTACATAAAAAAAAAAGCAAAGATGAAAATCATTCCTCAATATAATAATATATTTTATAATTATTATAATTAAATGATCAAACAAAAGTGAGCATGTTGATTTACAAACTTAGATAAAAATTTTAAACTTACATTTTAACATTACAGTTTAACATTTAAAATATTAAACTTACATTTTAACATTTGAGTAATATGCTTATCTGTAATCTGCTACAGTTACCAATTATAAACACTCACTTCAAATTTATCTTATGTTCACAAAAACTAACGAAACGCAACAGGGATAATACAGACATTTTATAACGTGTATTTTGGTAAAAAATATTACTGGTGAGTAATTACTGTAACAATATATTTTCAGAATGAAATAAAAGGCAAAGAAGAAATAACATTTAATCTAATTAATTTTGACTGTATTAAAGTATAATTGGCCTGTTCACTTTAGCTTCATATAGAATTGAATATTTATTGTTATATTTTTGTTATCCGTTACTTTTGTTTCTAAAATGTCTAATCCTGTGTTTTATAGGTGCAAAGGACAATAGCCAAGCAGATATCTCTAGTGAGGAGAATTGGCAAGGGCCGTTTTGGTGAGGTATGGAAGGGAAAGTGGCGAGGGGAGAATGTGGCTGTTAAGATTTTTTTTACCACGGAGGAGAGAAGCTGGTTCAGGGAAACTGAGATGTATCAAACAGAACTGCTGAGGCATGACAATATTCTAGGTGAGAAGCTGACGGAGGTTTTGAACAGAAACCATATTTAATAAAATATATGTTGATAATGTATTAGGCAGCATTCAGTTCTTTTCCTGCAGTCCTGAAGAAAGATGTGTAACTAGATTATTAAATTGAAGCTAAATCTGTAAATATGTGGCTCCTGTTTATCATTGAAAAAATTATATTTAACATGTTCAAAAATTGTTTAAAAAATTTTCAGGTTTTATTGCTGCTGACATTAAAGGTACTGGGTCCTGGACTCAGCTGTATCTAATTACTGACTACCATGAGAATGGCTCCCTCTATGATTATCTCCAAGCCCATGCTTTGGATACATCCGAGATGCTTTATCTGGCTCATTCAGCATCTTGTGGCATAACACATCTACATGTGGAGATATTTGGTACCAAAGGTGAAGAATAATTTACTATTTGGTTTACTAAATGCTTACAAACTTTTGATTTTTTGTCTCAAAATAATTGCAGAATTTGGTAGGGCCAGGGATGTAACTATTCCGACTTTTGGCGGAATTCAGAATATTCCGTTTCAACTTGATTTTCCGACGCGTTTTCAGAAAATTTTCCGCGAGAGATTTTTTTCCGAAATTTTTTCCATTTTTTTCCAGAAATTTTTTCCATTTTTTTCCCGACCGATTATTTTCCGACACTTGCGAAAAATGCTAATCTTTTTCTGTTGGAAGTCGGAACTAAAATATATTTTTATGGACATGCGCAGTATAGATACTTCCTTTTATTTTACCCCAAAAAATGACTGTACTTTCACTTTCGTTCTGTGCCGACCAAAAAATTCGGCCAATAAAAACTATAATAAAATAGTGACTTCCAATCTAATACCTTAGAATAAATATAGCCACTTCTTTTACTAATAAATAAACGTCTCGTTTTTCGCTCCCCTGTGCTTTTTTTTTAAGTTTGAATTTATTTTTACTGCGATGGTTGTCGAACAAATTTGTCGATAGGCCTATTAGTATATTCCTATATATTTTTTATTGAAATGAAAGAAGCCATACTAAACCATCTGGCTTACATATTAAACCAGTTAGGAATATTTTTTAAGGCATGATATATGATTCAGAAGTTGATTTTGCAACTACACATGCAAGAACATTAGTTTAGCCTAAGTTTAGGTTTTGAGTCGGAAAGCTGAAGTCTGAAGCTTTGCATACTTTAGGCTTAGGCCTAGAAGCCTAGAACTAGGTCTAGTACCGGTACTAGACAAGCAGGAGTTGCCCCTAATACGATATCTATTGTTATTGATAGAAGATGATTGTGACTAAGAAGTGAAACATACCAACAAAGAATGTATGTTGTTCTATTTTCCTATACTGGCCTATACTATTTTTCATTAGTTTCAGACAAACTTTTTGTATGTTGATTTCTTTTAATTTCTACCTTAGTAAGGTCCTTACTATGTCCACTACGTCATACTCTGTTATTTGGACATAATTAAATTAATTGGGCCTAAGAAATCGGGATAATTTTTTTTGCAAAAGCCCTAAATACTGAAATTTCAATGTACTAATGTAGGCCTAAACATTATAATAGTATTAAATTAGTATGGTACATTTTCTATATAAGATAAATAAAATGGCCATTATTATATTCCATAATATTTTGTATTTGCCTTTGAACAAGTGGAGTTTGGGTTAGAGTCTAATATATTTTTACCTAATATATATTTTACCTAATATAACTATGCATATTATTATGTTTGTATTCATATATTAAATTAGTGTTCTGCGACGATTCCTTTCGCGCCGTCACCGGCAGGAAAATATTTTTCCGATTTTTTGGGGAAAACCAGTTACATCCCTGTAGGGCTAAAGAATAATTCATACATTATTATTATTCATAGCATAGTCATTATGTCATCAATTTAAAAATGTCTTGTGTGAATCTTTAGGATGGAAATAAGTATTTGTTTTTTTCTATAGGAAAAATGGCCATTGCTCACAGAGATATAAAGAGCAAGAATATTCTTGTGCGTAAGAATGGTACCTGTTGTATTGCAGACCTTGGCTTAGCAGTCAGATATGTCAGGTGAGCATGCACAAATAACTTGATTGGATATTTTCAACGTATACATGGAACAAAATAAAATGTATTGTAAATTGAAAATGTAAAAGGCAGCTTCTGTTGCTTCTTATTGCATGTAAATCTATTGAAACTAAAAGTATCTAATTATAACCTGTGGTCAATAATTTATTTCAGTGAGACCAACGAAGTGGATATTGCATCCAATACACGCTGTGGTACCATTCGGTACATGGCTCCGGAAGTGCTAGAAGAAACACTGAACAAGAATCACTTTGATTCTTACAAAGAGGCAGATATGTATTCCTTTGGTCTTGTCTTGTGGGAAATAGCTCGTAGGTGTGTTGTTGGAGGTGAGTATTGTGGCCCAGATTTTATATTCATATTTTCTATCTTATTATTTAATTAACTACACATATTAAATCAATGCCAAAAATTGACAAACACTTGGAATTGCCTAGTGGGAAATAATGCCTGGGACTGGTATTAATAGTAAAATAATAGCCTGTATCTATGCAATATATAGCGAAAAAATTGACATGGCACTTGAGGTTCAATCTAAGCATTTTTTATATAAAATTTTAGAAAGTAGATTTAGAAAAAAAAAAATATTGAGCATACATTGCTCAATTGCGATAGTTTTTCTTGGAAATTAGAAATCATCATATTGCACTCAAATCCTCCTATTCAAATCCCATTTAACTTCTACAATGCCTTCAATATCACTATTATCTTGGCAATCAAAATAATAAAGCCTTTCCCTCTTTAGCCTAGCCCAATGCTTCTCTAAATATTTCCAAAATGCCATTTTTGCAGATTTAGGCTATAATTGAGTTTTTTTTCTTAAACAATTCACTAAAATTCAATGCATCAAGTTATAAAAATTTAACAACCGTAAAAAAATAGCTCTCTTGCATTGGTGTCTACCAGTCGAGGTGACTCTAATGTAATGTCATTGGCACTTAAACTGAAGCAGCACAATAAATGTAAAACTTCTGACTTTGACATTGTTCAGGTATTGTACATGATGCCCAGCTTCCATACTATGAATATGTTCCGCAAGACCCCAGCATTGAAGATATGAGAAAAATTGTCTCTCTGGAAAAAATCCGGCCAACTATTCCAGAGCAATGGAAAACTGATGAGGTTAGTTAAAGAAATAAATAGATCTAGACATTCCTCTCACTTTTCAAAACAATCTTTTATTGTAGTAGGTACTCAAAACTGATTTTAATTTTTCAAGATATTGAGAATTTTTTATGTTTAATAGAAAGACAAAATGATTCTAAGAACATTGATACCAATTTTTTGACTGTGTGTTAATTTTTAAGAAAGTTATGAAATTTTGAAATTTTACAAGTGGGTTACCTTTAGCCACCTCACAAAGTCCTATTTTTAGAAGTTATTATCTCAAAAAGTATATTGGCTATGGCTAAGTTACTTTGTTTACAAACACAAAAGTTTGTAGAGAAGAGACCCAATTTTTTTTGTGAATGTGGGGCATTTGAAAAATATACAAATATCGATGTAAAAATCATTTTTCATACTTTTTAGTTTTTTTCAAGGGAGACAAAAAACGCAAATCTGACCTATTTAAAAAAAATCCCTAAAAATTATCTAATTTTAGTAGAAGCTTATGTTATATATCAAATTGAAGGTAATTCAATGCTCTATAGAGACCTACTAAATTGGCACTGTTTCAAATTATCAAAATGTAATTATTTTTATTGAAACAAAGTGTTCTAGCAAAAATTTTCGTTTTTTAGCCATTTATAAATATTCGCGAAAATTTAACGAATCTTTGTAAATGTACAAATATTACATCAATTTGAAGTTCATTTAAAGTACACAACTTTTATAGTAAAAAATGTTCTAAAATGTACTGTATAAGTAGTTATACGGACAAAGATTGTCAATCGTGTACTTGAAAGTAAAACAAACAAAAGCAGTTTTTATATAGTGTAAGACTCGAGCATTAAAAATTAAATAAGGCAAGTTAGTACATTATTTAATAATAGACATTTTATGGTAACAGTTATACGTGTTTTATTTTAAAGAGAAAGTTTTCAAATGTTAATTCAAGGTTTAAAATAACAACCATTGACTATTGTTTAGGTTAAGACCATTTATCCTATTGGTAGTAGTAACAATAATAAGAATAATCAGTTATATCCCATAACTAAAAACAAATTATATTATTACAATATAAACTTAAAACTGTTCATTATATTACTTGTACAATTTATTTGATTTGGTTTCTCTATTTTTTTACATTGGTATAAAGTATAAATACCTATATCTAATGGTCCTTAACACTAACCAAGAACGCCTATCACAAGCATTATATTCTAAGCTGTAGTTTTTTGTATAGATAAATATTTAAAGAATCACATTGTTTAGTTTCACTATTGATATTTCGATAACAGATTAATTGTTCAGTAGTTTATGGGGATATTGTGCATGATTTGAGACTTAGCCCAGTTCGTTCATTATTGCACTTCACCCACCCCCGCACGTTATACTAGTTGTGTTCACTGTCCACCAATCTTTCCTACTTTTCACTATTTGCCACCCCCACTACGCTACTAGTAATAATACATTTTTAGCTCATACACTTTTATTTTAATTATACATTAACAATTATGAAACATATCTCTTATATCGACCTAATTTTAACTTTCATCTATTAGTAGTTCGCAAAAATATATTTGTTTTAATATCAGAACAAACCGTCTTTTCGACCTCTTGCCGTGCACGTTTCGCCCTTACCCTCCCCCCCCCCCCCCCACATATAAAGTGGTACGATTCTACCCTATGTGCCCCTCCCAAACCCTCCTATTTTGTTTTTATTTGGTCCAGATCAGAATACAGAGGGTAGGCCTATATGCATATAGGTCACGAAGTTGGCAATGCAATAAAATCTACGATTTTATTGGCAGGCTGTTGATGAATGAATTAGTATAAACGCATGAAAATTTATAAATAAAATGTATTAGCCTATATAAAGTCACTTTGTTGACCCCCTTCCCTCCCACATTTCAACAACTGTAACTGTAAATTTTTTCAATAACCCAGTTTTCTGTATTTTGTTGACATAATTAATATACGACCCCCTATGTAGGCTATTTGATTATGACTGATTGTAATTAGACTTTTTCCTAGGCAATACATAGAATTTCACAAACATAATAAATATATATAATAACCGTCAATAAACGTATAACAAATCGAGGGTATACAATAAACTTTGAATTTCATGCTAGATATGATAATCTTATAATAATTATTATTATTAGGGCCTACGCATGACAAACCATTATTCAATAAATGTTTAAAAAATGATGAATTATTAAACATATGCAATGGAAGAAATTTTCTTCAAGTGCAGATATAATAATAGTATTGTATTATTTTAAAGAGTAAAATTTGTCTTTTATTACCCACATTAGACTTGTTGGAGTAGGCCTCATAGCTACTGCATTTTGTAGGCCTTATGAGTGTAGACTAGACAATATTTTTTTACATTTATGTGCTGAAAATAGCTTTGCTTCCACAAAAACTAAATAAAATACTGTCTGGTTCTATTTAAATGTTATTATAAGTGTGTAAAACTACTTAATTATATACTTAATTCGTTTAATTAATAATATTTTCCATAGCTTCGCTAATCCACCAAATGTCAAATTTACTATTGTTTACATTGACAACAGATTGAAGATACATTTTGCATGTCAAATTACATATTATAATATTATTTCCTGGAAATAAAAAGTATCAATTCAATATCTTTAGCATATCTACTTTAAAATAAATATAATTTTAGTTTATTTAATGACAAGAAAAAAATTAGGCTTGTCCTTAAACTTAATAGGGGTTTGGAGACTCGAGAACAAGTGATTTTAAGTGGTAAATCTAAAACAATTTTATTAAAATTAAATAAATATAATAATATATACATACATTTTTTAACATAAAATTAATTTTATATTATTAATCTATGATATTGAATAGTTTTACTTAACTACTAAAGTGATAAAATCCGATACGGCGCCTTTATTGGTAACGACCCTTCAAATAGCGGAGATCGCGGCAGACATGTTTTTACGGCAGTAAAATACTATTTCATAGGGTTTATCTTGCGCGTTAGGCAAAATGTGCCATAATATATAGACTAATAATTCTTTCATATTTTTACAGGAAAATGGACCAGCTTTTTGATGATGTTTATAAAAAATCTTTAAAATGATTTTTTCTTAAAAAATAAACTATTTTTCTTAGAGAATTTAAATATTAAAAATGTTTAACATAAACAATCAATTTTAAATACATATGGTGATAAAGGCCATTTATTCCTGTACAATCGAGTGAAAAAATTATCTTTCTATCATGAATGGCACTTTTTGCCTAGATGATTTAGTACAAGAGGTGTCGAAAACTTAAAATCGCATAAAAAACGGAAGGCAGTTTTGAGTACCTAATTGTAGGTATTAAAAAAATAATTTTCTACTGTTAGACTGCTACATACTAGTGTAATTCTGAATATAATTGTATGAATTCTTTGTCCATTCTAGTACCTGAAGGTGATGTCTCGTCTAATGTCTGAATGCTGGAACCCAAGTCCTGCTGCAAGACTCACCTGTTTAAGAATTAAAAAGACATTGGGTAAAATGGTTGAAGCCATTGAATCAACACCAAAATAATTTATTTAGAAAACTGGAGAGATGCATTTATATACTTTGGACAGCTGTTGTTGTTTTTTTGTCAAACAAGATTTCCTTGAGGAGAACTGTTTTTACTTAGAACCCAAATGATTGGGTCTGTCCATAACTATGTATTTTACCAAATGTGTTTAGGCTGACATTTTCTCTTGTTAGAGGATGATTAGACATCAGCATTCATCAAAATTGAGACATTTTGTTTAAAAAAAAAAACAGTATTAATTGTGTTGTTTAGAAGAAGAAACTAGCTATAGACTAGCAGGTGTTTAGTCACTACTTACCAATGCCATATGAACTTGTTGTTAAGCTTCAATTTCTTGTTGACTTGAAATGTAGTTAAGAGAATCAAATTCATTATTTTTCTTGTAATGCACTTTCAACATGGAAACAAGTTGCTACAGGGTCTGAAAGGTTGATACTTTACTTTTTATATTCATTGAACTGCTGGTTAAATAGATAAAAACACATTAAGGCGACATTTTGGTTTAAATCATGAAAAGGCAGGACATTGTTGTGTGCTAAAATAGTTATTGGTGTCTCTTGTTTTATATCATCTTTATATAAACACACACATTTTTTTGTTTTCTTTCAGAAAAGCTTATAATGTCACTATTGTTTAATGTCACTATTTAGAACAACAACAACACAATATTCATTTCCTATGTCTCATCAAAGAAAGAAATTGTACACTTATTAAAATTGTATGAAAAAAATACTTTGTGATTTGGAATTATTAGCATACATTTTCAAGAAAATAACTGGCTGGTATTGTACTAACATCTTGTTTGAAAATTAGAACAATGTTTTAGCATTATTGCCAATAATGTGAAACTAAAGTTTGTACTGCAATACTAAATGTACAGTAAAACAAAATGTTGGGTGTGTCATTATGTGTAGAAACGTTTAGGGTTGAGAAATTGATGCAGAAAGAATAAAATGATTGTGAGCTTTTCTGAATGACAATAAATCATCACTCTTTTGGGGGGGGGGGGGGGGGGGGAATTTTAACTGTAACTTTAACCTTAATGTAAATAATCATTGTTTTTTTTTAATTTGTTTTATTATGCTTTGAAAACTCTTGAAATAAGTAAGTTATCATTGTTAAATATAATCCATTATAAGCAATACATATATGTTGTCTACATATATACTTATATACTATAGCCCACCAATACATTGATAATCAAAGTTACATTTTTGGTTTTGTTGCGCTGAGCTTTCTAGAAGCTGTTAAAACGAGTCTATTGGCCTATCCTTTAGAAGCAGACTGTCTAGCCAGTCCTTGAGTTTAAGGGCTGATTGACAAATGTCATCTAAACGAGTCATGACCACTCTTCTATACTTAGCAACCAAGCACTGTTTGGCAGTTTTGAGCTATCTACTTATCTAGGACAATGTCTTTCTTTCAAATGTACCATGTAGTCTGGTTGCATAGTTTTCTAACCTTCAATAAAAGCTAACAATGTAAAATAGTTGATGTTTAAAGAACAAAATTGTGTATTTTCTTTTGGTACATTTCAATTGTGTTAATCTTCAAAAGCTATATATTATTTTGCCATTTTTTTTTATTACTGCATCAACCAAAGTATGTACTTTCTATTCATTCAGTTATTACTGAAACTTCTTTGTTTATATTTTATTGTTATCATGGACTGACTTCCAAAAATTTGTACCATATACTATTGTAACATTTATTTGTAATCTTTTTGTATTGGGTATTTAATACTGCTGATTTTTTTTCATGCTATTTTTTTTACATTGGCATTTTCCTTTAAAACTGCTTAGCTAAATGTGCCTTTTGTTTTTTTTTATCAAGTCTTCCTTCAGCATTGAGAACTAAACAACAAATATTTATTACAAATATTTGTAGCAATTTTTTTGTTGTGTTATTTGTTTCATTAATATGAACTGATCAAAGAAGTTAAGTTTTTATTGATTTTCATATTCAAAGATCAAATTTTTGTCTCCCTTTGTTACTTTTTTTTTATGGTGAGGGCCAAAGATAAGTTTGGGAGATAGAACCCCAGCATGAGACACTGGATCATTACAAAGGCATTGCTTTGTTTTGACAAAGAAAGCATGCTCCATAAGGCCCTTGAGTGCTGGGAGTTTGTTGTAAAGTAATGAGCTAAAAAGTACATTCTTTTAAAAATATAAATGAACAAATGGTGTTAGTTGATAATCTTCTTTCTGATGTACGTTATTGTATTATTTATTCTCTATTGTAATTGTAATGGAATAGTGTCAAGACAAAGAATCCACACTTGTTGTCAACTGCAAGACAAAGAATCCACACTTGTTGTCAACTTGTGTTCATGAGTCAGCATGAAATAATTTATGTACATTTTTGTAGCATATATTTTTATTTCCATAAGTCTTTTATCCTCCTCACAAATCTGAAAGATTGCATGAGCTTGTCAGCAGGTAAAACTATAGACCCATACCAAAATGTCTCATTACTTCATTTCATTGACTCAACTCACCAATCCCATGGGATCTGAGATGCAAACAATGTAGCTAAGCTTTATAAAATTAATAATTGGCCATTAAGTCACAAAGATAGAGCACCAAAAAAAAAATGTTTTACTGCTTAAACTTTCATAATCATCACTGTATGAAACTACCAAAAAGCATGGCATTGTTTTAGGGTGATTGACATGAAGCTGAAACATCAGAAGCTAATCATTCACTTTAATACATTGCTGGTTATTAATAAGTAATTAAGCCAAGAATAAAAAAAAAAGCTTTAGTTACAATTGAATATATTTCACTTTTGTTTAAATTTTATAAGTTGTTGAATTTGACTGTATAAATTCATGCCTATTTGTTTCAATTATGGCCAGTTGAAGTTTATTCATTTTATATTTAAATCCTTTTGCTGTCTTTCTGGTTAAAAAGTAGTTGTTTTGTAACTACAGACAAGCTTTTTATAGAGAACTCCATTTTCATTTGTTCTATCCCTTCTGAAGCTGTAGTGCATTAAAATGATAAGAGAAAAAAAAAATACCAAAATAAAAATCACTCTCATTTTTTATAATTATTTTTGTTTGCACTTCTGATTTAATGTCCTATTAACAAGCTAATTTTGTTTGTTGTTTTTTTTTTAAATTATTTTTTTGTATTGAGCTTGGATGAATAATTTTTGATTTATCTCAGGAGATTCCAAAGTAAACACAACACATGACTTTTGTACATAACTAAAATCAGATCTTTACATGTTGATATAGTTCAGTGATGCAACTCTCTCCCTATTTATTTCTATACCTATATATAGCATCTCCATTAGTATTGTATTTAGTTCTAATAGAACTTATATGTGTGTTTGCATGTAACCATACAAAAGGCTTATTTTTTTATTATCAGTTTTTATGTCAGAAATGTTAGTACTAATTACTAAAAGATAATGTTTAGTCATCTGTAGGATTGCATTCACAGACAATGTCATTATTATGGTTGGGAATGGAAATTTTCTTTAAACAAGGCAGATGGGCCAGTAGTCTATGTATGATAGGGCAATCATCAAAATGAGGCACTCCGTCTTGTGACTGATGACAACTAACATTAGGTGAACATGATATTTGCCAGTCTATAGAGAGCCAAGTCATAACTTTTGACTTTTTATTTTCCCATAATCTTCAATCAAGGAGTCAATTCTAGAAATGGCTTTATTTTTTTTTCACTGTGTGTATATATTGTGGAGATTTGGCTTACGTCTTCCAACATTTTCTGTGACTTTAATGTAAATAATGTAAATGTGATGCATTTCTTATAGCTCTTCATTGGTAAAATATTTTTTTTTTTTGCTTGATGTATTTAAAAAACATAAAAATGTAATTTTTGAAAAGAAGGACTGTGAGATCAGAAATATTTCAGTGTAATGTAATGAACATGTTTAAACTGCCCTGGAGTTATAATCATGCAATGGACTGGATCTTGGCAGTCTGAACCTAATTTCAGAAATATTTCCCAACTTGTATTGATAAATGGGTAACTCTCGTCAGACTGATGATAAATTGCTGATAGCCTCCCCTTTCCATCTTCCAACGATGATGCGTACATAGTTGATTTGAAATATTTATATCCAGATCTATATATATATTTGTAATTCATGTTGTTGTAATATACTTTTATTCACTATAATATGTTAACACAGCGACACTATTTCTATTTAGTAAAACCAATAATAGGCCTATAGTTGTATTTATTATATCAAATACAGACCAGACTTTTTTTTTGTATAGTTCCATTCACATTTTTTTGTGCATAGGTAATAGTTGTCAACTCCGAACCACCACCACTATCAGTTTCATTTATTTCTTCAGAGATGCAGGTCAAATGATATGCTTTATTGAAAAACTAGAATTGTGTTTATAGGAATAGGATGGAACAAAAACATTTAAGGCGACTATTGAAACATTTATTTGTATTGCTCTAACCTACCAAACTTAACCACACCCACCTATAAGTAAATTATTGTGTATGTACATATTATTCTATGCTGATGTATATTATGTCCACATAGCTGTATTCTTCAAAACTGTACATGGCACAAATGTTTTAATACTAAATTAAAAAAAAGTATGGGCCAATATGGCACATGGTATTGTAGTCAATGCTGAATCTCTTGTTTTCATATCGTATGTGCAGTATGTAATTGTCCTGCAAATATCTTGGCTTATAGTAACTTATGCCAGTAAATAGTAGGTGTGTAAATACTATTAATGTTTTAGCATTGAGAATAACATAACATGATAAGTACAGACATTGCCAAAAGTCCCAAGTTTGAATCTTGGTGAAGGCTAGAAACTTTTTCCCAGGTCTGGAGTGTGACCCTACGTCTACCCAGCACTGATGAGTACCTGACATTAGTAGTTATAGTTAGTCCAGGTCTGGAGTGTGTCCCTACGTCTACCCAGCACTGATGAGTACCTGACATTAGTAGTTATAGTTAGTCCAGGTCTGGAGTGTGTCCCTACGTCTACCCAGCACTGATGAGTACCTGACATTAGTAGTTATAGTTAGTCCAGGTCTGGAGTGTGTCCCTACGTCTACCCAGCACTGATGAATACCTGACATTAGTAGTTATAGTTAGTCCAGGTCTGGAGTGTGTCCCTACGTCTACCCAGCTCTGATGAGTACCTGACATTAGTAGTTATAGTTAGTCCAGGTCTGGAGTGTGTCCCTACGTCTACCCAGCACTGATGAATACCTGACATTAGTAGTTATAGTTAGTCCAGGTCTGGAGTGTGTCCCTACGTCTACCCAGCACTGATGAGTACCTGACATTAGTAGTTATAGTTAGTCCAGGTCTGGAGTGTGTCCCTACGTCTACCCAGCACTGATGAGTACCTGACATTAGTAGTTATAGTTAGTCCAGGTCTGGAGTGTGTCCCTACGTCTACCCAGCACTGATGAGTACCTGACATTAGTAGTTATAGTTAGTCCAGGTCTGGAGTGTGTCCCTACGTCTACCCAGCACTGATGAATACCTGACATTAGTAGTTATAGTTAGTCCAGGTCTGGAGTGTGTCCCTACGTCTACCCAGCTCTGATGAGTACCTGACATTAGTAGTTATAGTTAGTCCAGGTCTGGAGTGTGTCCCTACGTCTACCCAGCACTGATGAATACCTGACATTAGTAGTTATAGTTAGTCCAGGTCTGGAGTGTGTCCCTACGTCTACCCAGCACTGATGAATACCTGACATTAGTAGTTATAGTTAGTCCAGGTCTGGAGTGTGTCCCTACGTCTACCCAGCTCTGATGAGTACCTGACATTAGTAGTTATAGTTAGTCCAGGTCTGGAGTGTGTCCATACGTCTACCCAGCACTGATGAATACCTGACATTAGTAGTTATAGTTAGTCCAGGTCTGGAGTGTGTCCCTACGTCTACCCAGCACTGATGAATACCTGACATTAGTAGTTATAGTTAGTCCAGGTCTGGAGTGTGTCCCTACGTCTACCCAGCTCTGATGAGTACCTGACATTAGTAGTTATAGTTAGTCCAGGTCTGGAGTGTGTCCCTACGTCTACCCAGCTCTGATGAGTACCTGACATTAGTAGTTATAGTTAGTCCAGGTCTGGAGTGTGTCCCTACGTCTACCCAGCTCTGATGAGTACCTGACATTAGTAGTTATAGTTAGTCCAGGTCTGGAGTGTGTCCCTACGTCTACCCAGCTCTGATGAGTACCTGACATTAGTAGTTATAGTTAGTCCAGGTCTGGAGTGTGTCCCTACGTCTACCCAGCTCTGATGAGTACCTGACATTAGTAGAAAAAAAGTAAAAGAAGCCGGACCACAGTTTCCTAGCAGGCGCTGTCTTGGCCACTTCGTGCCCTGTCTTGGCCACTTCGTGCCCTGTCTTGGCCACTTCGTGCCCTGTCTTGGCCACTTCGTGCCCTGTCTTGGCAACTTCGTGCCCTGTCTTGGCCACTTCGTGCCCTGTCTTGGCCACTTCGTGCCCTGTCTTGGCTACTTCGTGCCCTGTCTTAGCTACTTCGTGCCCTGTCTTGGCTACTTCGTGCCCTGTCTTGGCTACTTTGTGCCCTGTCTTGGCTACTTCGCCGTCCTGCTGACCAATTGGTCTGACAGAATACTTACTTTTAAATTGACAATAAAGGAAGAAACATTTGTAAGACACTGTGTTGTATAGAGCTAGAGGTACTGAGATAGGTAAGCATAATCTATCTGTTTTATTATGTGTACTTTCTGAATAACTGCTTACAGATTGACCTTATCACCTTGATATTACCTACAATACACTTGTTTGTTGACAATACACTTGTTTGTTGACAATACACTTGTTTGTTGACAATACACTTGTTTGTTTGTTGTCAATACACTTGTTTGTTGACAATACACTTGTTTGTTTGTTGTCAATACACTTGTTTGTTGACAATACACTTGTTTGTTTGTTGTCAATACACTTGTTTGTTGACAATACACTTGTTTGTTTGTTGTCAATACACTTGTTTGTTGACAATACACTTGTTTGTTTGTTGTCAATACACTTGTTTGTTGTCAATACACTTGTTTGTTGACAATACACTTGTTTGTTGACAATACACTTGTTTGTTGACAATACACTTGTTTGTTGACAATACACTTGTTTGTTGACAATACACTTGTTAGTTGACAATACACTTGTTTGTTGACAATACACTTGTTAGTTGACAATACACTTGTTTGTTGACAATACACTTGTTTGTTGACAATACACTTGTTTGTTGACAATACACTTGTTTGTTGACAATACACTTGTTTGTTGACAATACACTTGTTTGTTGACAATACACTTGTCTGTTGACAATACACTTGTCTGTTGATAATACACTTGTTTGTTCACAATACACGTGTTTGTTGACAATACAATTGTTGACAATACACTTGTCTGTTGACAATACACTTGTTTGTAGACAATACACTTGTCTGTTGACAATACACTTGTCTGTTGACAATACACTTGTCTGTTGATAATACACTTGTTTGTTGACAATACACTTGTTGACAATACACTTGTTGACAATAATGACAATACACTTGTTTGTTGACAATACACTTGTTTGTAGACAATACACTTGTTTGTTGGCAATACACTTGTTTGTAGACAATACACTTGTTTGTTGACAATACACTTGTTTGTTGACAATACACTTGTTTGTTGACAATACACTTGTTTGTTGACAATACACTTGTTTGTTGACAATACACTTGTTGACAATACACTTGTTGACAATAATGACAATACACTTGTTTGTTGACCATACACTTGTTTGTTGACAATAAACTTGTTTGTTGACAATAAACTTGTTTGTTGACAATACACTTGTTTGTTGACAATAAATTTGTTTGTTGACAATACACTTGTTTGTTGACAATACACTTGTTTGTTGACAATAAATTTGTTTGTTGACAATACACTTGTTTGTTGATAATACACTTGTTTGTTTGTTGACAATACACTTGTTTGTTGACAATACACTTGTTTGTTGACAATACACTTGTTGACAATACACTTGTTTGTTGACAATACACTTATTTGTTGACAATACACTTGTTTGTTGACAATACACTTGTTTGTTGACAATACACTCGTTTGTTGACAATACACGTGTTTGTTGACAATACACTTGTTTGTTGACAATACACTTGTTTATTGGCAATACACTTGTTTATTGACAATACACTTGTTTATTGGCAATACACTTGTTTATTGACAATACACTTGTCTGTTGACAATACACTTGTCTGTTGTCAATACACTTGTCTGTTGACAACACACTTGTCTGTTGACAACACACTTGTCTGTTGACAATACACTTGTTTGTTGACAATACACTTGTCTGTTGATAATACACTTGTATGTTCACAATACACTTGTTTGTTGACAATACAATTGTTGACAATACACGTGTTTGTAGACAATACACTTGTCTGTTGACAATACACTTGTCTGTTGACAATACACTTGTCTGTTGATAATACACTTGTTTGTTCACAATACACTTGTTTGTTGACAATACAATTGTTGACAATACACTTGTTTGTAGACAATACACTTGTTTGTTGACAATACACTTGTTTGTTGACAATACACTTGTTGACAATACACTTGTTGACAATAATGACAATACACTTGTTTGTTGACAATACACTTGTTTGTAGACAATACACTTGTTTGTTGGCAATACACTTGTTTGTAGACAATACACTTGTTTGTTGACAATACACTTGTTTGTTGACAATACACTTGTTTGTTGACAATACACTTGTTTGTTGACAATACACTTGTTTGTTGACAATACACTTGTTTGTTGACAATACACTTGTTTGTTGACAATACACTTGTTTGTTGACAATACACTTGTTTGTTGACAATACACTTGTCTGTTTGTGGCGCTAGCTGGACTTGTTTGTTGGATCTAAACTTTAATGTTATTTGCATTATGTTTGTGGGGCTTGCAATCACAGCTGGAACAAACTTTAACAAAGTAATAAAATGTTAATTACACGAGCCACGCATAAACAGCTGCGATACAATATTTAAGAAAAAAAAAAGGTAATTAAATGTGTGTGAATTATGTTATGGTTTAATTGAAATATTGGATTTTGAAGCAATTAGACATTTTTACCAGCTCCAGACAATAAACAAGAAAACCGTAAAAACGAAGTTTTTATTATACTCCCTTTATTTGCAAACTAAGTTTACCATCATGTAATTAAATAATTGATTGACTACTGCAAATGAAAAGTACAGAAAAAATATCTGTGTTGCAAATCTAAAAAATATCTCCATACTCAGTATGAATTGTTCTAAAAATAATCGTAGCGCATAATTTTTTTTTCTAGCTTTGCGCCGAAAAACTATAAAAAGTTACACGGGCATTTTTAACGCGAAATTAAAATATTGCTTATACTTTCCTTTTAAGAAATGAATATTGTCATAAGTGTAGTATTATTAGGTCGTTTTAACTGAAAATTTGATAGGATGTATTGTTAGTCGGGGCAAGTCTGCTGTCCAAATTTCAGCTTGATCGGACCACGGGAAGTGGTCGAGAAATCGAAGCCAATTTTTGCACCATGCATTGACGATTGACGATTGCAGACATTGCAACTTAAAATAAAGGGAGTAAAAAGAAATGCGCAGCTTCACTCCACAGACTAGATCATGTGGATGAGTAGATGTACTAAATCTTAATAAATTAGCTCTAGAGTATGACATTGTCTATAGGTTTTAGCTTCTAATCATCGATTATGAAACTAAGGTATTAGTTTATATGAGTCGTTCTTAAAAAACGTCCGAAAAGACGTGGCTAGTTATGGGGATGTCAAGGCAATCTGCTTAAACTGAAAGCTTTACATGTTAATAAAAACGTACAGTGTAACTGTTTATTTAAAAAAAAAAAGGTGATCAGACCATAGACTATAATATACATGGACCGCTTGCTTTAGTTTTTTATGCTAGGCTATTATCTTCTTTTTTGCAATTCCCGATTCTAAATAAAGTAATTGTTATACAAGTTCCGTTTTATTAAATTGCATTTTCTTCGACTTTAAATGAATACTTGTAGGCCTATTAATCCTACTATCATTGACTATAATAAGATGGACCGCCTGCTCTATTTTTAGAGCTTATGTTCTTTTTCCGTGCGCACACAACACTGGTCTATAAATGTTTCCGGTCTGTAAAACTTTCGATTTTAATTTTTCATTGAGAAAATCATAACGATTAAATAAAACGGAACTTGTATATCAATAACTTTATTTCCTGTATAGCAATTTTTAGGATCGGGAATTCCGAACATCAGTGTTTCAAGTCATCATATAGCAGAAATACTAAAGCAAGCGGTCCATGTATATTATAGTCTATGATCAGACCAATAGGTACATGTTTCTTGTTGTGCTGATTATTGTGTGTGTGTGACTAAATATTATAAGGTCTATAATCTAAATGCGACATTTTTTTCTTCTCTAATTAAAATGATACAAGCAATGCGGCATTGAAAATATCCACCAGATCGCATGTATTCTTAAGGCACGTTGGCCTTTTCTACATATAATTTATCCCAGCCTGCTGGGCAACTTACGTCTTCCTGGATATTTATTTTCGTTTTATCTCCTGAATGCAAAGGAATGAAAACGACAGGAACGAAACTATAATTACATAATTAAAAATAATTAACTACATAATCGGCATCGTACACCCGTTTGGTTCACTGAGAATGTGGTCATTTTCCCATTTTCTCGCTTTACCTAGGTATAGGCCTATACCTATAATTGAGTAGTCCTCAATATATAATTCCACATGCCTCAACTACAAAGATGTCTGCCAAAGGGACACGAGGGCAGCCAGCACTTACGCCAATTACTTGGAGCGTCAATAAGACGACCGTTCCAACTGGCGCGCTGCTGTCAGGGCGGGGAGCGCATACTAAAAGGGACTGATGAAAAATGAATTAGGCAGGATGAGAGAAGGCAAGAACCAACGGAAGGCAGATACACATGCAAGAGAAAAAAAAGGTGCTGGTACGAGACCATTTCCTGGCCCTCCTTTCTTTTACTATTCATATCTAGATGACCTATTTGCATTGCATACGTTTTGAGATATCAGGTGAGATATCAGGAATCTTTTTAAAAGGTCTGTGGACCATTTTGTGAAACTGTTATAAGACTTACCATTAGAATAAAAAATACATGTATAATTGCCCATTTCGTTTTTGAATTGTAATATTCATGGGCCCCCTAAACTCTTATGGGCCCTGGTGCGGTACACCGGCTGCAGCCCCCTCTCGTGGGGCCTGTGCAAGGAAGTCGAAGGATGGGTGGTCTAAGCCATATATAAACAAGTGTAGGCTTTTCCTAGCCACCGGTGATGCACCATCGTCTCTCGAGACGGAAGGCTGTCGACGACAATTATTGAAAAATGGGCTTAGCCTACTGGTTTCAAATGTTTCAAATATTTTCCTTTTGTGTGTGTGTGTGTTGAATATTAGTGCATTTGTGTTACCCATGTTTTTCTTATTGATAAAAGTTCATCTCTCTAGTCTATATTATAAATTTATAATAGTTGTCAACGACCTTTAAAGTAAATTAATGTGTCTTTACCTTATCTTAAGAAAACATTTTGCTGTTTCGACCTCTATCCAAACTTTGGCACTAGTTAAGTTACTGCTCTCTGTACGTGTGCCCCTGATTGTAACAAGTTTTAACTAGGCCATTGTTTCACTTCTTTTAATAATTAAATTGGCCTAAATGTCGTGTCAGTAGCGTAGCCGGGTGGGGGTGGGGGGGGGGGGGGGCAGGGGGGGCGTTTTCCAATGAATGGGGCCTTTTTAAGAATAAACATTTATGTTTTTCCAATGACAGAGAATGGTGCCTTTTTTTCATGTTAAGAATAAAAAGTAAAGAAAAACGTTAAGTCTTTTTAATTAATAAAACCGTTTGACCTATTTAGGAATTTAAAAAGTGGGGCATTTTAAATGCTAAGAAGTGGCAACATTTTTAAGACTGAAAAGAAGGTCCCTTTTAAGAAAACAGTGGGGTCCTTTCAAGAAAAAAAAAACTAGGGGAGGTAAGTAACGGTGATGTTCAAAGTGAAGCCTCTTAAGCTTAGCGGCAATGATCGCCCGTATGACATGAGCCAAATGCTGCATCATCTTTAGCACTCATGAATACTAATGAAATCTGGCTTCTCATACTTAAATGTTTCTGAATGTTCACCTTCACATATATGTACTTTATTCAGGGTTCTGGTCTCCCAGTTTCTTATTTTTTATATTACATGCGCTCCTTCTCTAAAGAAGATTATTGCGTCATATGCTCATGCGTGGTTTGAATCGAATCTAGTCCTGCATTTTTATAAGTGGTCTGAATGATATTAAGTTATTGTTTTTTTCTGGTTTGAACAGGCAAGCCATTCTATGCCCGGATGCCACTAGAGCAGAAAGAGTAGGCCTATTTATATGAATTTGCTCTCGCATAAGGAAAGTGGTTTTGTAATGTTTGTCTGATCATTGCAACAGGTTGTTATTGTGTTGTATTTCTAAATATGTTTAATGCCTTATTTAGTATGACTACTTTACTCTTTGGCCTTCTGTCCTCTAGAGTTAGAGCATTCAGCGTCCCAACAGCCTGAACATAGACCCGCTCTTTTATAAGATAATTTATTTAGCGCCGTAGCACGAACAAGGAACTTTGGAAAAATTCGTTAAGCTTTTCATATTTAATTAAAAATATTAACAAGGTTGTGATTATCTTTCGTTTTTTTTTCATTAATTACAAATAGAAAAACTCATTACTGATCTTTCGCACTAATTGTTAATTTCTAAAAATGTATTAACGTTGTCAAGATATAATTTCTAGCACCTGCTAAAAATACATAAAATTTTATATTTTTACGTTATAAGATATAGACCTATTATTATACTTCTTACGGAAACTGTCAAATCATAGTTAAGCTGTTGAATTACGTAGTAAACATACATAGTAGGTAGTTAATGTAATGTTTAGATATGTACATATTAATTCTCCAGTCATATTTATATAAAATTCAACTATATTTTATAATATTTCATTTTATTGATATAATGCTTAAGCTTTATTTTTTTTTTATAAATGAAAAATAAAAAACATTTTAAAATATTAACGCAAATAAAAACTGGTTTATTATCTCCCTTTAATTAAATGAAAGTTTCAAATATGTTATTCTATAGTGATACCAAACAAGTTATGTTTTGTAATGTAACTAATATTACTTATTCATTTATATTTCTTTATTCAAATCTAGCATCGTTGTATTTTTTTCCACTATATAGTAATTAGAGTTGTACAACTAGTTTACGTTAAACAGTTGTAAAAAACATTTCCTGCATAATTGTTTAAGTCAATTAAATTAAAGTAAGGTTATATTAAAAAAAAATTAAAATGACTACAATTACATAGGCCCTAATATATTGCTAGTATATATATTTAGGCCTCTTATATTTATTTCAACTATAAAACAAATAATATTTAAAAATTAATTAGGCTATATTTATGCTGAATTAAAGAAGTCGATCATAAAAACTATTTTTAATGTAATTAGTCTGTATTAATTAATAAGCGCCTTGTCATTGAATGTTCTTTGCTAATAGTTCATTCATTATCAAGTAGATATTTAGTTAACTTCTGGGTGGTCAAGTGTGACAAATGTAGGCCTAAGTGATCTCTTTGTGTGCTGAAAACAGCTTTCATGTGCGATAAAATCTGTTCACACGTGTAAGCTGAACCAAAAGCTCAAAGTGGAGTGAATTCCCAGCAGTTGAGAAATGCACTCGACGTGCAGTGTTTGTATTTAAAAATCTCCTTCTGGGAGGTATCTCGCGTGCCACTGAAAATCACTCTGCGTGCCAACTCTATTGCACGGGTACCTCAGGTTGCCAACCCTGCTCTAAAGTCTCTAGGCTTAGAGATTTAACTAGTGGTGTTACTTTTGTCAGTTGTGAATATTCCCTAGTAATGAACCTTGCAGCACTTTTCTGAATTTGTTTTTATTTTGTAATAATATATGTGCATCCTGGAAATCAGCAGTAGCCTGTTAATAAATTTTGGAGAATTTTCCGCCACTAATAGTTGCTCGTAAAAGAATCGTCAATAGTGAAATAAAAACTGCAGTAATACGGTTAAAGAGTTTGTGCGCGTCAATGCGCACAAACTCTTTTACCGTTTGGGTCTGGTTTGGCATTTTGATTAGCTTTTCAAATGAGGTTACCCTAATTTATTATTTTTATTTTATTTATTTTTTTGGTTATTATTCAGGCAACCTATTTAGGCCTAGGCTATTCATGGCCGGATATATATGCCATTTGGGCTATACGACCAACTAGGGCCCCCGCTCGGGCTTAGGACGTCGACTTCCAGGCTATGACGAAGGGAGAGTGGCATTTTGATTTTATTACTTGACTATAGGCCTACGTTACAGTCCTTGGAAAATTTGGAATTTTCCCTATAGCCTATAGATTTTCCCAGGTCTGAGTCTAGTCTTGAATTTTTATTAATATTGTTTTATATGATGTTATGTAACTGGTTTTCCTGGTTTGTTCAGGCAACACTTTCCATGCCGAATGTCAGTCGGGAAAGAAAGAGTATGGTTACTATAGACTATAGACTTATATGCTTAATTGTTCTCGCATAAGGTGTAAAAAAAGTGTTTTTGTCATCATTTTAAATCTGAGCATTGCAACAGGTTGTTATAATGTAGGCCTATTTTATTTCTAAATAGGCTATAGGTATAGGACTTAATATTAATATAGGTAGTCTAGGAGTCTAGGCCTATAGCATATTGGCCTATTGTATAAGTCTATATTAGCAGAGCCTTTACAAGCGTGTGTAGCGCCCCAGGGCAAAAGTTTCAGCGCCGCCCCCTTGCATAGGGCCTACTGTAAATGCTTGTTTAGTGCTATATTTGCTATATTGCTATATTTATACTACATTTGCCGCCCCCCCCCCCCTTGGAAGTGTCGCCCCGGGCATATGCTCCCTCTGCCTCCCCCTGTGTGAGGGCACTGTATATTAGGCCTTTATATTGGCTTTATACGGCCTATTATAGCCTTCAATAAAAATATTTTCGTTTTGTTTTGTTGAAAGCTTCATCATATTTCATAGGCCTACTTCATGTCATGAGGGTAATAGTTAAAAGTTGTGATAACGTAGAAATATTTACACATTATTTCTCTTTGATTCATCGAGGAACTAGAAAATCCCATAGACAAGTCTATAGGCTACTTTTCATGATACAAGAATTTGCAAAGCGCTCATAAATCTTTGCGTCTGTAGTAACGGATTCTCGATGCGACCGTTCGGCCGATTCTGTGAACGCGGCGCCGCGGCTCTCGCTTGCTGCTGTGTTCGGTTTAGCAAAAACATTCACTCGAGCAAAATGGCCGACAAGGAGCCTATCTCAAAAGGAGTACACAGAAGAGGAGCTTTACGTCAAAAAAATGTGCACGAAGTAAAAAATCATAAATTTTTAGCTCGTTTTTTCAAGCAACCGACGTTCTGTAGCCACTGTAAAGATTTTATTTGGTGAGTGATGGACACAAAAATAAATTATCCCAGCTCATCTCTGATACAGTACAGACATTTCTTTTATTATTGTTTTTTTTTCTACTGTATTTTTCTCCTCTGCCTCTACAAGGCAAGGGGGTGGGGGTGCTTTATTATATATTGATAGCTACTATTATTTCGATGTGAAGAAAAAGTAGAGTGTCAACAGTCGAGATACATATTTGCATGTGCATTTTTAAAATATTTATTTAATTTTTATGAATTTATCATTTCGTTCTTTACTTTAATTAAAACTTTAAACTCTAATTCTTCGAAGTTGAATAATGAAAAAAACAACTGATACA
Source organism: Anisus vortex (assembly GCA_949126835.1). NCBI lineage: Eukaryota > Metazoa > Mollusca > Gastropoda > Planorbidae > Anisus > Anisus vortex. The sequence goes on from OX421494.1 coordinate 23,866,852, forward strand.
ACCAGGGGCAATAATAGGACGAGTCTGCAAAAAACTTGAATGGGAGCAACTATTTATAGTTCAGGCATATATTTTTTTATATAGGCACTGAGTGTGTGTAAAACAAATTTAAACTGTAACTAAAACTATTTTAAATTAAAATATAAGTTATAAGACATTGTAAATGAGAGCTTGCATGTTCATTGTAGGAATTCATTCTAATTTTAAGGCTTATAATTTTAGTTAGGCACGCCACTACACTCTATACTATATACTTACCACTCTCTATAATCTAAAAGTCTTCTATAATGAATCTATATAGAATAGTCTTGAATAGACTATATGACTATACTCTATAGATAGACTCTACTATATAATAGACTAAAGGCATAGGCTTTTTAGTGGACCAATTTATTGTATTTTTTTATTATTACATTTATATTTGGTTGAGACGACAATTTAAATCAACCATTTACTTAATCATAATCAGTTACTGATTATAACTATTTTAAAAGCTTCCGTTAATTAAAAAAACAAAACAACCTGTAATCGATTTTCTTATTTTTCATGATTACTGTCAATTTAGCCAATTTGTAAACATAATAATAGTGCAGTTCTGCTTATTACTATTATTAGAATTTATTAAAATTAGTTTAAATTGAAATACTAACAAATACAGAACAACTAGTTAACAAATTATGAACTGAATAGTCTTGAGACAAAATAATTTTAAATAATGTCTGGTGTTGGTAGAAAAAGTGATGTGATTTGGACATAGCCTTAAGGTTTGGTCACTTAAATGAGGTATGACACATTTGGTGATAATAAATGTAATATTTAGGCAGGCATCAGACGTTTATTGATTTAATTCTTGTTTATAACTTATATTTCTGATGTTGATAGAAGGAGCCTGACAATAGATGTGTTTTATAAATCTGAAGGTAATGGTGGTCTAGCACAGGGGTCGGCAACCTACGGCAGGCGTGCCAATTCCATGGCATGCGGCACAGCCCAGAAAGCAATAATTCATGCCTCTTCTACAAAAAATTGAGTGCTTGAACAGGATTAGTTTTAGGCTATTGGCACACCGACTGAATTAGAAATCCTACTTTGGCACTCTATTATCAAAAGGTTGCCAACCCCTGGTCTAGCAGTTACGGGTTTGAATCTTGGTGAACTCTGATGGGTAACTGACATTAGTTGTGGTAAAGTAAAGGCAACTGGCCATTGTGCTGGCTGCACAATCTCCTAGTAGCTAATTGCCACGGAAACTTTCTTTGGTGGATTGTTCGCACACTTAGCTTAAGGTTATCCATGTTATATTTTTTACTTGACACACAGATAGATCACACCCATAATTTTGGAAGTTACAATGCCTTTTAATAAAAATTTTTTTTTTTTAAAGTGCATTCTAAACAACTACAATCTCAGGTCTACATTATTGGTCTGCTATATACATTTCCGATTCTTTACAGATCGTAATTTGCATTCAATACAAAATATCCCCCCTTAGGCTTACGCTGTGCTACGTTAATACAAATCGGTTCAAACTGTGGAGGGGTTCTGCAAGCCTACAATTTTTGCTGTTATGATTTATATTTACATGCTTCAAATTCTAATTGAAAGTGATCAAACTTTTTGCTTCCTGGTAAGCGCAAAATAGGTCAGTGAACCTAAAAATGTTTTTTGAAAATGTAAAATATAGGTTTTACACACCAATACATGTGATAGTTGCAACATTATGCCAGAGAAGTGGTGTTATTCAAAATTTTAAAAACTTTGTAGAGTTGATAGGTCACACCCCTAATTTAAAAAAAAAAGTCTTGATAAATAAGTGTGACTTGTATTTTCATGTATAAATTTGGTTGTCTTTTTCGGAAAATTTTCTTGGAAATTTATCTACCAGTTTATTGTAGTCAGTATGTGTTTAGACAGATTCAGCAACAACTTTGCTTCATTAAATGAACAAATTATTAATTGTTTCAAGTTTAAGATACTTCAAATAATTTAGTACCTTAATTAATGAATGAGCGTCACAAAATCTTCCATACCAGCCAAATGGGGCATTTAGCCTAAAACTACATTACAAAATAATACGCTTTTTCATACTTTATATAGCCAGCCAAAAATGTAGTAAATAAAATATAATTTATTATATCACATAATTGATTTTGTAGTCTCTCATTTTTTTTTAGTGAAACTTACGTTGGCATATTTTTTATAAAATGTGCATGAATGTAATAATATAATTTTCATTATTTTCATCACCAGTTAGTTTTTTTTGTCTTAATATGCTTTAAACAATTGATATTAAATAAAAATTGTCAATGAAAAGCTCCTTACAGTATTTTGCTAATGACTGTGCTTCTTGTAAAAAAATTGGCTAGTAATAGTATACATATTATAAACCATAAATTTCATGAAAATAATATGAACATAATATTTAATGTCTTTGAATTCTTCCCTCACTATTAGGAATATATGTTTAGTATCTGATAAGCATCACATCATAATTTTCCATCTGTTTTAAACATTTTGAAAATATATAAAAGATAAGCCAATGCAGATGTCTTTTGTCTTCACATCTTTCTGGCTCAGATTCAAAACAATGGCTAAAGTCAGATTGTCCAGACCAATGAAGCTCTAATCATAACAATAACATATCCTGGTCTGTGTGACCCACATTAAGTCAATGCTGACAGTTTTATAGAATGAGGATTCTAATTTTTCTTTAAAATTTTAATTCATTTTCAAATGATTTATTGATACAAATCATTGATATAGTGCATCTCTCCATGCTATTGACTTCAGCATTCCCAGTTTCCAAAATTCAGTTGCAGATGTTGGGGTGGGCAATGCACAAAAAAACACTAGTTATAGGTTGTACTAAAAACAAAAATACAAATTATAATATTATATGGAATTCTAATTTCTTCCTTGTTGCTGCATAAATACAAAATATTATCAGCACATAAAACAGAAATTAAAAAAATAATAATTGAGCTTTAACCTCATCACCATCACTAAAATAGTATTAGTTGTGAGTAGTGACAGGAACAATAATCTTCTTTAGCAGCTTTTTTACTTCTATGCCAAAGAATTTCTACTGGTTAACCGCTCACCTTACCTGCATTTGTCTGACTAGCTTCATACACACTGATCTCATTCTTGTTGCACATTTATTTTACAGAAGTAGGTAGGTGAAGAGTTAATATCATTTGTTCAAAAATTGCAATAATATAAAAACAACAACTAAAAAAACTGTGTGAATGCCATTGTATGTTGGACATGGAAGTTTTTTTATTCTGATTTAATCACTGTTCTGTTAAAGTACATCAATATGGTATATACGGTATATAGGTAAAACATTTGGGTTATTTAAGTAGACTTTATATAATAAAAGTGTATAAATAAAAAAAAGTAAACATAAAAATGTCGGGAAGTATTTTGAGCCAAGCTATTTTATAACTAAACATTTTGATTCCATCTGGTGAAGCAGAAATGAAAACCAGAACATCAGCTGCATCATCAGCAAAATTCTGAGTTGGCAAGCTCAATAAATCTTTACTTGATCTGCATAAGCCAGCAGCACATTTCCTCCTATCCATCTCTAGATTGGAAAGTCTGGAATTAATTAAGTTTGTATAGCTTAATAAAAGTACATAAATACATACAATGTATGATACATACTTTTATACACGCAGTTATACGGTACATCATACACAAACATTTGAATTTGAAAGCACACTGAGATAAAATATATTTTTTTATCATAGTAATGATAAGAAGGGCAAGCTAGAAGATCTGATTGAAACATTTTTTTTATTCTTAGCATTTAGAGACCCTAATCCTTTAAAAAAGATGCAATGTTTATAAAAAAAAAAAAAAAAAAGTAAATTTTACTATTTATATGCACTAGGTGAATCAACATAACTTACTTGCAATTAATGCACATACATACTCTGATTTAAAATTTAAATATCTTAAAATATAAGTACTTGTAAATATTTATATTAGTTCTCTTACTTCTGTGATAAAATTTAATGCACTGATAACAAGGTAAATATTTTCTTGCTTTAAGTTAAGACCTTACAAAATATTTATTTCTGTTCAAACAGTTTTCTATGTCATGTAATATTTAAATGGCAAAGTGCCATTATAAAAGTTGGCATATGAATAGAGAAGTATTTTTTAACTAAAGGCATACTACCACATGGGAGACACTTTCAGGGAACAATCATGTTATGTCAGCTAAGTGATTTATAAGTTAATAGAGAAAAGCTGGGGGCAAGTCCAAAAACAATAGTTTAAAACAAAGACTTGCACAAAATTGTGCATTTATGTATTCCTGCAATTTGAGAAGTGGCTTAAAAGTTGGGCTAAATGATGTTAAGTTTGTTTTTTGTTGTTTTCAGGCTAGCTTAGGCAATGTCACTCTGCATTTACAAACATGAAACTTTATGTTCCCTTCCACTTACACTGTAGTGTGTAATGATGGTTGCCAACAATTGTAAGGTTGAAGGGAGGCAAACAGCATGTCTTTTTTTTTTTTAAAGTCACAGCACATGACATGTATATAGAAAAAAAAAACAACAACGGTGCAATTATATATTTGTAGGATTTTATTTTATTATATCTTCTCTAAACACTGGTTTTCCATCAAGAGGATATTCAATTGGGGAGAGGGAACAACATGAGCATCTGCAGACAGCAAGTCTATACCATTCGATACAAAAAATGATATGACTATGTTACTATGTAGTTAAAAACCCACAAATGTCAGTGGTGAGAGTTGGGGGTGGGTTGATGATGTCTCTTTTTAAAACCAAATGTCTGCTGTATGGGTGGGTTGATGATGTCTCTTTTTAAAACCAAATGTCTGCTGTATGGGTGGGTTGATGATGTCTCTTTTTAAAACCAAATGCCTGCTGTATGGGTGGGTTGATGATGTCTCTTTTTAAAACCAAATGCCTGCTGTATGGCTGGGAGTATATTAAAAAATCAAGTTTTGTTTCAAAGCCTTTCTTGACTATATCTTGTTTGACACTTTTCAATAACACTAGAGGAGTCATCAGAAATTATTTTGTCATTAAAAGTTGTTTTATTCCTTATTAGAAAGTTCTCTTGAAAGCAGGTAGTTCTATTTCTCTTGGAACAGAAGAGCTCTTAGTTGATAAATACTTATGTTCATTCCCCCACCCCCCAGTTTAGAACCTAGTCAATTTAAAAGCCCTTTTTATTATGGTCATGATGTTTGTTTTGTAAACCTGAATTGAGCTTAGATAAAATTGATCTCTTTAATTCTATTATTTTATTAGAGAGGCAGTTAACAGAATTACACCTCTGGTATCTTGGACTGCCTCATGATGTGGGGGAAGGGATGGTGGGAGGTGTGATCTGCACATCACTTGGAATAAAGAATAGGGCACCTGGGCAGTTCTACCTCACAGCTACTTGAAAGCTACCTCACATTTGTGCATAAAGTCTATTCTACTTCTGACCCACCCTTATTTCAATTGCCAAAAAATTGGATGTAGGCTATTTAGCTTAAATAGACTCTCATCCTTTTTTTTTTCAGAATGATAACAAATCAGTAGTAATCATTCCATCTTTTTAAAGCTCCTTTTCAGCTTATTTTGTTTTATGATGACAATGAACAGTGTGCATTATCTAATGAGTGGGTGACACTGTCTAGGTTTTAAAAAACAAATATGTACAGATAAAAAATGCACTATGTGGTGTGTGTGGCATGTTCTTCAACTCGGCCTGATATATACTGCCTACTTGTGCTAGGATCACATTGATATATACTGCCTACTTGTGCTATGATCACATTGATAAATACTGCCTACTTGTGCTATGATCACATTGATATATACTGCCTACTTGTGCTATGATCACATTGATATATACTGCCTACTTGTGCTATGATCACATTGATAAATACTGCCTACTTGTGCTATGATCACATTGATAAATACTGCCTACTTGTGCTAGGATCACATTGATATATACTGCCTACTTGTGCTAGGATCACATTGATATATACTGCCTACTTGTGCTACGATCACATTGATATATACTGCCTACTTGTGCTAGGATCACATTGATATATACTGCCTACTTGTGCTAGGATCACATTGATATATACTGCCTACTTGTGCTATGATCACATTGATATATACTGCCTACTTGTGCTATGATCACATTGATAAATACTGCCTACTTGTGCTATGATCACATTGATAAATACTGCCTAGTTGTGCTATGATCACATTGATATATACTGCCTACTTGTGCTAGAATCACATTGATATATACTGCCTACTTGTGCTAGGATCTCATTGATAAATACTGCCTAGTTGTTCTATGATCACATTGATAAATACTGCCTAGTTGTGCTATGATCACAGTGATAAATACTGCCTAGTTGTGCTATGATCACATTGATAAATACTGCCTAGTTGTGCTATGATCACATTGATAAATACTGCCTACTTGTGCTATGATCACATTGATATATACTGCCTACTTGTGCTATGATCACATTGATATATACTGCCTACTTGTGCTAGGATTACATTGATATATACTGCCTACTTGTGCTATGATCACATTGATATATACTGCCTACTTGTGCTAGGATCACATTGATATATACTGCCTAGTTGTCCTATGATCACATTGATATATACTGCCTACTTGTGCTAGGATCACATTGATATATACTGCCTAGTTGTCCTATGATCACATTGATATATACTGCCTACTTGTGCTAGGATCACATTGATATATACTGCCTACTTGTGCTAGGATCACATTGATAAATACTGCCTAGTTGTGCTATGATCACATTGATAAATACTGCCTAGTTGTGCTATGATCACATTGATAAATACTGCCTAGTTGTGCTATGATCACATTGATAAATACTGCCTACTTGTGCTATGATCACATTGATAAATACTGCCTACTTGTGCTATGATCACATTGATATATACTGCCTACTTGTGCTAGGATTACATTGATATATACTGCCTACTTGTGCTATGATCACATTGATATATACTGCCTACTTGTGCTAGGATCACATTGATATATACTGCCTAGTTGTCCTATGATCACATTGATATATACTGCCTACTTGTGCTAGGATCACATTGATATATACTGCCTAGTTGTCCTATGATCACATTGATATATACTGCCTACTTGTGCTAGGATCACATTGATATATACTGCCTACTTGTGCTAGGATCACATTGATAAATACTGCCTAGTTGTCCTATGATCACATTGATAAATACTGCCTAGTTGTGCTATGATCACATTGATATATACTGCCTACTTGTGCTAGGATCACATTGATATATACTGCCTAGTTGTCCTATGATCACATTGATATATACTGCCTACTTGTGCTAGGATCACATTGATATATACTGCCTACTTGTGCTAGGATCACATTGATAAATACTGCCTAGTTGTCCTATGATCACATTGATAAATACTGCCTACATGTGCTATGATCACATTCATTGGGGTTATATAAAAAAAAAGCCAGTACCTAAATGTGACCAAGGATCTCTAAAAAACTTTTATGATTCCCCAGGGAGTCTGGACGCCATACTTTTGTGGACCAGCCTTTTAGATATTCAAATAGGTTCCAGCTTATAGTTATATTTAGAAAAACTAGCACTACTTTATGCGAACTGGTATTATTAACCTTTGGTTTTGTAAAAAAAATAATTATTATTATAAGTCGAATGCTTAAATCAGTTAATAAACTTACCAATCGTTAAGCTTCTTTTAACATGTGCATAATGAATACTAAACTGGCCAGGACATAGTCAAGTCAACAAGCTGGTCTTTGGTTTCACTACATTAAATAATGTCAAGTTAGTTGTTGATTGAACAGACCCAAGGAACAGTTTATATGTATGTAGTTTTTCTAACCTTATAACTTGTTTTGGTTTCCTTTTTTTTAGCATAATATATGCTACTTTTCCTAACATGTATAAAAATAATTTATTAAAAACAGTTGTTATTTATTTTGCGTAAGCAACTCTTACTTCCTTCTCCCCTACGTCTTTATAGTTTTTGTCACTCAATGTGGCGCATAAGGCAGGAACAAATCTCCGCCCCCAGGAATAAACCAATTCCATGCTAGGTATTGTTCTTAAAGAGATCACTAAATTGTTATTGCCTTCTGTTACATTTGGAAATAGTTCGTAAGATGGGCTCTAAGTGTTGAACAGAGCATATAATTCTGGCGTGTAAGCTGTAAACACACGCACATGCACAATGAGAAGTAAATATTGCCAAGAAAACCATTTTTTATTGTAACTGTAACTTTTTTTTTTTTTATACTTCACAGGGGATTTGGCAAGCAAGGATTTCAATGTCAAGGTAAGACACACAATATTTATGTTCCTGTTTCTTCACTTAAAGACTCACACTTGACACACTCACACAGTGTATTTCTGAGAAAAATGCACCCATCCTACTCATTTTTCCATCTCTTGTTAAAAAAAAAGTAGGTTAATACAATTTGGTTGGTTCAGGTGGATTTGCTGCTTTTACTGTGTCTGACTTAGAGACAAGACTACTAGGAAGATGTCTTTAGAGATTCGGAAGCACCCGTTGCATACACCTGTTAGTTTATGTAATGTTGTGGGTATACCAACACTGTTGATGGTTTATGATTTTTTTTTTGAAAATTTGGTTTAGGTTAAAGGAGCGTGGGTCTAAGTTCCTTACTTCACACACGTTTCAGAACTGGGTATAGTCCTGTAACAGCAACACCGCAGTTTAAAAATAGAAGGATTTTTTTAAAAAAAACACACGCAATGAAACAGCACGATATCACAGCCTCGGATCTTAAATCGGGGTTAATTGATCATTAGCCACGCCACACTAATCTCCTTGTGATCACACATGCCATGTTCTCGGCACACCTGGCCAATGACCCACAATTACCTTAGCCATTCCAAAAGCTTTGATAATGAAACGTTTCACAATAAGCATACAGTTAACACGTCTATAGTCTATATACAGTAGGATAATATACCAAGTGGAAACCACTCTTTGAATTAACTTTAAATGACAAAGGGGCAGAACTCGTGTCTTCACATTGCCGCTGCCTTATTTCCATTCGTTTCTGCAAACCATTTTTTTCCCGTTTGTTGGTTTTCTTTAATAATTCTTCTATAATTCTTTGCTTACTGTCCATTAAAGAGATTGGAAAAGGGAGGAGGGGGCGGGGTAGGCGTAAACCGCCGTCCTTGAGGTTTTAGCGTTACCCAATGCGAACACATGTCAACTTTATAAATTATTTCCCATGCTGGATAGATGCTAACTGGTTGACACACTTTGCAGAAGGAAATATTTATATTTATATCGAATGGACAATCTCGGACCCCTCTCCCTCCCAGCCCACTTCTCTCTATTTGGGAGTGAAACGTCCAGCATGTACGTAAAAGGCTCTGCTATCGAGATGGTGTGTGTGGGCGAGAGAGAGAGGCTTTTTGTGTAAAGTTCATGTTACACTAACGTCGTTATCACAGAAATATCAATTATTGAAATAGTTTGCGTCACGGCAAATATCACTACACCGTTTTCGTGGCCCACACTTGGTTCCACACAGATGTGCAAAACAAAAACAAACAAAAACAACAAGCATATACACAACAACAAACTCTGTAAACCCTATGTGTGTGTGAGAGTGTGTGTGGAAACCTGTTCATGACTTCTATTACATCCAAGATGTCGTGTTTCTATAACTCAGTTACATAAAGGCGAGATTTATTTTGGCTTTTTTTCCGGGTCAACAAGAGGCGCGTGTCAAATGCTTGCCATGACCAATGTATATAGTTCGGCTCTGTAAGATTTCGGGATAATTTAAGGCCGATGTCCGCTCTATGGCTTTCCATAAAGCTACGATTTCACCCCCCCCCCCGCGCCCCCCCCCCCCCGTCGAAGTCCTTTATTTATAGCTGTGTGTGCTTACCAGGATGTCCGCCCGTCTGCATGTCTTTATGTGGTCTGTCTTCCGCTCCCCTCGTTTCGATGGTGTTATCTCTGGTCTCTCACGTTCGTGTCCGGAGGCGTTTCGATATTTACGTCTAGTATCAATTACGTTATATCATATCAAACCATTTGTTGAGATATCAAATTCTGTAATACCGAGCCGCAGACCAGCTGCTAAAGAGGCATGCAGTGATGCCTTGCAAAATGGAATCTACGGCCCATTTAAAGAGCTTTCGTGGGAAAACCACGAGAGCAAAAGGGAGAGAGCAGCTTGCGCACTGCTCAGTCCTCGTTCAACGTAGTCTTATTATACTTATACTGTCAGGATATGTTTGCACAGCCACATCATCAGATGCATAAAATAAAAAGCCTCCCCCCCCCCCACACACACACCTTAAAAGTGCACCCACTGTCTCTTGAGACCAGAGCCTTCACAAGCCTTTGTGGCGCCTCAGGGCAAAAGAGTTTCAGCGACACCCCCTTGCATACTCTAACTGCTTTATTTAGTGCTATATTTAGACTATATTTGCCGCCCCTAGAAGTGTCGTCCCGGGCATATGCTTCCCTCTGCCCTCCCCCTTGTGAGAGCACTGCTTGAGACAGAATGAGCTGACAGAATCACATAGAGCAGGGGTGTCAAACTCTATCATACGTGGGGACAAAACCTTAATTCTCACTTAAGGTTGCGGACTGAAGCGGATAAACGTTCAATGAGCAGTGAAAAAGTAAGACTTTAGGAAGCAACAATACGAATTAAATGACGGGCAATAAATACGAATTAAAATAGACAAAAGTTAAAATGGTTTTCACTCTTTCGTCATCTTGTCATTACTGTTATAGTTGGTTGTCGTTTCCATACTAAATGAGTTTGCGAAACAGCTTGAAATAATAATTACACTATTTCACTATCTTCAAAGTAACACAAACACTCTGCGAGCTCAGCGCAAGGTATTTCAGCAAAGTGTGCATTTTGTAATGCAACGATTCAACCTACAAGAAAAATTAGAAAAGTTTTCATGCGTGCATTCATATCTCCCATAAACTCCGCTTATTTTGAAATGCTTTTACTGCATTCATTATGTTTTTAACTTGGTGTTTGGTCTCACCGGTACGTCTCGGTTTATATTCCTTCATCATATAGCCATATTATCTCTGTGAAATTAGGGATGTTAAACGAAAACCGGAATACCGGATTCCGGTTTTGAAACCCAAAACCGGTTTTGATTTTCAAAACCGGATTTCGGTTTGTTGGTTTGAAGGTAATCACTACTTCAAGAAGCACACCTTTTTTTGGTTCTGATGGAAATAATTTTCAAAAATAATGTTGGATTCGCACAAAACAATTCTTGAAATGCCTTGCTAGTCTTAGATATTGTTTCTTTTTTTTCCATATACGAACTTTGGCTTGCGATAAAAACAACATCAAACCAAATGTTAAGTTACAGTTACAAAAGTTACAGCTACAATTAACATGATTTTTTGTTACTTGTCGGCTCATCTTTAAGATGTGCGCTCCCCTTTGATGTACACAATAGAGAGACGCAAACTAGCCTATCCCAGTATTTCTGTGACCCTGAACATTTCGGCTAGACACCACGTCTGTGCTTTAATATTAACGGCACTATAACATTCTTTTGATTCGTGTTACGCGAAGCCTTTCAATACATTTTTTTACAAGTTACCATAGATCTATAGGCCTATACCTCTTCAAATGCTTCTTAATATTATGGTCAACAATAATCGGTAATTTGATTATCACTATTGAAAAATTGAAAGCTATTATCGGTTTTAATCAATTAGCCCAGATTGTTTTAGTTTTAAGGAATTTTATGTTAAAGAGTACAAAATAATATTGAATTCACACAAATCAACTCCCTTGAATGCCCTGCAAACACAAATTAAGTTTAAAGTAAGCTTATTTTTCAAATATACCTACAAAACTACGCCCATTTGTTTTTTTTCCGGCCTATGACTTGTGACATTGCGCGGTAGGGGGGGGGGGAAAACCGAAATCCGGTTTTAAACCGGTTTTATAGAATCGAAAACCGGTATTAGAAAAAAAAACGGTTTTAACATCCCTATGTGAAATACAGTTTATACAGTGTCAACATCAGAAAACAATCATTCAGTATATTCACTAATTTGGAAAAGGCTGTTTTCAGAATTTATTTTTACTTGGCCATTTCATCTGCTGACGCTTGATTGATGTGTCGTAAGATGACAAGAGTAATGTGCCAATTTAACACTAGCAACAGGACGTCGCTAGGTTACTGTAATGAAAAACATTCCCGAACTACACACCTTTTAGATTTGATTTGCTTATTCTACCACGAGGGAATGCTCTCAGACAGCCGTCAGTTCGGTAAAGATAATACACATTAAGGACTTACATTTTCACTTCAAAAAGCCGATTGATCAATATTTTTTGCCTCAAATTCTTTCGTTGGCCGGATATAACTGTACGCCGAGCCAGATATGGCCCGCGGGCCTTGAGTTTTAACACTCATAACATAATGTCTCAAGTTTCATCATTAACTTGGATTTTAAAAAAAATCAAGAATTGGCCCTCAAACAAATCTATTCAAATGTGTTATCAATTTTCAACAATTTCTTAATCCTCGGTCTATTATTAAGCATGTTTTATTTATTCTCGAGTACTTTGTCTCATTTCAAATATTTTGTATCATTTCGAGTAATCTGTCTGAAGTATTTATAGACTTTACATCTCTGTAGCGACTATTCAATGGGTGAGCACGTTTACTGTGGATGTCTCATTCGTTCACACTGTGGAATGGCACTTCGCTACACCAGACTTATTACTCTATCGTATGGATAGGAAACCTAACGGGGCTTATTTTAGCCATAGTTTTTTTGTTGTTGTTGTTTTTCAGCTTATTAGAAAAGATTAGTACTTTTCTTTTGTTGAAATTTTTTTTAAATATTATTTTGTCTTTTGTTGAATCAATGTCTGTGTGAGTAATGTAACAAATAAGGCAGGTTTTTCTTTTCAGCGGTTTCCACGAGTTTCATTGGGCTAACGTAGACACTAATCAAATAATCAGAAAGATAACAATAACAATAAAAATATTAAAAAAAAAAAAAAAAAAAAAAAAAAAAAGAGAGAGAGAGATAACTTTAAAAGAAGGCAAGAGAAAACTTGCATAAATTCACTTCCCTTCCAGAGTGGCACTCGGGCATGGGATGGGCTGCCAGACCTTACTATGAAAACCAACGCTTTGAAATCATTTAAAAAAAACAACTTTTTTCTTTTTTTCGAATGTAAATTGTCTGATAATACCTTGTTGTAAAGTTGATACTATTATAAGCTTATAGCCATTATTTTGTTCTTTTATAAAAATCTCGTTTTGTATATATTCCTCTAGCTCATCTTTCTGCTTCACCGGATAACCCGAATCTATGTAAAGACTATAATTATGGTTATTATAGATTTCCAAATACAGCACTGTGTCGTTGCTAGGTTAAAACAACATACATGCCGTCATGTCACTGAACTTCTTAGTGTCACGTCTGATGGCTGTTTGTTTTCTATGTGTATGCTCTGCGCTCAAACTCCACCAGACAGCACTCACAACAAAAAATAAAGAGTGAATTCCCTTTCTTTTTTGGTTTAAAATTTCATTTGAATACGTTCTAGACTCAAGACAATGTAGAACGTTTTCTCTCTACGAAATGAAAGACAAACAAATCTGTAAACATTCTTTTCTGTTCCTTCCTCTTTCCTCGTCTTTCTCTGTCTGTCTCTCTCCCTCTCTTTCATGTTTCTTGTTTCCATCGCTGTCCCTTGAAATTTAACGAATATTTCTGTCTCATACTTATTAAAACTAACAAATTATAATCAAATGCTCTGATCATAACGTTTCTATATAGACAATTATTTCGTCTATAAGCCTTCGGATCCTAAGATAACGCTAGACTTTTGTGGGTTTGAATGATGTTAACTTTTTGTCTTTTGTTAAAACACTATAATTAATTTGTAAATGTAATATTTAGATTAATGCAACAAATTCATAATATCGATTCTAGTTTTAATTAAATTGAAATGAGTGATTAAGTCACAGGGCAAATTATTGGAAGTAACCTTTAAATTTTTGATGAGGCTGTGACGTCGAGCCCGGAATGGAACTGGACAATACACTCGATACAAACTAGCGTATACATTTTGTATTATTTACAAATAAAACCAACAACCTGACCTCATTAAAAACTCTTGTCTCTGGCGAGACTCAAACAACGGATAAGCGTAGGACTAAACAATCTTCTGTATAGAGTATAGACAATTTGATGTTTTCTTTCTTTCACACGGACATTCAGGGCATGAAATGGATTACGTCAACTAATCAGGAAAACCAAATAACTTACATCATTTAGACGCGTGTTAAAATACAAGACTAGATTTAAACCGCGAGTATACGTCTTAAGAAGGAGTGTCTTTAGAAGAGAAGACAATAAAAAGGAATATGAGCTGTTAAAGGTATAATACACAAGGACCACCATACACTAGATCTACTTGATTTTTTAATATTTTTTTTTTCACAAACCCGCTCTTACTTTAACAAAGATACACAGCTGTCACTGAATTGACAAAGAAAGTCTGACTGCCATGTCAAAATCAGCCATATAATACATTGAATACGATTCTGTTAGCTCACGAACATATACCTACGATAGAAATCTATATTGAATTTTCAAGTTGTGGCCCAACAACACACACACACACACAAACAACAAAAGAAACAACAGCCAACGACATTTTTTAAAATTGTAATTATCAAGACCAATTCATTATTTGTTATCATTGCACATTCTCTCATATTGTGCAATATTTGCATTGCTTAATATCTCTCTAGCATAGGCTTTAAAAATGTATATTATATTTTGTTTATAATCTTCTTATTTTGTAAGTGCTAGTCGGTTAAAGAGGTTTGGAAGGGATTCTATTCGACCTTCTGGATTTTCCACGTTTTGGGGCTTTCACTTAAAAAAAAAAACACATGATCATATCATACACAAAGTTTGAGTCCACGTTGACATAAACTTCATATCATCATCATATTATAAATTGGTGCAATAGGGAAGGGAAGAAGCGCAGCTACTGGAAAAAAACTTTATTTAAGTATTTAAATAAAATATATATTTCTCAATGCATTCGGTTTTCATTGAAAGACACAAGCTACAAACCGATGTGCCCTGAGCTCAATAATTTTATCTTTGTAAAAAAAAATATTAAAAATGCGTTTGAGTGGTTTCGTGAGATAAGACTTGAACATTCCTCTTTCATGTTTTATAGATTGAAGTGCACGTCTTATCAGTGGAGCTCTTGGACCTAGCACACAGTCCTGTGTTAGATGTACACCTATCTTTTTTTTTCTACTAATAGACATTTTGACTTGAATCGTGTTACGTCTTATGGAGGCGTCTAATGTTAACCCGTGCAAAGTGTCTTGAAAGTTGACTTATATGTTTCCATTTGATCGTCTATATTTCTTTAGAGGTGATATAATTACCCCCCCCCCTTTTTTTTTGTTAATCCTTCACTGACCATAGATCCATTGACCAAGGAAGTATCCAGAGAGTCAATGATTATCCCCCCCCACCCCCCTCCTCCCATTATTCTCCAAGTGCTATCTGCTGCGGCCTAAAACTTGAAAAAAAGAAACTCGAAAGTAATGGACATTTTAATTGTATCTGTTAAATCGGGATTGGGTCGCTATTTTAGCTGACCGATTCCATCGTCCCGAAGAGCAATCAAACTTGGCTCGTCCGGCTTGATTGCATTATACATTCCTCTAACGAAACAGTCTGGCCCATTAGCGCCACCAATTGAATTTACCGCCGGACACTGTGTCCACACATAGCCGACAAGTAATCACATCTTTTTTCTCTTTTTATTCTCATAGCTTTTTATTGCAGGGAGAAACATATCAAATCTTTTGTACTGTTTTGCTGTATCTGCTTCAGAGAATTTGATTGAATTAGGGCTATTTATGGGATGGTGGGGGTGGGGTGGAACGCTGTCTTAAATGACCACCGCTGGGTTTCGGCCGGCAATCATGAAATCTACTCTCACAAATAAATGGCGGGGAAAATGCCCTTTTAATAGCGTCAATGGGATTCCCCGTAACTCTGCAACGTCGGCCCCGGGTCCCGAAACCTAAACAAGTGCAAGTGTTGTTTGGTAGGTTTTTATTGTTTTACAGATTGCTATCAGTAAGATGTGTACGACTCTTTTCTTTCTGTAAATGGTTTATTGGGGAACCATTAAAAATAATGTCGGCTATAATGTCGCGTTTTTAGAGGCCCTTACACTTACACAAGGCGAACATAGAAAAAAAACACACATTTTTATCTAACTATTTATCTCTCTCTATATATATACACATATATCTATCATACTTCCAGGGCCCTCGAGAGAAAAAAAAGATGCCGGTACGAGATCTTTCCTGGGCCCCCACCCCCGCCCCCCTTTTTTTCTAACACTAGTCATATCTAGATGATTTAAAATCAGGAATCTTTTTAAAATGTTTGTGGACCATTTTGTGAAACTGTCATAAGTGTTACCATTTACCATTAGAGTAGGCCTAATCATTTCAGTCATAGCCTTACAGGTCTATTACAAAAATACTTTAACCAAGTACATATTATAGTTCTTAGTTTAAATTATTGTAATTGTTCCTCCGCTTCAGCAGGCCTATTGATCTTGTAAATAATATTACAAAGATGTGTAAAATCGGAAAAGTGACTCTCACTGTTGATTGATAATTTATATCCTCTAGTGTTTCTAGGTTTAGTGATTTAACTATTGGTGTTACTCTTGTCAGTTGTAAATATTCACCAGTAATATATGTTGTGTAGTCAAATGTAAGGTTAGATCTGCTGTGGCAATACAGTTGAGACATTTTTTGTACAGACATACATTTTGTTAAATGACAAAAAAAAATGTGTTTTAAGTGTTCAATACATTTGTCTAAAATTATGATACCTTCAATCTCCCCTCTTGTTTAGCGCACGGGAAATCATTAAAGTGTAAAAGGATCGACTAACTAGCTTTGACTGCCATACTACTATTACTAGTATGCAACGACATAGAGTATTTAGACCTAGGCTACTAAGCTAACAGGGAGAACTGTAAGGCTCATAGGTTTACATTTGTAAGTGTCTCTGGCGAAAATAAATAAAAAAGATATCCTAAGTGCTATCGAAAATAATTAGGTCCTATATTACAATTAGAGGCTTCTTTGCACATTTAACTAAATGTCCAAGTACATGGTACACCAGGGGTCGGCAACCTAAGGAACGTGTGCCAAACTTGGCACACAGAAAAAAAATTCAGTGGCACGCGAGAAACCTCCAAGAATATTGTGAAAAAAACGTATGTCAGTGTAATTAGTGGGTGCTCACTGCTGCATGGCGAACTACATGGGAATCACACTGGACGTTATCTGTTTTAGTTCAGGAATATTTGTATGCAAAGCTCCCATGCGATCTGTGATTGACTCTATTGCTAAGAAAGATAGTCAATTGTATATAGTTTCTCAAGTCACTTCTAGAAGAAAGTCATACGGATTATAGGTAAAGTCTTGGATAGATTCGTTTCTTGTCTGGAAGCAATTAAGATGTATATTAATGAAAAAAAAAAATCCATTATTGAATGAGGAGAACTGACTGTTGAAGCCAATGTTTCCGAATGACACGTTTCAGTGAGTTTAGCTTCCATTTACAAGACTAGGTCCAAAAGCACTTGAAGTGTTGGGCCACTGGAATGGATTTGCATTGAAACTGGACATACCTTTCCGTGAAATCAATTTCAAAACATTTAACTCTTTCCCTAATTTAAGGCAAATTAAGATAGATGAGCATTTTCAGAAGTACACTAGTTATATTAAAACAATAAACTCGTTTGGTATTATTAGCCTTAGCAATTTAATTGAAAGGGGGTTATTAACCCTTTTTCTTTACATTAATATTTCTAATTTGTTTCTTTTTTGTTTCCTTTTAGAAAAATAAATGGCTTAATTACAACTCTAAAATGATCAAATTACACAAAATAGTTGAAAATTATATATATAAATATTTTATTACCAAAGAATGTATATTGACATTTTAAAACATTGCAATAACTACCCAGTTTGTATGATTACTACGTATCCCTTCCGCTTAACTCCAATGGTTATACCTAGTCTGTTCCATCTGGGTTAAAATAATATTTCAACGTAACTCTCAGTTATTCTGGGATCAAATAATAAAGACTTAAAAGCTATTACTTGCGTAATTGCCAATTTAATTTTAAATTTTAAAATTCATGGGCCCCTTTAAACTCTTATGGGCCCCGTCTGTACCCCCCTCTCGTGGGGCCTGCATGCATCTATTTCTTTATCCATCTATTTCTTTATCCATCTATCTATTTCTTTATCTATTTATCCATTTATCTACCTATCTATCTATTAATTTATCTATCCGTCTATCTATCTACCTATCAATATATGTAACTATAAATATCGTAAAATATTTTCATGTGTTAAGAAATGTAAAATGTTTTGTGACCGAAGTCGCAGCTTCTATACCGTACAACCTTATAGCGAGCTGTTCTGTGAATCTAGTTGTAGTACTGTGCTGGTAAATAAGCCAGCTTGCCGCTCTTTCTCGTATAGCTTAGTTACCTGACTTCAAGGATGGTACAGTTTCATCCAGTGCGCGCTCCCAGTCTAGTGAAGTGGACTTGTCAGATATTTATCTACGCCGAAAGCGTGCGTTATTTCTTTTTTTTTTTAAATATTGTTGTGACTGTGTGAGTCAGCTCCTGGGATAAAGCATTGCATCATTGAGTCTGATGATGTCACAAGTCTGGCACTGGAGCCTTGAGGGGTCAAAGGAGGGGGGGGGGGGCACGTTTTTTTAATGTAATAAATGATTAATTTTACGGTAGAGAACATCCGGAGTTAAGTAGTTGATTGGGAGTGATGCCCCTTGGGTCACATTTTCCCTTCCTGGAAAATATTATTAATTAGTGTCTTGATGATTTGAGAAGATCCAATTAACAAGAATTGGACTTTCGGGGGGGGGGGGGGGCAATAAATTACATCCCTCAAATAGAAATTTAAAAAAAGGATGTTCTAAGGTCTAAAGATCGTTTTCTTGTACAGAGTAAACCATGTCATATTTACACGATGCTGTTTACCCTCTGTTGGGTAATAAACCAGCGTTCGGAGGTGAGAGATAAATCCCCCCAAAAAATCTTGTTAAGAGTGAGCAGATAAAAATAATGGCACGGGACATAATGAAATCTATTTTAAGATGACATGAACGTTGTAGCTCTGAACCCCCTGGTATCATTGACATCACAGCGAGGACCGTCTGCGTGGGGGGGGGGGATGACGAAGCCGGAGTGTGCGCGAGTGAGCGAGCTCATGATGGAGGTCCGGGTTAAAGGTGGGGTGAGGTGGGGGGGTGGGGACATGAAAGTGAATCTCATGTTCGTCTTTTTTTTTTTTTTACTTCTTTCTAGCATTAAGGATTCTCTGTGTTTCTTTTACTTTGTCTTCATTTTCTTCTTGATTCAGACAATGTCTGTTAGGATTGTTGAAGGGAGTATGGGATGATACTAGTCAAATAGAAACATGCACACACAGCAACATTGTATACTTTTTGATAATGTGTGAACAGGTCCGAATGTCCCTTTGGAATACTATGAATGTGTGCAATCGTATATACATGCTTCCTACCATACATGCAAATTAAATTTGAATCCTCCTATCCATGCTACCATTTAACTTAATACTTTATCCAACTATCCACCCATCCACAATTACACCCATCCATCCAGCATCTATCAAACCAACCCTTCATCTAACTCTTCTTGCATCCTACCATCCATCCATCCAACCATTTATCCATCCAACTATTCAACCATCCTACCAGTAATACAAATATTCTTCCACCCAACCATCAATTCTACCATTACTACAAACATTCTATCACCCAACCATCAACCCTACCATCACTACAGACATTCTCCCACCCAACCATCAATTCTACCATTACTACAGACATTCTCCCACCCAACCATAAATCCTACCATCACTACAGGCATTCTTCCACCCAACCATCAATCCTACCATCACTACAGACATTCTTCCACCCAACCATCAATCCTACCATCACTACAGACATTCTCCCACCCAACCATCAATTCTACCATTACTACAAACATTCTCCCACCCAACCATCAATTCTACCATTACTACGGACATTCTCCCACCCAACCATCAATCCTACCATCACTACAGACATTCTTCCACCCAACCATCAATTCTACCATTACTACAAACATTCTATCACCCAACCATCAATCCTACCATCACTACAGACATTCTTCCACCCAACCATCAATTCTACCATTACTACAAACATTCTCCCACCCAACCATCAATCCTACCATCACTACAGACATTCTCCCACCCAACTATCAATCCTACCATCATTCCAGCTGTTCTCCCACCCTACCATCCATCCTATCATCCATTGTTAAATCCACCCACCTTACCATCTCATCTATGCAAACATTCATTCATCCACGCTACCATCCAATCACCCATCAACCTCTTTCCTGTATACAATATTAAATATATTCATCATTTCAATCCTTGCAGTTATCATCATCTATCACCATCTCTCTCGTTTTCTCTTTTTGCTTTCTCTCTCCATCCCTCCCTATCTTTCTCTCTCTTTCTCTCTCTACATGCACTTACACTCTTTTATTATTACATAATATACAGAAAGAGAGAGAGAGAGAGAGATTCTGTATTTGCTTGCTTGCACGTATTTAGAAGGCTTGTCATAACCAAAACAATATGTATCTAGTGAAGTCTCTCCAGCATTAGCTAATCAAGGGATGGAACTTTGCCACACGCTGATTGTCTGATACACCTTCCATTGTGTCATAAACCAAAACACTATAATATGGTAAATGGGAATAAATGAAATTACAAACAGTAGCCATAGTTTGAATAAACCTATAATAAAGATAATAGCAACGTTAGCTGTTTCCATAAAGAAATACACTCTAGTAATTGTTTATTGAAGGATTGCGCACATTATGTGATTTTTTTAAATTAGATTCGTTGGTGTTTTTTTGCGTTCAAAATAGCCTGCCTACATTTCTTGTATGGAAGTTTTGTGTGCCTGGGATTATTTTTTAAGACTTACCTGGAATATGTTAATTTCTAATAAGTAAAGTACCCTTCGGCCTGATCACAGGGCTGGTGAAACAGCGTTCACCAGTTTCTGTGGCCACGGCATACGAGGGGATGTGTGGCCAGCACAACGCCCAGCCGCCACTACTTTACCCCAACTAGTGTCAGGTACCCATCAGAGCTGGGTAAACTCAGGGACACCCTTAAGTCCCGGGAAAAAAATCTGAATGTGTCTGCTGTGTCATTGGGCGTTTCTCCATGTCACATTGCTACACTAAAATCAAGACTTTGTTTGGTCCGCCGAGTGACGACTTAACTTCACATACAGTAGGCTTATAGAAAGGGACACCCATCATTAAGGAGAAATTAACTGCACACACACAGCACCACTTTGATCTTCATAAAACAACATTGTAACCCAAAGAACTTTTTTTTTTCACCTCCATCTAGTGTTAGTTTATCCACATATTTGTATGGCTATTGTAAGACTTAATGCCAAGTAGATAACAGTGTGGGCCATCTGTTGTTATTCTCACGGACCGCACATTGATAAAAGGCCACACTATAAATTAAAAACATAACGAACGCGCACAATATCGCACTGAAATTAAACAGGAAACAGGGATAGCAGATCAAACAGAATTCATAAATGTCTCGAAAAATGAATTTACAATAGGCATATAAAATAACTTTTTTGTCTAAATAAATTATAAAATCATTGTTTTAAATATATTTTAACATGTGTAATCAATCCAAGATTTAACAAAACAAAACAAAAAAAAAACAACAGCAAAAACAAACTTGTTTTTACAGTTTAATTAGTTATAAATAAACAATTGAAACTTTAAAATTAATTAAAGGAGAGTTGTTGTGTTTTTTTTTTAAATCTATGCTGACCTAATTATAGAGGGAAATATAAAGATTCATTACTAAACGAGGATGCAACATTTGTGTTGTTTATATCGCAGGTAGTGGACCCCCCCCCCCCCCCCGACATGAGACTATTTGTCAAAGGTGGGGCAGTTTATTAAAAAAAAAAACTTCAAACAAACAAAAACATTGCCGGACGTCATTTTATAGACAATACTTACTACTTACGACTTAGTCTACTTTACTAGTTCACTCAAAATAGGACACGGTTCCAGAATGGATTTTTGAGTGCAGGAATGGTTTTGTTTACTGAGAAGAATACCCCCGGGGGCAAAGTCTGTTGTTTGAAAGGGTTCACCTATAAATAGCAATCTCTCACCTGTTGTACCTTTCTTGTCGGGGGGACAACAAGGCGAATGTGGCTAATTAAGCAGCGAAATGAAACTAGGCCGTGCCCTTGACTGTTAAGCCGTGTGTTGTAGACTTAAGCTGTTGTTGTTGTTTTGTGTGTGTGTGTTCAAACTGTTAAGCCTTATGTTGTGTGTGTGTGTGTTTTTTTATCTATTACTTTTTATCCTATGAGGAGTTTTCACCCTCAGTGCACACGAGGCGTTTTGGATACAACCTGAAGTGTGTGTGAGCAGATTTGTTTTTCTATCTTCTTAGCATATCGATCAACTCTGAAAGGCGTAATGGTAATTTAACTAACGCGGGCCCGGGCCGGAGCTTTGTAATTAAATAATGATTGACTTTTCTGAACAGTGTGTGGACTAAATTAATGTAAAAATACATTCCATACAGAGAACAATGTCCGGCCAAATAGATTGTATTGTGCCAGTTAATGCAAACCGCCTCTTTCCTTTTCTTTGCCCCTCTTTCTCACTCATTTCTCTTTTCCTCTCTTACCCCTCCTCCCATTCCTCCCTCCCTCCCATTCCACCCTCCTCCCATTCCACCCTCCCTCTATCTCTCTCAATCTCTCTCTCACATACACATACGAAATACCACATTCACCATTTAGACAGTTTTGGTTCTGCCATCTCATAACATATTCTAGCTACCAATACTACTTGACTATACGATTGGTTGACTTTCAACTTTCAACCAACATTTACTTTTGGTCGAGGCGATGTTAACCTTGACAAAAGGCGGACAGAGTCACGGGGAAATCCTCGACATTATTCCATACCCCCGTCCCCCTTCCCGCCCCCTAAATGATTGCTTACGTTTTTACTCAATGAATGCCAGTTACTAAAACCAGTCACTTAGATTTACGTTGGTCCTTGTAAACCTTGTTATACTGTATAAATATATTAGTGTTGTATCTATTTAAGGTGTGTCTTTCTTTTACTTTCTTTCTGTGGTAGGTGGTGGGACTGCTCGCTACACACATGTTCAAATCTAAGCATTAATTCTAATGTGGAAAAAAACAATAATAAAAAAAAAACAATAACAAAAAAAAAAACAACAAAAAAACAATAAACAAAAAAAAACAATAACACAAAAAAACAATAACAAAAAAAAACAATAACAAAAAAAAACAATAACAAAAAAAAAACAATAACAAAAAAACAATAAACAAAAAAAAACAATAACAAAAAAAAACAATAACAAAAAAAAACAATAACAAAATAAAAAAACAATAACAAAAAAAAAAGCAAAACAAACTACTATTCTATCATATCCCAATCAGTGGTTAGGATGTGCCGTAAAGTTCTGCTTTAAATCGTTAAAAGTGAAACCCACAGAAAAAAAAAAAGTAAAAGGCTGGTGATCTTTGATGTTGATCCTACATAATGTACAGGGTGACCCGATGAGAACTCATCAATTTATCATGCCCGAACGAATCAAAGGCCATGTATATAACCTGCCCCCCCCCCCCTTCCCCCTTTCCAATCCATCCTCCTCCTCCCGTCTCCCTTGAAGTCCAGTGTCCCCATCTCAGATCATCAGATCTCTTTTATAGCCCAATAGAGTCAACAATAGGACTTATATATCGAGGGTTGACCTCTTGAATCTACATTTGCACCCATCAAACGTAGACCCCTTGGGCTTCATCAATTATGCACGGAAACCCGTGGCCTGTAATTCTGGCGCGGTTATTGTGCTTTCAGTGGCATCTACTTCTGCAGGAGCCCCCCCCCCCCCCCCACACACACAGTCTGTGTACCTGTGTACATCTACCGTTTTGTTTTCCTATGTTCACTTACACAACTCATACAGTTAGCACACACTCACAATTATTGTTATGGGATGGTTTTTTAAATATATTATTTTCATCTCTGTTCATCGCGACGCTAGATTCTGAGTGGGATGTGGGAAATGATATAACGTTTCTGTGATCAAATGTGCTTATTATAGTTCAGCATTTCATAAAAAAACAAGCACGCATAGACTATTATTCACATAATGTGTATTGTGACTTGTGACTGTAGTGGGGTAACATGATACATAGCTTGGTGTGATTGTGTGCGCACGGTGAGGTGGGGTTGGAGCGAATTGATGGACGATATGTAATCTGACCAAAGGCTGTTTCAATCTATCATATATTTGGATATGGCCAGAATCTCATTCTATGTTTTATATATTCGCAGGCCGCAGGGCTATGAATAGAGTACAAAAGCTTGTGCCTTATAATTCGGCCAGCACCACAACTATCTGGCACAGTGTACTCAAATAATATATTTAAATAACTATTCAGCTTTTACAGGCTGGATGTAAATTCTTTGTATGATTCACGAATATATCCGATTCTGATTTTAGAACAAACATGATTTGCATAACGAATTTGCGAACGTATAGATCTAATATGTTTATCTTTTTTTGCCGACGGACCACCGCTTTAACACATCTTAAAAGAAATATTTAAAAAATAATAATTTTGAAATGACTAATATATATTTAAATTCTTTTTTGACACTGACATTGAACCCACATGAATATCTATCAAGCTTATAATATATATGGCCGTTGCCAATCTTTGGCTCCACGGCATTGGGATCATTTAATTTATGGAATCAAAGACTTTTGGATTATCCGATAAGCCCGTGAACATTACAATTAAGAAGCCTTTAAGATCTTTTCTTAATTTTGAATGAAATAATATAATCATTCATTTGATATGAGCATTCGTTTGGTACATTGAATGATCACACCTTAAGCCTTAAGGAATGTGTTTCTTATAGAACTGATTAATGACCACATGAAATTATTGGAGGACGTGTCAGGTGCTTTGACATTCCCTTTTACATGGCACGCCACGCCTTCGGCGTGCCGTGGGGTGGGTGGATCCCGGACAGGGTTTTAAATAACCCACTTCTAAAACGTTACGCCCCGGCTTAAGAGCTTCGGCTCGTCCGGGTTTTGAGACATTTTACAAGGTGCTTTGACATCAGTCGCTGTTACCTTCAGTCGCTGTTACCTTTCTCAAAGTGACCGTGCCGTACCAGGGGTGGTACGCATTGATGTAACGGACTATTCACGTAGGAAAAAAAAACAACAGCAGCAGGAAAAAGCCGTGAAATAAATGATCGTCAGGGACATCCGAATAGCGGATAGTCGCTTGAGAGTAAACGAACATACAAACACGTTGTCTCTTGCCTTTCATTTCTGAAGATGAGCACGTCTTCATTTACCTGTGTAGCGTGTCTGATGGCTTATCAGACCTATCTGCGCCCTAATGAGGCCCTTTTGTATATGCCGCGGTTTTCGGTTTTAGAATTTGAAAGTGGTGCCTTTCTTTTCTCCTGTTTCTATTTTAAAATGTTGCGTTTACAAACAACGGCTGTTATGCCCTCCCCCCCTCCCCAGACCCCCTCCAAAAAATTGATAGAACAGGATGCTACTTGTGATTGAATGTATCAGGAAACAATGTCTGCTCATTAAGCTACTTGTACAGCCCGGCTAAAAGTTTGTTATGCGGTATAATAAGGAAAAGGAAGATAGGGCTGACACTTGAACATTCTGACGCCAATGAGTGCGTCACGAAATTCGGTCATTATGGCTGCCTTGCTCCTAAAGTCCATAGATCATCTGTCAGTGATTTAGGGCAGCGGCAGGAGGGATGGGAATTTGGAAATGTGGTTCCCCCCTCCCCTTTTCCTCCCCCACCCTCCATTTTCCATCCATGGCACATATTCTGTCAAAAACTGACCTGTCCTTTTGTAAGCTTGCCATCCATGATATAAATAAATAAAGACGTACATAGGTTACACCCTCCTCGCATTCTCTCTAATGAGCATGTGTGACGTAAGGTTCAACCTTTAGAGCAGAAATATATTTCCGAATTATTATTTTTGTTGTTGTTTTTGTTGTAAGTTTTTAGAAAATATTTTTGTGTGCCAGTGAGTAGACTTTTTGTGTGTGATCTTTTCCTTCTTCCTCAATTGTATGTTCATTTCCAAGAGCTACTTCACAACTAGCAACGGCTGATATTATATTCATTTATTATAAAAATTACTACTGATACATTACACACACAAATAGTAAACACGTATCCGTATACACGCACATACACATATACATTTACAAAAACAATAAGCCAACCAACATTCATTTGATAATTAATCATAGTTGACAAGTATCTTAGCCTTATCTTTGACCTCTAGGTTCAACTTTCTATTGCAATGCAAAGGCTCTCGGTTATTTAAAAGTGATTTCTTTAAATGCCATTAATATGCCAGTTTTCATTTCACCATGACTTATCTTTAATGTTCATTGATATTCTTTTAAAGTGTTGGAAACTGTCGTTTTTAAATATTGACACTACATTCATCCAGTGATTCACTTCGGCTTATTGAATCTTATACATCATTTACTAAACATCATTTCTTAAACTATACCTAGACTATTACTTTTGGGTTTGTTTATTGTATGTTTTCTTCTGTTTATTAAAATATATTTTCATCTGTTGAATCCCTCCAGGCTTATTGAATCGGGAACATGATCATTACGTACTATTCATAGACTAGACTTCTGGGTTTATTTTATTTCCCCCATACCGTCTATATAATATATTCATCGACTGAATCACGAAACATTCCCCAAACAGCGTGAAGGCGCCCTCAGTCTATAGCCATTGGTTTTGAACATAGAAAAGAAAATGCAATGTATTTATAGTTTCTAGATTTGTGTGTGTGCGTGTGTTCAAAACTGGAGAAGAGAGGTTAAAAAAAATGTAATTTGAAGCGGATCTTTAAAAAAACAAATGTCCAGGTGCTGAGGTTGAAATTTTTGTTTTTCTGTTGTTTCAGTATTTGTGTGTTGTGTTTTGCTTTGTAAAATGTTTATTTTGACAAGAAAATGTAAATAGGATTGCTGACTTTCTATAGAGAGTTGTATAACTTTGACAGCAGCTAACCACTACGTTATATGAAAATAGAACAGGTTTATTCAGCTGTTAGACGTTGTTATAATCTAGAATCTAGATCTTAAACAAACAACAGCTCATTATATTTAATTATAACATTATTTCTAGGCTGTATGAGGAATACTACTTTAGGTAATAGTTGATGAAGGGGATAGACGGGGAAAGGCTGATACACTTTAGGTAAATAGTTTTATTTTCGCATCACTACCCCATTTAAACACCACTGGTTAATTGAAAAACCAATTCTATTTTTTTCTATTACCCCAGCTGTCTGTTGCGTAAAGTCCCAGTAATTATGTTTACTATTCAACGTGCCCCCGTGCCAGAGAATGTAAATTTAACATTCAATCAAATTCTACTTAGCCATTGCTCAAACGGGGTATGAAAAGACTTTCAAGTTAACCAAAGCACGATTGACTCACTGTTAGCCTACAATTATACACCTATCAATATCATTTAAATGGCCAAGCTCCATTACCCATAATCCTGAACTGTTAACGTTTAATGAAATATATTTGTGAAGATTTTACAATGAATTTGTTGTTTGTTTTGAACACATGAGACTAAAATAGATTACAAGCATAGAACATGTGTGAATGAAGCAATGAAGCATGTTGCTGGTTCTGTATAGTTTATGAGTTCCTTTTCATGCCGCTATATAATCTATTGCTAGTTCTTGCCTAGTTTTATGTAAGTACTATACAAATATATAGAGCAGAATCATATCAAATCTTTTTTTAGAGGACAACTCAGTTTTTGTGTCAGGTTTCCTCGAAGATTTTGCCTGTTTATTCTGTTCTGGTGTAAACAAATGACCTAACACAGGTGTAATCAAAGTAAAGTACCGGTAAAATATTCCAAAACTTGTACATAGAAACATTGAGCTTGATTTTACGTATAATTTCTACACCTTCTAGTGTACAATTAAGAGACTATTGTTGTAGAATGCTTTGGTTTGATTTAGTATAAACTAGAATCATTTCAAACCTGCCTGAACCGAATTCGCTAAGCTAGGGCTAGGAAACCGAAATCGGATTAAAACTTGAATAGACAATTTATTACAAAAGCGCACTAGTCTAGACCAGAGGTGGGCAAACTTTTTGTCTGTGGGGCCACATAGACAAATGTAAAGCTATGGGTGGTCGCAAGGGCATATATTAGGCCTAAGTCCACTTCGGTTGCAACATGCTATCACAATAAGTAATTATGAGTCATAAAAAGGTTATGAAACAATTTTTGTCATTTTTGTGTATGCATACACTTTTACATTCCATTATACAGTATGGAAAAAACTTTTTATTAGTTTTTTTAACAAGATTTGACAATTTTTAATTTTAATATCATTATCTTTAAATTACTTTAATTTATACTCAATCCGCCTATATGGTGCCTACAATTATTGATTTCTAATGAGATGTGTGAAAGTGCTTGCAATTTTTAACAATAGTCTTATAATGTTATCAGAAATGTCAAAACAATCATAACGATACATGAAATACTGTAAAATTCAACTAAATAAAAAAGTTTTTTTGTTCTAAATGCCCTCGAGGGCCACATAATATCAGATGCCGGGCCGCAGTTTGGCCACCCTTGCTCTAGACTATTGATTATATTTTCTATATCACATTTACAAACTACTTCACATTGATACCTATTAAAGTTTGTCACACAACATTGTTTAATGTGTATTACTATTGTAGAGAAATAAATATACATTTTTCGTATAATTAAAGAAAGTTTATAACAATATAATAATTTTTATATAATAATTATTTAATCTTATGATATAATTATAATTATATAATAATATGTCTCTCTATTTATATATCTATAAATATATTTCTAGAGACTGGCAGACGATCTTCATATTAGACTCAACAGCAGCTTCCGCGGAATATTAATTTTCCGATGGAAATTTTTAGTTTTTTTTTCTCTGCATGCGCGTTTCTCCTTGTGTGTTTGTGTGTGTCTACGTGTTTGTGTGTGTCTACGTGTTTGTGTGTTTCTACGTGTGTGTTTGTCTACGCGTGTGTGTAAACTCTAATCAATGTTTCTCATTTAGGATGCATTCTTATACTCTGCAATAGCTAAACGGTGAAAGCACGAACCTCTGGGAAATATTCTTTTTTTTTTTCTCTTCGGATCATGAAATGGAAAGGGGATGTGAGCTGGGTGCAGTGTACATTATTAGAATATTTGTCTGGCAGATTAAGGCCAAGAAGATGATAGTCTATTTTTGGGATTCTTTATTATAATTATATTTTGTGGAAAAAAAAATGCTTGTATCAAACACATAGTTTCTTTTTTTTTTGGCTTTTAGTTTGATGTGCTTTTTGAAACAATCATATTGTCTTTTATTATTTTAAAAGATTACTTGTTAACTTGTTCGATTTGACATATTGTCACCGCCCAAGTCATGCAGGCATTTTGATTATGGAATCCTGCAAGTGTACATGTATGTGTGAAGTTTTTGATAATCATCAAGAGTTCTTTAATACTAAAAGCTCTTATTAAAAAAACAGTATCCCTTTCAAACTAGTTTGATCTATGATACAAGTGAAGCAGCGTCATTAATTTTCAGTGGCCACGGGCGTACAATAGAAATGTCGTGTCCATCATAATGCCCGACCAATCTGTGGCCACGGGCGTACAATAGAAATGTCATGTCCATCATAATGCCCGACCAATCTGTGGCCACGGGCGTACAATAGAAAGGTCGTGTCCATCATAATGCCCGACCAATCCGTGTCCACGGGCGTACAATAGAAATGTCGTGTCCATCATAATGCCCGACCAATCTGTGTCCACGGGCGTACAATAGAAATGTCGTGTCCATCATAATGCCCGACCAATCCGTGTCCACGGGCGTACAATAGAAATGTCGTGTCCATCATAATGCCCGACCAATCCGTGTCCACGGGCGTACAATAGAAATGTCGTGTCCATCATAATGCCCGACCAATTCTGCCTATCCCCAACTACTGACAAGTACCCATTAGAGCTCGAAGGCACGAGGACACCCAAGATTCGAACCCGGGACCTTCGACACCACCGTGTCCCATCTGTAGTTCTATTATCTACGAAATTCGTGACATTATTTTAATAAAAGAAAATTTTAAATTAAACGGAATACTCAAATAAAAAGTGAATAACTTGAATCTTTTTCATTTCATCTCCACTTCCTTCACCTATCCCATAACCCGAGTGAGGGTCGTTGGGGACTATATTTTTTGACATTTGGATGATTTTATGCCATTCGTCTCGATCCTGCGTCGCCCTCTGGGAATCTGCAAGAGACGAGCCGGTCCACTCCTTGATGTCATCTCCACTAGACGTCTTTAAATCATTTCATGTTGCGGTTTCGTTACGTGTAACACCTCCTCTACTTGCACATTCTATTTCAGTGGTTCCCAACCTTCTTAATGCCGCGACCCTCCTTTAATACAGCTTCTCACGTTGTGGTGACCCCCCCCCCCCCCCAACCGTAATATTATTTTCGTCGCGACATTATAACTGTAATTGGCTACTATTATTAATTGTAATGTAAATATCTGATATGCAAGATATATTCCCATTGTTACAAATTGAAGCGATTTGCAATTATATATATATTGTGAGAGATATATTTCTGATTAGGTACAACACAAACATCAGTGCTGAGGTTGAGATAGCTTCTTTGTCATCGGATCAGAAATTCTCGTTCAGTCTTCGCAAGAGCACATGGAAGATTATCTTCCACAACAAGTCTACTTCTGATAACCAAAAAAGCTGGAGCACACAGATAAAAAAAAATAATTTTTTTTTGTAAATGGAAGAAGAAGGCGCAACACAGTTTCAGTCAAAATAGGAAATCGAAAATATATGTTTTCCAATGGGTTTAGGCGACCACCGTGGAGTGGTCGCGACCCCAGGCTGGGAACCGCTGCTCTAGTTTTTTTCGGATAATTTTACAACTCTTTTTTTTAACCTTTCCCGTACCGACCTACTTCTATCTATGCTGCCTTCAGTTCCGCTATATACGCGCCGGGGACTGTAAGGGTTAATTAACCGTAGGTGCAGTAGATCGTATGTTCCTTATACCGGTATCTTTATATATAAAACAACTCACTTTTGAGTTATTTTAGAACTCCTTTGATTTTGATCCAAGTAACGATGTTGTAATGAAATCCATTTTTTTTTTAGTTGAAGCGTCGTATAGCCAACAGTGCTGTTAGCCACCCTGTTAGCCACCCTGTTAGCCACACTGTTAGCCACACTGTTAGCCACACTGTTAGCCACACTGTTAGCCACACTGTTAGCCACACTGTTAGCCACCCTGTTAGCCACACTGTTAGCCACACTGTTAGCCATACTGTTAGCCACACTGTTAGCCACACTGTTAGCCACACTGTTAGCCACACTGTTAGCCACCCTGTTAGCCACACTGTTAGCCACACTGTTAGCCACACTGTTAGCCACACTGTTAGCCACACTGTTAGCCACACTGTTAGCCACACTGTTCTATTAATACCAGCAACAGTCTGGAGTCTAGATAAAGTACTGCTTTAATTACTGATTCACGTTTTGTATTATATTTTTTAAATGTAATCTTGTTCAGACGCCATATTTTGGATTAGGGTGCTAATCAGGCAGCTTTCATTGGCCACGCCATGCTAGGGGGGGGGGGGATTACAAGACCAAACCTGCTTTACTTCCCCCCCCCCCCCCTCTGCCCATGTCTGAGCTAGGTAGACTAGAGAACTTCCTCCAAAATCAAACAATAATCTTCGTTTTACATGGAGTCGAACGCGCTAACCTTCACGCTGTCGCTTGACCATTATGTTCCATTCATCTCGTGTAGGGACCGAATGTATAATGTATTAAAAAAAAACGGACGAGCCTTTAAGCTCTTTAGTCCAGTACGTAACGTTTGTTCAGGGGTAAACTAGGGGGGGGGGGGCGCGCCAAGATTATGTCCGGACGCCCTGGCGTGCCGTGTGTATAGGGTACAGTTTCCACAGTCGAGCTTATGAGTCAAATGCGAAATTCCATTTGGATAATGATGGTAGAGGCTTGCCCGTATACCTGCAGTGTCGCCCTGTAGCGCAAATCCCATACGATTATCCAGGCACTGGACGGATCGTGAGACGGTTTTGCTGCGTCCATTTTTACCTCCCCACCGGGGCCACAGACCTTCCCAGAGTGCAATGAGAAACGGGACAGCCATGCGTTCGCCCGCCGTTGTATTCTTAATGTGAACTTATAGACGGCTTACACACTGCGCCAGTATTTGAGGCCCTTCTAGGGTACAGAAGTAGACGGTGTTATCCGCCCTTGGGTACAGAAGTAGACGGTGTTATCCGCCCTTGGGTACAGAAGTAGACGGTGTTATCCGCCCTTGGGTACAGAAGTAGACGGTGTTATCCGCCCTTGGGTACAGAAGTAGACGGTGTTATCCGCCCTTGGGTACAGAAGTAGACGGTGTTATCCGCCCTTGGGTACGGTACAGAAGTACGTGTAGGGACCGAATTAAAAAGTTTCTAAGTAAGAAACCCGGACGAGCCGAAGCTCTTGTGTCCAGGGCGTAACGCTTAGGTTTTAGCATAACTCTGTCCGAGTTCCAGCCACCCCACGACACGCCGAAGGCGTGGCGTGCCGTGTAACAGGGGAGGATTCCGCAGGCCAGCGACCGTTCACTGCGGTTCCCCTAAGGATCATTATCGTGGTGGCTCACTCGTATTCCTGCACTGTCACCCGGTAGCACAAATCCCATACTATAGCACAGGCATCCAGGCACCGGGTGGTTTTCGAGACGGGGTTGCAGAGGCCATTGCTGCCTCCCCACCTAGATTCGGTGGCCTCTCGGCAGTGCAATGAAACTCGGACCCGCTGCGGGGGCTGTCCCCCATGCGTTCGCCCGCCGGTGTATTCTTAATGTGAATGTATCGGCGGTTTACACACTACGCCAGTCTTTGAGGCCCATGGGTACAGTGGCGCGTGTAAGGACCAGACGGTGTTACCCGCCGGCTTTCGTCTTCTAGGGACCAGAAGCTAGAGCCAACATTCAACATTCTTTACTGGCATGGTGTTTAGTGAATTCTCATTCTTTGGGTGAATCGAGTCTGTCATGGTGAATGTGAGACTAATCAAACGTATTTTCAACATCTTGTTTAGATTAGCATGCAATGCTTGTGTTTTTCTAAACTGGCGGTACTGCAGCCGCCTTGTCTAATACAGATTTAAGGGTTGAGTGAATAAATACAGGAAGTCCACCAGTGTGCTGCGAGTCCACCAATGTAAAATGTATGTACAGACAACGGTGTTAAAAAAACAACATTGCTGAACCGACACAGCATTGAAGCATTGAATGAGGTCTGCTGAGGTGCTGGAAATGTACTTCCCGTGATAGGTCACCGCAGTTAAACATGCCGACTATTGCCGACATGTATTGTTCATTGACTCGGTTAAATGAAAAAAAAAAAAAGTCACCTCGCTTCCTCACATGACACTTATTTACTGCTTTATTTCAATGAGCGGTCACTTGTTCCCACTAGCATGTTAATGAGACAACTCCCAGCGGCTAAAAATTCGGTAATTCTTTACCTGCGTTAGCCCACTAGTTTTTTGGTTCTCTGTGAAATATTTTAAAGATCCATGCCAAATGCGGACAAATCACGTCATTAAATGTCTCGCAAACGATATTTAGACTTAGAAAAAAATATCTTTATCGCGTTTTTTTACTATTAATATAGCATAACACAACGTTATTTCGGCCATTGTCGTCAAGGGGTATCCATCCCTAACCTATATAAACTAACCGATACTAACCATGCGATTTTAAAATTTAATTCATTTTAAAAGCGCATGGTTAGTATCGGTTAGTTTAAATAGGTTAGGGATGGTAACTCTTCTCATGTGAAGTCACAAGCCAAAAATGCCAAAATGGCGTTGTTTATGCTATATTAACAGTTAAAAAAAAAAAAAAGGGTTAAAATTTTTTTTTTCCTTTTTCTAAGTATAAATATAATTTGCAAGACATTTCATGACTTTATTTGTGTGAATTCGGCATGGATATTTAAAAATCGGTCCTATAAAACCAAAATACCCGTGGGCTAACGCAGGTAAAGAATTACCAAAAATTCGCACGAAAATAACTATCGATATAAAGTATAAGCTTTGACTTCCCAGACTATACACAGTACACAGTAGTTTTATACACAGTACACAGTAGTTTTAGTCAAGAATAAAAACACAAAACACTTTTCCGATAGAGATGGCCTTGGCAATGCATGAATACACTTTTTTTTATGCCTGTAACGGCTTGTAAGTGAATATTTTTTTGGACACATTTAAATTTTTCTTGAGCACGCTTAATGATATTTTAAAATATTTTTTTACAAAACTTAACTAGTTTTAAATCATGAACATTAAAAGATGAAGATTCGGGTAGATCATTTCTAATGGTTTTCTTGTCCTCACGAGTTCACTTTGATACTATCTTTTATGGGTAAAACAAATGGCACTACGAGAACCGTAATATGTTTGATAATAATATTTATATATATAAAAAAAAGCAAATAAAAAAAAAAACTAACAAAACTCCTGTAATTTTGATGGTAATGATGACGAGCGCGCCTATCCATGCTATTAACATTTTTAGCATTCCCAGTATCGGCCCTTAAATACACACTCGATGACAGAGTAAGTTAAAATCAATGCAGTTCTTAACTAATGATTTGATAGAAGAAAATGGATAGAAATAAACCAATAACAGCTTGTTACATTAATATAAACACTACTGAAAAAAAAAATCAAATAATTGAAGCTTAATCTTCCTCCAACTCACCCATTCTACCATTTAAAAGAATTGTTGGATTCCAACTAGACATACTTTTTTTGTTCCAATTATTCCGTTAAATAGGGAAAAGCAGTTTTTTTTTTGTTTGTGTTTTTACTAAAAAGAATCGAAAAGGCTGTCTAAGTAGTGTTAGGGGAAAACTGGCCTGTCAAATGGAAACACCTCACAGACTATATTTTTAAAAGAATATAAAGGTATTCCTAGAGAGGAAACATCGTTAGTAGGGAAATATCGGTCTTATTATGGAAGGAGGTGGGAGGGAGGATAATAAATAAAATTTAATTTGTTTTCGCACGGATTTAAAAAAAAAGGGAATATATAGCACTGGAGTAAATCATGGTCGGTAGTATTTCCCCAATAGAACTAAGCTCGAGTAAGACATGGGTGAATATAAAAGAAGTGTCCCTAATAGAGCTAAGCCGGAGAGAGAAAACTCTAAAAGCCGAAAGAAATCCGAGGGATAGAATCGATATAGAAATGCTTTATGACGGACTTTATGTTTTAGACACAATATTTATCAATATTCCTATCTATATTTCTATTTACCTATCTATAACACACTCAGTATATCTAATACACATCAACTAACATTGCGGCAGCCTCACATCTCTCCTGCACTTTTGATCCATCTTTGTCATTCCTTACGCTCAGTTATTGCATCATAAACTTCACACGTTATGGCATTGAATCGCTGTCAAACAACAGACCCGAAACTCGCTTTGATCTAAGGAAAGCACTAGATACAATAATATTACAGAAATGTGATCAAAGGAAACCACTACACAAAACATACACACTTAATATTAGGAATACACTAGATAGAATAATACATAACTATGATGTAAGGAAATCACCACATACAACATTACATATAGATCTATCTGATGTAAGGAAAGTACAACCTACAAGTACTACAATATTACTTATCTCTGATGTAAGGAAATACAACATTACACAACTCTGAAGTAAGGAAAGCACTACATACATTACACAAATCTGATGTAAGGAATGAACTACATACAACATTACATAACTTTGACGTAAGAAAAGCACTACATACAACATTACATAACTTTGACGTAAGAAAAGCACTACATACAACATTACATAACTTTAATGTAAGGCAAGCTTTATATACAACATTATATTGAAAGTACTGCATAGAACATTACATATCTCTGATAAAGGAAAGCACAACATACGATATTACATAATTTTGATGCAAGAAAACCACTACATAGAACATTGCATAACTCTGATGTAAGGAAAGCACTACACAGAACACGGAAAACAGACAATAAACCGGCTTGCAATCTAAGTTCTACGTGATTCTCCCTTGTGTTACGAAACGTAAATTCCCTACATTGTAATGTTAATAAACCAACTAAATCATTTAAGCGAATTGCGTTTAAACGATATAAATATTTCTCAGCTCAAAGTTTCCCCCGGGTTTTTCCTAACCTAATTTGAGCATTATTGTTTTTTATTAACCTCGATAAAAACATGAACTGTTCACGCGAGTACAGCATGTCAAGGTCGATCGGTCTCTCCTTATTTTGTTAGAGCATTATTGCTTGTTCTTAATAAAAAGTATCTGATCACGCAGTCAACATGCAGGCTTGATTAAAATATTCGTGTCACTAAACTGTCTGGTTTTTCCAACGATTGACCCGTAATATATTTCTACGCGATTCGACACTTTTAGTCAGTTCTTGGCGTACAGCCGTTCGGATAACATCTAATATTAAGTCTCTGAGAATCGTTTCTATTTGAGTTGTATTATGAAAGATTTATTATTCTACTATTAACCACAATGCTATATGTTCATTGAGGATATTCATTACTAATTGGAATATGTGTATTTCTTGATTGTGTATATAATATTATTTGGATTCCTACTGGATTGATGTTGTAAATTAAACCAAATTTATCGTTGCTTTCTACACAACTTGGTTAACGTCAATATTTCAAAGTTATATACATGTGTGTATGTGTAATGTTTATTCAACTATATTAATAATCTACACTACCACTCAACATCAAGGTTCTTGCTGTATAATATGAGCCACATAAATAATTATACATGAAGTAAATCAACTGTAAACTCTAAAACTACGCTATGTGAATTGCCAGGGGATTATAAGAACCAGGAATACTCTAGACAACTACAAATAAACTTCAGAATGATATAATAAGATCTTCACTAATACAAGGATACTCACACTAATAATAACAATACTATAACTATTATTTTCATAAATTGAATGGGGGCTCTAGCCGTAATAACATTATAAATCATAATTATACTTGTGTGATAAATAGAAGGTCTCATCCATAATTTATTATGGTGAATAAATTG
Organism: Anisus vortex; assembly: GCA_949126835.1. Lineage (NCBI taxonomy): Eukaryota > Metazoa > Mollusca > Gastropoda > Planorbidae > Anisus > Anisus vortex. The sequence goes on from OX421494.1 coordinate 23,904,504, forward strand.
CCTTGTAATAAAATGGGTTTTGCTCGTCAGTGATTTACTAACAAACGTTTAGAGGATTTACTTCAACTTCAAGAATCGTTATACTATTTACACAAACTATTTACAACTGCCGTAATACATACTCGTAACTTGGATGGATTGTGTTGGAAAATATGAACAATATACAATATACTAAAGATTGTGATTGAATTGAACATTGCTATTGAGAATCGGAAAACTTAACTATTCAGCCTGGAAAATTATCTTGTGTATTACCTTATCAAACAAAGTAACTCTAAGAAAGTATTATTTTTATGACCTTGTTGTGACAAATCTGAACTGTGTGGTGTAGTGAATTATTCAAAGGACAGAAAGTAAGTTGGACTCTTTATTGTATTATTAACAAGATTTATAGTAACTTTTAATATATAAAATGGAAGCCACAAATAATCTTACATTGGATCCAGAGATATTTGATCTAACCTCAGAACAGCTTAATAAAATGTCAATGATACAATTAAAAGAATTGGCTAAATCATTGGGCATTTCTATCACAGAAACTAGGCCATCAAAAACTAAATTACTTCAAGAGGTAACTGAGTGTTTAAGAAAACAAGGTACACTAATTATTGAAGAAACTACTGCTAATGATAACATTAATGATGAATCAGATGATGAATTACCTTTTCCTATAAAACAAAGAGTAAAGCATACAACTGGTGACTTAAGTGAAGAATTGAAATTTAAACTTGAGTTAAGAAAGATGGAATTAGAGATGGAAAGAGAAAACAAGAGAATTGAGATGGAAAGAGAAATAGCAAGAGAGAAAATAGCAAGCCAAGAAAGAATTGAGCTAGCAAGGTCTCGTACGTCAAATCATTCGAATGCAAGCTCTGAAGCAGATGCAGAACTGTATAAGTTTAAGAAACATATTCCAGTTTTTGAAGATAATTCGGTGGAAGAGTTCTTCATGATTTTCGAGAGAAACGCTAGAGACTATCAATTTCCCGAGGGCAAGAAAGCTATACTTCTACGCTCAGCTCTGAACAAAGGAAAGGCACTTGATGTTGTATTAAGTCTTACTGAAGAGGAATTGTATGATTATGAACTGATCAAGAATAGAGTACTGCTAAGTTATGCACTAACACCTGAAAAATATAGAAAAGTGTTTCGTGAGTCTAAGAAAGAACAGGAACAATCCCATGTTGATTTTCTAAGACAGAAAAAGAAATATTTTGAAAGATGGATTCGATCCAAAGGTGTAAACAAAGACTTTGATAAATTAGCTAATCTTATGCTAATGGAAGACTTTAACAATAACATCAGAGGTGACGTAAGAATACATTTAGCAGACAAAGGTGTAGAACAAGTAGAAACAGCAGCAGTAATGGCAGACGAATACGTTATTATCCATTCCAGCAATAAATTTACAACAGTTGATAAATCAAAATTCCAGAATCGAGATATGAAGGTAGAAAAGAAAACCATAAATCCAAATGAATCCTATCAATCAAAGAGACATCAGCAGAGCAATGAAGGTCCAACAAATTCCAAGCCAACCTGTAGCCATTGTAAACGAATTGGACATACTAAGGAAAAGTGCTGGATATTGAATGGGAACCCGAATAAAAAGAATGTTGTCTTATCGTATGTAGCAATGCCAAAACAAAGAACTCATGAAAATGTAAAGAAGGATATTAGAACTCAAACAGAGATACCTAGTGCTAATGCAGATAACCTGACAAAACACACGTATCTAGGAAACTTGAAACCAGAAATAGTTCCTGAAATAGAGACAATGGTTTTCAATAATTCCAATGCTAATCTGAGCTCCAAGGAGTCTATATCAGATAGAACCACCATGAGTACTAAACATACCTCTTACAAAAATAACTTGGATACAGATCTCATCGATACTGAGATACCAAGCAATTGTTTACCATTCATTGAAGAAGGTACCGTGTCATCCATAATAAATGGTGTCACTAGTGAAAAGAACATCAGAATACTCCGTGATACAGGGGCTGAGGTTTCACTACTTTTAGAGAATACTGTTCCTACGTCACAATCGACATATACAGGACAGGATCTCACTATTCAAGGTGTATCAAGGAAAAATGTACAAGTTCCTTTGCATCAAATACAGCTGAAGAGTGCGTACTTCACTGGAAATGTAGTTGTGGGTGTATACAAATCACTTCCGTTTAAAGGTGTTTCTTTAATACTGGGAAATGATATTGCTGGAGATGTGGTGCATTCCATATCCAAGAAAAAACAATGCCTTAATAAAAGTGAGAGCTTTATCAAACCTATATGCATCGTCACTAGAGGTATGGCCCAACAACAAAAGTCTGTCGAAACCATGTCAAAGTCAAAAATAGAACCAGAAATTGACCTACAGGCAACTTTCCTGGCTGACATCTTGAGTGGTCCCTCAGTCAAGACTACTGAAAGTAATTTGTCACCTCGACAATTACTCCTATTAGAACAGAATAGAGATTCAGGAATTAAACACCTGAAGAAAAAGGTGATAACTGAACAGGAGGCAGAAATTAAAGGAAATGGATTTTTTCTGAAGGAGGGAATATTAATGCAAAAATGGAGAGATGTGAAATGTGATAATGACAATTGCAGAGAAGGAAGTCAGATTGTGGTACCAGCCATATATCGTAATGACATCTTACACATGGCTCATGATACGCCATATGCTGGTCATCTAGGAGTGAACAAGACTTACCGTCGAATTCTTCCGTACTTCTATTGGCCTGGACTACATCGTGACGTCACAAAATACTGCAAGTCATGCAATACATGCCAGATAGTTGGTAAACCTAACCAGACTATACCGGTAGCACCTCTAAAGCCAATACCTGCCTTTGCAGAACCATTTAGCCACTTGCTAATAGACTGTGTAGGTCCTTTGCCTAAAACAAAGACAGGACACCAGTACTTATTCACTATAATGTGCACTGCCACGAGATACCCTGAAGCTATTCCGCTACGCACCATTAACGCAGATAAGATATCTGACGCACTGATTGCATTTTGTTCAAGATACGGTCTTCCAAAGACTATACAGTCAGACCAAGGATCTAACTTTACATCAAAGCTGTTTAACCAGGTCTTAAAGAAACTAGGCATCCAACATGCAACTTCAACTGCGTACCATCCGCAAAGCCAAGGTGCCCTAGAAAGATATCATCAGACTCTGAAAACCATGCTCCGCACATACTGTTTTGAGAACACTGAAGACTGGGATCGCGGTATTCCATTCGCTCTTTTCGCGACTAGAGAAACTGTGCAGGAATCTCTTGGATTCAGTCCGTTCGAGTTAGTGTTCGGACATTCAGTTCGAGGACCTCTAAAACTGTTGCAGGAAACCTTGTTAAATTCTGATGAAGAGACTGGACTCGTAGCTTATGTGGAACAATTTAGCAATAGAATCTATCATGCTTTTAATCATGTTAAAGATAATCTTTTGCAGGCTCAGAAAAGAATGAAAGGGTACTATGATGTCAAGGCCAGATCCCGATGTTTCCATCCTGGTGATAAAGTCCTCATGTTGACCCAATTGTCTGGACAACCCCTGAGTGCAAAATATACAGGACCATATCAGGTTTTAGATAAAATCAGTGATGTAACATACCTTGTAAAAACCCCTGATAGAAGGAAAACACAGAGACTGTGCCATATAAACATGCTAAAACCTTATGTTGTTAGGGAAGAACAAACTGACATTAGGCCAGTGAGTGCTATCAAAACTGTTGAAACACCCCCGCCTAAATTTAAAAAGACAATCATAGAAAGTAAACTTCAAAACACTGAAGCACTTAAAAACCTCAATGATAAACTGGCACATCTAGACTCAGGTGAACAGACTTCTATCAAGGGTTTAATCTATGATCATGTAAATTTGTTTAGTGATGTTCCTAACAAAACAACTTTGGTTACCCATGATGTAGTTTTAAAAGATGATAATGTTAAACCTGTCAAACAACATCCGTATAGGGTTAATCCCATACAACTTGAACACATCCGTAAAGAAATTGATTATATGCTGAGCAATGATATAATTACTCACAGTAACAGTGATTGGTCATCCCCATGTGTGTTGGTTCCCAAATCTGATGGTTCACTACGCTTTTGTGTAGACTATAGGAAATTAAACCAAGTGACAAAAACAGATTCGTATCCCATACCACGGATAGATGATTTAATCGATAGAGTAAGCACTGCAAACTATGTAACTAAGATTGACTTACTAACAGCTTATTTCCAAATCCCATTAACAGATAGGGCTCAGGAGGTATCAACTTTTGTTACTCCTGATGGATTATATAAGTTTAAAGTAATGCCATTCGGAATGGTCAATGCTCCAGCTAGTTTTCAAAGACTAATAAACACTATTATCCATGATATCCCACAATGCCATGCATAGCTGGACGATATCGTAGTGTTCAGTAATAACTTTAATGATCATCTACATCAGTTAAACCTATTATTCCAAAAACTAAAACAGGCTAATCTTACTATAAACCTAGTTAAAAGTCAATTTTGCCATGCAGAAATTGAATATTTAGGTCATGTAGTGGGTAATGGCAAAGTAAAACCAGTGAATGCCAAAGTCAAAGCTATACAGGAATTCCCTGTCCCTAAAACGCAGAAACAACTTCGAGGATTTCTGGGTATGGCCGGGTACTACAGGAAGTTTTGTAAAAACTTTTCTATTATCACTTGCCCTTTGACAAATCTCTTGAGAAAGAAAAATCAATTTAAGTGGACTCAGGAATGTGACCAAGCCTTTAATGATATAAAAGACATACTGACCAAGGCACCAGTATTAGTCTCACCTGATTATACTAAACCCTTCAGAATAACGGTAGACTCGTGTAATACAGGAATGGGCGCGGTAATCTCACAAATAGGAGATGATTCTCTTGAACATCCCATTAGCTTTTGTTCAAAAAAATTTAACCCACATGAGGTAAATTATAGCACAATAGAGCAGGAATTACTAGGACTTATCCAAGCATTGAAACATTTCAATTACTATGTAAATGGTTCTCAGTTCCCAATCGAGATATTCACTGATCACAATCCACTAGTATTTCTTTCCCGCATCAAACAAAATCAGCGCATCCTAAGATGGAGTTTGTTTATTCAAGCTTACAACTTAAAAATAACTCACTTATCTGGAAAAGATAACATCGTCGCGGACACCCTATCGCGTATGTAACAAATGTATAAGGGGATAACTTCATGTATATATTCTGATAATCCTAACTAAGAGAATTGGATCATTTAAAAATAAATGCATGAATATATGAATATGTTGTGATTATTTTATGCAATATCTTATGCCTTATTTTATGCCATGAATATTTCCATTTGCTAAAACAAATATTATTATTGTTGTAGAAAAAAAAAAAAAGAACCTAATAAGTTACTTATAAATATTATGGATTTATGAACATAATTTTTCTTTATTAGTAAGATAATGAATGAACAGAAATGTACATCCTTATTTTGAAACAATCAAACTATAGTTGTGATTATGTAAAAACCAAAATAGAGTAATGTGCATACACTTCACATGCTTACACACTTAAGATTAAATTCTTACTCTTAAGTTTATTTAAATATTAATTTCATTTAAGTTGAATTAATTGATGATTGAATTGTTTAATATGATAACATTAGTTATGTTGATTTTTACCTTATAAATAAGATGATGATGTTTATAAGGAATGATATCTCAGAGAGTATAATTTTTAATAACGCGAACATGTGTTATGGTCTAAGGATAACTTAAGATCCTATATGATGAGGGTTTAATAGAATAAATTATTTCCCTTACTTGTCTTATTTAACGGACTACCCAGGTGGAGTCAGTTTTTTTTGTATATTGTTTAGAACTAAAGTTAAGTGCAGGCGGTTCTAAAAGAAATTGCACACTTCTATTGTTTAGTATGCAATGTTCTTTTCCTTTTGGTATGGGCGACTGTTACGAAACGTAAATTCCCTACATTGTAATGTTAATAAACCAACTAAATCATTTAAGCGAATTGCGTTTAAACGATATAAATATTTCTCAGCTCAAAGTTTCCCCCGGGTTTTTCCTAACCTAATTTGAGCATTATTGTTTTTTATTAACCTCGATAAAAACATGAACTGTTCACGCGAGTACAGCATGTCAAGGTCGATCGGTCTCTCCTTATTTTGTTAGAGCATTATTGCTTGTTCTTAATAAAAAGTATCTGATCACGCAGTCAACATGCAGGCTTGATTAAAATATTCGTGTCACTAAACTGTCTGGTTTTTCCAACGATTGACCCGTAATATATTTCTACGCGATTCGACACTTTTAGTCAGTTCTTGGCGTACAGCCGTTCGGATAACATCTAATATTAAGTCTCTGAGAATCGTTTCTATTTGAGTTGTATTATGAAAGATTTATTATTCTACTATTAACCACAATGCTATATGTTCATTGAGGATATTCATTACTAATTGGAATATGTGTATTTCTTGATTGTGTATATAATATTATTTGGATTCCTACTGGATTGATGTTGTAAATTAAACCAAATTTATCGTTGCTTTCTACACAACTTGGTTAACGTCAATATTTCAAAGTTATATACATGTGTGTATGTGTAATGTTTATTCAACTATATTAATAATCTACACTACCACTCAACATCAAGGTTCTTGCTGTATAATATGAGCCACATAAATAATTATACATGAAGTAAATCAACTGTAAACTCTAAAACTACGCTATGTGAATTGCCAGGGGATTATAAGAACCAGGAATACTCTAGACAACTACAAATAAACTTCAGAATGATATAATAAGATCTTCACTAATACAAGGATACTCACACTAATAATAACAATACTATAACTATTATTTTCATAAATTGAATGGGGGCTCTAGCCGTAATAACATTATAAATCATAATTATACTTGTGTGATAAATAGAAGGTCTCATCCATAATTTATTATGGTGAATAAATTGCCTTGTAATACTTGATCAATCCTTATTTTCTCTTAAAGACTTATATTGGAATAAACAACATCCAGTCCGTTAGAAATAACAGATTTACAATAGAAGTAAATGGAACATTGATTTTTCCATCCGCAGGTGGTATTGATTTTTTTTACCCGTCCCCCTATTTCTGCCACAGTGTGATGTTTTTGATTTTTTTTGTGTGTGTATGATGGGTAAAAAAAAGGTCGTCGAAGCGCGTGATTATATAAATCCTGTCGTTAGTTGTACGCGACCCACACCCCGGCTAGCACCCAAATACACGCCAACTAATTAATTAATAAGGAGAAGAAGTTTTGTATATTATCATGTGGTAAACGGATTCGTCAGTTTACATAGTGATTGTCGGCGATTGTCTTCTTCTTGTTCTGATTCTAGATAATTAGTTTTAGAAGCCATAGGAAGGAATTATGTTGTTTGGCGCGGTGCTCTATGGGTGGTAATGGTCTATTAATTTTATCCGGGGTGTGCCAATGGCGGATCGCGGGTCACCACAGCACGACCAACAAAGCCTTGTAGTGTGCCCCCCCCCCCCCCCTTCTATTAGCTATCCTTTATTTATCATCGTGTTAATAATGAATAAAACGTTTTCAGCATACGTGGACCAAGTTGTTGCATTCGAATTCATTGTACGGCCCTATGACCCACACACAAAAAATGGTGCACACACCCCTTGCTATAGATTCTTCTGATATGTGTGTTTCAGTTGTTTGTTTTTAAAGGGGATTGTTGCGGATTTTACTCTTGAAGCTTGAGATATGTTAGTTTTAAAATGTCTTTCCTTGCCAACGATTTATGATCGAGCACACGCTTGCAAGTTAGTCTGCCATAAAATTGCAACAGTTTCTTTTCACAGCTCTCCCCCTCCCTCATTATTTTTACAATAAGTATTGTTGTTTTAGGTCTTAGACCAGGGGTCGGGGACCTTTTTGTCTGAGAGAGAGAGCCATGGACACCACATATTTTGAAAAGTAATTCTGTGAGAGCCATACATTATGTTTAAAACTAAAAATTCAAGTAAATGTGTGCATTTTGTGTAATGTCAACACTAAAAGTACAATAATTATGTCCCTGAATTCTTCTGATGCTGAGCTGCAGTAGACTTAAGCTCATTTGTAGAATGAAATATTGATATGCAATTAATATGTAGATCAAAAAGTCTTAAATTTTTTTTTAAATAATCGAACATTTGTCTGCGAGCCAGATGCAGCCATCAAAAGAGCCACATCTGGCTCGCGAGCCATGGGTTCCCGACCCCTGTCTTAGACTAAGAAGTGAAAGCTCATCCTTAGATTATATTAATATAAATCAAAGAATTGAAACGCTCATCCTTAGATTATATTAATATAAATCAAAGAATTCAAACGCTCATCCTTAGATTATATTAATATAAATCAAAGAATTGAAACGCTCATCCTTAGATTATATTAATATAAATCAAAGAATTCAAACGCTCATCCTTAGATTATATTAATATAAATCAAAGAATTCAAACGCTCATCCTTGGATTATATTAATATAAATCAAGGAATTGAAACGCTTAGCCTTAGATTATATATTAATATAAATCAAAGAATTGAAACGCTCAGCCTTAGACTATATATATAAATCAAAGAATTGAAACGCTCAGCCTTAGATATATATAAATCAAAGAATTCAATTGCTCAGCCTTAGATTATATATAAATCAAAGAATTAAAACGCTCAGTCTTAGATTTTATAAATCTAAGAAGTGAAAGATCAACCTTAGATTATAAAAAATAAAAAGTGAAAGATCATCCTTATATTATATAATTCTAAGAAAATAGCTCTTCCTTACATTAAAAACATCCAAGAAGTGAAAGATCATCCCTTGACTATATAAATTATAAACGTAAGAAATGAAAGATCATCCTTATATTTATATTATATAAATCTAAGGAAAAAAGCTCTTCCTCAGATTAAAAAAAATCTAAGAATTGAAAGATAATCTTTTAGTCTTTCATCCAGAGTTTTTTTTTACAACCTTAATTAAAGTAAGAAACGTTATCATCGTTGAAACGTATTAAGATAATGGAAGACGCGTGTATTGCTATGGGGATCGGCTGTCGTCTATCTTATGTAACATCACCTGGCTCAGGTAATAAAGCCCCCCTCCTCCCCCCCCCCCCCACACACACACTCAGAATGTCGTTTTAGCAGATAAGTTATAATAATAAGTTGTTTCTCACAAGATGAAATATTGATCCATAGACTTAGAATATTTTCTTTCGGATACTTTTTGCGATGTATTAAAATTTCAGGTAATTTTTTTTTATTTACATGCATAGTGTTCATCTTTTATGTAAACCTTGTTATTTGTTTAAGACGACATATTCAAGAATATTTGGCGTAAAACGGTGTTTTGAGGGCCCGCGTGCAAGACTTCGATGGTGGGCTCTTAGCACTCTATGTCTCAAAGATAAAAAGAAAGTGCTCCGCTTGCTGTCAGAACGCAGGACCCTTGTCTTGACATCGATAGTACTTCCTGGATTCAATAATCGAAGACAATGCTATGATGACAACCACCTTGGTTGGGGGGGAGGGGGGTCGTACTCCTGGTAGAGGCTTGCTGAAAAAAACAACACCAAAAGCGGTCTTCGAGAATAGCTTCTTCTACAGCTGGGGTCGGCAACCTACGCAACGCGTCCCAGACTTGGCACGCAGAGTGATTTTCAGTGGCTCGCGAGAGACCTACAAGATGGGTTTTTATTGATAAAAAAAACAACAACATTTTCCGGTTCTGAATGAAGAAAACTGTCTGTTGAAGTCCATGTTTCTGAATGACATGGCGACATATTTCAATGAGTTGAACTTGCATTTACAAGGACCACTCGAATTGATTTACATTGAAACTGGACATATCTTGCAGTGAAATAAATTTCGAAACATTTAACTATGATTAAGGCATATATTGAGATTTATAGTTGGGCTTTTCAAGAAGTACATCGAAGCACTCAAAGCGGAGTTTTCTAATCAAAGGCAAGACCTTCAAAATTGATGGACTAATTTTTTCATTCCACATCAGGCCTAACTGGTTTGATATTACTACACAACATTCTTAGATGTAGATCTGTTATTAAGTGGAGGGATATTGGCGATTTTAAAATGCAGCAAGTTGATTTTTTTAAATTTAGAAACATCCAAATGTGCACATTTGCGGAAAAAATCTTGAAGGTAGCTGCTTAGGAAAGCCATCTGCTTTTCTCAACTGCTAGGCATTCGCTCTAGGTTCAACTTACGCTTGTGAATTATTTTACCGCACATGAAAATTGTTTTAAACATACAAAGCGGTCACTTGACTTCACTTGACCACTCAATAATTTATACAGACTAATTACATTTAAAATGCATTTCGAATTAATAAATGCAGGAAATGTTTATTTACAAGTGTTTAACGTAATTTTTTTATCATCTAATAATTAAATATTGTAATGAATACCATAATGTGGGATAAAGAAATAATAATTATTCAGTGATATTTGTTATATTACAATACAATGTTTGGCATCAATATAACCTCAAATGTGGAAATGGTGTTGTTGTTTTTTTTTATTAAAGGGAGGTAATTTAACGTTTTATTTTAACTAATATTTCTAATGTTGTTTTTTTCTTTTATAAAAAAAAATGGTTTACAATTTATAGCTTTGAAACGATCAAACTGTAAAAAGTATTTGAAATTATATAAATATTATATTACTAAAAAATTTATTTGTAAATATTCAAACATTACATTAACTACACAGTTTGTATGATCACTACATATCTATTCCGCTTAATGAATGTGACATTTTATTTTCCGACACATAGAATTTAGATCTATAGGTTGAAAGAAACACTTTAAAAGACTTCTCAGTTAATCTGAGATCAAAATATAATTAACATTTGCAGGTGTTAGATCATCATTTTGACTAACAAAAGATAGTGTAAAGACAATAATTACCATGAATGTAAAGGTTTAGTAATAAAATATTGTATTTGATATAAATGCAAATTAAAAAGGATGATAATCACAAACACGTTTATTTTATATTAAATATAAAACGTTTTAACGATTTTGTCTATAAATAATTTACTTTGCTTTTGACTTTGGTCTTGCTACGGAGTTAAAGAAATTGTCCTATAAAAATAATATAAAAAAAATATAACAGAGCAGGTTGATTTTTAGGCTGCTGGCACGCTGAATGATTTAGAAATCCTTGTTTGGCACACTATTAGCAAAAGGTTTCCGAACCCTGTTCTAGAGCATAGGTTCTCAACTGGGGCGTTCCCCCCGCCCCCCATCTGGGGCGGGGGGCGGTGAAAAGTTCTCGGGGGTGGTAAGGGGGCGGTGAAGGGCAAGTGGGCGGTACAGAGTACAGACGTACTTGAAATAATTTGTTAGAAATCTAAGAAAAAGGTTCAGGACATTTGGTTGCAAAACGACATACCATCAATTTTCCAGGTCTATTGGTTTCCATCCATTATATTTAGTGGAAAGTGGATCTAGTGCTGATACCACTCTGTTGTCCAAAAAAAAAAAGAGAAGCAATTTGCAAGTAATGGAGCGTGGAAACCCAATAGTTTGCGTGGAAACCCAATAGTTTGCGTGGAAACCCAATAGTTTGCGTGGAAACCCAATAGTTTGCGTGGAAACCCAATAGTTTGCGTGGAAACCCAATAATTTGCGTGGAAACCCAATAGTTTGCGTGGAAACCCAATAGTTTGCGTGGAAACCCAATAATTTGCGTGGAAACCCAATAGTTTGCGTGGAAACCCAATAATTTGCGTGGAAACCCAATAGTTTGCGAATCAAAATTAAACCAAATATAACCAAACTGCTATTAACACACCAAATATAACATTTAATATTGAATTAAAAAAAAAAGCTCTTGTGTGGTAATTTTGTAAATATTAAGAATTAAATTTGAAAACAAAAATAAGTTATTTATAAGATTATAAAAAAAACTACACTAATCTAGTCGGTATATACAAATTTGATGCAACAAATTTGACTTATTAACTTCGGTAGTGGAGGTGGGAGGTTGGCGTTAAAAAAAAAAAGAGGTGGGGGCGGTGAGCGAAACAATTTTTTAAAGGGCGGTGAACCCCCCAAAATGTTGAGGGAACATGCTGCACCTTACGTGAGTCACTTCTTGTAGTTCTGAACTGTGTGCTCAGTCGTTTAGACTAGTTTAGAGCTAGGTGGACAAGAAAATGTGAACCACCCGGTTTACCTTAAAGTAGTCAATTATTTCTTACATTTAAATAGATCTGGGGTGCTTGCCCTATCAATGTGGTTGTTTGTCTAGAGTCTAGACCAAGGGTCGGGAACCTATGGCTCGCGAGCCAGAAGTGTCTCTATTGATGGCTGCATCTGGCTCGCAGACAAATGTTCGATTATTAAAAAAAAATGTTTTTTTAGACTCCTTTGATCTGCATATTAATTGCATTACAGCACCAGAAGTCGCATTAATGTTAAGAAATACTCATTATTGATAAGCAACAGCATAACAATGTTCTTAGAAAGAATTCAGATACATAATCATTGTACTTTTAGTGTTGAAATTACACAAAATGAACACATTTACTTTAATGTTTAGTTTTAAACATAATGTATGACTCTCACAGAATTACATTTCAAAATATGTGGTGTCCATGGCTCTCTCAGACAAAAAGGTTCCCGACCCCTGGTCTAGACTATTCGATGTTCAATTAGATGTTCAATTAGAATCATTCATTGTGGTGATCAAAATGAAAGATAATTTCGTGTTTTTTCTTTTTCTTCTCTGTGCGTCGAAGAGCTACTCTGAAAAACACGGATATAATTCCGGGTAGATACACTAAGGATATTTTTTTTTACCTTTGTCTGAGGGATTCACCCGACGTTACTGAACTATGAGTTCACAAATATTAGTTGCGGAAAGTAAATTAAGCCTGCACATTAAGATGGTCACACAATTCCCGTGTCTGCCACGATAATGGTGAAGGCTAGCTTCTTTAACTCCACTCATATGCATGTTCGTCTAAAAACTATACTAACTTTACTTCTCGTTTTCAAATTATCTTAGACTGGACTTAGACCAACACGCGACTTTCCAATCTCTAGGGGGTCATTCACAATGGTCGAAACCGCCCTAACCATCGAATAATTTTATTTTCTATTTCTGTCATGTTGTTGTCGCAAAGAACCCACCAGCCAGGTAAATATTAGATCATCAACTGTCTGGATAAAAGGAAAATGTAAAAGGAAATTAAAAGTCCTCCCGTACCATCTCCTCCCTGAAGACCTTTCGCCTCCAGCCGATCACGTGCCTGGGGCTGTCACGTGGCCCACGGAGCACGCAGACAGGGCACGTCCAGCGGATATCCTTTAATGTTACGGGCCTAGGTGCTAGTCTCTGGGAAATCCTAGAAGCTTTTAACGGAAGCTCATGGCCAAACACAAGAGGGGCTACAATGTCGCTTCTGATTTGTCCCTTGGTGCTCTCACTTCTGTACACTACTATGTCTGCCCCACCCAACCACCCCTTCCGCACACTTACGACTAGTAATGGCTACCGCTTATCATATATTTACATAAAAATGTATGTCTAACAGGACCAACGGGGCTTCTAGATTGTGTTAAATGTTTAGAAAGCCGTTTATTTATTGCTGGAATATTTGTCATAAATGTATACAGTCGAACATTCAGACAAATGGCCAATCAGTATAAAGGAAGAAGATATCCTCATGACTATTCACGGCTAAATTATGGAATTAATTATGCAATCTAATGTTTCTTCTTATTGTTGTTTGTTGTTGATGCTGTTTTCTTGTCCAGCAAGACTAAAGTACCTAGGTCTAATGTTTTGTCAAGAAACACAAGTAATGTTACGTCCAATGACACATGTAATGTATGAATAGAAACAAACCAGTAACGTTACGTCAAGCAACACAATAGTAATGTTACGCCATGCGTCCCACAAGCAATATTACGTCCAGCAACATACAATGAATCTTAAATCAACTCCAAATGACAAACATACCCACCTTCACCTCACTATATTCCTGCCCTGTTAGTGTACATGCCCTCCCCCTTCCTCTCATGCGCATTTTTCTCAACTCTTATAATTACAAGAGTCATGAACATCAATCGCCCTCATTTGAACTCGGTGAACTGAAACAGCAACTAGCAACTATCATATTATATTTTAAAGCACGCTATCTTCTACAGGAATTCACGAGGCCCCTTCAACGTCAGTCGTTTTTTTTTGTCTGTTTTAAACGCACTAAAGCGCGAGCGGCGCTATGGTAATCTATCTTTTTGACAGTCAGCTGCGAGGGTGGAAGAGGGGCAAGAAGTTAAACATGTGTGTCCAAAGAAGAACAAAAAAAAACAAGGTACGAGTTTTTTTACGTAGTAAAACGGTTCAAGAGAAAGACACTTGTTCTAGGGTCTCAGGAAGGACTCTTATAGTGGGATTGCTGGTTTCTAATGAAAGTCGCCTGAAAAAGTCTTTTGACGGTTTATGACTTTAGTGCATAGGTTCTCAACCTTTTTCCGCTCACCGCCCCCTCCCCCTTCCGCCCATCTGGACTATAGTTTCCGCAATTTTTTTAGGCGGACTAGACTTTTTTGTTTGATTAATTATCTTTAAAAAGCTGAAAAGGAAACATATTGTAATAATTAATAGTTCCAAAAATTTCCTTAACAAAAGTTTTAAATAAATCAATGCGAATCGTTTGCCTGGTGTGTTGCTAGCAATTTGTTTATTTGTGTATCAATTTTGGTTGCAAAACCGTAGGTCCAATAATCAGTATTATTTGTTATATTACAAAACAGAACTTGTTCGGCATCATTATTGAATCAAATGTGGAAACATTTTTTTTTTGTTAAAGGGAGATAATTAGCCCGTTTTATTTGAGCTAATTTATAATTTGCAAATGATCAAACTGTACAAACTATTGGAAAATTATATAAATATTATGTGACTAAAGAATTTATATGTATATTTTCAAATATTACAATAACTACCCAGTTTGTATGATTACTACTTATCTATACCGCTTAACAATAGTAACACTAGATCCGATATAGTTTAAAATACATTAAGGACATCTCGGTTAAACTGAGATCAAAATATCATTAATATGAGCAGATGTTAGGGCGACAGTGATCTGTCAGCAGGGTTGACAGTCCGGTGAACCAACCACAGGATCAGCTGGCCGCACACTATATTTACCAAATACAGAACCCTACTTCATCGAAAAGTCATTGCGATTCCTATTTCTTATTAATATAATATTTTGGCCTACTGTTGGGGGATATCAGATATTTAGCAGCACTTGTGTTTACATCACATTTTATCCTCCAAAAACTAATCGATTCAAAAAGCTGAGGTGTTAAATATATCAGGTACGTTTGTACCGCCCACTTGCCCTTCACTGCCCCCCAATCGCCCCCGGGAATGTCAGCACCCCCCTAAAGCTTCTCACCGCCCCCCGGGGGGCGATATCGCCTCCGCTGATAACCTATGCTTTAGTGCAAGGCAGTTACACAAGGGCAGTTACACAAGATTAAGTGTTGGTGCGTCCTACCCCCAACCCGCTTTTTTTTTATGGGCTTCTTTTTTTTTTTTCGTTTTATCTGATTTTTAAATTCGTGTATTATAATAGCTTCCCGAACGTTTCTCTCTTTCTTTGTATACGATGTGATGGTTGGAAGGCTAACTGACCTACTTTCAGGCATGCTATCGAGTTGAAACTTGGCACATAGACGTTTTTCATTCGAACACATTGTTTCACATTTTCCATCCCCCACCGCCCCCATCTAAAGCCACAGATTCAGTTTTTCACTGTGTTTTTTTTTTACATTACACTGAGTGATGCGCATTTTAAAATTCTTATTGGACGCAGTTTACAGTACTTTTTTTATGCAGATCTGTTACATGGTGACATCATTTATGTATATAGATTAACTTAGCTTTTTGTGTGCTTCATCCTTTGTGAATAGTGAATAGCAAAATCTTCAGATTGCTAATGTATAACAAAAATGGATCTAAAATCTAAACTTTACTTTCAGTTAGGGTTTATTTCATTTCTTTCTTCACCACTGATTGACAACTGTGGATAGTAGAAACGATTGTAGTCTATTGCGGATACACCACTGATTGACAACTGTGGATAGTAGAAACGATTGTAGTCTATTGCGGATACACCACTGATTGACAACTGTGGAGATTAGAAAGATTGTAGTCTATTGCGGATACACCACTGATTGACAACTGTGGAGATTAGAAAGATTGTAGTCTATTGCGGATACACCACTGATTGACAACTGTGGAGATTAGAAAGATTGTAGTCTATTGCGGATACGCAAAAACATAACTTTGCTAATGGCAAGAATATTCTAGGTATAGTTTTTGAGGAATTAAAAAAATGAAAAACAAACTCACACGGTTGGGTTTCTAAGATAAGGGGAGTAGACTCTTTCAAAGGAAAGAAAAAAACGAAATTCTAAATCAAGCGATATACAGGAGAGAGAAAAAATGGGCTTGGAGCTGGTGTTCTAAATTCTAGAGAATTAATGTATACTTAAAAGACTAACATTCTACCTAGAATAATAAACCGATTTGTTGACAATAAACTCGGTATTTTATACAAATAAATGTTAATGATAATGGTGGAAAAGGGCGGTAAAGGTTGTTTTTTTTAAGTCTTCAAAAATGACTATATGATATTTAGCGAATTACAGAAACAAACGGACCTACGTGGTATAACTGCACACACCTAGGTAGGCTGGACCTGGTTTAGTGATACACTCTTACACCTAGGTAGGCTGGACCTGGTTTAGTGATACACTCTTACACCTAGGTAGGCTGGACCTGGTTTAGTGATACACTCTTACACCTAGGTAGGCTGGACCTGGTTTAGTGATACACTCTTACACCTAGGTAGGCTGGACCTGGTTTAGTGATACACTCTTACACCTAGGTAGGCTGGACCTGGTTTAGTGATACACTCTTACACCTAGGTAGGCTGGACCTGGTTTAGTGATACACTCTTACACCTAGGTAGGCTGGACCTGGTTTAGTGATACACTCTTACACCTAGGTAGGCTGGACCTGGTTTAGTGATACACTCTTACACCTAGGTAGGCTGGACCTGGTTTAGTGATACACTCTTACACCTAGGTAGGCTGGACCTGGTTTAGTGATACACTCTTTAAGCTTGAACGTTTCTTTACTGATATTAGACCTAGGTGAACTTTTCGTCAATATATATATTATATATATATATATATATATATATATATATATATATATATATATATATATATATATATATATATATATATATATATATATATATATATATAGCTATATTAAAATTAAAAAGCCTCCTTGTCTAGTTCTGAATGCCTATGAAAGACTTACTCTTTGGTTAGATTAGTATAGTTGAATCTTTTGTTTATATGGGCATGGAATGGGTTGCCTGAACAAACCAGGAAAACCAGTAACTTATCATTTTAAACATTAATAACAAATGCAAGACTAGACTCCGTTCCACGGATGAGCGTAGGACGCAATAATCTTCTTTATAGAACGAGTGCCTGTAATGTATAAGATAAGATATAATTATTATTTTTTAAATAAGTGCCACTGTTTTTATTCCACTGCCTATGACAGAACACTTGTGTTCAATATGCCGTCTCTCACTATCCTGGCATTGTACTAAAAAGTGAGAAAATGTTCTTCAAGCAGGAAGAGCGTGCCTACGACCTTGAACTCCCTACACCTTCACGTCATACCGTGGCCGAGTTTCCCCGTACTAGCAGATCGTAGTTGTCAAATATTGGATAACTCACTGTGCGTGTGTGTGTATATCATGGCCATATCGCTACTTTACTTGAATGCTAGTAGTAGTTGCCGTAACCTGAGTCATATATGTGTGTACTGGCAGGCGATGATCTGATTGATCACTTTCTTGATACAAACGACATACTCCGCACGTTTCAATGTGTCGCTAGTGTTGTAAAACGTACAAGCTTTATTCCTAGGGTTTTGTTTGAATGCCGGTTTTTTTTTACCACCAATTAAAACTTTTTTTTCATAAAAGAAATGACTCCATATTTACACACCATTCCCCCTCCCCTTTACACACAATCTTTTCTCTCTCTCTCTCCTTTCTCTCTCTCTCTCTTCTCTCTCTCTAACATGTACATACTTTTTTCTCTCTCTCTCTCTCTTACATGTACATAAAAACACCGGAGTATGCTAACACCTAACACTGTCTTAGTCTTTAGTTCTAGTCCAATATGTCGTCTTTTATGTTTTTTCAGTCTACCTGTCTATGTATGTGTCTTGAGAATAAAAACAAAGAAAGGGGTGGGGGGGGGGGGGAGATAGGGTAGAATCTGTTGTATATCTACAGCCAATGTTTACCTCTTGTCGTTAGAGTAGAATGGACGAAGAGTTGGTAACAATAAGACAACCACCGCACTCCCTTGTTTGGCAAAACTAAATGTGAGTCTTAGAGATGTGATGAGCTGTAGCCTCACGTGTATAGTACACTGATAGACTTAGAGATGTGATGAGCTGTAGCCTCACGTGCATAGTACACTGATAGACTTAGAGATGTGATGAGCTGTAGCCTCACGTGCATAGTAGGCTACACTGATAAACTTAGAGATGTGATGAGCTGTAGCCTCACGTGTATAGTAGGCTACACTGATAAACTTAGAGATGTGATGAGCTGTAGCCTCACGTGTATAGTACACTGATATACTTAGAGATGTGATGAGCTGTAGCCTCACGTGTATAGTAGGCTACACTGATAAACTTAGAGATGTGATGAGCTGTAGCCTCACGTGTATAGTACACTGATAAACTTAGAGATGTGATGAGCTGTAGCCTCACGTGCATAGTACACTGATATACTTAGAGATGTGATGAGCTGTAGCCTCACGTGCATAGTACACTGATAAACTTAGAGATGTGATGAGCTGTAGCCTCACGTGCATAGTACACTGATATACTTAGAGATGTGATGAGCTGTAGCCTCACGTGCATAGTACACTGATATACTTAGAGATGTGATGAGCTGTAGCCTCACGTGCATAGTACACTGATAGACTTAGAGATGTGATGAGCTGTAGCCTCACGTGCATAGTACACTGATAGACTTAGAGATGTGATGAGCTGTAGCCTCACGTGCATAGTAGGCTACACTGATAAACTTAGAGATGTGATGAGCTGTAGCCTCACGTGTATAGTAGGCTACACTGATAAACTTAGAGATGTGATGAGCTGTAGCCTCACGTGTATAGTACACTGATATACTTAGAGATGTGATGAGCTGTAGCCTCACGTGTATAGTAGGCTACACTGATAAACTTAGAGATGTGATGAGCTGTAGCCTCACGTGTATAGTACACTGATAAACTTAGAGATGTGATGAGCTGTAGCCTCACGTGCATAGTACACTGATATACTTAGAGATGTGATGAGCTGTAGCCTCACGTGCATAGTACACTGATAAACTTAGAGATGTGATGAGCTGTAGCCTCACGTGCATAGTACACTGATATACTTAGAGATGTGATGAGCTGTAGCCTCACGTGCATAGTACACTGATAAACTTAGAGATGTGATGAGCTGTAGCCTCACGTGCATAGTACACTGATATACTTAGAGATGTGATGAGCTGTAGCCTCACGTGCATAGTACACTGATATACTTAGAGATGTGATGAGCTGTAGCCTCACGTGCATAGTACACTGATAAACTTAGAGATGTGATGAGCTGTAGCCTCACGTGCATAGTACACTGATAAACTTAGAGATGTGATGAGCTGTAGCCTCACGTGCATAGTACACTGATATACTTAGAGATGTGATGAGCTGTAGCCTCACGTGCATAGTACACTGATATACTTAGAGATGTGATGAGCTGTAGCCTCACGTGCATAGTACACTGATATACTTAGAGATGTGATGAGCTGTAGCCTCACGTGCATAGTAGGCTACACTGATATACTTAGAGATGTGATGAGCTGTAGCCTCACGTGCATAGTACACTGATATACTTAGAGATGTGATGAGCTGTAGCCTCACGTGCATAGTAGGCTACACTGATATACTTAGAGATGTGATGAGCTGTAGCCTCACGTGTATAGTAGGCTACACTGATATACTTAGAGATGTGATGAGCTGTAGCCTCACGTGTATAGTAGGCTACACTGATATACTTAGAGATGTGATGAGCTGTAGCCTCACGTGCATAGTAGGCTACACTGATATACTTAGAGATGTGATGAGCTGTAGCCTCACGTGTATAGTAGGCTACACTGATATACTTAGAGATGTGATGAGCTGTAGCCTCACGTGCATAGTACACTGATATACTTAGAGATGTGATGAGCTGTAGCCTCACGTGTATAGTACACTGATAAACTTAGAGATGTGATGAGCTGTAGCCTCACGTGTATAGTACACTGATATACTTAGAGATGTGATGAGCTGTAGCCTCACGTGCATAGTACACTGATATACTTAGAGATGTGATGAGCTGTAGCCTCACGTGCATAGTACACTGATATACTTAGAGATGTGATGAGCTGTAGCCTCACGTGTATAGTACACTGATAGACTTAGAGATGTGATGAGCTGTAGCCTCACGTGCATAGTAGGCTACACTGATAAACTTAGAGATGTGATGAGCTGTAGCCCCACGTGTATAGTACACTGATAGACTTAGAGATGTGATGAGCTGTAGCCCCACGTGTATAGTACACTGATAGACTTAGAGATGTGATGAGCTGTAGCCTCACGTGTATAGTACACTGATAGACTTAGAGATGTGATGAGCTGTAGCCCCACGTGTATAGTACACTGATAGACTTAGAGATGTGATGAGCTGTAGCCTCACGTGTATAGTACACTGATAGACTTAGAGATGTGATGAGCTGTAGCCTCACGGGCATAGTACACTGATAAACTTAGAGATGTGATGAGCTGTAGCCTCACGTGTATAGTACACTGATATACTTAGAGATGTGATGAGCTGTAGCCTCACGTGTATAGTACACTGATAAACTTAGAGATGTGATGAGCTGTAGCCTCACGTGTATAGTACACTGATATACTTAGAGATGTGATGAGCTGTAGCCTCACGTGTATAGTACACTGATATACTTAGAGATGTGATGAGCTGTAGCCTCACGTGTATAGTACACTGATATACTTAGAGATGTGATGAGCTGTAGCCTCACGTGTATAGTACACTGATATACTTAGAGATGTGATGAGCTGTAGCCTCACGTGTATAGTACACTGATATACTTAGAGATGTGATGAGCTGTAGCCTCACGTGTATAGTACACTGATAGACTTAGAGATGTGATGAGCTGTAGCCTCACGGGCATAGTACACTGATAGACTTAGAGATGTGATGAGCTGTAGCCTCACGTGTATAGTACACTGATAGACTTAGAGATGTGATGAGCTGTAGCCTCACGTGTATAGTACACTGATAGACTTAGAGATGTGATGAGCTGTAGCCTCACGTGTATAGTACACTGATAGACTTAGAGATGTGATGAGCTGTAGCCTCACGTGTATAGTACACTGATATACTTAGAGATGTGATGAGCTGTAGCCTCACGTGTATAGTACACTGATAGACTTAGAGATGTGATGAGCTGTAGCCTCACGTGTATAGTACACTGATAGACTTAGAGATGTGATGAGCTGTAGCCTCACGTGTATAGTACACTGATATACTTAGAGATGTGATGAGCTGTAGCCTCACGTGTATAGTACACTGATAAACTTAGAGATGTGATGAGCTGTAGCCTCACGTGTATAGTACACTGATAGACTTAGAGATGTGATGAGCTGTAGCCTCACGTGCATAGTACACTAAGCCAACCGGCACTAAACTTGAAGGTTTAGACGTTAGACTTACAGCAGAGGCCATAAAGCAATTTGTGTGAGCGAACCTTTGTTCTTGGTCTAATAAGTAACAGCTGCAGCTGTCCTTACAGCAAATACTATATCGATCAGTGCAGCAGTTTGTTGGGAAGGGTAGGGGGTAGATCAGGTTTGAGGTGGGGGGGGGGGGCAGGGGCAGGTCATCGTCTTGCTCAGAAGCTGTAGATGATCATTGATTTAATGATTATTGCCGTTCTTGAGTTGGCAGGACTGAAGAGGCTATTGTTTGGTCGGGCAAATGAGCTGAAAGTTTATTGAGTTGTTTGTGTGAAAGTAAAGTTTATTGAGCTGTTTGTGTGAAAGTAAATTTTATTGATTTGTTTGTGTGAAAGTAAAGTTTATTTTAGCTGTTTGTATGAAAGTAAAGTTTATTTTAGCTGTTTTTGTAAAATTAAAGTTTATTGATTTGTTTGTGTGAAAGTAAAGTTTATTGAGCTGCTTGTCTGCAAGTAAAGTTTATTTTAGCTGTTTGTGTAAAATTAAAGTTTATTGATTTGTTTGTGTGAAAGTAAAGTTTATTGATTTGTTTGTGAGATGTATTTGTGTGAAAGTAAACAATATTCTATAGTTACAATTTTAAAACAATAACAACAACAGCAAACAACACCATCACTTTGATTTGATTTTAAGACATTGTTTTGCTTGAAAGCCATAATTTATTAATTGATTCTATTATATTTTTGTTTGTGTTTTTCAAGATGAACATAAGAAGAATACACGAACTAACTTCATTTTCTATAATAGCAGTGCTTTGTGTTAGTTGCTCATTTACTATCAGATACTAATAATAAAACAAAGAATACTGGTTTACTGTAAAAAAAAAAAAAAATAAAAAATAAAAAACAAATTACAACACAAATTTTAGTTCCACGATATCACTGTTGTAGTCGACCTAGATTGTTTTGAATTAGTTTTTTTTTATTTTTTTTTTGGGGGGGGGGGGGGAGGGGGAGGGGAGATTTATGTCACGCATGTTTTCAGTTGCGGTTCTTGTGACTTAACACACTCATCGTGGTGTAATAAAGAAATGTGTGGCTTTGTTTCTATTCAGGAAAGTGGGTGGGTGGTGCACTTTCCTTGATTGACGAATGACGTACAAAGACTATCTATCTGTCCTTTGTGTGAATGTCGTCTGCCTTCACTTCATGTTAATACACACACATGTTTATAGCTGACAGAATGAATTTTGATGAAGAAAACTAAACTGACTAGCGTGTTGCACTTTAGATAACAAATAAAGCACTCTAAGTACTATTAATGTATATAAGGTTCTAAAAAGTACTTTTAAGAGTTCTATAAATAAGTGTTATGACATTCTTTTGATTGCGTCGACCAGCATCTTAGCTGTATCTGCAGTGTTGTTGTATCCACACCTCCACACCTTATAAAGTTCTCTCCCATACCCTTGATGCTTGTGTCTAAAAAACATCTTTTCACTCTTTACATAAAGTGTTTGTTGTACGTAAGCTGGATCTATGGAACAAACATCTTGTTTAGAGGTATTGTTGAAAAAAACAATTTGTTTTGTATTGTTATTTTATAGAGCCACTTTACTCTAAAGGTGGCAACCTGTTGTTTCGACAAAGTACGTAACACACATACAAAGAACAATGTTAATAAAAATACTTTGTTCAAGTATTCATGTATATTGTTCTAATGCACGTGCAGTATCTAGGTATGTCATTTTGCAGCTAGTGGCATAATTTATCATCATATGATTAGGATATTTACCATCATGGGAGTTGCATATTTACCATTATATGAGTTGCACAATTACCATCATATAAATTGCAAACCTAACATCTTATGAATCATTTACCATCATTTGAATTGCGTGCCTACCATCATATGAATTGCAGCATACATACCATCATATGAATTGCATAATAAACCTACCATCACATAAATTGCGTACCTACCATCTTGATATATTTAACTTTCTTGTTGTTTAATTTGAAAACGTATGCCGACTGTACGAATTTATTGCGCATGGGTTGCATCGACACAAGTTTTCAAAATGCATCTTTGACATAATCAAGAGCTTTAAACAATATATAACATTCGTTCTTTGTGCCGACCTAAGTGAGCTCCGAATCCACATTTGCCACTCACGTTAGCCCAAAATAAACTCCAGTTTCTGTGGACACGGTTTAATCTTTCCACTGGATGTTTTCACAAATAAAGCCCCGCCAATCGATACTTTGTTTTTACCCGACAGTTTCAAGAATTAAGGACACAAAAAAAGTCTGACCTCGTTGACCAAAACATTTGTTAGTATTGTTTATGTTGACTTTCGGGTGATTGTCTATTTTCGCCTTCTTCTAAAGTTTGTTATCGTTGCCTTAAATCTCTGTTGTTGTTTTTTTAATTTTGTATTTTTAATCTTTCTGTTTATTTCCTCAGTTTGCAGTTTGGTCGTACACAAACGTTGCCATGAATTTGTCTCCTTCATATGTCCTGGTGCTGACAACGGTCCTGATTCAGATGTAAGTACTGTAGTTAACAGGCATTGAATGGAGTTTTGAGTGCAACGGAAGGTTTTGGAGTTTGGTGTAATGTTGCATGTTACCTGGTCCATTCACACACAAACCATCCCACGCTAATTCTCTTCTTAGCGGCGAAATTGTCCATAAAGTAGATTTAGTGTAGCAATGTATCGCTTTCATCTTTTCACCCCACTCCCCTTTTTTTTTTCCAAAATCTTTTCTCCCCCCTTAACAAGTTCCTACTTTTCATTACATTATCATGCCTATGGTCCTCAAAAAAATTCTAAGAAGAAGGAAAGCCAAAGATGATGATCATTTATACAAATTGCCAACTCTCCATTCTATTGTATTTAGCATGCAAAGATGTTGTGTGTTTGTTTGAAGAGAAACATATTGATGGTTACCAGGTATGATATATTCTTTAACAGAGAACTCAACAAATTAGAACGTTTTATTAACTGTGTGCCTGCGTACCGAAGGACCCGGGTTCAATTCCTGTTGATTGCTAGGATTTCTTTTCCACTTGTCTGGATGGTATTTCTTAGTCTACCCAGCTCTTATGTGTACCAGTAGTTGGGAATAAGTAAAGGCGACTGGGCATTGTGTTGGCCACATTATCCTCTTGTATGCCGTGGCCGGAAACGTGTGAAACTTCACTTGCCCCATAGATCAAAGTGTTCTGAATAGGGATACTTTTTACTATGCCAATTAAACTTCTGGTCAATCCTAAATCTGCGAGCACCATTATTTTTTTTTTGTCTGGAGAAAATGTGTTCCGTTATAAAACAAGACACTATTAAAGTAATCATGTCTTGAAGCAAGGGTGGGCAAACGTTTTGTTCGTGGGGCCACATTGACAAATGTAAAGTTATTAGGGGGCCGCATAATTAAACTAGTATGTCCAATTTGTTTGCAGCAACCTTTCACAATGAGTAATTTTAATTATTAATAGGTTATTAAACAGTCTCAATAACCAATTATTGCAATTTAATTTTTATGTATACACTTAAACATTATATTTTACAATAAAATCGGTACGTGAAATCCTGTAAAATTCAACAACACAAAACACTTAAAAAGGAAGTAAAAATATGTTTTTTTCTAAATGTCCTCGATGGCCGCATAATATATGTTGACGGGCCGCATGCGACCCGCGGGCCATAGTTTGCCCACCCACTGCCTTTAAGTCTTTAACCCTTCCCGTACCGACCTACTTCTATCTATGCTGCCTTCAGTTCTGCTATATACGCGCCCGGGACTGTAAGGGTTAAGTATGCCATGATATATTTGTGGACGTCCAAGTATGCGGCACGATTCTCTCTACACATTATCTTTAGCGTTAGAGTGTTTTTGGCGCTGCTTGATTTGTTTTAAAACTAATGTACATCCCGTCAAGTTAGACGGCACACACGTTCAGTGGCGTTGCAGCCGGAGAAGTTCATCCATCCACCACTTTCCACCTTGTCCCGCCCACGATCAATTAGATCTTGTCTCGAGCTCTCAGAATCTGGACAATACAATTTTCTTTTTACAAATTCAAAAACTTAGATTAGCAGCACTGTGAAAGAAAACATTTTCTTCATTCATTTCCAATTTGTAGCATCCAATTATTTCCAATTACACTCAAGTGTATATATAAATATAGAATTGTATGTGTGCGCGCGTTTCTGTTTGTCGTTAGCTAGGTGCTTTTGGAGTTTGGAGTAAATGCAAGCGAAATCGGAAAAACAAAAAGAAAAAAATACACAAGTTTGTCTGTCTGTCTGCATGTTCTTTTTTTCCCATTAGCTCATTGACGTGATTGTATCTGTATCTTGGTCAGTGGTCGAATGTGTGTGTTACTGTTATATATTCTTATATGTATCTTGGTCAGTGGTCGAATGTGTGGGTTACTGTTATATATTCGTATATGTATCTTGGTCAGTGGTCGAATGTGTGGGTTACTGTTATATATTCGTATATGTATCTTGGTCAGTGGTCGAATGTGTGTGTTACTGTTATATATTCGTATATGTATCTTGGTCAGTGGTCGAATGTGTGGGTTACTGTTATATATTCGTATATGTATCTTGGTCAGTGGTCTTATTTTCGCCACCACCTTAAAAAAAAGATACGCTTAAACCCAGAGCCTTTTTATCTTTCGCTCACACACCTTTATAACCAAAATCCCGGTGTGTGTTTGTGTGTGTGGGAGTGTGAGGAGGGGAAGTGATATGTATCGGGGTCACACTTCTTACGTTCATGCGGAACCGAAACCCTTTGGAGCCCTACCCATTATGTACTGTCAAGGCTTTGTAATAATGTAGATGAATGGGCAATACGATACAATAAAGTAAAGATAGTGAGAGCAACAACACACAAAAAAATAGTTAACAAAATCAATGACCGTTTAAATGTTTAGAATATTACAATGGAAGTAAGTCCTACCATCCCCCGTGTATTACACACATGTTAAACGCAGTGTGTCGCTGCATACATGTACTGATGATGTGTACTGACTGGACAGCGAGTAAAGTAGCGTGACATAATTACTCTCAATCGTCAAACCGTTACGAAACGTCTCTTTTTAAGTCGTGAATTGTCCGTGTCTCTCATTTCTACATTAGAATTCACGAGGGCGCTGTTTTTCACTCTAAGGGTGTCCACAAAAAAAACGTTTTAAAATAGAAAAAAAAAAAGATGGGAGTTGATTTTTTTTCACTTGCCAGTTGTCGCCAGTTGTTGAGTTAGCAACGGTTATTTGACAGTCTGTGTCCCTTGGTAATAATTACTGGACGGTCCACTTCCCTAAAGAGAAAATGGTTGGTAAAAAATGTTTTAGGGACTTGCTTAATGTTCGAAAAGGTTAGGGGAAGGGTTGGTCAGGGGGCTGTCTGGCAATTAAGGATTACTCTCCCCCTGGCTTCTTCTCCATTCCTCTCATCTCTCTTACTCATCCTTTGCCTCCCAGTCTCTTTGTCCCTCCCTCTCCCTCTCTCTCTCCCATCTCTCTCTTTCTCACACACGCACTCACGTTACCACAAGGCCGGTGACCGCTCACCTTTTAATGTAATAAATGTAAACAGATTTGGCCCAGATACCGCTCGAAAACCTTCAGATGATGCGGCTGTCTGCAGATCTGGCTGTCTGCAGATCTGTTGGCGATAGTGCACATAACCACGACAGTTTGAGAGCTTAAAGGGATTTCTTGAGTCAGGTTATGTGGACTAGAGGGCTAGCTAGATATTATTATACTTAAGTTATGTGGACTAGATGGCTAGCTAGATATTATTATACTTAAGTTATGTGGACTAGATGGCTAGCTAGATATTATTATACTTAAGTTATGTGGACTAGAGGGCTAGCTAGATATTATTATACTTAAGTTATGTGGACTAGAGGGCTAGCTAGATATTATTATACTTAAGTTATGTGGACTAGAGGGCTAGCTAGATATTATTATACTTAAGTTATGTGGACTAGATGGCTAGCTAGATATTATTATACTTAAGTTATGTGGACTAGAGGGCTAGCTAGATATTATTATACTTAAGTTACGTGGACTAGAGGGCTAGCTAGATATTATTATACTTAAGTTATGTGGACTAGAGGGCTAGCTAGATATTATTATACTTAAGTTATGTGGACTAGAGGGCTAGCTAGATATTATTATACTTAAGTTATGTGGACTAGAGGGCTAGCTAGATATTATTATACTTAAGTTATGTGGACTAGAGGGCTGGCTAGATATTATTATACATAAGTTATGTGGACTAGATGGCTAGCTAGATATTATTATACTTAAGTTATGTGGACTAGAGGGCTAGCTAGATATTATTATACTTAAGCTTTTTCTCGAATAGTGTGTAGAAATTTGTTTTTCTCTCTGGCTAGTGGCTTGTATGAGCAAAGAATGCGACGGATATAGAATGCAATGTGTGTAGAATGCTACGTGTTTAGAATTGTAAGTGGAAATCTAATCTACACAAGCCTTAGACATCAGCAGCAATTCCCCAAACTTTTTTATTTTCGCGACCCGGTTATTCTCATATATTGACTTTTTACCCCGATAACATCTATTTCGCCGATACTAGCCTTTTAGTAGCATATAACAGATATGTCTAGAACATCAAAGATCACACAATGCCCCACTTGAGGCGAACTATATTGCTAGTACACCACGAAATCTAATCAAGATTTAGAGTTTTCTTTTTTGCGACCCGATAATTGATTGTTGTGGCCGGTGCCGGGTTTCGACCCGGCAAACACTGGTGTACATCATTGGTCGTGCCGGTCTCAAAACTCAATATAATTATTGCAGCATTGAATCTGGTAATAAAATCATTGCTTTTTTTGTGCGGGAATACCCGATAGTGCTCTTTCTGATGTTTAAATGTTTAACGCTTCTGTGCAACTGTTGCGAGGTTAAAAACATTTCATAGCCCACCGAAGCACTTATCACATAATATAAATCAATGAGCGCAACATTTTCTAATTTGTTTCTCCTTTCAAGTAGTAAACATGCGTTTACTGTTGTTTCGTTTTTTTTTAAATTTCACATGCGATAACTCATTCATATGAATTTCTCTGTCTTTTCAAGTGTCATATAATCGGTTGTCTGAAGTCTGAATTAGTGAGGAAAAAAACCAACAACTTAACATTGTTTTTATATCCGTTTTCAATAAGACTTTGTTCGTACCACTGACTGGCTTAGGATGCAATACTCTTCTGTATCAGACAAATTCTGATCATTTTTGTTTTGGAAAAATTTCATTTAATGGTTAAATCGACATATTCTTCTTCTGCTGTATTAATATGCGACTGGGTTTCCGAGAGTTTCTCAAGTTTATTTTATTCCCCCCCCCCCTCCAACCTCTATCTCTACTCACGCCTGTGCACGCACACACACACACACGTGTACACACAATATCAAACCACAGCTGTCTATCTCCATCTCGCGCACGCTAGTTCCACACAAAGGGAGAAACAAAAACAACAACAACAAAAAAAACAACGTCTAAATAAGCTGTCTGGATTCTCTAAGTCACCGAGACACTTAATGTGTGTGTCAACGTTTGCCTTTAGACGCTTGCCAAACTGTTTCCATCCACCACGAGTTGTCTGCGCCCCGCCACTTTTACCCACCACCCCCTCCCGTCCACACTTACAACTCCCCCCCCCCCCGACATGTCCATTCTGAAAACGGCAATATGACAAGGGGGCTCACAACTTGTCAGCCAGAGCAAACATTATTTGGAAACTATGTAACGTAACCCGACTCCCCCGGCCTGAACCTAATCAATACTCAGCCCCACGCCACATATTATTGGTGTCTGTGTGTCTGTCCCTTTCACTACTACTCTCACCCCCCCCCTTTTTTTTTCCCTTTTCCAAAAAACCCGTTCCCCATCCCGGTACTACAGAGTTAGATGATGGATCTACTTCATCACCATTTCAGTCATCCTCCCCCCCAAAAAAAAACACACATCCCCCCCCTCTCACGCGAGCGTCTTGATTTGCCCGTGTTGGGTTGTCTTAATTAGAGGGTTTCGTGCATTTAATGGGCTAAAACTCTGGCACATTCCGGGTTCCAGCTTTGAGGCGCTAGCCAGTAGTTAGACGCTCCACCCCCCTCTCCCCATTCCCGTCCCATCCCCAACCCTGAAGCCATAACAGCCCTACCGGTTAGCGGGGGACTGGGGGAGAAGGAGAACGCCGCCACCGTTACCATGGCAACAAGACTTGCCCTTAAAAAATACACGCCCTTTGCAGACTTATACATGGACCGTAAGTTGCTTTGATTACGGTCGGCTTGTCTTCCTTGGAGATTCAATTCTTCTCTAAAAGAACAAAAATAAATGAAGTAAAATACTTCCTAATTCAGCCATCAACACTAAAATCCTGTATTCAACCTTAAATACTAAGGCCCTTAAATTAGTCATAAACACCAAGGTGCTTAATTCAACCATAAACATTTTAGTCCTTGATTCAATTCTTAACACACTGATTTCTTTATTCTGTCCTAAATACTGCCATTTGTTTCATTTCAAACAACATGTTCGAGCCAGCTAAGTACATTTCTATCAGTTTGTGATTCAACTTGGATCTCGTCCATTACAATACACACCACTTTTGACACTCGAGATTCGTCGCCCTTGCTTCTCAGTTCGCGAGCACTCATATTGCTGAGATGCATTACTGGAACATTTTCCAAAATGGGATGACCAGGGAATAATCTGAATAGGATGACCAGGGAATGATATGAATAGGATTGTGTACTGTATAGCGCACAGTGGAAGTCGAGGGAGCGACAAATTAAATGCCACTAGATTTAAAGCTAGTCCAAATAAGGACGAGAGGGGTCTAGCAACGAATGCGCCGCCCGTACCGCGCTTTACCCTTAATTAGGCCGCATGAGCCATCCTCGATGGCACACTTCAGAACGAATCATTGTTAAAAATTTGCAGGGGGGAGGGTGCATACTCTGCCACGTTCAGGCGGATATCTGGATTCAAATTTTCGATTTTTAAACTAGGCGAATCGGGTGACCCGATTTCCATTGATCTCTACGGGGACTTAATCTCAGTTAGTACCCAGGAGCGCAAAGCACAAAGGGAGCTCTATTCCGGCGAATGTGTTAATCTCTTAAATCAATTGTAACAATAGACGTGGAGAAAACAACAACAACAACATGGCGACAACAGCAACGAAAAAGTATGCACTTGTTCATTGAAGCTGTATTGTCTAATCTTGGCTCTCGCTGCCTGTGGCGTTTATATTGATTTGTTTTTCTTGTACATTAAAACTTCAACAAAAGACGAAAATCATTTTTTAAAAAAACATACCAGACTGGCATAGACGTGAATGTTTTGTTTAGTCAAGTGGCAGATTGCGTCATTGAACACATAATGTCAATTAACACATACTTCCTGAACACTTAAAACCGTATTGAAATAAAATACTTAATACATAATTAAATAGTGTTGTGTTGTGTATGCAGGTGTGTGTGTGTGTGTGTGTGTGTATATTTTAATAATAGGGTCGTAAGTGTCGTTTGTTTTATTTACTTCCTTAGCGCTTTTCGGGTCATTTGAATTCGTGTACGTAATTTGTTAGGAGTGCAACTAAAAATGTGTGCATACTTGCTTGGCCAACTCGATGTCAGATGTATCTTGGCCGCTACGTTCTGGCGTTGTCTAAATACTCTGGTCGCTTACACCACAATCAGTGTGTTGGCACGGTGCTTACACCACAATCAGTGTATTGACACAGTGCTTACACCACAATCAGTGTATTGACACAGTGCTTACACCACAATCAGTGTGTTGGCACGGTGCTTACACCACAATCAGTGTGTTGACACAGTGCTTACACCACAATCAGTGTGTTGACACAGTGCTTACACCACAATCAATGTGTTGACACAGTGCTTACACCACAATCAGTGTGTTGGCACGGTGCTTACACCACAATCAGTGTGTTGACACAGTGCTTACACCACAATCAGTGTGTTGACACAGTGCTTACACCACAATCAGTGTGTTGGCACGGTGCTTACACCACAATCAGTGTGTTGACACAGTGCTTACACCACAATCAGTGTGTTGACACAGTGCTTACACCACAATCAGTGTATTGACACAGTGCTTACACCACAATCAGTGTATTGGCTCGGCGCTTACACCACAATCAGTGTATTGGCTCGGCGCTTACACCACAATCAGTGTATTGGCTCGGCGCTTACACCACAATCAGTGTATTGGCTCGGCGCTTACACCACAATCAGTGTATTGACACAGTGCTTACACCACAATCAGTGTATTGACACAGTGCTTACACCACAATCAGTGTATTGACACAGTGCTTACACCACAATCAGTGTATTGACACAGTGCTTACACCACAATCAGTGTATTGACACAGTGCTTACACCACAATCAGTGTATTGACACAGTGCTTACACCTCAATCAGTGTATTGACACAGTGCTTACACCACAATCAGTGTATTGACACAGTGCTTACACCACAATCAGTGTATTGGCTCGGCGCTTACACCACAATCAGTGTGTTGACACAGTGCTTACACCACAATCAGTGTATTGACACAGTGCTTACACCACAATCAGTGTGTTGTCTCGGTCTTACACCACAATCAGTGTGTTGGCAAGGCAATTACACCACAATCGGTGTGTTGTCTCGGTCTTACACCACAATCAGTGTGTTGGCAAGGCAATTACACCACAATCGGTGTGTTGTCTCGGTCTTACACCACAATCAGTGTGTTGGCAAGGCAATTACACCACAATCGGTGTGTTGTCTCGGTCTTACACCACAATCAGTGTGTTGGCAAGGCAATTACACCACAATCGGTGTGTTGTCTCGGTCTTACACCACAATCAGTGTGTTGGCAAGGCAATTACACCACAATCGGTGTGTTGGCAAGGCAATTACACCACAATCGGTATGTTGTCTCGGCCTTACACCACAATCAGTGTGTTGGCAAGGCAATTACATCATAATCAGTGTGTTGGCTCGGCGCTTACACCACAATCAGTGTGTTGGCAAGGCAATTACACCACAATCGGTGTGTTGTCTCGGTCTTACACCACAATCAGTGTGTTGGCAAGGCAATTACACCACAATCGGTGTGTTGTCTCGGCCTTACACCACAATCAGTGTGTTGGCAAGGCAATTACATCATAATCAGTGTGTTGGCTCGGCGCTTACACCACAATCAGTGTGTTGGCAAGGCAATTACACCACAATCGGTGTGTTGTCTCGGTCTTACACCACAATCAGTGTGTTGGCAAGGCAATTACATCACAATCAGTGTGTTGGCTCGGCGCTTACACCACAATCAGTGTGTTGGCAAGGCAATTACACCACAATCGGTGTGTTGGCTCGGCGCTTACACCACAATCAGTGTGTTGGCAAGGCAATTACACCACAATCGGTGTGTTGGCTCGGCGCTTACACCACAATCAGTGTGTTGGCAAGGCAATTACACCACAATCGGTGTGTTGTCTCGGTCTTACACCACAATCAGTGTGTTGGCAAGGCAATTACATCACAATCAGTGTGTTGGCTCGGAGCTTACACCACAATCAGTGTGTTGTCTCGGTCTTACACCACAATCAGTGTGTTGGCAATGCAATTACACCACAGTCAGAGTGTTGGCTCAAAGGAAACCTTTTAATGGCGTGTGTGCAGAAAAACAAAAAAATGCAAACATACAAATACACACGAGACTTGGCATAGACACAATGGTCTTAAAGTTAACGGTTAAGATACACACAAATATGCATTATCTATACTCACCAGTTTTGTCTTTGGAAAAAAAGGAAGCGGGGGGGGGGGGGGGGGAGTTGAAAAAAAACACAATCTTGGTATTATAAAATAATAAGAAAAATAATGATCCCTATTTATGTTCAACGTATGCTGGCCAGTCTAAGAAATTAATATCGATTATTATTGAAAAGATAAAGGTTTGCGAAATCCGCCGAAATCACTATATGTAAGCTTTGCGTAGGAGCGGGGGCGGGGAGGGTTAATTTGCTTAACAGGAATTTTTAAGTACTCTTACATTTATGTAATTTCGACATCTGTCCAGACTTGTGATTCTTATTTTTCTGAAAGGGGGAGGTGGGGTGGGGGGGAGTTTGTAATCAACATTAAATATGGATGTATTTCTTTCCATTGTAATGGTGGTGTTATATTCGGGATAAGTTATATATATATATATATATATATATATATATATATATATATATATATATATATATATATATATATATATATATATATATATATATATATATATATATATATTTATATATATATGTATTTAGAAATGTATATTTTTTTAAACTAAATAACGAGATCTTTCATTCTGTATACTTGGACACTGTCCACCGATATCCTATACTATAATACGAGTTAAAATTGTATGTATATCCTATACTATAATACGAGTTAAAATTGTATGTATATATATATATATATATATATATATATATATATATTCCTATACTATAATACGAGTTAAAATTGTATGTATATATATATATATATATATATATATATATATATATATATATGTCTGGAAATTTTCTTCAAAAGCGCTCTAACGATTATCTTCATGTTTTAATGCACGACTTGTTTCCCCTAAAAAAAAATCTACACCTTTTCGGCCACATAAATAAAAATCGGAAATGATCGTTAGACAAAAATACACAAAAGATTTATCGTAGATAATTGGTTTTGGCCGTGAAAACATGCCATTGCACGATCACATGTAGCGCGGCATTCAAGAGCGGTGTTTTGTTGCGTCGCAATTATGACGTTGCGGAAATACCCGTTCAACATTAACAAGAAGTTTAATTTCTTGTTTATGCTGGCTGTTTTGCGCACCGATGATGATATAATTTAAAGCAAGACCAAGTGTAATAATTTATGT
The DNA here is from genome assembly GCA_949126835.1 of Anisus vortex. Lineage (NCBI taxonomy): Eukaryota > Metazoa > Mollusca > Gastropoda > Planorbidae > Anisus > Anisus vortex. Next base: position 23,939,427 of record OX421494.1, read on the forward strand.
AATGCAGGGTGTGCAAACTACAGCCAGTGGTTGACTCGCGGGCTGACAAATAATAGTATGCGGCCCTTGAGCCTTATTTAGATTAAAACGTCCTCAATATATTTTAGATTAAATAAAACATAAAATAAAAAATAAAATATTTACGTATTAATTACTAGTGAGATAATAGTTTGCCGTTTAAATAATAACAGAATTAGATGAGATTTCTCCAAACTATATGCCTATTTGTAAATTTTGTTTATTAAACATTATTTTGGAAAAAAAAACACGTCGAAAATAATAATAGGAACTACTTTTTTTATACAAGACATATATATGTTTACGAATGTTTTATTAAATATATTTATGATTTGCTTATATAGGCCTACCCAAGTAAGATATATTAGAATATATTAACATTGTCAATTTGAAATCTGGCAAACTAGAAAAGATGTATTCCATTCATTCGTATTTTCCTTATATAATAGTCAGAAGTGTAATATACTTTTAGTTTTATTGAGGGGGAGGGAAAATTAAACAATTCATCCAACGTATTTTAATCATTTCATTTGCAGTCTTTTCAATGAATAACATAATTTCACCTTTAATTATTTAGTATTTAACTGGTGTAATGCTCACAATTTAAACAATTTGTTAAAATTTGTATTATACCATTGTTGTAATTGATATTATATTTTGCCAAGATAGTTTATTTTAAATAATAACAATTATGTAGGATATTGGATAAGGTTTACACCAAACTATATATTTTAACTTTTTTTTTAGTCAAACATTCTTTGGAATAGTACATTGAAAATAATAAATAAATACTTTTTTGATAAAGATATATTTTTACAAGTGATTTACAAACTATACTTATTGTGATTTATATATCTGCCCAAGTAAGAAATATTAGACTATGTTAAGTCAATTTGAAATCTGGTAAACTAGTAAAAATGTATTACATTTATTCATAGACCTTTTTATTTTCTATTCAATATCAAACACACTAGCCGGCCGCTTGTTAGCTTGAATTGGGCGAGGGAGGGAGTTGAAAAAATTGACATAGGCCTAATTTTATAAGAGGGGTCACTAGAAAGTTTGACAGCTGTTAAAGTAGGGGAAGGGGTAAAGATGAAATAAAAATTGTAACGTAATTCACGATATTTTAAATTTAAACTTTTTATTTTCAGTCTTTTAAATACATAACATAATGACATAAATGACATATATTTCTGTTGGATTTAAAACTGACAACGCTAGCCTACATGTTTTGTGTTTTTTTTAGGGTTTGAAATTAGATTAAGCTGTTTGGTTTTTGCTTTTTTTCTAGCCGTTTTGCAGCAGCTGGTTTAAAAAACAAACTTTCTTTTTATTCATTGGCAGCATATTAAATAGCAAGATAATTTAACTATAAACGCGCGGCGCTATAAATAATTTAATAATTTCATATTTGTAAAACTAATCACTATTAAAGGTATTGCAATATTTGCAATAAACGTCAGTTTTTAAACATTTCATGATAATTATGTTACGTTAGTCATGTCTGTAGCAGGTATGACAGCTATAAGCACGCTAACCTGGACTGATGACTCGCCTATAATGATCAGTACTGAATAGCTGTTCTATGTTAGCTATATCGTAAATTAACGCCTACCGAGATTATAATATGCTTACTTTATTTAAAAAAAATGTACACTATAGTCAACATTAAACCAGGCTTAAAGCTTTAAAAAATTAGGCTTAGCAGTAGGCCTATGGGGGCACGGTAGCCGAGCGGCAGCGCGTTCGACTGGAGAGCCGAATGTCCCAGGTTCGAATCCTGGTGCAGGCTAGGATATTTTTCCCGGGTCTGGAGGGTGTCCCTGAGTCTATCCAGCTCTGATGGTTACCTGACAATAGTTAGGGTAAAGTAAAGGCGGCTGTGCATAGTGCTGGCCACACAATCACCTAGTATGCCGAGGCCACAGAAACTGATGAACGCTGCTTCATCGGACATATGGATCAAATTCGGTCCGACGGGTACTTTTTTTTTTAGTAGGCCTATGCTAAAGGGGATATTTTACTAATTGATGAATATCCAATGCAATGGTCTTAATAACTCAGATCAACATGTAGGCATACAGTAAGAATTCAGAAAAAGCTTACTTTTAGACACCTTTTATGAAAGAGATGATTTACGAGAATTTTAAAACACAATACAGCGTCACCCTTTGGTACATGCATTTGTCATAAAGGTCCAAACGTTAAGCTTTACAGTTTGTCGGTATCATATGTTTAGAGTGAAAGATCGATGCAGTTGAAACGTTTATCTCTTTTCAGGCAGATTATATAAATCACACCTAAAATGTTGCTTAGGGGAAAATTTTACATCCGATATGAGGAAAGTAATATTGGCGTTGGGTGGAGGGCTGCATGTCTTTACACTATCAGGGCGAATAAAAAGTGGCCGTAGAGGAATACGTCTGTGGACATTTTATCTGCTTTGCTCAGACAGACCCGTCAACAGTGGCAAGTAAAGTTGGCTGGCTGGCTATTTAAACAAACAATATCGCAATACCAACTACATTACAACAAAAGAAGAATATGCACACCAGACGAAGAATTATATTGAGCGTCAGCCTCCGGCCAAACTATCTACCATACGCAACAAGAAATATAGGCCTATCGTCAGGATTTCAGTCAACAATAGCTGACTACTAATGAACTTTCTTGCATGATAATTGTGTGATTGTGTGTGCGATTGTCTATTTTTATAAGTATATTTCTGTGCTTGTATATAAATTACAAATAATTATTTTATTTTGTTTAAAATATGCTGAAGGACAAAACATCTGTAATCAAGACAAATTTCCATTTGTTTGGATCAATAAAGAAATTTTATCTTTTATCTTTTATTTTTTATACAATGAGTGCAAAAATAGAAATAAATACGTCAAAAAACGTTACATAACTTTAATTTTTGTAGACGGGAAAAAAAGACAAATGCATTTTATTGGTCTGGTAAAAACGTACTTATTAAAATTTATGCACCGTTTTTTTACAGCACAATATGTTAAGGTACAAACGCCTGCTCTTTATTACCGATCGAATGATCGGTCACCTGGTACTATATATATATATATATATATATATATATATGTCTGGAAATTTTCTTCAAAAGCGCTCTAACGATTATCTTCATGTTTTAATGCACTACTTGTTTCACCTAAAAAAAAATCTACACCTTTTCGGCCCCACAAATAAAAATCGGAAATGGACGTTAAACAAAAATACACATTAGATTAATCGTAGATATTGATTTTGGCCGTGAAAACATGCCATTGCTCGACCCACATGTAGTGCGGCTTTCAAGAGCGGTGTTTTGTTGCGTCGCAGTTATGACGTTTCGGGAATACCCGTAGGCTTACTACAGCAGAAAGAAGTTTTATTTCTTGTTTAAACTACTGTTGCGCACCGATGATAGAAATAATTTAAAGCAAGACCAAGTGTAATGTATGTAATGCAGGGGTGTCCTAACTACAGCCAGTGGGTAACGCGCGGGCGGACAAATGATAGTATGCGGCCCTCGCGGCTTATTTAGATTAGGACGTCTTCAATATATTTTAGATTAAACTTCAATATATTTTAGATTAAATTTAAAAAAAAAGAAAAACAAATACATATTTACGAATTATCTAATAGTCAGATAATAGTTTGCCGTTTAAATAATAACAGAATTAGATGAAGTTTCACCAAACTAAAGGTTTATTTTTAACTTTCTTTTATCTGACATTTTTTGAAAAAAAAAACACCTCTAAAACTTTTTTTGTGTTTAAACAATGAATAGCTGTATATAGTGTACACTGTAGCAGATTACACTGCACTGTATATAGTGTTCACTGTAGCAATATACACTACGCTGTATATAGCATACAATGTAGCAGTATACTCTACACTGTAAATAATAAACACTGTATGAGTATCCACTTTTTTAAAAATTCAATGAATGTTTCATTAAAAATATGTATGATTTGCTTATAAAGGCCTACCAAAGTAAGATATATTAGAATATGTTAACATTGTCAATTCGAAATCTGGTAAACTAGAAAAGATGTAAATTCAGTATATTCGTATTTTCCTTATAACAATAGTCAGAAGTGTAATATACTGTTAGTTTTATTGAGGGGCGGGGGGGGGGGGGGGGAGAAATTAAACACATCATCTAACGAAGCCTATATATATTATGATCTTTTCATTTGCAGTCTTTTCAATGAATAACATAATTTTCACCTTTAATTATTTAGTATTTAAGTTTAATGCTCAAAATTTAAAAAAAAAATAAAAAAAATTTTTCATACCATTATTTTAATTAATCAATATTATATTTTGCCGCGATAGTTTATTATAAATAGTAACACAAATGGAGGATATTAGATAATGTTAACACCAAACTATATTTTTTTACTTTTTTGGTCAAACAATGTTTGGAATAATACATTAAAAAACATTGAAAAGCTCTATGTATAAAAAGATCGTGTTTGTGTCCCCACGGATCCCTATTGTGTCACTGACTTATTTAGGCCTAGTCCTATATACTGTATAATAGCTTTTCACATCTGACATGTGCCTTCTCTAGCTAAGTTGTTAACGTAGAGGACTGCTGTGCGTGCGAGCGGGTTCGATTCTCCAGTTAGACTATGCCTATTTTTTTTACCCGATTTACATCTAATCGTAGACCTTTTTAATTCCTATCAAACATTTTTGCCGGCCGTAACTCATTGTTAGCTTGAATGGGTTGAGGGAGGGAGTTGAAAAAATTGACATAATGTTATAGGAAAGTTTGACAGTTGTTAAAGTTAATTAATTAATTAATTAATTGGTCATTTATATAGCGCCTCACTCCATGCTAATAAAAGCATGCTCAGCGCGCTCACAAAATCGAAACGACAATAACACTCTAAAATAGTTTTAAACAAGGTTTCGACCGATGGAGGCACGAAACGACAATAACATTTAAAAATAGTTTCAAACAAGTTTTTTGCTGATGGATGTGTATTTGATCAATTTAGTTGAAAAGAAAAGTCTTCAAATTCTTCTTGAATGCCTTTTTTGACACAGAGTTTTTCAGTGTCTCAGGTAAGCCGTTCCACAGATTCAAACGAGCGTACACCAATAAGGGAAGGGGTAGAAGAACTAAAAATTGTAACGTAATTCACGATATTTTAAATTTAAACTTTTCATTTTCAGTCTTTTAAATAATAATAATAATATTTGTATAGCGCTGCCAACAAACATAATGTAAGCTCAGAGCGCGTTTAACATACAACTAAGAATACGGATATTACACAAGGCCAGGTGACAGAGCTAAATTGATGATTAAAAAAAAGACAAAACAAATATATGTAGCATTAACCGACCCAACCCATAAATAAGACAGTAAGTTTCTAAAGCATGTTAAATGTTATCGAAGGTAAATATTGAAATAATGAGTTTTTAAGTTCTTTTTGAAAGTAACAGTAGAGCTTGTTCGCCTCAGTTGAATGGGAAGTTGATTCCACACCTTCGGACCGGATACTGAGAAGGCTCTAAGGCCAACGGTCGTCAGAGAGAAACGGGGCTCTTCCAGAAGCGATGAGTTTTCAGAACGAAGTGTTTTTTGCGAGACATAAGGTCTGATTAGTGCCTTGAGATAGGACGGAAACTCGTTATTAAAAATGCACGCTGGCAAAGTAGCGTCACTTTATACTCAATTCTGGCTTTCACGGGGAGCCAGTGGAGCGAGCGTAGAAGGGCAGTTCCCGAGTCTCTTTTAGACTTGCACATAAACAAAAGCGCAGTACTTTTATGTATTCGTTGTGGCCTGGCGATTTAATGACATAAATGACATACATTTCTGTTGGATTTAAAACTGACAACGCTAGCCTACATGTTGTTTTTTTTGGTTTAAAATGAGATTAAGCTGTTGTTTCTTTTTTTTTTTTTTTTTTTTTTTTTTTTTTTTTTTTTTTTTTTTTTTTGGGTGGGGGGGGGGGGGTTATCGGGCAAAATCTAGATATTAGACTGCACAAATAAAAATCTGCTTCGACTGTTAGAATTTAAAGCCCATGTTATTCATAGTAGAAACAAGAAAAAAGACAAATAGGCCTACAATTTATTGGTCTGGTAAAGACGTATTTTTAAAATTTATGCACTGTTGTTTAACATACACATGATGTTAAGGTACAAGCGCCTGCTCTTTATTACCGATCGAATGATCGGTCACCTGGTACTAGTTCATTAATTGAATAGAAAGAAGAGAAAGTATTAGCATCTAGATATCATTTTCTATGAATAATTCTATACATTTATACGTGCCCCCACTATAAACAATATTATGCATACGTAGATCTACTCTCATTGCATGCGCGCGTAATTATTGCGGCAAACTACTGAATTTCAACGATCAGCATCTCTCTTGACTCCACGGCTAGCTATCCGTCGGCCGTGTCAAATAAGAAACTAATAAACATTTCTCCCCCTTCATTTGTAAGTTGAGACAGTTTCTGTTCAACGAAACATTTGATTAGCACCCCTTTTCTAAAGAAATAAATCATGCAAATTCTTTCCCCTTAACTGTATGTTTTTATTAGAAATGCAAGTCATTTGCATCCAATCGATGTGTTAAAGTATATACAACAGGCGGCTTATTGTCAGACCGGACAATACACCAGAAACAAAAAATGCCAGGAAGACAGAAGGGAATTGTAAATGCACGTAAATATGGCTGTAGAGAGAATTTGTATTCTCGCTACAAGAAATATGCGCGAGGTTTTATAAACAAGGATGATTATTGTTCAATCCCCCCTACGATAAAAGTATCTAGGCTATCTGTTGGTTGATTGTCCTATTCCCCCCCCCCTTTTTTTTTTTACAATAAAAGTATCTAGACTAGACTCTCTGTTGGTTGAACAAACTCGGTAACGTGGCATGGGTTCATCCGGACGTCTTCCTGAAGGTCAGTGGGAGTAATGTTCCGTACATCCATCCCGGTGGATCTTCGGCCCTTCGAAAGAACCTAATGATACGTCAGCGCATTACCCCCCCCCCCCCCCCCCCCGCTGACCCGATCCGTGGCCTCTTGGCTCCTTGACGTGGGTGTCCATCCGTCTATATCCTTGACCTGAAATGATGTTTGTTTTTTTCTGACCCTTTATCACCATTAGTGTGTGAGTTTGTGGTAACAAGCCAAGGAAAGGGGGGGGGGGAGGGGGGTTGAGGGAGGGAGCTACTTCTCTTTGAATGACATTATTTCCCACACTCACGCTAGTCATATAGGCCTACTCGCTTGCACGTTGGTGAACCTTTTTAAACTTCATTGGTAAAATAATTAAAGTCAAACTGTCACTAGTTTCAATGTCATATTACTTTATTTGGGGTGGGGGTTGCTTCCACTTGAAGTCTTGCCCTCTGAGCCAGTAGGTACTTGTGTCGGCCTGCCAGTGTTATTGTCCAAAATTAAAACGTTTCTCCGTCTATGAAAGGTTGAGTGCACTTGGTTTAAAATAATTCTGCACTTTATCCTTCATTTACCAATATATTCCCTGGACAATAATCCTCATTTAATGTGATTATCTGTATGAAATTTCCTTTTCTCCTTTGCTGTGTTAATACGCTGCACTTTATGAGACCCGTTCTCTTGAAATTGAAATGTTTCTAAAAGTAGTTTTTCCCGACATTTTTAGTTTTATAGAGCTCATATAAATTTTGGGAAAACTGACTTCTTTTTTTTTTTTTAAGTTTAAGAATAATTGTGAAAACTGACCCAAGTTCAGGAAAAGTTCATAAATTTTACTATACTGGACAAAGCAACGTTACTGACTTATTTATTTTCACAATCAGCTATTTCACTAAACTACCAGGTTAATTGAAAGAGCTGTTTTTGTGAGTTGTATGAGCACTGAAATATGTAAGAAATACAATGTTCCAGTCGAACTACCATACCTAGACTATGTCACTAAATGCTAACATTAAGATATCCCAGTATACGGTTTATGATTTTTTTGTTAAAGCTTTGTTAATGGGAAAAGTATGGGAAATCTGGAAATGATTCTATAGCAAGAGCCCTGTTTAACATATATACACAGGTAGAGTGTCAGTTCCTGCAGGGATATTCTCAATAGAATCCAATTGTCTATGTTACCACATTAAGATATCAAACGCGCAACCAATTTAGAGAAACGCTGAAGCCATAACATTGCTCCAGACGACATCATATATATATATAAATATATTTATATATATATAAGAAATGTTTGCTGTTGATCGTTTATTCTGGTGGAAGCCACATTTTATTTACAAACTCTAGTGCCCCAGCGGTAATGATAAACCTTTATGAGAATACAAACAAAATGTTGTTTTTTTTAATCTTACTGTGCTTATAAGTAATAAACAAAATATCATGCTTATCTTCCCTCTGAGATCGAACGTTTCTCTCTGACGTCTGTATAACATATGCACTGGAAACAAAAATGAGACGAACATCTCAGGAGTTCCAGCCAGGCTGTACTGGCAGACTAGATTCTTCTGTCCATAACGTCTCCTATCGATATGATTCTTGCTTCATCGAAAATAAACTAAAAGAGCGGTGGGCGGAGGGAAGTACAACCTGTTGTAAATGGGAAGAAATGTTGATCATAAAATAACGAGATCATTTAAACCCACATAAACAACAACATAATTGTATATAATAAACAGCTACATACATTTTCTATTATAACTGGGCTATTTGAAATTGTGTGTACTTCAATTAGTTGAACGCAGTTTATAACTGGTTTCCCATTTTTCAATCGCAAGGCTTTATTTTTTTTTTTTAATACTAGACGTATATTTGATAAGAATTCTATAGGAAAAAGAATAAGGTCCCGCTTAGTTTACCTTGAAAAACAACTATTATAGTTAATTTCATTGCGAAATCCTAAAATAAGCGAAACAACGGAACATTACCAACAACGTGTAGTAAAATTTATTGATTGTAAAACTTCAATTTGTTTTAACAATATAGACCAGGAAATCCCTCATTTAATTTCATTTGTTTTGCTTATTTGCCGCTATTAGCTTATTGTTTGTTTGACATGTTTTTGTGTTTGTGTTTTCTTTTAGTTTGTCTACATTCCTTAGTTCGTCTTCTTATCTTCGTCTTCTTATCTTCTTCTTCTTATCTTCTTCTTCCGCTTTTGTTGACGTCAGATCACAGTCAGGCGGAAAGAATCTTTCAATTTATCGAAAATGACAATATCACGGTTGAGTGCCCGAGTCTCTGGGATTCAATGGTTCGTGGGGTTGGGAGAAGGGGATCTTGAAATCAAAGTTTGTGGGGAAAACATTTAAGATGCATTAGGCATGGAGAAGAGATTAAACATTAGGGCAGCAAACCCTTGCCAGCCTCACATACGGTACGGGTACGCAGTACGCAGACCGACGTTGTACGGTAAAATAATATATCTGTCTGCGTGCGGCTGGGGACATGATGTAGATTGTTTGATGTTTGTGTGACGGTTTCTGTGACCTGAAAGATATATTTGTTGGCTGCGTAGCATACTTGTGTTTCTTGCTAACCGTTTGCTAACCTTGTAGTTTTTCACTGTATGGACATGTCAGCGTCTCCTGTCATTACATACAGACTCTCAGGCCTTTTTGCCATCTTATAGAGATAGCTCATGGATATGTCTATATTTTTACAATAACACACGACCAAGCTTACATTTACTGCCACATAAACATGTGTGACAAATATCTTTCAGGACATAATAGATACGACATACATTTATATAATTCTAGACATTTCCTTCACTATGGTAGATAACTGAAACTTGTGTTATGTGATAAACTTCTGTTCTTAGTTTCAGCGTAGATATTTAAGACGTACATGTATATGTAATATGGCAGTTTCTGTCTATAAATACCACAAAAGAAATCTCTATGTGACGGGGGCACTGCTTTCTTTTTAAATAAATATGTATTATGTTGAGACAGAAACTTTATCAAGCGCTAATTCATCTTGATGAAAAATATTGTATTGATTTCCTCCCCTTTCAAGGAGATATCTAAATCTGTCCATTCATTAAAATTTTAAATCTCTGCGTGATCGGACCCCCCCTCCCCCTCCTCTTGTCATTCTCGACCCACTAGAAATGTGATTTAACCGTTCGATCCCCCCCCTCTCTCCCCGGGCCCTTCACTCCCCTCACTTTCCTGTAGTTTTCTATTTCTTCTTTCTTCGCTTTTTTCTCCCAGCCAAATGTTATATTCATGACTTGAAAACAAAACGTAACCTCGCAATAAATTCTTTCTAGAATAGCACTCTCCAATGAAACCTGCGTCTATGCCTGCTTCCTGAATATTCAAAGACTAAAATATCATAATCCAATGAAACCTGCGTCTATGCCTGCTTCCTGAATATTCAAAGACTAAAATATCATGATCCAATGAAACCTGCGTCTATGCCTGCTTCCTGAATATTCAAAGACTAAAATATCATGATCCAATGAAACCTGCGTCTATGCCTGCTTCCTGAATATTCAAAGACTAAAATATCATGATCCAATGAAACCTGCGTCTATGCCTGCTTCCTGAATATTCAAAGACTAAAATATCATGATCCAATGAAACCTGCGTCTACGCCTGCTTCTTAAATACTCAAGTGATTTTCCTTTCAACTTTCCAAACCCAAACGTTTCGTGTTTTTTTTTTTAACTGTTAAAAAACCAAGTTGGCACTTTTGAATAGTCGTTAAGATACATTCACAAAACTTTAAAAAACATTAAGTTATTGTATCCCATCTGACCAAATTGATCCATGGGGCAGGTGAATCAGCGTTCACTAGGTCTCTGTGGCCTCGACATAGTAGGGGATTGTGCACAATGCCCAGTCGCCTTTACTTTACCCCAACTAAAGTCAGGTTCCCATCAGAGCTGGGTAGACTCAGGTACACCCTCAAGTCCTGGGAAAAAAATCCTAGCCTCCACCAGGATTCGAAACCAAGGACCTTCGGATCGCCAGTCGAACGCGCTGCCTGCTACCGTATTGTCATGTCTGTCGTGTAATTGTTTATTCTTCATTTTGTTCCGCTGATGAGAGTTATCGCTATACAAAATATAAAAATGTGCCAAACACTGAGTCTGAAAGCCTGGTGGGCCGAGGCGCCAAAAAGAATTGAGAGAATTACAGGGGAGAGTGTAAATGAGCTTTGATGTAAATGTTCTACTCGCTAATAGTCTTGTCTGGACATTCTGCCCCAGCCTCCACTTTACACATTTTTTGTTACCCCAATGTTTACGGCATAATTTTGGATTGAGTGACCAGCACAATGTCCAACCTCTTTTACTTTCCCGCCAACTAATGTCTCGGGAGACCAATCAGAGCTGGGTAGACTGGCGTACACTGTCTAGACCCGGGGAAAAAAATACTGGTGTTTAACTTGGACTCGAACCAGGGACATTTTAGTATTGCAACGTCAACATGCATCCACTAGACCTTTGGTCGGCAACCTTTTGATAATAATGTGCCAAAGTGAGGTATTTAATTCATTCAGCGTGCCAACTCCCTGCAAGTCTGTAATGCTCTGGCACTCAATTACTTGTAGAAGAGACTTGAATTGCCTTTTTTGGGGGGGTCTCTTTCGCGTGCCATTAAAAATCGATCTGCTCTAGACCACTTCACCGAGTCCCACTGTCGCTAATAAGATTGTAGTGTTGTTGTTGTTTTTTAAGTATGATTTCTTATGTTGTAGAAAGTAAAGATTTTTTTTGTACATTGTACACAGTTTAAAAAAAACAAACAAAAAACAACTTAAAATGTCATAATGAAATAAACGAATTTTCATTAGATTCCCTATTGTATAGAATTTATTCCCTGTTGTATAGAATTTATTCCCTGTTGTATAGTATTCCTAGGCATAACTACAGCTTTCTGAAATAGGAACGCCATCATCTATTTTAGTTAGATCTAGTCTTCTGACAATATTTTTTTCCAGCGTTGATGTCTTTCGCTTGTTTAATTTTTTAACATTTTCTGTTTCTTTTTTTTAAAATCTATTGCAGTTTTGGCTACAAATTCATTTAAAAAATAGATCTATTCAATATGGGCTGTTGTTGTTGTTGTTAACAATTGATCGATCTGTAAGGTTTTCTTTGTTCTTCTTTTGTTCTTCTTTTTGTGTGTGTGGCTTGAGCATTTCCACAACAAACAAAAAAATGTTCCGATATCTTTGCATGGACTTGTTTTTGTGATCTATCATTTCCTTCACACTGACATACTACCAATTATATATGTATCAATTACATTACCCGAAATCAATAAGAATACTTAAAGCGTTTGTTCTCTCTGCTTTCTTAACAAGCAATCAATTGAAATGCATTCCCCAATTTTGTTTGTTGATTTTCAATGTGTTTGCATTTCTTTTTTTCCCCTTTTTCTTTACCGAATGTCCTTTGACACGATAGCATTATGGCTGTAGATTTGTTCGTTTCATTTCTTATTACCAAACATTGTTTCTTTAGCTTTCTTTCTGTTCTCCAGTTCTTTGTTTGAACGTGTGACACAGCTGCTGTTGGTGAAATTTGAAAAAAAAGTAATTAGCTCCTTTTCTGGTCATGTTGGTCCATAGTCCATAGCTTCATAAGGGTGGCCATTATGCTCAGCCGCTTTTTACTCCCCCTCCTCCTAAAAAAAATAATTAACGTCATGTCCTCATTAAACCTGGTTAGACTAGTAAGACTCTATTAATCCGCTGGGAAATCCTGTTGTTTTTATCTGAAGTCCAACCCAGACCTTGACCATGGCGATTCAACGTGCTGGTTGGTTAGACTATCGTGTTCCAACCAACTACTGCTGCGACCATCAACATGTCACTTACCTGGCTTTAACCGCACATGTAAGAGGGATTGTGTGGGCAGTCAAGTGTCGATGTTTCCAAAGCTACTGGCCGATCTGTGTTTGGTTTCTGAAACATCTTTCGCCATTTACCTTTTGAGAGTCCACATTGTCATTGACGCCCATCTTACATGCATGCGACGGGTGCCACTAGTAAATGGTCAAATAAGTCAATAACATTATCTGGCTTGAAAGCACAACTAGTAGGCAGAAGCATTAAGATATGTACCCACAAACTAATCCCAACGTTACACCAGACAGAGCGGTGCTCAATATAATAATATATAAACTCATTACAAGTTTACTGTACTGACGTAAAAGTCATTGTTAATTCATCAGTATTAAATCTACTTACTTTCGACTTAAAGAACAAAATGATATATATTTTATTATATCGGTTCACTTTTTGCCTTCTCTCTCTTACATTCTGTCTCTCTCATTCTGCCTGTCTGTCTCTCTCATTCTGCCTGTCTGTCTCTCTCATTCTGCCTGTCTGTCTCTATTATTCTGCCTGTCTGTCTCATTCCCTACATAAACTTATTCTGTCTTTTTTCTCTTTGAGCTAGTGTTGTTGCCTACCTCTCTATTTCCTAACATTCCTCTATTTATCTCCATACGACTGCTTGCTTGTCTGGTATTGTGTATTTTCTCTCTCCCTCTCTCTCTCTCTCTCTCGCTCTCTCTCCCTCTCTCCCTCTCTCTCTCTCTCTCTGTGCGCGAGCGTGAGTATGTGTGTATGTCTAATCTCTGTGTCCGTAGCTTGTGTTTCCTCTTTTAAGTTGATTATTACATTCCTATCCAGCAGTGACAGGAATAGATTGTCGATCTTGTGTAATACTGTCCCCCCAGTGGAAATGATAACTTTGTCGGTGTTTGCCTTGACTGTATTATGTGCTCCTCTAATGATAACTTCAAACCTCCCCCCCCCCTCACCTCCATGATAAATGAGAAGGCTCCAGTGCACTAGAGTGGCAAGTTCTGCGCAAACAATGGCCATGTGTTCTTAAATTTACATTGTGTTTCCAAAATGCTTTCTCTGTGTTCATTATATTTTACCTTTTGTCTCATAAACGTTACATTCTTTTCCATACACTTAACCTTGTGTTCCCTAAAAGTTGCATTTGTCTTCCCTAAATGTTATCTTAATGTTCATACAAATTTACTTCGTGCTGCCTAAAAGTTACATCGTGTTCCCTCCAATTTAACGGCATGTTATTACTCAGTTGTACAAAGTGTATTCAATAATAATGGCTCTTATCTTTCTCGCATGACAATGGACGCGCCCTTAGGATTTTAAGATTTTAACGAGGGACAGCGTTTGCTGTGGCTGAACAGCCCGATCCTCGAATGACAGTCAATATGACCTTTATTATCTCCCCTAAATTTAAAGATGGGCTTTATCAAACCTTAACTTAAATGGCTTGGTTTAACTCTTTAAATGGAGACAAAATTTTCTTTTTTTCCTATTGACTCGCACAGAGGTTCGGGAACCTTTTTTTGATAGTGTATGTAACTCAGTCAGAGTGGCAACAGCCTAAAAGTCATCCTGCTCTTTTCTTGTACAGGAGATTTGAATTGTCTTTTTGGGAGTATTCCGCGTGCCATTGAAAATTGCTCTGCGTGCAAAGTCTGGCGCTCATGTCGTAGATTTTCCGATCCGTGGACTAGCAAGACTGCATTCTGTCGGATGTCACAAAATGCTATTGGGGAATTATTATTTTTATATCGTCTTACACGTGTTTCAGTATGATGACTAGGATTGAAGTGAACAAATTGTTCACTCTGATCCCATCTTTCCGTTTCGGCCAAGGGAGTTCAGGTCTCAGCTTTTGTATACACGATAAACTTCCGATTTAACTGACACACTTTCTCATTATCTTCCCAAAGGATTTCTTTTCATTTGACATTTAAAAGAATATTGTAAATACATTCTGTATTTCTGTATATATATTGTTGTATTCTATTCGGGATATCGACTTAACATGAAACCACTTTCGGGCGAATGAAGTGTTGTATAATAAATAAATAGATTAAAATTCTTAGACTTTTGGTGATAAGCCAGCGGTCCCGGGCATTTACATAAATTTGACTATCAGTTACCAACAGGAATTGGATTCGCCTGTAATTAGATTCACCGACATCCCAAATGTAGAATTGAGAATTCATGCTGCGAGGGTATGTTCTGTTACTGATAGTGGACAGTTGGGACAATGCAAAAAGATACCTTATATATATATTCCGGTTGTTTCGATATTTTTGTTGTTTTTAAACTTGGTTTTGTGGGAACGCAATAGTTTGGGTTATCGTGAGATTAAAATTCCAACGTTCTGTCGCTAAAGTTTTATAAAAGGAATGCATAGTTACTGTAGAGCTAGTAAGAGCTGGAACATTTGTACGTGGCAGTGTGATGCTGTAAAAGTCACGTTGTCAGATTGTCGGTATGATTTTTGCTTCAGGGTGTATTTGATATATATTTATTTTTAGTACTCTTGCTTATTTTTGGCTCGCTCACGGCTCTCAGACATCATGATCATCCAACAAGAGTGGGTGTCATCTTTAGTGTAAAGTAGCCACTTGGCACGCAGCATTGTGGCACTGCGTATTGAGTTAACATTGTAAGACGTCACATTTTTTTGGGGAGAGATGTCCGTTTAAACCTGGACAGCACGTCACTGCGCGCAACACTTGACGTCATGGCAAACGCTCAAAGACTATGAGACGTCACTTCACGGAAACTAATGACTACACGCCGACACAACACCTCACTGGTTAAAATACAAGATGTCGTGTCACACACACACACACACACACACACATTACATTACAAACATGACACGGCATGCACTCGCACGTAACGGTATAAAAACATGTAAATGCACTTTTGACACGCACTCCAGTAAACACAAACACACATACGCTCACACAGAGAGACTTGGCAACATGACTAGATGAAATGGATTACCACGCTACAGGTGTGCCGTCATTTAAGTACATTCATCTACTTCATCATCTTACTTCTCTCTAGGCTTGATAAAGTTCAAACAAAAGGTTGTTGTTGCTGTTGTTAGACAAGCTTCGCAAAAACAATTCCGATTGTCGATTTATCCCATTCGAAGTAACCCGTTCGGGACATTTTCATTCAGTAGTGCCGGCGAGCAGAACTCGACGCCTACGAGGAAATTGTGTGACCAACACAAAGCCCAGCTGTCTTTGCATCCTCCTTAACTGATGTTAGGTACACATCAGCATAGACAGTATTCCTGTACTTTATAAACAACAATTTCTGAGATGAAAAATTTGCTTTTTTGGGAAGGATCAAATTCAAACTATAAATGGTTTACCTAACCGCACTAATCCAAAAACAATATATCATTTACACAAAATGGGTATCTAGCTGACATATATGAATCATACCAAACAGTGAAAATTGTTAAGATAATATCATTTTTTTTTTATTACAGGCGCTCCTTCTATAGCCTACAGAAGATTATTGCGTCCTAATCTTATCTGTGATTCGAGTCTAGTCTTGGATTTTGATTGGGTTGTAAATGATGTCAGGTTGTTGGTTTTAGTGGTTTGTTCAGGCAACCCATTCAGTGCCTGGATTATCAAAGAAAAAAGTATATTTTTTTTTAGAAAAGATTTCCTGCTAAAAATAAATCATGTTGATGAAGTAATAAAATAAAAGACAGAGATTATTCAAATAAACGTTCACAAATAAAAATGCGAACATTAAACAAAACAGTTTGGGTCCCCTAAAGTAGAGAAAACATTGAGAAACTAACATTGTTTAAGAACTGAAAGGCCAACATTATGTGAATATTCTAACGTTCCATGTCAAACACCATTGGTAAAAGCACTGATTTTAGAAATGCTCCAGGAAAGGAGACTTAAAGCAAACCATTGAAATGAAACAAATCGTTGACTTGAACGAAGAATTACCGAAACCATCTAGTAAAATTCTCAGAACCACATTGAGATAAGTTTTTAAAAACTTTTCTAACTGGGTTTCTTCACGAACTGCATTCGGGGCACTGAATGGGTTGCCCTCATGAAAATGCAATACTCAAAAGCACAAAGAGAAGGGTAGGAGTGAAGCAACGTTTGCTTGTAAAGAGCGTATGTAACGTACGAGAAAAGGTGAAGTTACACCATTAGCACACTTTGATGAAAGGTGAAATCAGATTTGGAGCCGATGTCTGTCGTCAGATAGGACAAGAGATACATTCAAATCAATGGCATCAAATAACAGCTGCGGCGATACAAATTTTTTTTTCAATGTTTGTGTGAGAGAGAAAAAGATCCTCCCCCCCCCCCTTTTTTTTTCCCTCCTAAAAGTTCTTTCACTGAAAACCCATCAATGCCATAGTGTCTCGAACTAGTAAACCTAAAGGCCCCTCTCCTGCAATCAATCTGGTTTGTGAAATTGAACAGGCTAATGACGTACTCGTGACTTAAATTGCCTCCCTACTCTTGCCCCTACTCTTCTCTCTCTATCTCTTCCTTTCTCTCTCTCTCTCTCTCTCTCTCTCTCACTCTCTCTCTCTCACTCTCTTTCTCTCTCTCTCTCTCTCTCTCTCTCTCTCTCTCCCTGGCTGTATAACTCACTGGAAGATGACCATATTGTAATGAAATGGTTTGACGAAGTCCCGAGTATGACTCAGACTCACGAAAATCATTACGATCCCCATTTAGAAATCACATTTTATTTTGGGCGATCGGGGGGAGGGGGGGGGTGAAAATGTGACGTTTTCTCTTTAACCTATGATTCAGGGGAGGGTAAAACATATCTCGTGGAAGATGACGAGAAAAGTCTATCCGGAGCTGGTCATTGTCCAGTTCCCAAATTTGACATTAGTATGACGCTGATGGTGTTTAGAAAGTGCCATATGGGTAAGCAAACTTCTAGTAACACGGTCTGTTGGCAGACATTCAAGTGGAGGATAGTGTTTGGCAGGCTTTGTATAGTTCCTGATTGTCCGTGATTGTATAATATGATGTAGAAATAGATAGTCCGGCGTTCCTGCGGTAGCATTCCAATGGTAAGGGTCCGTCCACATGCGACGTCGCTTAAGAGTGAGAGGGGAGGGAGGGGGGCTATTATTTATTGTACATATGTAGTTTGACGAGAGAGTGAGGCCGAGGACATTAAGTGAAAGTGGCGCCTCTTGATCATTACTTTAAATAGTAATACTGCTACAATTTGATTTGTTTTTTTTTTAGTGTTTAATTTTCGTCGTTATAAATACGTTTTGTAACTTAAAAGATGTATAATTAAAAAAACATACGTATACTACGACAACATAGAATTTGTAGGTCTTGTGACTTTCTACCGAAAGGGTTCAGTTACTATGGGGAAGGGGGTCAAAATATTGTTACGTTGTTTGTGTATGACCCCTATATTAAGTAAACAGTTACTACTGGGATGTTCGTAGTGCTCGTTAAACGATGTTTTTAGTATAAAGTCTCCTAATGACTTGATAAAATAGTTTAAAAAAAGTGAAATTCTAGCGTCCAGGGGTCACGTGATGACTTTAGGGCAAAGTAATCTGTAAACCCAGGAAATGGAACTCTTCACCCGGGCACCTGTTAAAATAACTAATGTTAGTATTGATATCCCAGCTAGCACTGGGCTTGGTCGTTTTCTTGTCTTGGTTGGTTTGTTTGTCCATTTTCTTCTCTTCACTTGTTATTGTCTTCATCCTGTGATGATACTGCTGTGTCCAGCTTGCTAATAACATTGGTTTACGGAAAATCATAACACTGAATTAGTTCAGCCATACATCCACCTGTTCTGTTTCGGATTAACCATCTGGTGGAAACACATTCCTACTATACTGATCCATGAAGACAACATTGGTGCAATGAGAGATCCTTTTTTTTTTTCCTCCATATTTAGTTCACTTGCAAAGTCTATATACCAATTTATTTATTGTTATTTTTCTCGTTGAAAAAAAAAGTGGCGCCTGGTCTCATTAAACAGGCGTTAGTCTTTATTTGGAACAAATATGTAAAATGTTGTAAGGCTTATAATATAATATAATCATATCACCGTAGACTATATTGTTTTACTTGGGAAAAAAATCGTTTTGCTTGCAAAGTGCTTATTATATTAAAATAAAACTTTCGTCTTTCTATAAAAAAAAATCAGTTTGAGCTGGCTTAGTTCCTATCGGCCTTAGTTCTTGTCTTTTTTTTTTGTATCGATTGGTTGAAGAAAATATCATTTATGACGCTTTAGTGATATGTGCTGCACATTGTTTAATGCAGGGGTCGGCAACCTTTTGACAATAGTGTGCCAAAGTAGGATTTATAATTCATTGCGCGTGCCAGTGGTCAGTAGCATAAAAGTCGCTCTGCTCTTTTCTTGTTGAAGATACTTCAATTGCCTTTTTGGTTCTAGTTCTACACTACTTCTTACGCTATAATCTATCTATGTGCTAGTAGTCAGAGTTACTTGCAAAGCTGTGACAGTATTCAATATTTGGTTTCGGCTTTAGTTTGATAATGGTCACTCGTGTAACAGCACGGGTTGGCTTTTTGGCTATCGAATGTTGTTTAATAAATCTTCATTAAACAGGATCCAGTGACGGCGCTTTAGAAGCGACCGCATTAAGAATTGATTGGATTGAAATATTATCCAGCACATGACGGACGGTCCATGTTGCGCTTTGTGCTTTTGTTTGGCGTTCGTACATTATTCTGTTTGCTTCTGCTGGGATGTATATTAGCAGCAAGTGGCCACCAGACGACAGGATTGGAGGGTCGCGGCAATTGAGACTTCTTCGAACAAAGAGTTGGTTTACGATGGGCTGTTCTGTCGAGTGGCTCCTGGCCGAGTCCTGGCCCGTCTGTGTAATCCACCGCTGAATTTTTGAATTGCCCTGACTACAATACTAATCTAATTCTTACACGCTTTTATTTAAATTAATATGGTCTCAATGGTGTGATCTATTTTGCTATACTACTTAACTTTACCTTCGCTACTGTCTCGAGCTGTATACTCAATCCCGTCAACTCCTCTCGGCTTCTGATACCCTTACTCTTCAGATCCCTCGTGTGAAACTGGTGTCCGCTGGCGAGCGAGCATTCTCATACGTAGGCCCGTCCGCATGGAATGCCCTCCCACTACAACTTCCACAGAGCCGTAGCTTTGAGACCTTCAGAAGCCGGCTGAAGACATACCTATTCAATGAGCCGTTTATTATTTTATTATTTTTCATTTATACATTTTTGTCTTTTATTTGTTGTATGTACTATGTCTGTAACTGTTGACAGCGCATAGAACTATTCCCAACGGGATTTGCGCTATACAAGTCTTATTATTATTTTTATTATTATTAACTTAATGACCGTACAATGTTTTATGGTTTATTATTAATTTCCGTTGATGATGCCATTATTATGTTTATTTGTTTCCATATTCAATTAGAAGATTTTTTAAAATACGAGATTTTATAGCCAACAATTTTTTTTTACTTATCTTTAAATAATTTCTTTGTTGCTCTGCTGGTCAGTGCGGTACCGAACCGCAGTCATTGCATGTTATTTACAATGTTATTTGAACGAATCATTTTATACCTAAGTTGTAAAAGAGTTAAATATGGAGTAATCAGTTTACAACAACAAAAATGGTATTCATTTGAAACATATCTCATAACAATTTTGGACTGTTAATTAACTACTAGCAACAATCCATTTCAGTTTTACGTAAATATTCGTGAAATTCTTTGTAACATGCAATGAGTTGATGTTCCGTGTTTGCATGCACTTACTAGCTCACACTAGAGTCATTAACATAAGGATGGCGATTTCCTGTTTGATTGGGTCTCAGTTTTAAACTTGAAACATTGGGTCAATGGTCAGAAGGAAATGAGTTACGGTAACTCCTGGCGAGTCACTCTTTTTTTTTTTACTGGGTCGTCGAGAGATGAATGAGTCAATGTCTTTCCAATTTTCTCTCACTCCTTCCCCCTTCACCCCCTCCCACTGATAGTTAAACAAACTTGTTCAGCTTTCTACTTTTTTTTTCTGTTTTTCATTCTCTCATTCTCGCTTCTCTCCCTCTCTTCCCCGTCACACATTTACTACCAACATACATAAACACACAAACACGTTCTGTAGTCTCTGTCTGACTCTCTCTCTCTCTCTCTCTCTCTCTTTTATTTTATTACAAGTCCAAATAAAGATTTCACAAATATTGCTGTTTAGAGACCGACCGAAACCAAATTTTTAGTTTCGGCCGAAAACGAAACAATACCGAATATTATACATTGACTTTCGGTCGAAACCGAAGCCGAAACCAAAAATTAACTACAACTTCGGCCGAAACCGAAAAATAAACCGAAAATGCGAAACAATTGATTTCAAAAGACTGCACATTTATGGGTAATATTAAATAGATTATGGGCACTCTATTTGAGTAAACCATTCTTTGGAGTGATTAAATAATCCGTTATTATTAACTTCAGTCTTTTTCTTCACATTAGGGATTTTAATACACTTTTTTTTCTCAAAACCTATTTTCGGCTCTAAATATAATTTTTTTTTACCCATTTTCGGTTTCCCCCTCTCCGACCCCGGGCAAAGTAAGTTATAATTTGGAAAAAACAAATTTGCATTGATTATACTAAAAAAAATAGCACGAAGGACATTGATCCTTATAACGTGGTGAAATCTTTGAAAAAAAAAGTTGATTTTGGATTAGCAGAAGTCAAAAGCTGTAGTGTCATGAATGTAGACCTTTATAATTTAAATATAAATCAGTGGATGTTAGATATATATTATTATGTTACACACATTAAAAGAATATTTGTAGAATATGAATAAAATCCCAGACTCATCTATCTAGGGTTGACAGACATCCGGCAAGAAAATTAACAGTTTTAAAAAAGAACCTTACATGCGCTGCAAAGTTGTTTATTTAATTGACCAAGTTACTTTTCAGTCTACATTAAATAAAATATTGGGTCAGTTTTACTAATATACAAGTATTGGCAGCTAATGTAATAAAACTGAACTGATTGTGGATTGTGAAACACTAAATATGTCATTTTTTTGTCTCTCTATGTCCTACTTTCAAAGTTAAGTATCTCGCAACCTTACGTCTATCGGTCTGTTTGTTAAAAAAGCGTTAACATCTGCATATGCTGTTATATGTGCTTGTATCGCGAATTTACAATCAAGATTCGAAATTTGAATAATAAAAAAAAACACTATATAATTCGCCTCTGACAAACGAGTGTTTACAAGGAATATAATGTTAAGGAATTGTTTTGTGCTAATCAAACAGGGTTTACAAATATTTCTTCAGATAATCAGATAAATCGTGGGACACAGTTATGAATTATTTCCTCCCGAAATCCGGTTTTCGTTTAACATCCCTACTTCAGACAGATTAATTCACAACAGTTTAACTAAATGAAAGTATCAATAAGCAGAGTAATAGATGCAGCAATAGCGTAGCATTATTATTTTTGAAAGTTTAAATAGATATTCGGCTTATGACCGAAAGTCAACATCAGTTTCTGCCAAAACCGTAAACAAACCGAAAACGAACATTTTGGCTTCGGCCGAAAACACGCTGAAAAAGAGTTTTTACCTATTTTCGGCGTCGAAAACGAAGCCGAAACCGAATATCGGTCGGTCTGTATTGCTGTTGTTGGTATTATAGTAATCAGAGAAGAGTATTTAATCTATGAAAACCAATTTGCCTCTGCTGTTACCTACGTGTGGATGCCAGGCTTTGATCTGTTATCGCACTATTGATTTCCTGGGCCAACGCGTGGCCCTATCAATTGCAACCCTCGATAGAAACCTGTAGTTCCGGGCATATGCATGCTGTGGCCGACCTTGTCCTGCTATTAGTGCTTTTATGTATGTGTTTAATGTAGTGCAACTACAAGTCATTGGAATAAAGGGGTTGCTCATTAAAGACGTAACACCTCAAGTTAGGACAAAGAAAAATGGGGTAGGGAGGGTTGGCTTTTTTTGACGATGTGCTCTAACTTAACGGTAATTGAAATTATTTACAAGAACATTGGTTTTCTATTTTAAAAAATCAAAAACTCCTCCGTGAAATATTCAATCGAAATAAAAAAACGTAACAAAAATATAACAAATTTCTTATGTTATAAAAATGTCTAATGTTTCATCCAATTAGTATTGGGTATTTAAAAAAAAAGAGAAATGAAGGGGTGGGGATGGGGTGAATCTAACATTTGACATCTCATTTTCCAGAGTTCTCTGTCTGGTGCTAATCTCTCTGCGTCATCATACCAATCTCTACACCTATGGACTGCAAGTCTCTCTGGCGGGTTGCTCTCCCATATTATGATCATGGTGCGACCTTGTCTAATTTGTTCCCAATTCATCGATTAACAATTGAAGGGCCGACCTTGTGGTGTCCGCTTTTTTCTGGCATCCTCAGCACTCATCACTTATTATTTCTTCCTATACCACAGTTATTGCTGCGGTTCGGTGGTTCAAAGCGTCATGTTGCCTACTGAATTTTTTTTTACTTAGCATTTACACAAGGACATTAGACATAGACGTTAGAACTATATAATGGGATTTAGAGATTTTTTTTATCTTATCGTATAGATTAAAGACGCTCCTCCTATAAAGAAGATTATTTCGTCCTACGCTCATCCGTGGTCTGAGTCTAGTCTTGCATCTTTATTAATGTTTAAAGTTTAAATGATGTAAAGTTACTAGTTTTCCTGCTTTCCCTGGTCGAAAAAAAAAACAGGACTGTATAAGGTTCAGATAAAATATTTATAAACTACACTTAAAAGAAAGCTATACATCGTATATTTAAAAGTATTACATTTTTACTGAAGACTTTTAGGAAAGTAATTTAAAATAAATATTGTAATCGAGTAAAAAAATAGGCCAGTATTTTTTTTTAACAAAAATATAAATTGTCCGTAGATTTACAATGTCTTTTGTTTTTAAAGTTTGAAAAAAAATTTGTCCAAAAATAAAAAGGTATAGTCTAACTGGAGAATCGAACACGGGTCGCTAGCATAGCAGTCCGCTACGTTTACCACTGAGCTAACGAAGACACATGTACGATGTGAAAAATTATTAGACAATAAAAAGGCCTAGGCCTAAATAGGTCAGTGAAAATCTCACGTGATTTCAAATCGACCAATGGGGATCCGTATGCGGACAAACACTCTTATTTTATATATTTATTATATAGATAAAGTATAGTCCTGTAAAATCACACCGCCTCGTATATTTCTATGGCATTGTTCATGAACGCATTTGTTGTTATTGTTTTTGAAGTGGGAGTTTTAATGCTAATGTGTGTACGTGTGTGTGTGAGGGAGGTGGGGGGGGGGCTGGTTGTAATAATTGTGAAGTTGATCGGCAGTGAATAATGATGGAAGTTTATGTGCAGTGAAGAATGACAATATGGTGATCTGACTGAGTGGGAAAGGGTGTTCATATTTTGACCAAGTGCCAAGGATCGACTATGACCTTTAATAAAGGCTCTGTTGGTGGTGTTGTTGTTTTTCTTGTACTTATTGGTGTTGGTGGTGGGATTAGAGGGGGTCAGGGGTCGATGGCTATCATTTCTCTCAGCACGTGATGTCTAGTGATGAATGGAAGGATTACACGAGTTGGCAAGGATAATCGAAACCTCTTAATTACGGGTCGCCGCCTGAATTAACCGAAATTAATGCCCGGTGAAGAATTCTCTCCCCCTTGCTATTCACCGGCCAGTGAAATACTGTAACTGCATTTTAATTGCTACTAGCATTTGTATAACACAGTTGCGTTCTTTTTTAATGGTTGCAATTTTCACTAAAATATTTCTGTATAATATGAATATAAAGTTGTGTGGCTTTATCTTATTTTATTTTTCATGAGACATGCATGAGTATACATTCCTAGCTCCTTAAACTTAAATGCACAATCCTTAGTTCTGTATATTTATACCGGTATTTACGATTCCACCGGATAAGTCATCCCTAGCTTTTAGTACTATGCCAGATTTATCTTTAGTTATCGAATTTTATATTGTTTAGCGTATCTCTGTCTGTCTCTCTCTCTCAATCGCTCCCTCTTTGTCTCTGTTTATCTCTCTTTGTCTTTGACTCACTCTCTGTTTATCTCTCTTTCTTTGACTAACGCTCTGTTTATCTCTCTGTCTTTGACTCACTCTCTGTTTATCTCTCTGTCTTTGACTCACTCTCTGTTTATCTCTCTGTCTTTGACTCACTCTCTGTTTATCTCTCTGTCTTTGACTCACTCTCTGTTTATCTCTTTGTCTTTGACTCACTCTCTGTTTATCTCTCTGTCTTTGACTCACTCTCTGTTTATCTCTCTGTCTTTGACTCACTCTCTGTTTATCTCTCTGTCTTTGACTCACTCTCTGTTTATCTCTCTGTCTTTGACTCACTCTCTGTTTATCTCTCTGTCTTTGACTCACTCTCTGTTTATCTCTCTGTCTTTGACTCACTCTCTGTTTATCTCTCTGTCTTTGACTCACTCTCTGTTTATCTCTCTTTGTCTTTGACTCACTCTCTGTTTATCTTTCTTTGTCTTTGACTCACTCTCTGTTTATCTCTTTGTCTTTGACTCACTCTCTGTTTATCTCTCTTTGTCTTTGACTCACTCTCTGTTTATCTCTCTTTGTCTTTGACTCACTCTCTGTTTATCTCTCTGTCTTTGACTCACTCTCTGTTTATCTCTGTCTTTGACTCACTCTCTGTTTATCTCTCTGTCTTTGACTCACTCTCTGTTTATCTCTCTGTCTTTGACTCACTCTCTGTTTATCTCTCTGTCTTTGACTCACTCTCTGTTTATCTCTCTGTCTTTGACTCACTCTCTGTTTATCTCTCTGTCTTTGACTCACTCTCTGTTTATCTCTCTGTCTTTGACTCACTCTCTGTTTATCTCTCTTTGTCTTTGACTCACTCTCTGTTTATCTTTCTTTGTCTTTGACTCACTCTCTGTTTATCTCTTTGTCTTTGACTCACTCTCTGTTTATCTCTCTTTGTCTTTGACTCACTCTCTGTTTATCTCTCTTTGTCTTTGACTCACTCTCTGTTTATCTCTCTGTCTTTGACTCACTCTCTGTTTATCTCTGTCTTTGACTCACTCTCTGTTTATCTCTCTGTCTTTGACTCACTCTCTGTTTATCTCTCTGTCTTTGACTCACTCTCTGTTTATCTCTCTGTCTTTGACTCACTCTCTGTTTATCTCTCTGTCTTTGACTCACTCTCTGTTTATCTCTCTGTCTTTGACTCACTCTCTGTTTATCTCTCTGTCTTCTTTGACTCACTCTCTGTTTATCTCTCTGTCTTTGACTCACTCTCTGTTTATCTCTCTGTCTTTGACTCACTCTCTGTTTATCTCTCTGTCTTTGACTCACTCTCTGTTTATCTCTCTGTCTTTGACTCACTCTCTGTTTATCTCTCTGTCTTTGACTCACTCTCTGTTTATCTCTCTTTGTCTTTTACTCACTCTCTGTTTATCTCTCTGTCTTTGACTCACTCTCTGTTTATCTCTCTGTCTTTGACTCACTCTCTGTTTATCTCTCTTTGTCTTTGACTCACTCTCTGTTTATCTCTCTGTCTTTGACTCACTCTCTGTTTATCTCTCTGTCTTTGAATCACTCTCTGTTTATCTCTTTGTCTTTGAATCACTCTCTGTTTATCTCTCTGTCTTTGACTCACTCTCTGTTTATCTCTCTCTGTCTTTGAATCACTCTCTGTTTATCTCTTTGTCTTTGAATTACTCTCTGTTTATCTCTTTGTCTTTGAATCACTCCCTGTTTATCTCTCTTTGTCTTTGAACCACTCTCTGTTTATCTCTCTGTCTTTGACTTACTCTCTGTTTATCTCTCTGTCTTTGACTCACTCTCTGTTTATCTCTCTGTCTTTGACTCACTCTCTGTTTATCTCTCTTTGTCTTTGACTCACTCTCTGTTTATCTCTCTGTCTTTGACTCACTCTCTGTTTATCTCTCTGTCTTTGACTCACTCTCTGTTTATCTCTCTGTCTTTGACTCACTCTCTGTTTATCTCTCTGTCTTTGAATCACTCTCTGTTTATCTCTCTGTCTTTGACTCACTCTCTGTTTATCTCTCTGTCTTTGAATCACTCTCTGTTTATCTCTCTGTCTTTGACTCACTCTCTGTTTATCTCTCTCTGTCTTTGAATCACTCTCTGTTTATCTCTCTGTCTTTGACTCACTCTCTGTTTATCTCTCTGTCTTTGACTCACTCTCTGTTTATCTCTCTGTCTTTGAATCACTCTCTGTTTATCTCTTTGTATTTGACTCACTCTCTGTTTATCTCTCTCTGTCTTTGAATCACTCTCTGTTTATCTCTTTGTCTTTGAATCACTCTCTGTTTATCTCTTTGTCTTTGACTCACTCTCTGTTTATCTCTTTGACTCACTCTCTGTTTATCTCTCTGTCTTTGACTCACTCTCTGTTTATCTCTCTCTGTTTTTGAATCACTCTCTGTTTATCTCTTTGTCTTTGAATCACTCTCTGTTTATCTCTTTGTCTTTGAATCACTCTCTGTTTATCTCTTTGTCTTTGAATCACTCTCTGTTTATCTCTTTGTCTTTGACTCACTCTCTGTTTATCTATTTGTCTTTGACTCACTCTCTGTTTATCTCTTTGTCTTTGAATCACTCTCTGTTTATCTCTTTGTCTTTGAATCACTCTCTGTTTATCTCTCTGTCTTTGACTCACTCTCTGTTTATCTCTCTCTGTTTTTGAATCACTCTCTGTTTATCTCTTTGTCTTTGAATCACTCTCTGTTTATCTCTTTGTCTTTGAATCACTCTCTGTTTATCTCTTTGTCTTTGAATCACTCTCTGTTTATCTCTTTGTCTTTGACTCACTCTCTGTTTATCTCTTTGTCTTTGAATCACTCTCTGTTTATCTCTCTCTGTTTTTGAATCACTCTCTGTTTATCTCTCTTTGTCTTTGACTCACTCTCTATTTATCTCTCTGTCTTTGACTCACTCTCTGGTTATCTCTCTGTCTTTGACTCACTCTCTGTTTATCTCTCTGTCTTTGAATCACTCTCTGTTTATCTCTTTGTCTTTGAATCACTCTCTGTTTATCTCTCTGTCTTTGACTCACTCTCTGTTTATCTCTCTCTGTCTTTGAATCACTCTCTGTTTATCTCTTTGTCTTTAAATTACTCTCTGTTTATCTCTTTGTCTTTGAATCACTCCCTGTTTATCTCTCTTTGTCTTTGAATCACTTCCTGTTTATCTCTCTTTGTCTTTGAATCACTCTCTGTTTATCTCTCTTTGTCTTTGACTCACTCTCTGTTTATCTCTCTGTCTTTGACTCACTCTCTGTTTATCTCTCTGTCTTTGACTCACTCTCTGTTTATCTCTCTGTCTTTGACTCACTCTCTGTTTATCTCTCTGTCTTTGACTCACTCTCTGTTTATCTCTCTGTCTTTGAATCACTCTCTGTTTATCTCTCTGTCTTTGACTCACTCTCTGTTTATCTCTCTGTCTTTGAATCACTCTCTGTTTATCTCTCTGTCTTTGACTCACTCTCTGTTTATCTCTCTCTGTCTTTGAATCACTCTCTGTTTATCTCTCTGTCTTTGACTCACTCTCTGTTTATCTCTCTGTCTTTGACTCACTCTCTGTTTATCTCTTTGTCTTTGACTCACTCTCTGTTTATCTCTCTCTGTCTTTGAATCACTCTCTGTTTATCTCTTTGTCTTTGAATCACTCTCTGTTTATCTCTTTGTCTTTGACTCACTCTCTGTTTATCTCTTTGTCTTTAAATTACTCTCTGTTTATCTCTTTGTCTTTGAATCACTCCCTGTTTATCTCTCTTTGTCTTTGAATCACTTCCTGTTTATCTCTCTTTGTCTTTGAATCACTCTCTGTTTATCTCTCTTTGTCTTTGACTCACTCTCTGTTTATCTCTCTGTCTTTGACTCACTCTCTGTTTATCTCTCTGTCTTTGACTCACTCTCTGTTTATCTCTCTGTCTTTGACTCACTCTCTGTTTATCTCTCTGTCTTTGACTCACTCTCTGTTTATCTCTCCGTCTTTGAATCACTCTCTGTTTATCTCTCTGTCTTTGACTCACTCTCTGTTTATCTCTCTGTCTTTGAATCACTCTCTGTTTATCTCTCTGTCTTTGACTCACTCTCTGTTTATCTCTCTCTGTCTTTGAATCACTCTCTGTTTATCTCTCTGTCTTTGACTCACTCTCTGTTTATCTCTCTGTCTTTGACTCACTCTCTGTTTATCTCTTTGTCTTTGACTCACTCTCTGTTTATCTCTCTCTGTCTTTGAATCACTCTCTGTTTATCTCTTTGTCTTTGAATCACTCTCTGTTTATCTCTTTGTCTTTGACTCACTCTCTGTTTATCTCTTTGTCTTTGACTCACTCTCTGTTTATCTCTTTGACTCACTTTCTGTTTATCTCTCTGTCTTTGACTCACTCTCTGTTTATCTCTCTCTGTTTTTGAATCACTCTCTGTTTATCTCTTTGTCTTTGAATCACTCTCTGTTTATCTCTTTGTCTTTGAATCACTCTCGGTTTATCTCTTTGTCTTTGAATCACTCTCTGTTTATCTCTTTGTCTTTGACTCACTCTCTGTTTATCTCTTTGTCTTTGACTCACTCTCTGTTTATCTCTCTGTCTTTGACTCACTCTCTGTTTATCTCTCTCTGTTTTTGAATCACTCTCTGTTTATCTCTTTGTCTTTGAATCACTCTCTGTTTATCTCTTTGTCTTTGACTCACTCTCTGTTTATCTCTCTGTCTTTGACTCACTCTCTGTTTATCTCTTTGTCTTTGACTCACTCTCTGTTTATCTCTCTCTGTCTTTGAATCACTCTCTGTTTATCTCTTTGTCTTTGAATCACTTTCTGTTTATCTCTTTGTCTTTGAATCACTCTCTGTTTATCTCTCTGTCTTTGACTCACTCTCTGTTTATCTCTTTGTCTTTGACTCACTCTCTGTTTATCTCTCTCTGTTTTTGAATCACTCTCTGTTTATCTCTTTGTCTTTGAATCACTCTCTGTTTATCTCTTTGTCTTTGAATCACTCTCTGTTTATCTCTTTGTCTTTGAATCACTCTCTGTTTATCTCTTTGTCTTTGACTCACTCTCTGTTTATCTCTTTGTCTTTGACTCACTCTCTGTTTATCTCTCTGTCTTTGACTCACTCTCTGTTTATCTCTCTCTGTTTTTGAATCACTCTCTATTTATCTCTTTGTCTTTGAATCACTCTCTGTTTATCTCTTTGTCTTTGACTCACTCTCTGTTTATCTCTCTGTCTTTGACTCACTCTCTGTTTATCTCTTTGTCTTTGACTCACTCTCTGTTTATCTCTCTCTGTTTTTGAATCACTCTCTGTTTATCTCTTTGTCTTTGAATCATTCTCTGTTTATCTCTTTGTCTTTGACTTACTCTCTGTTTATCTCTCTGTCTTTGAATCACTCTCTGTTTATCTCTTTGTCTTTGACTCACTCTCTGTTTATCTCTTTGTCTTTGAATCACTCTCTGTTTATCTCTTTGTCTTTGACTCACTCTCTGTTTATCTCTTTGTCTTTGACTCACTCTCTGTTTATCTCTCTGTCTTTGAATCACTCTCTGTTTATCTCTCTATCTTTGACTCACTCTCTGTTTATCTCTCTGTCTTTGACTCACTCTCTGTTTATCTCTTTGTCTTTGACTCACTCTCTGTTTATCTCTCTGTCTTTGAATCACTCTCTGTTTATCTCTTTGTCTTTGAATCACTCTCTGTTTATCTCTTTGTCTTTGAATCACTCTCTGTTTATCTCTCTCTGTCTTTGACTCACTCTCTGCTTATCTCTTTGTCTTTGACTCACTCTCTGTTTATCTCTTTGTCTTTGAATCACTCTCTGTTTATCTCTTTGTCTTTGACTCACTCTCTGTTTATCTCTTTGTCTTTGAATCACTCTCTGTTTATCTCTCTCTGTCTTTGACTCACTCTCTGTTTATCTCTCTGTCTTTGACTCACTCTCTGTTTATCTCTCTCTGTCTTTGACTCACTCTCTGTTTATCTCTCTGTCTTTGACTCACTCTCTGTTTATCTCTCTGTCTTTGACTCACTCTCTGTTTATCTCTTTGTCTTTGAATCACTCTCTGTTTATCTCTTTGTCTTTGACTCACTCTCTGTTTATCTCTTTGTCTTTGACTCACTCTCTGTTTATCTCTCTGTCTTTGACTCACTCTCTGTTTATCTCTCTGTCTTTGACTCACTCTCTGTTTATCTCTCTGTCTTTGACTCACTCTCTGTTTATCTCTTTGTCTTTGAATCACTCTCTGTTTATCTCTTTGTCTTTGACTCACTCTCTGTTTATCTCTTTGTCTTTGACTCACTCTCTGTTTATCTCTCTGTCTTTGACTCACTCTCTGTTTATCTCTCTGTCTTTGACTCACTCTCTGTTTATCTCTCTGTCTTTGACTCACTCTCTGTTTATCTCTTTGTC
Source organism: Anisus vortex (assembly GCA_949126835.1). Taxonomy (NCBI): domain Eukaryota; kingdom Metazoa; phylum Mollusca; class Gastropoda; family Planorbidae; genus Anisus; species Anisus vortex. The sequence continues at coordinate 23,970,764 of OX421494.1, forward strand.
TTTGTAGCTCTGTCTCTCTCTCTCTCCGTCGATATATCTTTCTTTCTCTGTTGTCTCTCTGTCTCTCTTTCTGCCTGGCTCTCTTACTCTCTGAATCTGTCTCTTTCGCTGCACCTGACTCTCTGTCTCTCTGTCTATCCCATTTATCTCTCTCTGTATCTATCGCCCTATCTCTCACTCGGTATTGAGTACACATATTTAAAAGATGGGCGTATAAAGAAATTACAGTTGACTCTTTAGGGAAACCTCATCACAGGGTTCCAGAAGGTTGATCTGGGAGGAGGGGGGGGAAGGGGGAGTTTCTAGAGATTCACGCTGGTCATCCTAACTATTGAAGGGCCACTAATTCGTAATTCACTGCTCCAGGACCGCCTGTCAGTTTCCATCTGACCCCATTTGAGTAGTTCCGTTTCACTCGAGGAGAATGAAAATGTAATTGTCAGGTGTGGCTAATAGAATCGCATCCCCTTATGATGGTGGTGATGGTAGCTGTTTGTGTTTGTCATGGTGGTAATGGTAGCTGTTTGTTTGTCATGGTGGTGATGGTAGCTGTTTGATTGTCATGGTGGTGATGGTAGCTGTTTGTTTGTCATGTTGGTGATGGTAGCTGTTTGTTTGTCATGGTGGTGATGGTAGCTGTTTGTGTTTGTCATGGTGGTGATGGTAGCTGTTTGTTTGTCATGGTGGTGATGGTAGCTGTTTGTTTGTCATGTTGGTGATGGTAGCTGTTTGTTTGTCATGTTGGTGATGGTAGCTGTTTGTGTTTGTCATGGTGGTGATGGTAGCTGTTTGTTTGTCATGGTGGTGATGGTCGTTGTTTGTTTGTCATGGTGGTGATGGTAGCTGTTTGTTTGTCATGGTGGTGATGGTAGCTGTTTGTTTGTCATAGTGGTGATCTGTTTGTTTGTCATGGTGGTGATGGTAGCTGTTTGTTTGTCATGGTGGTGATGGTAGCTGTTTGTTTGTCATGGTGGTGATGGTAGCTGTTTGTGTTTGTCATGGTGGTGATGGTAGTTGTTTGTTTGTCATGGTGGTGATGGTAGCTGTTTGTGTTTGTCATGGTGGTGATGGTAGTTGTTTGTTTGTCATGGTGGTGATGGTAGCTGTTTGTTTGTCATGGTGGTGATGGTAGCTGTTTGTTTGTCATGTTGGTGATGGTAGCTGTTTGTTTGTCATGGTGGTGATGGTAGCTGTTTGTTTGTCATGGTGGTGTTGGTAGTTGTGATTGTTGTCTTTTTATCCAGGCCAAGTAAACAATAATTACTTAAATGCTTGTCACTTGATAACTCTTTTGTTATGCTTTACACACATTAGAGAAATTAGTCATGTTTTTTTAGGATTTCGAATTCATTCAGCGCGCCAAAAGCCTAAAAGTTATCCTGCTTTGGCATTCACTTTCTTGTAGAAGAGACTTGAAGTTCCGTTTTGGGAATCCTCTGTGCCATTGGAGAATGCTCTGCGTGCCAAGATTGGCACGCGTGCCATAGCTTGCCGACACCTGTGCTACAGTGTTAGCTCCCTTACCAACAAAGTTATACTGGAGAAAGTCTATCCCATTCAATGGCGATATAATATACATAAGTGCTCTGACATTAGGTAGTTCTGGTCTTCACTTCCACTTTAAATTATTAAGGTATTACATTTTTCCAGGCGTCTTCGTTCATGCGTCTGTAGATCAATGCTTTTATCAGTCATTTTACTATCGTTCTATCTGCACTATTATTGCCGTTTGCTTATATATTTTTTTTTTCAAATTTTTTTTAAATAAATGTTTTAAGCTTTTTTCCTCTAGTTGTTTTTTCTTTCCTCATAATTTATTTTATTTCATCTACTTTCCACGTTTAGAATCTGCTGGCATAATAACATTATTACTTTTTCTTTTTACTTTACATTTCAGTATTATATAATCTATTTTAATACACTTTTTTTTTTACGCATGTGTCCTTTTCTTTTCTTCATAATATTATAATGTTTGTTTTCTCCATATCTTTGCATCTCATATTTGTGTGTGTGTGTGTGAAACGTAGTTCTTTGCCATGGATTAATATAAAACTGATTATTCTTCTCAACTGAGGACAGCAAGGAGATTATACTTTTCCAAACAGATTTATATGGGTTCATTTCTGCTTTCTATGATTTAAAAATAATAATGACATTTTAACCTTTGAACTCAGCCTGGACTTTCAATTCAACCTGAACTTTAAGCGCAACATGAACTTTGAACTCAGCCTGAACTTTAAACTTAACCTGAACTTTAAACTTTACCTGAACTTTAAACTTTACCTGAACTTTAAACTTTACCTGAACTTTGAAAACCCGAACCTTAAGCGCAACCTGAACTTTCAACTCAACCAGAACTTTAAACATAACCGGAACTTTAAACGCATCCTTAGCTTTAAACTTGTAAACATTAGCTTCATTCAACAGAAATACAACAGTAGCGATCACACACTATTACCCCCCCCCCCCACCCACCCTTTTATTTTCCCCTTTCCCCAAGAGCTTTCTAAAACTAACAGGACAGCAGCTAAGCATAGTTGATTGCCCAGCATAGAGAATCCCCCAAAAAGTCTTTATGTATTTCTCTGGTGACCAATGTCTGAGCGAAGTGTTGGACTTGGTGCTTTAGCTGTATTTGTCGCTTGAAGTGGCGGCCACTCGCTTCACTTCACACCCAAACAAAAAAACAGAAGGATCTAATGGCTGCGTTGGATGTGTGTGTGTCTCGGTGGACACCTTAGTTGAAACCAGTTTTCTTTTTTTAACCTAATCCTAAGCTTTTGGCACATTTAGCTTCAAACACACACACGCACAGTCACATATTAACCAGACTTTGTAGATGTTTCTTTTTTATTTCTTTACTGTCCATTTTTGTTATTGTTGTCCATCTTGGATTTCAGCAGCAGTTCCCCTGCGACGGGTGTAAGGTTTCAATGCTAAACATCCGGTCAATATCTAGCCCCGGATCACATCATCGCACGCCTTTTTCTGACTGTAAGACGTCACATCCGTTGCACAGCTTGCAATAACTGCAATTCGACAGTTTAAAAAGAAATATTTTGGCGATTACGGAACCGTAGCTCGTTTGATTTCAGAACGAGATTTCTTTAAAACAATATTTTAGTAGGCACCATTTGAGGATTATAGTAATTCATTCAGCTACTTTGTAGACTTGATTACGTTAATGTTGTTTAAAAAAAAAGGTTTACAAATGGATCAACATCCCGTGTGTAGAGTTTGGTATGATAAATTAGCGCGATATCAACTTAAATGGCCGCGGAGTAGAGATATCTATTATCTCGCGTTGCATGTCCGCTTTACGCAGTATGACGTGTTGTTGGTTCGACAAAAGTTGTCTCTTTCTGTTGAATAGTCTGGCAACAATGTTTATAGCCTTATTTCCTTCAGCTCTCATGGATAGAACTATAGAACATGTCAAACTAGAGAACATGTCATATGGTTTAGCCCATCAGCTTTCTTAAACTTTGCATGTTGAATGGAGGGGGGGGGGGTCTCCTTAAACTTCGCAATATACTCTCTCTTTCTGGCACGCGCGACAACACACACACTAAAGCATAGTAGAAATGTACGTGAGTGATACTATTTACTGGTAATCTAGAACTATATGATTTCAAATTTAGTGTGAATTGTTCTGTTTATAAAATCTATATGAGACTTTTCCTCTCCTACCCAGCACCCAAAAAAAGGTACCGGTGTGAACTACTTCGTTCATTTTCTAACATGTTTTATGACCTGACTAGAGAATGTCATAACTGTGAACACCCCCCAATGTCTTCCGGGTTAATTTGTTGGCGTTGACACAAGGCCAGAGTGTTGATGGTGGTGATGAGAGAGGACGCAGTAAACAAAACACCCTTAGAATGCTTTGTTTCCGGTGTGTGACAAGGAGCAATAACTCCATCACTAAAGATTGTTACGGTAAGAGCGAGGCTAGCCGGTACAGCGAGTCTAGCGGGACCGGGCGTAATTCTAGATTCCCTTAACGGTGGCCAAATCAAATTTGCATTTCTCGCTCAATTCAAAGCGAGGCCGCCTCTTTTATTTGAAGGCTAAATGGCTTTCAGATATGGATATCAGACTCAGCAAATAAAGAAATGAATAGATAAATAATGCAATTGAATCATTTTTCACGGGAATGTTTTTATCGATATTCAGATTGGAATCTAATGTTATAATGTGTGTGTGTGTGTGGCGTTAGACGGAAGCTGTATTTTAAACACAAGTAAATCTGAATTTTAACGCTTATGTTATGTGCATAAAACCATTGCTATGTGTGAAGTTAAAATCAGTAACATTTGAAACCCTATAAGCTTATCTCTATCACAACCGCAGTAGGGATCTTTTTATCCAGCACAAGTCTTTGCTTTCGACTGCTGGTACTGAGGTACATACATAATGACTAAGCTGGATAAGACAATATTCCAGGTCCTGTGGGTGCGATGATTATAAAACCATTAAAGCCTTTACAGTATAACGAATATTTCTATGCAAGTTTTTGTGTTTGTTTGTACGCAGACATTTTATGTATTACGAAATGTCATGCAATAAACATATATGTGTATATGATGTGTATAATTCTTTCATTATTTCACGAAAAGTAATTTTTCATCAATTGTTCTTATGTTGGCCTTTAAAAATTAAATTACATATTTGAGGAAAAAAAAAATTATGTTCGACGAATTCGCAACACTGCATCAAACATTTGTTTTTACATTTGATCAGTAAGCCTACTATGTTTTGATTTAAGTTTTCTTTTTTTCAATTCACACTTTTATTCCATAGGGATTATTCACGTTGAAAAAAAAATTATTAGATGCTATTAATTCTGATCTGATATTTACAACAAAAAGGGGAAATGGTTGACAACATTTCTGGCGAACTTAAAACAAACGTTCATATTTCATGACACTGTGCTTTTATTGACAATATAAATGGATGGGTTTCTAGGTTGTTGTATTGCTCTTGGTTTTTCTTTGTTGATTTTTTGTTTGTTTTGCTTGTGTTTTTTTTTTGCTTGTGTTGTTTTTTTTTTTGTTGTAATTTTCACTCCAATATGTTTACGTCAATTCTTGTCTGTTATACAGAGACTCGTCTTGTAAAACAAACAATGGCCAATTATTATAATGCTTGGGGGTTCTAGAGTCTTAGAGATACGTTTCACGTCACTACTGGCCAGTCTATACGATACAGTGGCTATCTGGGAAAGACTTTTTTTTTGCTTGCCAGACTATTGTGCAGAGTGCTGTAATTGTTCTCACCCCCTTAGTGTCCTTGATATTAACCTCGTCACGCGGTTAAGTCTCTCGAAGAGATCAATGGAAATTGGGGCGCCTCGATTCTCATCACATTTGACACCAGGAACCCCCGCGAGCTTACTCCCACATTTTTGGCTATGTGTATTTTTCGGTACCAGAAGAATAAATAGGCTTAACCTTAAATAGAATGGTTACAAGTGTCTGTCTGTGTCCATTTACTTATAACGTCTACGTTATTATACCGCTATACTAATCCAAAAAAGAATTAAAAAAAGAATTCAATTCCCCATGTCTGAGACCTCTTTGATGCTAGTGCGATAAAAAGTTCTCAACAGTTGTTGAAACCAATTAGCTAAGTGTTAAGCATGACTGTTATAGTTAATGTCTAGGCAACCTTTTCCTTATATATACGGTATATATATATATTTTAGTGTCCGTTAATGTCTTGGGGCGTCGGGAACAAGTTATGTTGTCTGCACCAAGGGTGGGCCTTATAACAACGGCAGGTCGAATCCTGAAATTTGGCTTATTATCTCCCTTCCCTCCGAACAGAAAAAGTATTTTGTTTGTCTCCCTTTGGAAAAGAGGAAAGAAAAAAAGCATTTTTTTTCACGTATAAATAAAATAAAATTAGATAAAACACGTTCGCCGTAACAATGGGAGAGAAAGAAAGAAAGAAAAACAAAAACTGCCGCATTCTCCCCACCTCACCCCCACTCCCCACCTCACCCCCACCCAGACCTTTCCGATCAATAACGTATCCGCTCGCCATAAAATATTCAGCGCTTAGCATTACGGACATTACGGAGTAGGGTGATGGTTATGGGGGGAGGGGACGTATTAAAGGTGGAGAGAAGTATTTGAATCGTCTACATTGACAATGTAAGCCCAGGCAGGCAAACTGAGGATACGGCCAGATTATCCCGGACAAAATACTGTGTGTAGTAGTCTCTATTGCAGCTGGTAGACCAACAACCCCCTCTGGAAGAGACTTCATCTAATTGTGCAGTGTTACAGGCGAAGTGAGCGCGTACAACATAACGTAATGATGTGAAGGCAAGATGGTCACATTGTCGCTGGTATCACGTCATCTTTAGGTCAACGACCAGCACCCCTCTCCCTTCCTTTATTTTGTTGGTTCACGTCTGTCTACATTTTAAGTTTTAATTTAAAGTTGGCAAGACGAAATGAGTTTTGTGTGTGAATCGAATCTCTGGGGTAATTATTGAGGAAGTTTTAAGTTACTTCTTCTTAGTTTAAGTAGATTGACCTTCAATTTTTTGTCATATGGATAGCTCTTCCTCTTTCACCTCTCTCTTTCTCTCCAACTAGCTATCTTTCTCTCCAACTCTATCTCTACTCCTATCTCCACTAACATATATCTCCTCATTTCTCTCGCCCTCTCTCTCCGATTCTCTTTCTCTACATAGATATCTAACCTTATACTTCTCTTTCGCTCTCTCTCTCTCTCTCTCTCTCTCTCCGATTCTCTTTCTCTACGCAGATATCTAACCTTATACTTCTCTCTCGCTCTCTCTCTCTCCGATTCTCTTTCTCTACACAGATATCTAACCTTATACTTCTCTTTCGCTCTCGCTCTCTCTCTCTCCGATTTTCTTTCTCTACACAGATATCTAACCTTATACTTCTCTTTCGCTCTCTCTCTCTCTCGCTCTCTCTCTCTCCGATTCTCTTTCTCTACACAGATATCTAACCTTATACTTCTCTTTCGCTCTCTCTCTCTCGCTCTCTCTCTCTCCGATTCTCTTTCTCTACACAGATATCTAACCTTATACTTCTCTTTCGCTCTCTCTCTCTCGCTCTCTCTCTCTCCGATTCTCTTTCTCTACACAGATATCTAACCTTATACTTCTCTTTCGCTCTCTCTCTCTCGCTTTCTCTCTCTCCGATTCTCTTTCTCTACACAGATATCTAACCTTATACTTCTCTTTCGCTCTCTCTCTCTCCCCGATTCTCTTTCTCTACACAGATATCTAACCTTATACTTCTCTTTCGCTCTCGCTCTCTCTCTCTCCGATTCTCTTTCTCTACACAGATATCTAACCTTATACTTCTCTTTCGCTCTCTCTCTCTCGCTCTCTCTCTCTCCGATTCTCTTTCTCTACACAGATATCTAACCTTATACTTCTCTTTCGCTCTCTCTCTCTCGCTCTCTCTCTCTCCGATTCTCTTTCTCTACACAGATATCTAACCTTATACTTCTCTTTCGCTCTCTCTCTCTCGCTCTCTCTCTCTCCGATTCTCTTTCTCTACACAGATATCTAACCTTATACTTCTCTTTCGCTCTCTCTCTCTCGCTCTCTCTCTCTCGGATTCTCTTTCTCTACACAGATATCTAACCTTATACTTCTCTCTCGCTCTCTCTCTCTCGCTCTCTCTCTCTCCGATTCTCTTTCTCTACACAGATATCTAACCTTATACTTCTCTCTCGCTCTCTCTCTCTCGCTCTCTCTCTCTCTCTCTCCGATTCTCTTTCTCTACACAGATATCTAACCTTATACTTCTCTCTCGCTCTCTCTCTCTCTCGCTCTCTCTCTCTCCGATTCTCTTTCTCTACACAGATATCTAACCTTATACTTCTCTTTCGCTCTCTCTCTCGCTCTCTCTCTCCGATTCTCTTTCTCTACACAGATATCTAACCTTATACTTCTCTTTCGCTCTCTCTCTCTCGCTCTCTCTCTCTCCGATTCTCTTTCTCTACACAGATATCTAACCTTATACTTCTCTTTCGCTCTCTCTCTCTCGCTCTCTCTCTCTCCGATTTTCTTTCTCTACACAGATATCTAACCTTATACTTCTCTCTCGCTCTCTCTCTCTCGCTCTCTCTCTCTCCGATTCTCTTTCTCTACACAGATATCTAACCTTATACTTCTCTCTCGCTCTCTTTATCTAGCTCACCAGCTTTTTTTCCATCTCTTTCGATGTATGTCTTTCCTCTCTCATCATTTCTCTTCTTTCCGCACTCTCTACATATTTCTCTGTAAGTCTCTCTCTACATCTCTACACCTTTCTTACTCCATAGGTCTCTCTCTCTCTACATCTCTACACCTTTCTTACTCCATAGGTCTCTCTCTCTCTCTCTACATCTCTACACCTTTCTTACTCCATAGGTCTCTCTCTCTCTATTTCTACTCGTTACACGCACTACATTCTCTAGCTGGAGATATAAACATAATACCCCGAGGATAACATAATAAGTTGGTATCAGTTGAAATAGGACCGATAGGAAAACGTACTCTTTGATACTATCGCTATATACCAGGGCTGTGGAGTCGGTAGATAAATGTCCCGACTCCGACTCCTCAGTTTTTTGTACTTCCGACTCCAACTCCGACTCCAGGTACCAAAATTTCCTCCGACTCCGACTCTTCGACTCCGACTCCACAGCCCTGCTATATTATATACGTGTGATATATCTGCACCTGTGATCACAATACGTCTGGTTGTCTGGGTGGTGTGACCTGATCACTTAATGGTGGCCTTCAGAGCCAATGTCCAAATTATTTTTTTCTTTCACCAACTAGGTGTTTAGTGTAGGGCTGTTCCCTGTTAGGATTAAATCACCTATTTACCAAGAGACAACTTTACTATCTAATTTATAATAATAACAATGTCACAATATATATATATATATATATATATATATATATATATAGGACAATAAGTTATAATCAGGTAGACAACATAGTAATATATAATGCTCTACTATCTTTTATGCTAGCAAAATAGTTCGACTGGTGAGCAGTCAGATTGAAAACTAAAATTTCTGCACATTCGTCCTTCCTTCTTTCGCTCCTGTCTTAATAATTATTGACGTGCAAATACAGCAACACATTTCTAAGTATAAAAACAGATAAATAATTATCATCAATCTACACGGCTTATATGCAGTTGAATATTTAGTAAAGCGGCTAGCGCATGCTTAGCTTTCACGAGGAAAATGAACGGTTTCTAATTTTGCCGTAATTTTACTTCCGGAATTTCTTGCGTCTGTTATGTAATTTCGTAACAGCTGCGTAATACAAGTTGTTATCAATCACTTATTCCTTTGCGCTATACAATGCTAGACTTGTCCCAACTCACATAATACAAGACGTTGCTAGGAGACGAAACCTGCATTAGTTAGAGAGAATCACTTCCTGTAGGTGGAAAAAAACTCTGTTTGAAGACATAAAAATGTAGATAAATTTGAGTAAGAAAGAACAGAAAAGACTGTTAATGAATCCCAACTTCCACCCACCAACCCCCCGACATGTATTAATGTCTTGTGTCCTTATTGCCGACAAGGTAATCGTATTACACTGTAGGGTTTTCTGAGCATTGCTTGACCAATTTGTCTCTCTTTCTGTAAGCGGTCGTATAATTTATATCCCAAGCCGATCAAACAGCAGCCCCCATAGTGGGAATCTTTGTTGCACTAGTGGGCGCTACCCAGGGAGAAGGGGCGGGGAGAGATTTCTTTCCGGTTTCCCGGACTTGTGGGGCTAGGTACGATAAAGTCAATCGGTCGGGTGTCTAGTAGACACAGCGGGCTACTGTCACCAAATCCAGCGCCCACGTTTGTGCATGGTGATGAGTACAGTTGCTGCATGCCTCGCTTACTACAAAACCAGGCTATGGTTTCTTATTTTTCCATCTTTATTTTCTTTACTTTGACATGCTCAACGAGGCTTGATTTGTTGTTTTGGAGAGGGGTGGGAAGCGATTTCTTTTTTATGTTAAAAATTGATGAATGTTGTATTTTGTCCGGACGGTTTTGCATTCCATTGAAAATTGAAACCAATAAAAGCTACATTTTAAATTCCACCCACACCTTAATTAAATAAAGTTTTTCTAATCGTTTATTATCCGTGTGTGTGTGTGTGTGTGTGTGTGTGCGTGTGTGGCTAATTTGAAAAAAAAAATCTTTATTAAATTTATTCATTACAACAAGTCTTTTATTCTGGTTAGTATTTAGCCTTGATTTGGTTTTTCGTTTTTCCCAAATAAAAACTTGATGCAATCTGCATCCTCCATGTAAATGTTATAATGTTATTTAATGACCTGGTGTTTTAGTGATTTACGCTGGACTCGGCGACTTCATTCTAGTGTTATGATTCTCTAGCTCTGGGGTCGGCAACTTTTTGATAATAGTGTGAAAGATTGCTTATTCATTCATCGTGCCAAATGCCTAAAAGCCATCCTGCTCTGGCACTCAATTTCTTGTAGTAAAGACCTTAATTGACTTTTTGGGGTGGGTGGGGTGGGGGGGGGGGGGGGAGGTATTCCGCGCACCAATGGAAATCGGTCCTTAGGTTGCCGACCCCCTCCTCCAGTTAACAAACGATGCCAATATAAGTTAATGTATGCTAATGTACCATTGAAATGGCATCAAGCTGCAATACTTTATTTGCGCTATTACAGAGTGGGAATTAACCAGAGAGTAAGAATGTACCGCAGAGTGGGAATTAACCACAGAGTGAGAATGTACCGCAGAGTGGGAATTAACCACAGAGTGAGAATGTACCGCAGAGTGGGAATTAACCACAGAGTGAGAATGTACCGAGGAGTGGGAATTAACCACAGAGTGAGAATGTACCGCAAAGTGGAATTTAACCACAGAGTAAGAATGTACCACAGAGTGGGAATGTACCACAGAGTGAGAATGTACCGCGGAGTGGGAATTAACCACAGAGTGAGAATGTACCGCGGAGTGGGAATGTACCACAGAGTGAGAATGTACCACAGAGTGGGAATGTACCACAGAGTAATATTGTACACTAGAATAGTTATGTACTACAAAATAGTATCAGAGTTTGTCACAGTAATGCAAGCATGTTTAAAGAATTCAAGATCAATAGCTACATGTGGCAGTGTCGACAACTGCAGTGTTGACTATGTGTACTTTATTTGTTCTTGTTGGCCCGATACTTCAATGATTACAATTCAGTTACTCCTGCTGGTGCATTATCACTCCCTTCTCTCTGTTTGACCAAGACCATCGTAAATACTTACGGTGGTCTTGGTTTGGCTCCGTACTCACTATTCCCCTTTTCTGTATCCCTCTCTCTCTCTCTCTCTGTCTGTCTCTCTCTGTCTCTCTCTCTGTCTCTCTCTCTGTCTCTCTCTGTCTCTCTCTGTCTCTCTCTCTCTCTCTGTCTGTCTCTCTCTCTCTGTCTCTCTCTCTGTCTCTCTCTGTCTCTCTCTCTCTCTCTCTCCTTCCTAATCTTTCAATTTAGTCCTATCTATTGTCGTAGATTGTAGTGAGGTTATTTAATGTAAATATTTTATTTGATGCGTGTGTGTGTGAACTTTACTCTCTTTGTATAATGTGACTGATCTGATGGAAAGTAGTGATTATAATACATTCAACATTAAATTCTAACTATGAAATACAAGACAAACGTCCAATTGAGTACTGGAAAAGATTGTAACTAGAATTGTAACAAAAAAAGAAAACTTCCTATACATTCTAATTTTATTATCCGAGTAGACATGAGGGAAATGGAATGGGTTGCCTAAATGAAAACCAACGTCTTCTCTCTGAAGTCTTAATCTCTTGTAAAAATCCATATCAAAATGCTCGGCTGAGCATGGCTATCTTCTAGACCAGGGGTCGGCAACCTTTTGCTAATGGTGTGCCAAACTAGGATTTCTAAGTCATTCAGCGTGCCAACAGCCTAAATGTCAACCTGTTCTATTATACTTGTTTAATTATTTTTTATAGGAATTAATTTAACTCCGTAGCAAGACCAAGCAAGGCCAAATATTTATAGAAAGGAAATTTATAGACAAAATCGTTAAGGGCGTTTTATTTATAATAGAAAACATTTACGTGATTGTGATTATCTACCTTTTCATTTATAATTTATTCCAAATACAAAATTGAATTACCACACTTTCAACTTTGTAAACATTATCATTTGGTTGTCAAGAAGTGGATCTAGCAAAAGCTAATATTGATTATATTTAGTTCTCTTTTTTTTTTTTTCGGTAGGAGGCACGGTGGAGTTTGATCTCCTTGCCCCTCCTTTGGGCCTACTAGGCATCGTATAGTTTTTGAGAGCCGTAGCTCGAGGGTGGGGTAACTCAGACCTCCTACACAGTTGTGAAAAATCTAATCGCACAAGGCGGAGAAGATCTATACATTGTGTGAGGAAGCCAGAGTGATCGAACTTAGCTAAAGGCCGAGAAGCGATCTCATTATTAGGTTTTGTTTGCAATCGCAGGTAGCGCTGATTGACGTTAAGAGGAATTGATTCGTTGTATTCATACGAACTGGGTAGTTAATGTAATGTTTAAAAAATTTGCATAATATGTTTTAGTCATATAATATTTATTTAATTTTCACCTACTTTTTTACAGCTTGGTCATTATAAAGTTCTAAATTATTGGCTATTTAGGCTTTTATATAAAAAAAAAAAAACACCAACACAATATAAGAAATATTAGTGCAAAAAAAACGGGTTAATTATCTCCCTTTAATTAAAATAAAGTTTCTAAATTTGATTCAATAGTGATGACAAACATGTATTTTTTTTATTATACCAAATATTACTGACTAATTATTATTTCTTTATATAAATACAGTATTATGGTGTTCGTTACGAGATTTAATTATTATACGTATACAATTAATTTACGTTAAACAGTTTTAAATAAACATTTCCTGTATTGTTTGTCTATTTACCTTAAGGAGTTTATCTTTTTCAACATTAATAATAACAACAATTGCATAATATAATGCTATGAAAAATTATTGTATTTTTATTAGATTGTTAAAAACAATTTTTGTTATAGAATATTTATGTTTTAATTATAAAGAAGATGAGCATGAAAACTCTTATAAATGCCATTAGTTTAATGTTATATCAATTAATGAGCGTCTAGTCTTGAATGCTCTTCGCTAATTTATAAAGGCAGATACATATTTAGTCATTTCTGAGTGAGTGAAGTGTAAGTGACCTCTTTGGATGCTGAACACAGCTTTCATGTGATATAAATACTGTACACAACTGTGAGTTGAACCAAAAGCTGAAAGTAGAGCGAAAGTCTGGCAATTGATAATAGCAGATGACTTTCTTAAATAGCTTCCTTCCATATTTATCCGCAATCTGGCACATTTCGAAACATCGGCTCCAACAGTCAGTTCTCCTCATTCAGAACTTGAAAATGTTTTTTTTTCATCAATAAAAAACACCTCTTGGAGGTCTCTCGCGTGCCATTGAAAATCGCTCTGCGTGCCAAGTTAGGCACGCGTGCCTTAAGTTGCCGATCCCTGTTCTATACCACTGAATGTAAATGTTGAATTATTGGTTATAAATGCATGAGCCGAACGCCTTCACGCTTCTCACACTTGCCGGTCATGTTTTTAATATAACAATTTAACCCCTCCCCCCTTTTTTCCCGTTTTCTACACACACACACACGCACGTTACCTCCCCATCCCCTTTACCCCCCCCCCCCCCACCCCCCTGCTCAGGCATCCGGTATTTGACGTGCAGCGGTGTCATGCTGCCGGATGTGTGCTGTGCCACTCAGGCATACGTAAACACAATCAGTTCAAGAATAAATATAATTTCAGACGTCATAAACAAAATTGATTTCCAAAGCATTGAATGCAGGGTGGGGGGGGGGGGGGGGGTAACAAGTCACAATGTATAGAGGAAAAGACGTTTTCCCGGGACCTGGTTGACCTATGTTAACACCTTTCATATACTGTATATTTGTTTCAATATCCTATTTTAATGTGTCACGTTAATTTTTAGCTTTTTTTTTCCCTTCCAATCCCCATTTTTGCTGTAGAAATTTATTAACTATGTATTGTCAAAAAGCCATAGCCTTGACTTTGTATTAACTCTAAACTGTATACGATCAGACGAGTATTTTCTTTTCTGATTCTATGTAAACCAAGTGAATATTGCGACATGGTTTAGAAATCATCTGCCCTTGTTCTTACAAAACGTCGCCATATCGAAATAGGATTCTACCTCTACCTGGGAACTTGATTACTTTAAAAGTAGATTTGAACAGCCTGGCCTGTGTAATTTCTTGCAAGCACGCACTTCTGAGTACTGAGAAAATGGGGGATGGGAATAATTGTCTTTTTTTTTTTTTTTGGGTCTTCTTTCAATAAACTCATTCCCGTGACAGGTATTATAGCTAGGGTTACGGGAACAGACAACAGGTACTGTGTTTATCATTTGCCGTGTTATGTTCTTCATACAAGTATTCAAGAATGAGGACTGCTGGCTCAAAGAATTGGTTTTGGGGTTCCATCTTTTACACAGTTGTTATAACGATGGCGCTTGTGTTTGTGTGTGAAGGTAATACCACAAAGAGTCACAGATAGAACGAAACATTATGACATCTATTGGACACTTAGTTTTAGTTTCATTCTTGGTACCATTACTTTAAACGAAACATTATGACATCTATTGGACTTAGTTTTATTTTCATTCTTGGTACCATTACTTTAAACGAAACATTATGACATCTATTGGACTTAGTTTTATTTTCATTCTTGGTACCATTACTTTAAACGAAACATTATGGCATCTATTGGACTTAGTTTTATTTTCATTCTTGGTACCATTACTTTAAACGAAACATTATGACATCTATTGGACTTAGTTTTATTTTCATTCTTGGTACCATTACTTTAAACGAAACATTATGACATCTATTGGACTTAGTTTTATTTTCATTCTTGGTACCATTACTTTAAACGAAACATTATGACATCTATTGGACTTAGTTTTATTTTCATTCTTGGTACCATTACTTTAAACGAAACATTATGACATCTATTGGACTTAGTTTTATTTTCATTCTTGGTACCATTACTTTAAACGAAACATTATGACATCTATTGGACTTAGTTTTATTTTCATTCTTGGTACCATTACTTTAAACGAAACATTATGACATCTATTGGACTTAGTTTTATTTTCATTCTTGGTACCATTACTTTAAACGAAACATTATGGCATCTATTGGACTTAGTTTTATTTTCATTTCTGGTACCATTACTTTAAACGAAACATTATGACATCTATTGGACTTAGTTTTATTTTCATTCTTGGTACCATTACTTTAAACGAAACATTATGACATCTATTGGACTTAGTTTTATTTTCATTCTTGGTACCATTACTTTAAACGAAACATTATGACATCTATTGGACTTAGTTTTATTTTCATTCTTGGTACCATTACTTTAAACGAAACATTATGACATCTATTGGACTTAGTTTTTTTTTCATTCTTGGTACCATTACTTTAAAATTATATCACAGTGTCATGTTGTTTGCTTTTTACTTTTAAAAACGTATACTATAGGATTAGAAGTCGTAGACTTTAAATTAGCCAACAGATGAGAATATATTCAGAAAGTAAGCTTATCTGTAACATATGTTACAGGCCCTACGTCTATACAGAAGCGTCCTACGCTTATTCGTGGTATTGAAAAAGGTTTTCAATGATGTTAAGTTGTTTGTTTTTCCTAGTTTTGTGTGTGTTTGTCTTTCTGGTGTATTGTATTAGATCTTTTTTTCTTGTAATTCAAACATCCAGGGCAAAAACCGTACACCCTGTTTTTTTTTATTGTTACGACTCCATTAGTGTTTTGTATTGATGTTAAAATTCCCATTAATATTAGAAAGACTTGCAATACATAGTTGTAAAAGTTCTTGCCATAAAATACTGAATCCAAAAAAAATGAGATGTTAGTTGAGATAAGCACGCACTAGTCTATGATCTCACATTCTTTATCACGAAGTAGCGCACTGGGCCATTTATGGTGTAAGGAACGATTTAGTTTGGCATTGATTGATATGTGTTCAATTCCACATTTGTGTTGTTTTAAACACTGTATTTTTATGTTTCTTGTCAATGTTTATTTATGAATGTTTATGGTCAATGTTTTGTGTGGTTGCTGTTAATTTATTACTGTTTATGGTCAATGTGTTTAAGTGTAGCTTAGCTGGTGTTCTATACTACACTGAACCAGTTTAATGTACTGATGGAGATATAAATAAAATAGATTGTTTACTTGTCTAATGGAAATAAAAGGCGTATTGATTAGTTCCCCCCTCCCACCCTTTTTCCCCTATAGACAATGTAAATGATTGAATCTCCCTGGACAACAGACTTTTTCTCTAGTCCAATCTCTGTTCAATATTTATATTTGCGCATAGAACGCTGCTTTGACGTAAGAGTTGTCTCCCCTTTCCACTCATCATCCTGTTCTGGAAAAAAACACAATTATTTTTATACAGCTATAAAAGCTACGTTTATTCTTTTTTTGTTTAATCGTTAACTTCCTTACATTGTTTTCAGGTCTGCAAAAGGGGGACACAACTTTTTTTGAACAAATCTCAACTGATAACAATTAGCTGCGTATAATGACGGCATGGTTACTGTCTAAGCATCACCCAAAGATGTGGGAGACAGTATAGAGAGCAGAACTACACTCATGAGAGATACACGCGATCGTGATTGTGTGTGTGTGTGTGAGAAAGAGAGAGTGCGTGTTTGTGTGTGGGTTTGTGTTGTAGATGGGGATCATGGGTCAGATTAAGTTAGATTGAAATTATTGTCCTTGAAAAATCTCCTACTATAATATAAGAATATATCAAGAAAACAACTAGTTGTGGAGCGCATGTGTATTATAGATCAATTTCACACAAGTAGCGGCTAAAGTGTTATTGAAAGATAACTTCACTTTTCACGTTTATTCATTTCCCAGCATTCTACTACTCGGGCACGCGAAGTACCCTTAGCTTCCAACCAATGGCATGCACAGTTTAAATTAAGAATGTTTATTTTTGGCCAATGTCCGCTTCCTCTTTTCATGGCGTTTCAGGAATAAACAAATTACGATTTGAATCTGTTTATGCAATAATATTTGCATTCTAGCTCCATCCTCTTAATAAACAATGAATGGAAGAAGTCGATGCGTTGTTGTTTTGCTTTTTAATGTATGTAGTCTATGATTTTCAAGGGAAAATTGCTGTTGCCGCCACGTCTGCACCCTTCTTTCATTAATGGTTTCTTAAATCAAATATTCCAATGTTGCCGCCAGCTTGGTTTGCTTTGTATGCAGCAAGCATTGTTTTGAAACGACAAAATATTTCATTGTCACTTATCTTGCCAGAGATGGATCTTTGAAGGTTTAATCGTTTTCAATGTAATCCAATTGCTGATATAGATTTTCGTTTTCTGGTAGAACTCTTCCTTTACTACAAGTGTAATGATTTTACAACGGCTTGTGATTTCCTGACTGTACGACCTGTAGAAAGGTCTGTAGTTTCATTGAAAGTTGGCAGATAATTTACTTGAATAGCCTCGTTTTGACTCATGCGGATCAATGGGCCGTATTGCTGCTGAGAGTTAACACCCTTGCCCCTTATACAAGTCAATATTTTATGACTGACTTGTAATTTACAAGTCAGTCATAAAATATTGACTTGTATAAGGGGCAGGGGTGTTAACTCTCAGCAGCAATACGGCCCATTGGACATAAGCCCAACACAAATCTCTTCTTTGTTGTATGGAAGTTATGGTTTAAATTAATACTTTCTGGAAATCATAGCAACTCTTAGTTTCCAAAATACTGCACCCACCCCTTCCCTTTTTTCCAATAATTGATTGAAAAGTTTCAATGAAAAAAAAGAAGACATTGCTTCAATTCTAGACCAGTGATTCTCAAACCTTTCAAGGATTTCTGGACTAGTGGTCCTCGGAAATTTGCTGGTTGCTCGCAGTCCCTTTGAAGATATACGATAAAGAAATATAATAAATATTTAAGAACAATTTGTTTTAAATTACACATCAATTCTATTTTTGTAAATATATTTTTAATTCTAAATTCAATGGGATAGATAGATGTATCTGCTTGAGAAGACCCAGTTGTTTTATGTTTCGATATGCTTTGCCAGGGCTACTCTCTAGTCGCTTTGTCGCATTTAATCTGTTTCTGTATTTTGTTATGATACTAAGCACTCTTTTAGACATTTTTACAACACAGGATAGAAAAGTGCCCTTTCAATCCAAAAATCACTAAAGCACATGTCTTTGAAAATAGGTCTATGTTTTAATCGAATCTGAAAATTTTGTTTGAATAGCATTAAATAGTACAGCTAGTTGTTGGTAAATCGTTCAAATTTTTCAAATTCTTGTAGGTCATGGGCAAAAAGAAAAGAAATGTTTTCGCTAACAGGTGATTGGTTGCTGTTTTATCAACGTAATCATATCGTCGCCGACGTTAAAGCACATTTGTATCAATAAACGTACTCGGTTGCTCAGATGAAAAAATATCAAAAAATTCATCTTCTCAAACTTTTAATATGTCTTAGGTTAAGTTGTACACAAGACCGAATTAAGACCCTTATAAGCCCACAGCACTAAACAGTTTTCGGTGTCATTGTTTATAGACATCTATAAGTAAGTAAACAAAAGTATAAAAACTTTTCAAATATAAAAAGTAAAAATTCAACAAAACAAAAGTAATGTTCTATAGATTATTTTTTTTTTTACTGTAAACTCTATTTAAAAAACTTGGGAAGACGGTGATGGCGTGTAGTGGGAATAAATGACGACAGTAATGTATTTCCAAAGGGTGGCGCAAGCAGAAAATTTAAAAGCCATTGTTGAGGTTAGTAGATCGAGCGATTATTCAATGAACTAAATGGACTTTATAACAAAAACGACAACTACGCGTTCAGCATAAGAAAGATACAGGGGTTCCAATTTATATATATATATATGCTCTTTTTCTTCCCGAGTGACATTCGGACATGAACAGGGCTGGACAGAAGAACCGAACAACTGATGATCATTGAAAGCTATTTTCAAAAATAGGAATTAAGAATACGAGTAGAGCTTACAATTCTTCTTGGAAGATGCTTCTGTAAATTATAAGATAAACTAGGTTGTAGACATAAGAAAAAAAGATTATGGCAAATCAGAAACAGCAAATTCCAAACAGCCTAATCTTTACATGTAATCATACAAGCAGGTATCTTGCACCCAGAAATAGCTATTAAGAGTTAAGAGCTTTCATTTACGGTCATCTGTTCATATGTTTGTGTGTCAGAGTGTATTATTTACGTGTCTGAGTGTGTGTATGTGTCTGAATGTTTTATTTACGTGTCTGAGTGTGTGTCTGTGTATGTGTCTGAATGTTTTATTTACGTGTCTGTTTGTGTGTCTGTGTATTTGTCTGAATGTTTTATTTACGTGTCTGAGTGTGTGTCTGTGTCTGAATGTTTTATTTACGTGTCTGAGTGTGTGTCTGTGTATGTGTCTGAATGTTTTATTTACGTGTCTGTTTGTGTGTCTTTGTATGTGTCTGAATGTTTTATTTACGTGTCTGTTTGTGTGTATGTGTCTGAATGTTCTATTTACGTGTCTGTTTGTGTGTCTGTGTATGTGTCTGAATGTTTTAATTACCTGTCTGAGTGTGTGTCTGTGTCTGAATGTTTTATTTACGTGTCTGAGTGTGTGTATGTGTCTGAATGTTTTATTTACGTGTCTGAGTGTGTGTCTGTGTATGTGTCTGAATGTTTTATTTACGTGTCTGTTTGTGTGTCTGTGTATGTGTCTGAATGTTTTATTTACGTGTCTGAGTCTGTGTCTGTGTCTGAATGTTTTATTTACGTGTCTGAGTGTGTGTCTGTGTATGTGTCTGAATGTTTTATTTACGTGTCTGTTTGTGTGTCTTTGTATGTGTCTGAATGTTTTATTTACGTGTCTGTTTGTGTGTCTGTGTATGTGTCTGAATGTTCTATTTACGTGTCTGTTTGTGTGTCTGTGTATGTGTCTGAATGTTTTAATTACCTGTCTGAGTGTGTGTCTGTGTCTGAATGTTTTATTTACGTGTCTGAGTGTGTGTATGTGTCTGAATGTTTTATTTACGTGTCTGAGTGTGTGTCTGTGTCTGAATGTTTTATTTACGTGTCTGAGTGTGTGTCTGTGTATGTGTCAGAATGGTTTATTTACGTGTCTGTGTGTGTGTGTGTCTGTGTGTGTGTGTGTCAGAAAGTTTTATTCCCACGTGTGTGTCTGTGCACATTTATTATTTTTGCATGTGGCTTTGAGGTGTTTTTTTTTACGTTCTACAAGATAATTCTTGAAACTCCACTCTTCCAGGTG